>NJPS01000013.1:0-1200000 GCA_002946415.1 Rutstroemia sp. NJR-2017a BVV2 | reverse complement strand
ATGCTGCTTACCCCATATTTCGAGAATCCACGCAAGGCCAAGTTGAGCATTCCTCTTTGTCACACTTCACGTGAGGGAGATGGAGAGGAAGAGGGAGATACTCGGACAACAACACGCATTTAACAATTTACCACCTACCCCTATCTTATCGGCTCTCTCCCCTTTAACCATTTATCCACGGCTCCATTGCTCGTTGTTCCATATCCATTGACTTACTTGGATCTCCAGATGTCGTGCCACGCATGTTGCGAACACTTCTGCATGATAGAGCTGTTTAAGTCCGGTCCCGTCAGCCAATAGCGGACGTAATACGGATCCGTGGCCACCGTTCTGAGATGTTCTGAGGGCATCCATCGCACGTGAATAGCGCGGCAAGTTCCGGAGATGGATAATCCGACGTAAAGTCCTTGAGGCCAAACCCAGAGCCCCGAGAGACCGAAAACATCGAAAAAGGATACATAGAAGTTTTTACAACTATCCCGCTACACACAATCATTTTCTTACATTACATATGATTAGTTTTTCATAATCCTTCATTTCCAAACACAATACGCCATCCCATACTGCGACTTTGACCTTTCTCTTGATAGTGCTCTTTGGTTACTAAGGGGAGATTTACCTCCATTATGAGTGCTTCCTCAAGAATCGTCCGCAATGCCGCGCAAACGTCATTCATGAGCGGAGGTTGGTTCAATGCATCAACTTACTGTCAGCAATCCTGGGACTGACACCAATCCATAGGTCGTGTTGTGCAACGTTCATCACTCCGTCCCTCTGCAGCATATTTACGTCGAGATGCTCGATCCTTCCCTTCACAGATGACGGCTTTGGCCATTCTGATTCCCAGGAGAATGGCTTCGACAGATACACATACATCAGGAGGACCCTCCGGCGGCCCACCACCAGGATTCAATGCCGAACAAGCCAAAAAGCCTCTCCCAATTACCGCCAATGCGCCAACGAAAGGAGCTGCGAAACAAGCTGAGAAACACGACATTGATGCTATACCAAACGACCAACCGACTGCCGTACCCAAGACTGATGCCCATGAAGCCTTGACACTCTCAGAATTGGCCGGAGTGAAAGATAAATCCGTGGAGAAGCAGGAGGGAAAAAAGCCGGAGAAGAAGCTGACTCTCGGACAAAAGATCAAGAAAGAGGCTGCTCATTACTGGGACGGAACGAAGTTGCTGGCAACTGAGATCAAGATCAGTTCACGATTGGCTCTGAAGATGGCCGCAGGGTATGAGCTCAGTCGTAGGGAGCACAGACAATTACGCAGGACAGTTCAGGATATTGGTCGATTAGTACCATTTTCTGTGTTCGTCCTGGTCCCTTTCGCGGAATTGTTGCTCCCAGTTGCTCTCAAGCTCTTCCCAAATATGCTTCCCAGCACGTACGAAGGTCAGAAATCGAAAGACGCTAAAGTTTCTTCATTACGAGCAACACGAAAGGATGTCAGTGCCTTCCTGCGAAGCACCTTGAAGGAGACCGGTTTGCCATTGAGTCCGGCAAATGCTCAAAGAGAGGAGTTCGCACAATTCTTCCGGAAGGTTAGAGCTACAGGAGAGAGACCATCAGCTGAGGAAGTGATTAAAGTCTGTCAAATTTTCAAGGACGATTTGACTCTAGACAACTTGTCGCGTCCTCAGCTCGTGGGAATGTGCAGATACATGAACCTGAACACCTTTGGAACCGACATGATGCTCAGATACCAAATTCGCCATCGTATGAGACAAATCAAGAGAGACGACCGAGCGATTAGTTTTGAGGGCGTCGATAGTTTATCGGTACCAGAACTTCAACTTGCTTGTCTCAGCCGCGGTCTCCGAACGCACGGCATGTCACCAGCTCGTTTGAGGGATGATTTACAATCATGGTTGGATTTGAGACTTAAGCATGGTGTACCCTCTACTCTTCTAGTTTTGAGCAACGCATACATGTATGCTCAAGGAAAGGAAGCCGAGTTCTCTACCCAAGTCGATGCCTTAACCGGTGTACTTTCATCCATTCCTGAGGAACTCTTCCACGAAATCGAGCTTGAGGTTCACGATGCGGAGGGTGCTGCAACCAATAAGCAACGTCTTGAGGTTCTCAAGGAACAACAAGAGCTTATCGAGGAAGAGAACGAGCAGAATGAGGAGAACACAGAAGAGGGCAGAGCTACTCCTCAAGACAACGAAGACATTGACGAAAAGGAAGAACGAAGATTAGAGGCGGCCGAGGCTGATGGTTCAAACAAGGACCAAGTCAGCGAGGCAGTTGCTGCGGAGAAGGAGGGCGACTTGTTGCAACAACAAGCAAAGGCAAGCGAGGAAAAGCCATCAGAGAAGAAGTGATTGTTCAAATTCTTCCTGAAATGTACATTTGAAGATTCTTCGCTTTTGTTGTCTTAACAGATATAGCATTCTGGGACTTGGTTTTTCAGCATGGATAAATGGATTGGAATGGGGGATTCCATAAAAACTTTGAAATAGACCGCTGATTGCCATGGGCTTCAGACAGCACGGCACAGCGAATGAATAACAATGTAGACTTTTTGTAATAAACATATGAATGACTTGGAGCTGTCTCTTTGTTTGCTTATGAAATTCATTGACCACCAGTTTCCTATGTGCCTGGTCAGCGGCCTTGGTTCCAAGTTTGAGCGCTGGGCCCGTCCACAAATGCCAAGCGAAAGCAACTAGGCTTATGACATCGGCCCGCGCCTCTTCAATGTAAGGGAAGCTTCAATGATTGCATGAAATTGAGGAAGCATACAGGATTCACTACAGAAGTACTAATACCATCCACGACTTTATGAGTACAGTTCAAGAGAATTGTATACATACTCAGCATTAAACAAGAAGCATTTTCCCTTGTTATTTATTGCTTGACTATCTCACTTGCTCGTCGCTCCATACCCAATTGCGACTGCTGTGCCCCGCGCACAATAACCACCCAAGATGGATCACGACGACTTTGCCAATATTGAATGGCAGAACAGCCATGGCAGTCCAAAGATAACGAGCCCTCGCAGCGAAGATGGCAGCGAGGCTCCCGATGCTGCTGAAATACATAGCGGCGCGGATCAAGCAGGGAGGATGGCGGATGGAATGGACCTCGCTGGAGTGGGAGAGGGGGTCCTGGAGTGTATGGTGGGATCGCCCATCAAGGAGAACGACGGAACAAAAGATACCTTTGTGTCTTATCAAGTTACTACGAATGTATGTCTATCTCTACGAGCACCGCAAAATCACCCTGTACTGATAACTTCTAGACCACATTCCCCTCTTTCCAAAAGCCCACCACAACAGTACGAAGACGATTCACCGATTTTGTATTCCTATATAACACCCTATTCAGAGAATACCCCGCCTGCGCCGTCCCCCCCTTACCAGACAAGCACAAAATGGAGTATGTCCGCGGCGACCGGTTCGGCACCGACTTCACGCAACGCCGCGCCAACTCCCTCAACCGGTTCCTCACCCGCCTAACACTACACCCCGTTCTCCGGCGCAGCGCCATCCTGATCCTCTTCCTCGAAAGCACCGACTGGAACGCCACCATGCGCTCCCGCCCACAACGCGGCTCCTCGCGGGACGAGCAAGCCTCGGGCGTCTTCGACAACTTCACCGACACCTTCATCAACGCCTTCACCAAGGTACACAAGCCAGACAAGCGCTTCATCGAAGTGAAAGAGAAATCGGACAAACTGGACGAAGACCTCGGGCACATTGAAAAAATCGTCGCCCGCGTCGCCCGCCGCGAAGGCGATCTCGAAGCCGACTATAAAGACCTGGCTGAGCAGTTCCAGCGGCTAATTAATCTCGAACCGGGCGTGGCGCCGAGCGTTCATGCTTTTAGCGCGAGTGTCGAGGATACTAGTTCTGGGATCAAGAATCTTAAAGATCATACGGATCAGAATTACCTTGGTAGTCTTCGCGATATGCAGGCTTATAGCACGGCGGTGAAAAACCTACTTAAGGCGCGCGAGCAGAAACAACTTGATTTCGAACAACTAACCGAATACCTCGCCAAATCTACAACCGACCGAGACGTGCTTGCTTCCTCACACGGCTCGTCCGCACTTACAGGCGCAGGGGGATTCATCCGGAGTAAAATCGAAGACGTGCGCGGAGTGGACCATGAACAGAGTCGGAGAGAAAGGTTACGCCGTCTGGAACTTCGCATCGATGAGCTGACGAGAGAAGTCGAGGAAGCGAAGAAGACGACGGAGGCGTTTGATGAGGAGGTGGTGAGGGAGGTGGCGGATTTCGAGAGGATTAAGAGGGTCGAGTTTAAGAGTCAACTGGGCGGGCTGGCGGATGCGCATAGAGGGTTTTATGAGGGGGTGTTGGGGATTTGGGAGGGTTATGTGAGGGAGATGGGGGAGGGGGAGGTGGTTGTTAGGGAGGGGGAGGGGGTGGAGGCGTAAGAGGGGGTGGGGATAGTAAGAAAGAAGGAAGATAAGAAGCCAGGAGAGAAAGAAAGAGCTGTATGTATGCATGTATTGATTGGTGTCCGGTGTAGTCTGGTCTGGTCTGGTCTGGTCTGGTCTGGTCTGGTCTGGACTAGTCGGATAGGTCAGGCAGGCAGGCAGGCGTTGGGAGTGGACTGAGATGGATTATAATGCTTTATTACCTTACCTTACCTTACCTTACCTTACCTTGCCTTACCTTGCCTTACCTTACCTTGCCTTACCTTACCTTGCCTTACCTTACCTTGCCTTACCTTACCTTGCCTTACCTTACCTTGCCTTACCTTACCTTGCATTAACGTAAAACTTCACTTACGTTGAAAGCGATAAACATGAATCTATACGTCTATCAGATTTGAACTGACTCCGACAAACGCAGTTAAACTGACTTCAATAGATGGACGCATCGAGCGGAATGAAATGAAATGAAATGTGTGGAGCGGATGAGTTGAGTTGAGTTGAGTTGAGTTGAGTTCACAGGATAAGAGGGAAGGAGTTTGTATTGTATTGTATCCTCTATATATGTATTGTGTAGTACGATATATACATATATATAATAGACAAAAAACAAGTAACTAAACTGTACGAGTAAGAAGTATATGAATGGGTAACTAAGACTGGGATTAGAAGGAGTAGGACCGAGACTGGGAACTTGGAATTGGGAAGGGGAATGGGTTGGTTTTCGAAGATATAGTCGAGTCGAGTCGAGTTGAGATGACATAGATAGGAGGATACATTCTTTCATTTATATTTACATACAACATAATATAAGACAGACATACAAAATACACACAACGATGGGTGCCTAGATAGATGAAAGATAGATAACACAAACACAATACTGCAACCTGATCTCTTTGACGCCAAAACGATGCTTTCGATTGATTTATCGAATGATTTGTTAATTGGATAGTAGCTTTAATCCAAAAGCCCTTCCTCCACATACTTCGTCTCATTTCATCTCCTTCCCCTCCCCAGGCATGTTCCCACGAAGTTCCACTCAACTTAGCTTACCTATGCCAATACGCATCTATCTATCTAAACCTATGCAATAACTTCCCCTACCCACATCACCAAAGCATGCATATCCGCCCTATCAGCCCATCACCATCACCATCTACTTCTTCAACAACCCTGCACTCTTCTCATCCCTCACCTCCTCATCATCCTCCTCATCGTCATCATCACTATCCTCATCACTCTCCCCCCCAATAACATGATGCCCACTTCCACTCCCACTTCCACTCCCACTCCCCTCCTCCTCACTATCCTCATACAATTTCTTCTCATTCTCATCCCCCCCCTCTCTCACCCTATCCCTATACCCCTCCCCCTCCTCATCTTCATCTTCGCTGCCCGCCGCAAACGCATCATACAGCTCACCCGCCCTCCTCTTCCCGCCCTTCTTCCCCTTGCCAGCCAACCCTTCCGCCTCGTCTTCTTCCAATAAATCGAATTCCCACTCGTCGCGCGGGTTATTCCTCAACCGCTTTCGTCTCGCCATGAACAGGTAGACGCCGAGACCGGAGCAGAAAACTGCGATTAGGCCGATGGCGCCGTAGATCCAGATCTGGGTTTTGGAGGAGACGCCGAAGGTGGGGAGGAATGAGGGGATCCAGGTGGAGTTTGTAGAGGATGCGTCGGGCGCGGCGGAGGCGATGGATGTGGGGGATTTGAGCTCGTCTTCGGTGCCGGTGGGTTTGGCGTTGACGGGACGGTCGGGGTGGTCGGTGGGGTTGGACATGAGGTTTGTGGAGGTGCCGGTGGGGAGGGAGGTGACGGAGGTGGTGGTGCCGGAGATGGTGGTGGTTTGGATGTCAGCGTGGTTGTCGTCGTCGTGTTCGGTGGGGAGGGGGAGGAGAGTGGCTTTGGAAGCGTCGATGGATTCACCCCAGAGTTTGAGATGCCAGTCTGTGAAGGTTCCGTTGTGTTCGTTTATTGCGGTGTCTTTGACGATGATGGTCCAGGTTCCTATGCCGGATTCACCCCTGTACAATGGTTAGTATATGTGTGAGAGGTGGGTTGGGGTGCGTGTGAACTAACCAGTGAACAACAGACATGAATGTCCAATCTTCGTATCCATCGGGATCGGTGTCAAATCTACGGGTGGTTGAGAGGTGACTGACGACCTTGTCAGGACTAACCAAATCGACGCTCAGATCACCACGCTTAGAATGGGCAATATTCATCGTAACCTGAACATGCTCAAGTCTCTCAACATTGGCTTCTTGGAGCATAGCAGCAGTGACTTCGAAAGAGACAGCTAGACCTTCCTCTCCTTGTGGAATGGCTTGGTTTACGTGGATCCATGGCGAATAAAACCAAGCTTGAGGTTTGACATTCTGGAAGTTCTTGGCGGCTTCAATAGTTGCCCAAGTATCAATCTTTCCATATCCAAAGGTGTGACTGAACTTCTTGCCAATTGATGTTGTTTGCCAATCTCCAGTTTCTATGTCAATTGGCAAAGCTGTTTGCATAACAAGGTATTGCATGTCTCTCCAGGTAAGATCTGGGCGGATCTGCAGAACCAATGCAAAGATACCGGCTGCGAGAGGAGCGGCAGCAGAAGTACCACCATGGCCCGAATAACATGCGTTA
Organism: Rutstroemia sp. NJR-2017a BVV2; assembly: GCA_002946415.1. Taxonomy (NCBI): domain Eukaryota; kingdom Fungi; phylum Ascomycota; class Leotiomycetes; order Helotiales; family Rutstroemiaceae; genus Rutstroemia; species Rutstroemia sp. NJR-2017a BVV2. The sequence goes on along the minus strand of NJPS01000013.1, from coordinate 1,192,943 downwards.
GCGCCAACATCAGTCGTATGCTGTGGCACAATTAGTATCTTTCTGATTGGAGTGAGTCACAATACTTACAATGGCATCCCCACTGCCACTACTGTAGGTAACAACAAGTTGAGCAGAGCATTTCTCGGAATAGTAAGGGTGAAGTCCCTTTCGGTCGATAGCTCCGACAGTGATACTGTAGATACTGTTGGTATACCCGTCGAAGTTACAGTTATCTTCATTTGCAGCACCGTTTCCGGATGCAAAAACGTAGATAGATCCTAAACCGCCTCGGCCTTTCTGAACAGCATTTACCATCGCCTTTTTGATGAGAATACCTGGAGCATCCATGGATCTTCCATCATCAGGTGGACCCCAAGAGCAAGAGTAAATTTGGTTGTTCTGGTAGGCGTAATTCATGGCGACCGCTTCATCGGCATCTGTGATCATCTTGGACAAGATACGAATACCGGCGATTTTGGAATCCCAAGCAACACCTACACCACACACATCATTCTTGACAGCTGAAACTTCTCCTGCGCATCGGGTACCGTGTTTGTCATCGTCCAAGCGGGGTTTTGGCTCCAGGGTATTCTCGTTAAAATCGTAAGAACCTTCGGCGTAGTAATTGGCCTTCAAGTCGTTGCTGTACATGTCCAAACCATCATCCACAATAGCAACAATGGATCCTTTGCCAGTGATATTTTGCATCCAAACATCCGTTACATTAACATCATGTCCGACTTGTACCGGGTTGAATAAATGCCATTGATCCTTGAAGATTGGGTCCTTGATTCCCAACGCTTTAGCAACCTGTTGCTGTTTCACAATTGCAGAATCAACCGGCGCTGCTGAATCTTGTCGAGTCTCCAAATATCCTTCCGGCGCTGGCGGTATAGGTCCTCTCTTCTCCATGCGAGCCTTCAACTTTTGTTTCTGCGCGAACTTGACTCCATCTAGGATGTCGTAGTCTCCCAACGTCCGCTTCCGCCGTTTTCTCTCCTTCAAGGCCGTGTGTACGATATCTTCTTCTTGCTTGAATGTCGAGAATATGTGGTGGTCTTCCAACTCTCCCAGTTGGCCCTCGTGTGCCAGACCCAGTTTCGCCGCTACCAGTGTTGGGTCGACGGTGGGATCGATGTGGAGGATGTAATAATCGTTCGCATTGTAATTTCGTGGTCGCAGACTCGAGGCACTTGCTAGATAACCCAGACCGAGCAGGCCCAGAAAAGGACTTAATTTCATATCGTGTGTAGGAACCCGCGCGAGTTCAGTGCAGTGGGTTCGAGAAACCAACTACCTCCCGACGGACGGGATGAAAGGAAAAGTAAATAACGCAACACGATTAGCAATAGCGCATTGATAAGGCTGTTTGAATTCGATACTGTAGAATACCGCACGATGCTACAGAATTGTGCGAATGTGGTCGTTGCGAAAATGATATGTATTCAATGGGTAAGTGAACAAAGGATTCGTAAGTGGTTTCTTTTGGTAAGGTGGTATCAAGCAATCGAGAGACCGTTTAGGTGCGACAGGGCAGTGTGCAGAGTAAGCACGAATCGGTTTGCCACAAAGGATGGGTCGGTGTTTGGGACGAGTTTGCCTCTTAGACAACTCTAGATAATACAGGAGAGGGCTGAATGGTTATACGAAATACGAGTCAAAGGTATTAATAAAATAAGCAGTGAATTGGAGGTTTGGAGTTGGAGGTTGGAGATAGGTAAGAGGCAGGAGGTCGGATCTGCTTTGATCTTAAGGGACCCTGAGTCTCTCTAGGTCCGTCCCCATCCCCTTGAAGTTTTGACCTTCCGCACGATGTTTCAAAGTTGCACAAGTTCCAACCAGATAACCTTACACCTTACACCTTACACCTGCGTTAGTATCTATCTCTACCAGGAGGCCAGGTGTCAATCAATCAATCAATGAATCAATCAATCAATGAATCAATCGATCAATCAGCGGCCGTATCAGTGCGATGGATTGGTAAAACAACACTAACTACCGACAGTGCAGTAGCAGAGAAGGGACCCCTCTTGTAGGCTATATATGGTTGTGGTTTATACTTCGTATGTAGGGGCAGTTGGACGAGCTTCAGACTGTGTTAGCCAAGAGGACTCGGAGGTTCTGGCGTTTCTGGCGTTTCTGGCGTTTCTATTGGTAAGATGGAGTGGAAAGGAAGGGTTGGTGCTTGGGCTTTGCATCTGGATGTTTGCTTTTTGTGCGAATTGCCTATCACTGTTAGCAGTCGAGCTACTTTCCCGCAATTGTCACACATGCAATTGCATGCAATGCTAGGAATCTGTGATGTAAGTTATGGAATCTGTGATGTAAGTTGCGTACTTCGTAGCAGGAAGACCAGTGCTAGTTCCAGTTCCTCCTCCGCACGCCTTGACTCCATCGCATCAGTGATACAGGTTCGACAGCTACCGTATTTCGTACATACGAGACCGGCTGCGTTCGTTGGTACCTTGATTGTACCGATTGTACCTCAGTTGTCCCTCAATTGTACCCGCTCCCCATTGTTTAGCTGCATCTCGAGCTCCTCTTTCAAACCCGTCACCGCCGCTCCACGAGCCTTGTATGTGGTGCCGCTTTTCGCTTCGTGCTGAGAGACTGCTTGTTCACCTCTTCTCATTCGTTTCGCACATCGAATTTGGTGGGCGCCTTCCTGCCCAATTGATCTGTGCCAACCCAGCTCGCGGCCAAAGCAGCCACCCACAGTTGCATGCACCTCTGCAGGCCTACCTGCTCTTCCGCTGGATCAAGATTCGTCTTTTTTCCATGGAAATTGAATAGATGAGTTGGTTGAGAGAAGAGCCGGGCCTAAGGTGAGTATATGTTGTGATACCAGCCTCCATCATTTCCTCCTAGGAAGCTCAATTCTTTCTCTGTTCTATCAATACCGCAGCTTCTTCGTCTCGCATCTGGCATCTTGCTATACTTCGCGCGACTCGAACCGATCATGTTCCTGTAAGCCATACCGTTCGAGTAAGCTCACTCCGATAAGGTCGGCACACTCGTCCGCGGCGCACGAATTTCGAGTGAAGGGAATTTGATGACGATAGTGAAGATAAAAACATCGACTCACACCTTCAACCCATCCGTTAGACTATAGTATGCCTTTCAGCCATTGAATACCACCTGTCGCACACTGAACAAGAGCGCGGAAAGAGAATCGGCTCTGAACTTTGTGGAAGCTTAAAAGATACTTTCCTCGACATCTCTAGCACGGGAAGGACCGAGAAATCATTACCACTCCAAACATGGCAGCACCTTACTGGGGGCAGTTGCCTCCTCCCAATGTTACCAGGCATAATTCTGTTGGGAATGGGGGTGCGAATGCGAGAAAGGAGAGCTTGTCCATCGACACGAAGAAGGAGCGACTTTCTACTCAAGATCCTAAACGAAATCGAGAATCAACCCAAACGGAAGCCCCAACAATTTCTACGCAAAGTCCATTTGCCTCTCCAGTAGCTTCCACGTTTCGGGGAGATGGTTTAGCTCCTCGACCACCCTCATACCAATACGATCCAACTGGCACGTCCTACAATAGTGACTATTTGGAAAAGAGAAGGCGCAGAGGGGAAAGCCGTAACAAGGACAACCTCAGCTCAAGCAATTCTCCTGCCTCTCCGCCAAATGCTACAAACCCTCGACGACCACCTTTACCAGCTAGTTATAAGGAGTCTTTTGCAAGTGGAGCTTTGATTGGAGATCAAGTTCCGTCGAGGACAAGGCCGACCCGCAGATCAGAAGCTCCAGTCAGTCCTACAGAAGCACCCGAGGAAGATAACAATTGGGAGGTGCTTGGCACATCATCTCCGTTGAGTGAAAGGGACACATATCGAAGAGAAACACGCAGCAGAAGCAACGGGAGAGGTGGTACGAGGAACGGTGAAACCTCAGGAAGCAGGGAAGAGCCTAGACGCCGTGATACTTCTGGCTCACATGCTAGGAAAATTTCCATATCCGATGCAGTGAACGTTAAAAGGCGCAAAGAGTGGGCACCAGATAGATCTCCGCTTCAACGGCTAGAGTTGACGCTCGACAGTATCACAAAGGAAGAGAAGCGAGCACGAGTGGAGGAAGCTGAACAGTTGATGAGAGAAGGAAAGTTTAATGGTGGAAGACCTAGTGAACAACCTACTACCCAGAACTCTGTACGTTTCAGGAACCGTCCAGTTGCCAAGGCACCAGAAGGTGGTTTACAATCCCAGCCAAAGACTGTGGAAGGGCCAGGGGTTGCAACAACTTCAAATACGAGGTTGAGGGAAGGTTTGCAGCGAAGTCCCATTGTGCCGGAAAGAAGACCGATTTCGAACGCCTCACCAAAAATTGGTGTCTCTCCAGTCCAGTCGCTTGAAAATAGAGTCAGTTTTGCTCGTGGAAGTGATAATAGTTTCGCCCCTCAGCGTACACAAAGTGCGAAACAAAAGTCCGGTATTCCAATAGCTGTTGGGGCCGCTGCAGCTGCAGAAGCATCCGGACTTCTCTATCGAAGTGCAAGCAACAAACTCCGAAAGGATCCACCGCCAGATCATTGGAGCAGACAAAGTGACAAATCTTACCAAGATACTTTACCCAGAAGAGCGTCTTCTAGCGATCAACGCGAGTCCATAAAGTCAGTTTCTAGACGGGCAACTGAGCCTTTGAACTCCAGGGGCTATTCTGCACGTGCGGCAGGGATACGCGGTGATTCCCCATCCAGCTCAGACGAAGAAATGAGAGGGGTTCCTGTTCGACGCGGGTCTAGGCGGAAGATGGAGCAGTTGACTGGAGATAGTCAACATGATAGAAAAGTAAATTCGGTCTCATCGAGAGATCGAGTTGGTCCAGCTGCTGCTGGAGACGGTGCAGGTTATGAAAGCAGTCAACACCATCGTCACCATTTATCCGACACACTTCATCGACATCATGATTACAAGCCCGGAGCTGGATTGTATGCCCCATCCCAGCGGCTCAATGAGTGGAAGAAAGGTGGAGTAGCTCTGCTAGCAGGGCAACTACTGAATCTTGAAGATATAGGAAGCGAAACGGAAAAGGACAACAGTTGGTGGGAAGGTGGACGTCCGGGAAGGAAGAGCTCAGTCAAGCAAAGGAAAGCAGAAGCCTACGATGGCGAATACGATGAAGATAATGGTATAGTACCTCTAGCTTTTGGTTCCATGGAAGAGTGCGCCGGATGCATTGCCGAGCAGCATTTGTCGGTTCAAAAGACTCGCACTGGATTTGATCGGTTACGGCCCAAATTCAAATCTGGATATGCGAGCAAACTGGACGCTGCACGACCATCATCTAGCATGCATTCTTCTAAAACCCCCCCTGTAGTTCATCAAGATCATTCACTAACGTGTGCGATGCGGTTCATCCGCATTCGTCCTGAAATAGCTCCCACTAGATTTAAACCACCTCTCCTATTGAAATGTGGGCCTCTCCTACGCTACTATGGATTGCGCACAGAAAAAACATCACACCGATCTGTTGCTCGCGGACCTCTGCCGGAACGTGAGATATGGCGAGGAAGCGTTATGATTGTCACTCAAGACTCACATTCCTCTTACGAGCTGGCTCCAACTCTCAGGTTATTCCTACAACCCGTTGATTTAATGGCTCCACCACCGGCACAAGTTGATGGAGAAGAACTTGCCCCTGAATATATTGACCCAATTGCAGGGCTTCCAAAGATTGGCCGAGATGGTAGGACCCTCTATACTCGGCCAGTTGAACATCTAGATGAGGAACAGGACCTCTCACAAATCGAGAATGATGGTGGCCTATTTGAATCAAGAAGAAGCAACCTTGACGGTACTGCTGACAAGAAGCGTAAGAAGAGTCAATATGATGGCGAGAAAGCTGGCAAATACAAGGAAGTGCGAGGTTTCCGCTTACATGCCGACCGTGGGGTTACCTTCTGGAGATTCAACATTGAAGTAGAGCTACGGAGCAAACAGCAACGCATTGCGTATCGCATAAATCGTGGACCAGCGACAGGGTTTTGGGTTCCAGCACGGGGGCAATCAATGAACATAATGTTCTACAGCTGCAACGGTTTTACGATGGATGTGCACCCAAGCGACTTCAATGGACCGGATCCTATGTGGAGAGACGTTCTGAATACCCACCAAACGCAGCCATTCCACGTCATGCTCGGAGGTGGTGACCAGCTCTACAATGACCATATTATGGAACGGACAACCCTTTTCAAAGAATGGCTTAACATTAAAAACCCCCTTCACAAGGAAAGTCTCCCATTGACCCCAGAGATGCAGGACGAAATGGAAAAGTTTTATCTTGACAGCTACTGCATGTGGTTTTCTCAAGGCCTTTTCGGCGTTGCAAATTCACAGATTCCCATGGTCAATATTTTCGACGACCACGATATTATTGATGGATTTGGCTCTTATCCAGATAGTTATATGAGCTGTCCAGTCATGTCTGGCTTAGGGAACATGGCATTCAAGTACTATATGTTATTCCAGCAGCAGACCAGTATCGACGAGGGTGAAGAGACGGAGCCTAGTTGGCTTTTAGGAGCCCAGCCGGGACCTTATATCGCGGAATTGAGTAGGAGCATTCTGACCTCGCTGGGTGGTGGTATTGTATTCCTTGGGCTTGATTGTCGCACAGAGCGTATGAACGATGAGATCATTACTGCTGAGACTTACCATAAGATTTTTGATCGACTCGAAAGGGATATTATCAAAGGAAAGACCAAACATCTCATCGTACTACTGGGTGTGCCGATTGCTTATCCGAGACTGGTCTGGTTGGAATCACTGTAAGTACTAACTTTTCAGACCACTGAATGTGTTACTAATAAGCTTTTAGCCTCACCTCAAAAGCCATGGTACCCATCAAAGCAATGGGCAGAGCTGGTATACTAGGCAAGAATTTGATGAACCATTTCGATGGTGGTGTGGAAATTCTAGACGATCTCGATGACCATTGGACAGCGGCTCATCATAAGGACGAGCGAAATTGGTTGATCAAGGAATTCCAAGATCTGGCAGCCGAGAAGTCTGTCCGAATCACTTTCCTAGGGTAGGTAGTCTCAGATGCAGATTGAACGCCAAATGCTAACTTGTATAGTGGCGATGTCCATCTCGGTGCAATCGGGCAATTCTACTCGAATCCCAAGCTCAAAATTCCCAAGGATCAGGACTTCCGTTATATGCCAAACGTTATATCTTCAGCTATCGCTAATGCACCCCCGCCTGACATGCTTGCGGATATCCTTAACAAGCGTAATAAAGTGCACCATTTAGATGCAGAGACTGATGAAGATATGATTCCTCTCTTCACCCACGACGTCGATGGAAAACCTAGGAATAACAAGCGTCTATTGAATCGTAGAAATTGGTGCTCAATCCGAGAGTACAATCCTGCTATGACTAGACCTTCATCACCGGCAACTGCATCATACGACGGCAGTGTAGAGCCTGCGCCCAGACGTGGCCTACTACGTCGCTTCTCCACCAAAGGCCCCAGCTACCGCTCTGACGCACCCCCACTATCTAGTGCCTCATTCTTCCAGAGACGACCATCGCTCTCTCGTCGAAGCTCAGTGGACTCCGGTCGCCCACGTAGTCTCACAAGAAGCCTTTCCCTAACACGAAAAGATTTCTCTGGCCTTTTCAGACGCAACAGCAGACGCAGACCAGACGACGGCGGCATCAATGGCTACGGCGCCGACAGCGACGACGACCTCTCCTACAACGCGACTCTCGACGGTCCCACAACCGCCCCCGCAACCATGCGCGGCGGCGGCGGCGCCGGCGACGAAAACACCGAATACTACGCCTTTGAAAACCAACCTCCACGCGCAACCGACACCACGCCTAAAAATGCATCAACTTCCATCGCAGGCGCGCAGCCACAATCGCAACCGTTTCCTCCCGCGAGAACGCAATTCCATCGTACCCCGACGGGACTCTCTGAGAAGCAATTGAGAAGGGGAAATGTGCGGCAGGTGAACCTCGAGAATGGATTGGATATTTGTCTGAATTTCGAGGTCAATCAGAAGGATCCGGCGGGCATTACGATGCCATATCGGTTGTTGGTGCCGGCGCTTTGGTATGAAGATTTGATGGGGGAGGAGGGGGCGAGGAAGAAGAGGGAGTATGATTTGTTGGTTTGGTTGAGGAGTAGAGCGAGGGGGAGGAGGAAGGGGAAGGGGAAGATGGTTGCGGAGAGTAGGGAGAGGGTGGCGGGGGAGGAGAGTGTGGAGGTTTTGTGATGGGGAAGGGGGAGACATCTCGAGGGGAAGGAATACTCGGGCGGCGGGAGGGAGAGAATTCATATTAATGGTATGCTTGGGGGATGAGTGCGTAGCGGGTGCGAGCGAGCGATTGATGGAGACAAAAGTATAAATACCCCCTTTTTAGTTATGTTAATTGTTTTCAAAGGCGAGGAAGAAAGAACGAAGAGACTGATACTCATGTCGATGTATGGTATCGTATTGTATTGTATTGGAGTGTATTATTCGTCGGTATTTACTAGGATTGGAACTGCTAAAGGAGGTATATGGTATGTTAGTCAATGGTGGTGGTGATGGTGGTAATGGTGGCGATGGTGGTAATGGTGGCGATGGTGGTAATGGTGGTGATGGTGGTGGTGGTGGATAGTTTTTAGTGGGTTGTTTGTTTGTATGAATTATGGATGAGGATGGGGGATGAATGAATTGGACATTCTAAGTTATGTTTACTTTTACTTGCGCCAGATGTGCGGTAAAGTCCGAGACGTTGTAAATGCATTGTGGTAATCAGCCCATCACACATAAGATTACATATATACGATCTCTCTCTCTCAACCCTTTTCCTGGCAAGTGCCTAAGGCTATCTGTCTACTTACCTACCTACACCTCCTTCCTCTTCTCTAATTATCGCAAGACATCCGGATTCTGGAATACGAATCTATTATTCGGTTTATGTAAAAATCTAAATCAAATTCTTTGTTGGATGGATGGATAAGTAAGATCAGAAAAGCGATTGCGAAACGTCGGCTCTTGCTGTGTGTCAAGGTTGTCCAGAGGGATGAAAGGAAACAAACGAAATAAACGGATGATGCTGTGTCCCGTGATGTGGGAAAATTACTTGCAGCAAGGAGAGGGAGGAACAGTAAGCAAGTATGATTTTCGCAGGGACTAATCTGTATTGTTTATGCACAAGTTACGGAACGGCCGCGGTGTTTGGGAAATTGAAGATGTAGACATCCTTTCGCTTAACAAGCAGCATGGGAATGCGGGGTTGCATTTTTTAATCTCGTGCGAGGAGAGGAGTGTGGGATGCGGATGGGGTGTGGCGGTGCGGTGCGGTGCGGGCAAGGGGGTGAAATACGATGCAATGCTGGGGTTCTGAGATGAGATGATCTCAGATGTTGGGTGAATGGATGGATGGATGGATGGATGGTTTGGGGGTGGGAATCTGAGGTGGAATGAAATGCGTGATTTGAGATATGATGAGAGAGAATGAGATGAGTAGGTCACAAGGGCTGTGGTTCACAAGGATTGCGGCTCGGTTTTGCTGTTGAGATTTTCGGCTGGGGTTGCGGCTCTGACTGGGTTTCGGCACCTAGAGTTTTGCGGCGTGGTGTTTCGAAACAGCTACGGCGGGGGTTTGTTTTCTGGTGGTGGTGGCATTGATTTTCTCGCAATGGCTTCATCAGGTAGGCTTGGAGGAAGTGTTTTCCCTCACGGCGAAGTATGGGCTTGATAATTTTCGGCAGTTTACGAGGAGTTAGTGATTTCAAGTAGCACAAAAATGCCACAAGTGTGATATGGCGCTTTACTGGATCTCAGCTCTGGCTGCGAGAAACATTCAGTGGGTGTCTTCAGAATCCTCGAGCCTCAAACATCATACCACATCAGATCGAAGGATCACGTGTGGGAGCACATGGTCGAGGTTTTGATTCCAAATTGCGAGTGCATTGAATTGGGAAGAAACAAAACGTGACTTTAGGAATCCTTTCTTCTGGATTAGATTACGCCGTTTCATCTCGAACCCTTCCCAGAGCATCTATTCTACTGCTTTGAGTAGCGTAACGTTCCATGCGTACTGTAATGTGACTTTCTCTTCACAGTGAGAGCATTCTCATCACCAATCTGGAGGATGATGATTCTATTTCCATGAACATGCATTCATGCATTTGCTCAACCAAGATGAGAGATCCCATCCCAAGATCAATCTCCCGCGAGTATATAGATGAGGAGTTGCATCTAGCAAAATGTCTTCTCCTCATTACAGTCAATCAGTTTCTTCAGTCTCTCTCTTCTCTACATTCCTTTACTTTCAGTTTTCATTCATTCTCACACTCCTTTACAAACCCATTCTATTCTATTCTACTTTATCCACCAGCCACCTTCCAGTCCTTATATCCAACCATCACCATGTTCTCCAAATCTCTCACTTACCTCCTTGCAATGGCATCTCTCGCCTATGCCATGCCTACTCCTGAACTTGAACAACGCGCAGTTGCATACAAGCTGTATACCGGTGATGGAACCAACTGGCCTGCTCAGACTGCTTGGGCTAGCTTCGATACTATGTTAGTATCCCCTTTCCTCGTCTCGTGTAGGTGTAATGGAAGTGATGCTAATTTGTACCAGGTGGGCAAACAACCAAGCTATTCTTTCATCTTCTTGCACCCAGTTCAAGCAAGCCAATAACAGCCCGGCTGAGATTGCGGAAATTCTCTCTGCTATTAAGAGGTTAGTAGTTTTTTTTTACTTTTCTTCCCAGGCTCTTCACCACCTAACACAAAATCCCCATCTCACCGCACCACCCCAACACCTCTTCCTTCACCCTCCCCAAAACCCCCCAAAACTAATCTCTCCCCCTCAGCGTCTCCGCCTCCACCGGTGTCGACACCCGCTTCATCCTCGCCATCGTAATGCAAGAATCCGGGGGCTGCGTGCGCGCCCCCATCTCGAACGGGGGCGTCATCAACCCAGGCCTCATGCAAGACCACAACGGGTCCCACAACTGCAACAGCAACCACCAAGGGCTGACCGACGGCTCCGCGCAGAACCCCTGCCCGGCCGCGCAGATCACCGGCATGATCACCGACGGCACGGCCGGCACCGCCAGCGGCGACGGCTTGAAGCAATGTCTTGCGCAGAGCGGCGTCACGGGCGCCAGGGCCAGCTATATTGCGGCCAGGATCTATAATACGGGGAGTTATGCGGTGGGTGCGGATTTGGGCAAGCCGAGGTATGGGACCAGCTGCTATGCGAGTGATATCGCGAACAGGCTTTTGGGGTGGGCGGGTGCGTCGACTCCTTGCACTTTGCCGAACCCGTAGATGGGTGATGGGGGATGTGCGGAGGGGGTTGGTTTGAGGGGAGATTGGCTGTGCTGGGGGTTTGGTCTTGATGCCGATAGTTCGGTTGATGGCCTATTTCCCCTTTTTTATTTTTTGTTTTTCGATTCTTATATTTGTTTTTTTTGTATCTGCTTTTTGAGATTGGATTCTGTTTTGATTATTGAGATCTTTTTCTCGTCACTTTTTGCTCTGTTTGGACCACCAGATTTGTCAGTGGGATCGGGAAAATAAGGGGAAAATTGCATATCTGTTCGGTGGGAAGCTGCGCATTGATTTGTTGGGAGGGATTATTGCTTTGATCTGTGTTTTTCCGCTGCTTTGGATTCTGTACATACCTTTATAGTATAACCTGGATCTGCTTTCTATACTTTGTGCTGAACTGTGATCATCTTCGTGGGGATGTTACCTTGGTCGAAACTACGATGGTATTTATATTTATACAGCAACAGCGTGTTCGGAAATTGCTGCCAGGTACTTGGATTTTCCAGGAAAGGCAGCTGCAGAGAAACATATGTTGAAGATCTCACGATATAAGGTTCTCGGTGATGAGACAATGCCTTGTAGATGGGGGTGCCTATGGCAGAAACCTAGGCGGGTGTCTGCTGTTGTTGCTCTTGTGAAGATTTCCAGGAAGTTATTCAGATCATACAGCCAGTGGAAAATTAGGATGCAATTAGTTAATAGCGTCTTGCATTGATAGAAAATTATCTGTTTGAGGACTGCTAGAAATAGTATGAAAAAGAAACGCTCGGCATAAGGAGCAGGTGATGCCTTTGAGATATCCATGAGTGCTTGATAGCAGAAGACCAGCATCCGCATCCGCATGTCCGAGTCAGTGTCCTCGGTTATCATTGATAAATATCTTCTCCCATCAAGTGTGTCCAGTAAACGCGACTAACAAACGAAATAATAAAAAATATATGAACCATTTCCCCAATATGCAAAGTTCGGGATTTACGAAGTCGACTCTCGTGATTAAAGAGCACCACCGTTCGCAAGCTGAAATAAGAAAACAAGTAAGGAAGTAAGCAAGTAATCGCAGAGTTGCAGCAGTCGACCCATATTACCCCTTTCAAGCTGTGCTTGTGCAATTCTGTGTGCAGTCACCACATGTTCCACTGTTCATCATCATCGATAATGGTATCCTCATCCTCAGCTTCAACAGAATCTGGTTCAGAGACTTGCTTCCAGAATTTACTGTTGATGCTGTTCAAGGCTTCCCCATCATCTGTATTCTCAGCTTCTTCCTCAGCTTCCTCCTCAGCTTCTTCCTCAGCTTCCTCCTCAGCTTCTTCCTCAGCTTCTTCCTCAGCTTCTTCCTCAGCTTCATCCTCGGTTTCATCTTTAGTCTGACTGCCCGAGGCACTTTCAGAATCTATATTCTCGACTTCCTCGGAGATATCGCTAATTGCCTCGGGAGAAGTGCTAGCATCAGGGCTGTCGTCGGAAGGTTCATCTAAGATAGACTCGATAGCCGGAGCTACATGTCCGCAGCATGCACAGCTGTCGCCATGACCACAGCAGTGACAGGATAGCTGAGACTTAGAGGTTGCCCCTATTACTCTTGCCTTCTCATGCTCATTGAACGCTTTTTTGCCAATAACTTTGGCCCATCTCTCAAGGGGAGCGTTGTTGTCTTTCGCCCACTGCTCCACAGAACTCCAGGTGAACGTCCCAACGATTTCAGCCGCAGGGATGACAAAGGGACATAGATATTCGTTCTCGAAGAACGAATTCAAATAGTTTCTGAAATTGCCATACGGTGTCTGCACTTTATAGTGGTCGAGCTCTGTCGTCATTTTAAGTACTGGCATCTTGGCCGCAATTCTAGCACGAACATTGATAAGGGTAAGTTTGATGTTGATAAGCTGTCCTTTATACTTTCCCTGTCGCTTTTTCAATTGCGGGACGCGATGATCGACTATCTCTGCAAAAGATGAGGTGGTTGAGATAAACGGACTAGGATTCCTACAGCCCCAGTTTGCATGGTTCTTAAGTGACACTGAACGATCCTCAGATAGACCCAGGCAGTAATCTGGTGACCCCGCAAGAAAACCCACTCGGCTGTCGTCAATCCTGCATGCGCTCCGCTTGTCCCATACGCGCCAAAGCATACCGGAGTTCGGTATCTCTGTCCAAGAGCCTACTCTCCATGGATGAAGATTTTCTTCCAACAACTTGGTCGAAGACATGGTCTTGAGCTTTGTAGCTCCTGTAGCCGGCAACGCTTCAGTTTTTCGTCTCTTCCGACTTGGCTGTCCTTCGGTCATCCCGTTTTCGTCGTTGTTGGACATCAAACGTTTTTTGGGTTCCCATGGACGTTTGGATAACGCCTTGCGAAACAGCTCCTCAACCTGTGTATGACAAGTGGGATATGCAGCTCGATCTTCAGGACGTCGGCTTGGACTTTTCTTTACAGCACGGTGATATTTGTCCCGAAGCACACCAGCCACAAATATCATTTTTGCTCTTTCTTTCGAAGCTGGTAAATTTCCGATTGATGTTTCGAGCTCCAACATTAATGGATTGAAATTTTTGCAGCGCAATTCAGCTTTATCGAACGGATCCAATTCAGGATCAATATCTGCAGGGGAGCCAGCAGGATTAGTAGGACAGTCTTCATCTTGACTTTCTTTGTCCATGTTCATTTTGGTTAGACAATCGACACGCTAAGCTCTCGACTAAGTTCAGTAAGTGATAGATATATGTACTACAGAAGTAAGTTTGCTGGCAGTAAAATAATGCCAGGCGAGAAGGTCGAGATGGAAGAATCATTCGAGATGAAAGAATCAGCCGAGATGGAAGAATCAGTCAAGCCGGAAAATATTGAGAAGGCAATAGATGATATCTTGAAGATTGAGATTATGCTTGACGGCATGGAGTCACCGGCACAAGCAAGAATATGCAATAGAAATATGTCTTCTTGCTTCGGAATGATTTGTGCTGAATGGTAACTTCCTTTGTGGTTGAAATAGATCGGAGAGTCTGCTGGAAGCTGAACTCAAGCTCCAAAGATAATCCGCTTTTGCTGCTCTAACATGGACTGAAAAGCAGCAACTTGGAGCTTATATGAAGCCGTTGATACTATGAGCAATTTCATATCTTGCAACTGATGTACTTTGCAGTATGTCGATATTCCAAGGCAGCGACGCCGACTAGGTCTTGTAGTCCATGGAATGGAAGTGGTAAATAGGTATAAAGATAGATAGGCAATTTCTGGCAGTTTCGTGAATGATATCAGATGGTTAGAGTGGTTGACCCTGCGAGACTCAGTTCTGTGACATCTCAAGATAAGCTGATTTAGTTTCGAAACGGAGACGCAATCGCCTCGATGGTCTAAGGTTTCTGCAGCTAAGAACTCGTCGGCGGTATGATATCTACTGAGTGGTCAAGGACGGAAGCGTGCAAAGTTCCACTGTCTTTCGAATCTGAACCGGAGAGTTGATGGAGGAGAAACGTAACATGAGGAGAAATAAAGAAAGTGGACCGGGCTTCCGTGTAGTTAACTTTGAAGTGAAGGAAAGAGCGAGGCGAGAGACGCCGATATAGGAAAGTACGTCAAGATGAAAAGCGCGAAAGCTGAAGCAGGGCTCTCAGCATACCTAGTATGTCCATATGTTGGACCATTGGGGAAATCATTATACAGTGAATACTCGGAGCGCCACAGCCAACTCGCTCGCACTGCCTCTGGTAAAGTATTTCGACGTCAATACTGATCAAGTGATCTAAGAAGAGAACGCCGACAACCATGCCTTGAGACTTGCATTTCGCAGTTGATGAACTGAGCTCAACTGTTGATGATTGAAGGGACTTCTCCAAAATGCGACCTTCCACCATTCCAATTTCAGATTGTAAAATGCACTACATCTCACACCGCGACCAGGAATCGCCCATCCTAATATCGAAATATCATCTCGGTACGTCGGTGGCCTTCATTGTCGCAAGTTCCACCCCACACATCACGAAGAAAAAGATGAGATTTGGTAGATGAATTCCACAACTTATTCCCTCCCCCTGCCAAGTCTTCAATCCCCGTTTTAGCGTCCCAAACCCAAATCCACAGCCGATCTGCAGGCTGACACGGACCCGAAAAGTCCCTCCCTACCGTGCAGCCTCCAACGGCCAGCCATTCATCACCCAGCTCCAGCACTCTAAAAAAAACACAAAACGAAACGAACAGCACAACGCCATGATTCTACGGTGTATAGCAATCATATAATATTTCAAATTCTGAAGAAAGATGGTGGATCGCGACGGTATGTACAGTATACTATCTCTTTCTCTTGGGACAGTCAATCTGCAAGAGTTACATATAAATGCAATCTAGAACTAACATCTGCTGCAGTGTCCTCATGGTCAACATCCCATCTTCTCGCCGAGCTGGCCCGCCGACAACAAGATGAAGCAACAGGAACTGTGCCGGAAAAGCCGGTCTGCGGCTCTGGAGCCAAAGGATCGTACAATACGTCTGCGCATGTATTTGCGCTGGTGTTGATCTTGGTTTTGAGTACAATTGGTAGCTATTCCCCCCCCTCTCTCACAAAACCACCCTTCGCAGAAGTACCCAAACTAACGCCAAGCTTCACCACTGCAGCTTGCGGATTCCCACTCATTTCCCGCCGATCATCGAAATCCGAAGGCCCCAATCGCTTTATATTCCTCTCGCAGCATTTCGGAACCGGGGTGCTGATAGCGACAGCATTCGTGCATCTGCTACCTACAGCCTTTATGTCCCTGACCCAACCATGTCTACCTTACTTCTTCAGCGATGGATATCGTCCACTAGCGGGACTGATCGCCATGTTCAGCGCATTGATAGTAGTTGGATTAGAGATGTTCTTGACAACCCGAGGAGCAGGTCATTCGCATTCGCACGGAGGAGCATGGGGCTCTGTGCCAGAAGAGGAGGAAGGAGAAAACGGATCAGCTCACAGAAACGGGACAGTCAAGACGAAAGCCAAGAAAAGTAATGGACGGATAGGAAAACTAGGAGTCAACCACCGACCGCAAGACATCGCACTAGAAGACTTGGGTGAATCCGAAGGCCTCGTATCAGGCGTCTCACCTCTCCCTGTCTCCACCCCACAAACCGGCTCCGGCCACGAAAGCGAGCGTCGCAAATACCAAGACTCAGATTCCGAATCCGATCTCGAATTCTCCGAACTCGACCATGAGGACGAAAGCCCCACCGCATCATCCAAACCCCCTCTGCACCACCATGACCCCGAAACCCCGTCCCCCATCTCCGAAAGCGATTCTCAAAAACGTCAAATCCTCCAATGTCTCCTCCTCGAAGCCGGTATCCTCTTCCACAGCATCTTCATCGGCATGGCCATCTCCGTCGCCACCGGTCCACCCTTCATCGTCTTCCTCATCGCGATCGCCTTCCACCAATCCTTCGAGGGTCTCGCGCTCGGCTCGCGCATCGCCGCTATAAATTTCCCCTCGGGGTCGCCGCGCCCCTGGCTCATGGTTCTTGCGTACGGCACCACCACACCGATCGGGCAGGCCATTGGACTCATCGTGCACAATCTCTACGATCCTCACAGCGCGGCCGGGCTGCTGATGGTGGGGTTCATGAACGCGATTAGCAGCGGACTGCTGCTGTTTGCGGGACTGGTGCAGTTGTTGGCGGAGGATTTCCTGAGTGATAAGAGTTACGGGGTCTTGAAGGGGAGAAGGAGATGGGAGGCCTTTGGGGCGGTTATGGGAGGGGCTTGTTTAATGGCTTTGGTGGGAGCTTGGGCTTAGACGGCGGCGGGGAGAGGAGTAAATGAAATGGAAATGGAGCTCGTCTGTTTGTATATCTACTTGTATTGTTTTGCATATCCAGCGCTCTGATGCATAACTTGGAATTGGGATAGGCATGGCGTGTGTGCGGTTGGGATAATGTTTTTTGCGTGTTTGGCTGCGCGTGGTTTGACTATATCATAGAAAAGCGTAAAAAGAAGCGAAATTAGAAATATGATTTCGCAGGGATTCAAAGTCTCGATTTGCTGACGGCCATTGGGATAGGATGCTGTCCTGCTGCTCGAGACTAGTGTTATATTTCCAGAGGGATATGAGTAGAGATGTAGTAGTCGCTCATTGAATTGACTCGGCGTCTTCATTTATGCTTCTCCGTGTCCCAATGAAGGCAACCTAGCTTGCACTTCCAAATTTCCATCTCTGCACCAGGACCAGTACACGTTGAGTCACAAGTAACATGTCGCCACAAAACAGTAGACCCTTGGATAGGCTTTGGCAGGAAGTAGACTCGATTTCTTCATATAGACCGTTTAGTCTTTCAATATGTAGTGAAGATGGCATAACAAGCAACGATGCGACGCCATTCCGTTTAATCATCCATGCCTTCCAACCATTTAACGTTAAGAACCCCGAAAGAAAAGACAGCCTTTTACATCACGACACCAGAGTTACTGGCGATACGCTGCGGAAGTAGTTAGAATTTGACCCTAAATCAAAGCGTCCGAGGTCGAATCAAAACTTACTGGCCATAACTCAGCAGCCTCCTTTCCTACTGGTCCGGTGATGGCAGATCCCTTCATCTCTCCCTTGGCGTTGACGATCTATGG
Organism: Rutstroemia sp. NJR-2017a BVV2; assembly: GCA_002946415.1. NCBI lineage: Eukaryota > Fungi > Ascomycota > Leotiomycetes > Helotiales > Rutstroemiaceae > Rutstroemia > Rutstroemia sp. NJR-2017a BVV2. Next base: position 1,175,070 of record NJPS01000013.1, on the reverse strand, counting down.
AACTTGAATCAGCACACATTCATAATTTCAACTCAATAACCGGAATCCTGGTCGCGCTTTCCCCTTCTCTCTAAATCGGACTTCCTCCAAGTAGCCATATAGTCCATAATTTGCGCAAGTATAAGAAACCCAAGACTCACCACACCAGCGTTGTCCTCGAAGTACAAGAAAACACCATCGGTTCTCTTCCATGGCTTGGATTGTCTGACGATAACTGCGGGCATGACCTTCTTCCTCAATTCCGGCTTTCCCTTCTTGACAGTGGCCATGACCATATCGCCGACACCACCAGCTGGGAGACGGTTGAGGCGGGCACCGATACCCTTGACGGAGATGATGTACAAGTTACGGGCACCGGAGTTGTCGCAGCAGTTCATGACTGCACCGCTATTTTGCTAGTTAGTATTCGTATATTCCTCATCGTTTCGTAGGTGCTTGGTGTATCGTGGTTTGTAGGTTCGCAAGCATCGAAAGTTCGTTTACTCGATGTCGTAGATTGTGTTGAGGTGGAACGGAGGGGAAAACATACACTGGAAGACCGAGGGTCATCTTGAGCTTGCCACCAGGGGCACCACGTCTATAAAACCATCACGTTAGCATTCGCATTATTCCGTCCTTCAATGTCTTCCCCAGTTCCCGCTACCCAGTATCCAGCACTGCAATCCGCTCATTTCCCTTCAATTACTCTCCAGGTCCTCAACTTCTGCTGATATATGGGCATTATTCGCCAATCGCATCCACATCACACCAATAACAGCGGAAAAGGCCACTCACGAAATCTTTGCCATCTCGACGGTATTTCCTTTAAATTGCTAGAAAGGTTAGAGGCGAAGGTTGTCGATGAAGAAGTTGTCGTCGTCGAGGTTACGAGGTTGATTTGCGAAAAGTCGAATTTGGTGGTGGAAACCCTAATCGTGGTTAAGCGAAAATTTTGGGACCCACAAAATTGTTTTCGACGTACTGGTAGGAAAGCGACATTTTAATAACCGGACCGTAGGTTATGACAGGCAAAACTTTACGAGCAACGACATGAAATACGTGAATACAAACATCTGACTTGTCAAGGGAAATCTTTAGCAGTCCTAAAACATTTCCTTGTATTATCGTAAGAGCATTACTTGAGGTGCCGGCACGACGTCCTATCGATTCTAGATCCTAAACACATTTCGAGGCAGCGAATATGGTTACGAGCAATTGTGCCACATACAATTTCCGATGTCCATACAACATGGCTCTATCCCTAAACTCCTCTTTTCCTGCTCCATAACGCCATTGCTCAGTTCATTCCTCCATTCCCCCATTGATACGCGTGAATTTTACACAACAACAAACGAATAATGCCAGGGAGATCAGATTAGGGATGTTGGCGAGGATCTGGTACTACCACCACTTGAACGACAAACCTCAACAGGTATGCAAAAACCACCGAAACACCTGTACTTTGCGCCGGGTTGCCACATAAATGGGTATCCATGGGTATGTGTAGGTCCGAAGGATAAATAGCGCAATAGGAATTATAGCGTCGACTGGTAAGAGTAGATAATATTCAAACTCCCTTTCGCACGAAGAGACTCGTAATCGTAACAGCACTGCAGGGGGTAAGTTCATCTCATCATGACTCTGATTTCTGAGCAACCTCTGTGACCGCTTCGCCAGCGACTTCGCTTGTTTGTCGCTCAGTCTCACCCTCCTCCTTTTTTGCGACAACCTCAGGCTCTGGGACAGACGTTTCCGGGATAGTGACTGCATTGGCTGCAACTGCTTCATTATTCACGGCGACATTCGCTGAGGCTTCAGGAGCGATTGATGCTGTTGGCGAAGGAGGCTGAGCTGCTACTGTTGTTTCGACCTCTGCAGAATCGGTCATGTCAACATCACCATCATTGTCGGCAGGGGCTACTTTCGGAGTATGTGCAGGAGATGGCGCATTTGATGGACCAAGTTCTGTAGCCTCCACCATTGTTTCGTCCTGAACCTTTTGCTCTAGAAGCTCTGCATTGACTTGGGCATTCGCCTCAGTCACAGGTGTGGGAGCCTTGATTTCCCGGTCACTTTGTATTTCTGGTGTCGCTACACCACTATTCATGTCCACGTCCGAATATGTCTGGTTTCGCTGCCTGGGCTGGCCGCTTTGGGGGAAAGCACCATTCGCACGATTGCCTTCCTCGTCATCACTTTCGTCAAACTCATCATCTCTTGCCACACGTTTGTCATTTCGGTGCTGCGTATGACGAGTATCCGGGTTTTCATCGTCATCCAGGTCGTCCATTATTGCATCATCCTCATCGGTGGTGCCAGCAAGGGTGGTTCGGGGAACATCTTGCATTTGAACCGAAGGGGCATGCGCTGTTCTTTTCAGATTCTCGATAACTTGGATTTTGATCTTTTCAAGATAGTCCTTTGAGTTGGCATTTTCCATGTTTGATGCACGGACGTCAAGTTCATAATCAGGGCCATAGTACTGTGAAGAATGTCAGTCATGACTTGCGTATCTGGTTGCGGAAGAGCCATACCTCATAGTACTCATTGTAAGGAAGAACGGGGTCCATTTCCTTGCCAACCAAAACGCCAGTCTCGAAAGCCCACGTACGAGCAACATTACGCATGGTATATCCACCTCCGCCAAGGACTAAAGTCGGTTTATTAAAGCTCTTGACAAATTGGACACAATTCGCATGGCCCCTCATGCTCAGATTGAAGCAGCCTAGACGATCACCAGAAAGACTGTCACCACCACATTGAAGAACGATCGCCTCCGGTTGGTAGTAGTCCATGACACTTTGAATGACCGGTTCAAAGATAGATTTGTAGGTAACATCGTCGATACCATCACGAAGGGGAAAGTTCACGGCGTAGTTTTTGCCCTGACCCACACCAATGTCTCGTAGTTCACCTGTCCCTGGGAAGTATTCGCCGTATTTGTGAAAGGATACCGTCATAACTCTGTCAGTTGTATAAAACGCCTCCTCGACACCATCCCCATGGTGAACATCGATATCGATATACAGGACTCGTTTCTTGAACCGAAGGAGCTCGATTATGCCAAGAACAATATCTACATATGTGTTAGAACCATTTCTAAGTTGCGCAATGAAGATGCACATACCATTTACATAGCAGAAACCACTTGCTTCGCTTTTCTTCGCGTGATGTAGTCCTCCAGCCCAATTGATGGCTATGTCGCATTTCCCACGGTTCAGACGAGCTGCGCCCTCCATACTTCCACCTGCACTAATTCCGCAGAACTCGAAAAGACCATCGAAGACAGGACAATCATCTCCGACGTTATATTTTCCTTGTTCCTTCGCGAAAGAGTCCATGTTGTCCGGGGTGACCCTCTGGAGGAAGTCAATATACTCATCGGTATGGAACTGGGTCATTTCATGACGAGTCGCGGGTTTCGCACGCTAGATCGAAGTCAGTAAATAGTTTCGAGATAACGAGGAGAGTAATATGCGAATCTAGTTGTGTCCTCGTCTGTATGTTCGCAAGACAAGTGGTACATAAGAAATACAACTGAAAAGATGCTTGCTGAACCATACTCACATAAATCTCCATTTTTTGGTAAACTCCATAATTCATGATCAAGCTATGCGCCAATCGTATTCTGTGAGGTTTCATAGGATGGCCCGCAACGTAGGCATAGTTTCCTACATCGGAGTCGTAGAAATATGCGACTCTCTTCTTGGTGCTGGGTCCATTCGACACCGGGTCTAGAGGCGCGAAGGAATTAGACATTTTCAAGAGGCTTCGGAGGTTGTGACCAGTATGAAACTTAGAGCAGCGGTTTCGAGGAAATGGTAATATGATAGTAATGGTAGATGAGGATGTAGATCGTCGCCAGAGAAAGTAGTTTGATCGAAATAAATTTGGTTGCGATTAGTTGAAGAGTTGAAGAGATGGGAAAGGCGGCGGAAGAAACAAGATGATATGAGGGAGGGAGCTTGAGGCTTCCGCAGGGTCGGCCAATGACGAGCCACTACGCCGAAGCTAATCAATTCTGATTGGTTCCAGAAAAGGGCACCCTGATAAAGCGAATCGACTAGCTTCGGTACAAGAACCTTCAAGAAAAGCGACTTTGTTTGGTACTGGGGCCGACAAGGACAGAGTCTCTTTGGATATAACTCTTAAGAGTCTCCATTCATCCAAAGCCTATGGGTGGACATGCTCATTGGGTCCATTGGGATTATTCGGGCCAAGTCAACTATGCAGAACAATCCCTTTGCGAAATTTGAGCTGCTAGTTTTCGCGAGGCTGAAGTACAAGGCTTCAGATCATGTGATAAGGTTCCGCTTATGTAACAAGGATTATTTGGGAACTCAATGCGCGTTCTAAGCTGCCTTGAAGTTGGAGCTTGACAACACCTTTAAGACTGTCACTTTTCGCCTTCCGCCGCATCACATCAACCTTTAAGATACCATTTCACACCCGAATTCAGCTCAACATCAGTCAGTATGGACAGATTAAATCGCATGTTGGCCTCTGCTGGAGGCATGGGAGGTCTGAATTCTGCCGCCCCAGGATCTGTAAGCTCTACCATTTCCACAATACAAGGTGGGAAAGTTCATTGCTGTGAGAATGCGAGGCGCTGATGAACCATGGACAATCAGGACAACTCAAACTTGATTGATAACTCAGAAACCGTATATATCTCGTCTTTAGCACTATTGAAGATGTTGCGACATGGCAGAGCTGGTGTACCCATGGAAGTTATGGGTCTTATGTTGGGGGAGTTCGTCGATGACTTCACAGTACGAGTCGTGGATGTGTTTGCCATGCCCCAAAGTGGTACTGGTGTCAGTGTTGAGGCAGTCGATCCCGTGTTCCAGACGAAGATGATGGATATGCTGAGGCAGACGGGCCGGTACGTTCATTCAAGCTGTCTTTGAGGCGCCTAGGAGCTAATATCATCATCTGCAGACCCGAAACTGTGGTTGGCTGGTACCATTCACATCCTGGTTTTGGATGCTGGCTATCATCTGTCGATATCAACACACAACAATCCTTCGAACAGTTAACGCCACGAGCTGTCGCTGTTGTCGTTGATCCAATTCAATCCGTAAAGGGCAAAGTTGTTATCGACGCTTTCCGCCTTATCAACCCGCAATCTCTCATGATGGGCCAAGAACCTCGCCAAAGTACATCTAACTTGGGACATCTCAACAAACCTTCCATCCAAGCGCTTATTCACGGGCTTAACAGACATTACTACAGCATTGGTATCAACTACCGCAAGACGGCTTTAGAGGAGAATATGCTGATGAACCTGCACAAGCATGTCTGGACAGAGGGTCTGCAGATGGATGACTTCAGAATTGAGGGCAACCGAAACAAGGAGCGATTACAAAAGCTGGTTGGGCTTTCAGAAGGGTACGAAAAGCGTGTGAAGGAAGAAACAGAATTGACCAAAGATCAATTGAAGACGAGATATGTTGGAAAGGTGGACCCAAAGAAGCATTTGGAAGATGTTGGGCAACAACTCATTGAAGACAACATCGTTTCCGTGTCGAGACAGATGATTGACAAAGAAGCCTCCGCACCGAAGGAAAAGAATGGGGCTAATGGCCATGCGCCAGCCGATATGGATGTTGATGAAGAACTGTAATGATTTTACATGATATTGTACTATAGGCGTTTGGCTGCTAGTTAGAGCTTAGCATAAGCAACTCTGCATGACACAGTTGGTTTGGTGCTGGAGTTAATGCAAGCTTGGTCTGCGGACTTCATGATTAGACGCGACCAATTCCCGACTAATATTGTGAGATCTCAAACTCAAATTCTCTCTTTTGTTTTCTGTTTGACCTAGAAACGTAGGTCATAGCGACCATTTTCGCAGCATTAAAGGTTTGCGGTATCGAGTATTCAACATGTGCTCTACAAGTTTTCGATGACCTCTCAACCGCAATACCGGACGGCGGGTTTGGAGATCAGACGAATAAAAGGGCGCGGGAGGACGAGGATAATAGGCAGGTATGGGCAAATGCGAAAAGGCAAGGTCAACTGAAGCACTCCTGCTATTACCTTCTTCAAGACACATTATACCTTTCAACCTACTTTCCTTCCCATACACAGATCAAGAACATCTCAACTTTTCAATTTCTATCCTCTATTCCAATGTACTTTCCAGCTCATATATCGAAGAAAAGTTACATTAGAGAGTAAAGACTTCCACAAAGCCTCTCAAACTGCAGCACAACTACAGCCGTCTTTCTCTCTACCCAAATTTCGAGGATAACAATGACACCATGGAATCCATCACTCCCACCTTATCAGGAGAACTTGCCCCTGGCCCGGCCAATGACGCCAACAGATTTTTCAAAAAGGCATTCCTAAGCCGGCATCATACCAAGCTCACCGTTGACGAGATTATTCGTCTACGGGGTAAACCTGCTCTTGGGCAAGGAATCCAAGTTACAAATCTTCATAAACCCTCCTTTTTTCCTCGCTTGCCTCTTTATCAACTCCTGCAAGGCATCTCCGCTTCTCCTAAGAAGGTGACACCTTCAGCGTCCCTGCCCCTAACACTAACCATGTCTCCTCAACGCCGACAAACACGATCGCTAAGGTAAAAGAGTTTGTCCCATGACCGATGCCATATACAACATCGACATCAGTCTCGTGGGAATGCCTCCTTCTTGCCGCGGCTACGACGTTGGCAAGATCAGAAAACATATCATAAGTGCTGTGCGAGTATCTACACGCAATGAAGGAAAGGGAGGGTCTTAGAGAGTCAGATGCACAAACGCAAGCGCGAGCGGAAGACTAGAGGAAGAAGTGGAGTGCGGAGGGATATGTAGAGAGTAGGAAAGATAGAAACGGATGAGAGCGCAAAAAACAGTTTAAGGAGCAACGGGAGATGAAGAGGTTGGTGAAAGTGGTGCAGGATATGGCTTGGAGGGATATGGAGGTTATTGATAGAAACGTTTCGGAATGGGAGACGGCGTATGCGAGATAGAGAAAGACGATGAAAGTGTTTGGGGATATAGGGAGAGGGCATATGCGTGAGTAAATCTATGTTGACTTGTTGCCGGAGGACGCCAATGTCAGTATGAAGGAGATTGGTGCGCTGTGGGAGTATGGCTACCCTTTTGCTGCTCAGAGCTACTCCTCCGCAACAAAACGTGGAGTTCGAGTAAGATATTAAGAAGGAAGATGGTTCGGGTCAAGAGATGTAGAATTCACGGGCAACGTGCTATGGGAATAGTGATAACTGGTAAGAGCACTTACCGAAACTCGAGTTCTGAAGATAGAGGAGATGTTGACTGGCAGACAAAGTCCAGTGTACTTGCAATTTCCCATCGCCCGACTGCACATATTATGTCTTTCTTTCTTTCATCTGTCGCCAGCTAGTTATCAACGGGATCAATCAAACTTTTGATATCATTGTTATGATGTATATATCTTTTCGGGCTGCTCGTCCATTATTTGATCGAGTTTCAAATCATTTACGCAAAGATGAAGGGAAGAAAACATCCATTTTGATATTTATGTTTATGTTTATGTAGCTTCATATACAACGCGCTCGGCACGGGAAACCTCCATCCATCTTTCTTTTTCTGTACATAGTTCAAGCCAATGTATCGCGTCACAATCGCATCACACCGTATATCGAGCCATCTGAGACATGAACCCCCACGCCCTGTGGGGCCCAGATGCGTCTCCCGCACCTGTCTGTTTGTTGATACGGCACGGTGATTATTTTGGAACATAACTCGCATATGCATGTACGTACGATCTAGGTGACGAAAAGCCGGAGAAGATGGAAGGAAAGTGGGGGCTTTTTTATACTGTACTTCGTATGTGAGTATGAGTGTCTGAGTGGGTATATTAGTCATGACGGGAAGCTGATCCACTGACTGATCGGCAATGTCTAGACTCTATATTCGAGGTTTGAAAGATGGCAATTGTGAATTGGCGGCTGGGAGAAGACGGAAATTCGAGGGTATGCATGTATGGACAGAGGTGTCGGAGTGGCGGGGAGGGGTCGGATTGGGAAAGCGGGAGGCCCGGAACACGGAACTTGTGTTTCTGGGAAGTAGAGGAGTAGACTGGGAATGGGATAGGATGAAGTGATGGGTAGAATTGAGATAGAGGGATTGGAGGAGAGAGACATGCCGAGGTTGGGAACGGAGATTGTTTGGGTCTAAGGATGATTTGCGAGAGAAGTTGCGGGATGGGTGTTCGGTTAAGGACGTAAGAGGAGGGGATTGAACTTATGGAGGTTCCGTGTGCTTGGCTATGTTTACTTTGAAACGGGTGTATAGATGGAGATGAGAAGGATGGTGGTTGTGAGATGTCTCGGAAAGGCATGAGGGGGAAAAGGGAAGGTGAGTAAAGGATAGTTGATGCCGGATAGAAGTAAGATTACATCTGACTCCTAGGTGGAGAGGAAGGTCGAGCGATGAGTATGAGTGGGCGAGGGGAGAGTATACAGGACGGAAGTAAGAAGGAAAGGGGGTAAAGGGTAATGCTCAGAGTCCAGTCGTAGGCCGCACTGAGATGCTCAAGGAGCTTTAAAGAAGAAACAAGGAAATAGCAACTGCACTGCCGCGTAGTGAAGCATGGTGATGTGGCATAGTATGATATGCTACGTTATGTTACGTTGAGCATGATATATCCTACCTGGTATTGAAGCACCTATCATCAAGGCAGCACACATTTCCAGACCAGGTTCATTCATCGTACATAGCATGTAAACAAGAATATGCCAAGTCCAGATACGAATCAGCAAGATAACTTTCCCAATCTCACAAGGCAAGTCTTGCCTGATGTTGAGATAATGGGTAAGCATATGAACCCTGGTGATCTTCTTTACTTCTAGCCTTGCATGAGCGAGAAAAATATATTCCCCGGTGTCATGTCTAAACCATAAATGGAAGTTTCAGCCGCGGAAAGCAAGGGGTGTGTCCATCAGCTTTCAAAACGTGTGGAGTGTATGCATGAGTTATAGGGCGCGCGCGGGGATCAGTAATTCAAAATTTTGTGGCTGGAACATGGACTGCTGCCGAGCATGCTTGCATAAACGGATGCTGAGTGGAGATCTTTAGAGATGCGATGCATAATGCTTGTCGCGTAGAATGTTCGTATCATTGCCAGGACTCCATTGCGCATGAATAGATGAACCGTGAACATGCATCATGATGCAGGACTGTCGATTGATGTTCAGTTGCTCTATGGCTGGCATGAACATACGATGAAACCCATTTCCCGGAAACGCATAGGACAGCGCAACGGTAACCTGCATAACTTTGACGTTCCCAGATATCGCGAAAAATAGTAATGGAAAGGCTACTGAAGTAAGCAATATGCAAAATTACCTCCTTGCCATATCAAGCCACATTGCGAACGCGATGAAGGTCGACCCAAAAGGTGCTGCAAAATAGAACAATACGGTATAGTCCATATACTGGAAACAAGCTGTTTGATTCGATCTGTCGAGCATTCTACTGTATCACCATATCAATATTGCGATACAGATAAGGCCGAATCAGGCAATTTGACGCCCATTTAGAGTATTTTCGCCACTCGATCTCAATGCCTGCACCCTGTCAATCGAACCGGACACGCGTTAAGTGCTATTCTGACACCGAGTAGGATCATAATCCACAGGAAAGCACGCAGTAATGATCTTTCATCCTTGCTTCCGGATGCAGTGTGAACTACTCCGGAAACAGTGCGAGTGCACCGCATTGGATTGTTGACAGGTGTTCGAGATGGTCGGCAGAGACGGGATGCTATATCAGCAATGATTCAACATATGTGTAGTAAGACGGGACGGCCTTATAGGCGTTCGCTCAAGGCGTCGTTCAGGAACGGCATTGGCACTTGCCAAAAGTTGTGTGATAATGGCTCGTTTTTCGTTAGGGGGCGAAGAATGCTTGTACGATGACACGGTTGGCTTCGACTGCGCGAGACGGTTCAACGGGTGCCTTGCATCAAAAGACATCTGCTGTGTATCCTGATCATGCCATACCAAGCCAATGTACGCATGTGAGAGTGAGCGAAGGATGTGATGAACGATTGTGATCAGTTATGTACACAACATGTTTTCCGTTCATACCGACTCAGACGCATTGATAGTCTGCACCGGAGGGGCGGAGCCTGAACGGTTGCGAATGTTTTCCGGCCAGTGTTGTCCAGTGGTGCGAGCGTGGATTACGGCATAGACAAGGACAACACAAATTCTTTGCCCTATATCCTGGGGACGAGTGTGAGTGACAGGACATGGCGATGACAATGGTATTAGTGACAAGGATGTGGGAAGACACATATTTCATTCCATGCAGCGATGCGAAGCCATGTGTAGGTCATTGAAATATGTGCCTAAGACCGGGAATCGTTCCCGACAGGCGTTTATCGACTCATAGTTCGATGAGTGACCTGACAGTACGGAGGTTGCAGTGTGTCTGTAAATGCCACCCTGGACACCTGAAGACTTGTGCGACAAGAGTGGCTGCGGTCAGCGGACGGGGAAGAGCGGACTTCGATCCGGCTGGTTGCATAAAGGGCCTGCGGATACAGAGATCGTGAAGCTCCTCCTTACAGTAGACTAATGCAGTGTAATGGTGGGTGAGCCTGGTGCACTAGTGCCCTAACGTCTGTTCTGAAAAAATGACGCACCGGATAAACGCGATGTGCCAAATGAGAGCGAGAGAACCGAGATCTTAAAGATGCAGCTATTAGAATACGGAATGTCGAGATCATTGATTGGGAATGCGGCTGAGCTGGAGGATAGAAAAGTGGGATAAAGGGGAAAATGCGTGGTAATCCGTCCAATGACTGACTGTCTTTTTTGAATGTAACATGCCGGAGACCACCTCCTAGAATCGAAATAGTTCGAATTTCATGCCCAAAGCAATTTCACGTTGTAGCCTTGCAACACATAGGGAAAAAGAGTTTAGTACGAGTCTAGCAGTTGGAGCTGGGGGACTTGTTATGTATCCTTACTAAGAAATAACATACGATGTTGATTCATCCTCGTTATGGCGAGTCCCCTGGTAACTCTCAGAGCGATTTCCGGGCGATAACGATGACTCCCGATGGAAACCAATGCAGGACCAATCTCGGCAGGCTCGCTGCGGCGCTCCCGCTGCACGCTTTCCGATGCAAGCAAGTAAGTGAAGCGGTGAAGGCTGAGCAGATACGTTTCCATTGGTGCTGGGGACGATTTCATACTCTTCATAATGTATCTCCGTAGATGAAGGGAACTCTTGGCATGGGTTATGGAAGGATTATGGAACACTGTGTTTCTTCTATAATCCCTGGAAGTGGGAATGCCTTGCTGCGCATACCATGTAGATATCCTACCCATCCATCAGGCGCCCTGTCGAGAACCACTGTAAACATCTCCTCAGCAGCGAAGCATGGTGTACCGGTTCATACACGTAGACTTCCGTAAGGCGCGAACGTACTTTAGAGTAGAGCGCGTCAGCTCTTCCGTCTTCCCCCAAAGTCAGACCGACGGGCGCCTGCGTCCCCGTATTTGCGCTCAAACTAAAGCCCCCACAGAGCCTTCCAACTGCCAGGAAGGTCCGGACTGGTTGAGACCAGGTGAGACGCGCACACACAACGTCCCCGCAGAATCGAAGAGTACTTCGTACTCAGCCGGAAACACGCACGAAGCAGATCCCAATGTCGCTCGCTTTCCTTGAATGGAAGTGGTAATCGCAAGTCAGAAATATCTTTGTAACCCTATTTCCTGTTTCAGATCGCTGGTGGATGGCAGAATTGGTGACGATGGGATCTACGATGGAAATAGAAAGAGGCTTTACCGCATTCGGACAAACCATCGGGTCACCATGGACATTTGCCCACGGAATTTGCCCTTGGCGGATAGGGCGTGTATTGAAAAAAATAAATGAGACTTTCGGTTATTCCGAGATGGATAAACGAGAAAAAGGGCCTTGAGTCGTTCGTGCATGAATCACCTGCGCATCGATACAGCAGCCGTACCTGAACGCCTGAATACCTGAATGTACGAATCCCCTCAGTTTGCAAAGCCCAAAGAAAGAATGCAGTAATTCCAAGAACGAGGCAAGTGGTGGAGAATCTTCACCCGTTCCCGACAATACCGCTACCCCTAACTTTAACTACCACTACCCTCGGTCGATTGCATTGCATGATTGCAGGATTGCAGATATTAGGAACAGACCTACTTACAGCCAGCAAGCAGCCAGCAGCCAGCTATCAGGGTCAGCAGCGAAAACCCTTGCCAAACGTGGAGAACACATGGCATATATCCCATTCCAACGTCTGTGAGCGACATTAACCCCTTCGTTTTGAGGCATATTCATGCACTCTCTCCATCCCGTAAAGCCAGTGGCCGTTGGAAAATGCTTAAAGGTGGTTGGGGCCAAGCCAGAAATCCAGGAGTAGTAGAGTGCAACGCCCTGGCTTACATTTTTTATGTGATATGTCGGCTGCCACACCTCCAGCAGCCTGTTTACCCGATCCGAACGTATTGGGGACCGTACCGACGGCACAGCAGTTTTATTGCATTGCATTGCATTGCCTATGCTATGTGTGGCACAGGTAGGCTCAGGACCTTAGGTAGGGTATCATTTCCTACGCTTTGACAATTGTTTCATTGTGTCAGATTACATGGGAGTTGGGGACGGGGGAAGGATTGGCACGGACCTAAGGGAACTTCACAGTTTGATAAGGCCTAAATGATCAACTGGTTTATTCTCCTTCCCTGGTCCATCCTGAACCTTACCCTCGAGCTCGTCCTCGCCCTCGCTCTTGTCCTGGCGCTGGCTCTGGTCTGGTTCTGGCTCCTTACTACCTTGCTTCTTGGATAAACAAGGTCTTCAGCACGCTAGAGATCTTATATGTTGAAACAGCATAGGCGACATAGCCTGCATGATTGGACCTTGAGAGATGAGGAGAGCAGGAACGGGAGGGAAAATAAGACCATATTCAATAGCTGAAAAATGCCCCAATGCCGACGGCTCACCACCATATTCTCGATTACCGGCCTTACTTCTGCATTTGGCTGCACTCTGTCATACGACGTTAGCTGATGAAGGCTGATCCCACCCAAGAGGAGGCTTTATTGCAGCGAAACGGGAATGATTTCATAGTTTGCCGGATTATGGAAGTTTATCGATTTATTGGGGAAACTTGTCATTCTAACGGAAATTAACCCGACAAATCCGGATGCGGTCCATCCCATGATATTCCATGAAAAATTGAGTATGGTAAGCCGTTTGACTTTTGGACTAGATGTAAAATAGCACGTCCGTATGGGCCGCCGAATGAACTAGGACCAAGATAGATGTCAAAGGCTCATGAGGTATAAGATCTTGAGGTATGAGGTCTCAGGCCTGCGGTCCCATAGGTTACGCACGTAAACGGCCCCTAAGTAACACCTCGATAAAACTTACCTACTTTCTCGGCCGCATGCTTGCCAGAATAAGCCAGACAAACATATAAAAAATTACCCCTTTCTGTCTTGTGGCTGACAACCTTGAAGCAACACACAACACAATATCCAGGTTTTTGTATGTCCTTTGGTTCAATATCAGATAAATTCCCCGAACCTTGAATATGATCTACACCAGTATATTGAAGAGAAAGAAAGAAGGAGCCTTTACTATTATGACACGTCGACCTCGCCTGACCCTCATACTTCGTACACTTTTTCTGTGCTCACACCTCCAAACCAGCTATCCCTGTTCGGCTCCCAATTCCCTCTGCCGCTACAGGCGGGGAAAGCAATTGGTCTGCCGGCTCAGAAAAGAAAAGAGAAATTAACGTCAAATCATAATTGAACCTATGATCCAGTTTCTTCACCGCTCGGAAGCTCTCCGAAATGAAGAGACTGAGTAGAAACGAGAGACGACCAGACCACCAGATCGCACCTAGACCTGAACTCTATCAAATTTCTTGCTCAAACGCGCCATCTGCCGTGGAACTATACCCATTGTATTGGGTCCAAGGTACCCGGCGCCGTGGGTATGGTAAATGTACTCGTCCCTCGTCTACAGGGTTTTTGAAGTCAGTCTTCAGGGCTTCCCATGCTGTCTCTCGTAACATCGTTCGGCCGGCCTAGCTGTTCCCCCCTCGACAACAATTGCACGTATATGCAAGCCACACTAGTTTTGTCAACCGGTGTCCATATTGATTGGTAAGAGGTTGACGAGGTGGATAAACCTCTTTTCATTCTTGTATCTGACCGGGATCCAGCCCTTTGCTCTCTCAACCATGAGAGTGATCCTTACATTTATTTCTAGATATGGCATTTCAGGTCGACAAAAATGTTTTGCCTTACAGATTGCCCTGCCCTATGTCTTACTGGAGGACAGCCGCTCGATTCTCCAATTACTGGGCTGCCAGGTTCATGGTATCCTATATATAAAGATAGCTGCTTTGCCACTAGAAATCTTTGTCTGATGATCACTGATAACAAAACTTGTTCCCATCCGTCATACCTTCTCTACCGATAACAACCACCCACACCATCGTTCTCAATGTCTAAAATGGAAAGTCATGTCCAGTTCACAGTTGAACAACTGCTGGAATTGCATCGATATTGGATCACAGAATTATTTATCACAGACGGCAAGACCGAGGAGGAAATCGTCGAGATCTTACACGTTCACCACATCGATATCACGTGGGTAACCAACTTGTTCCTCTTACAATCATGATTTCTAACCTGTATATCTTCAACAGTCAAAACAAACTACACTCCTATCTCTCGAATTGGAATCTCCTTACTTCACGTACGAATACCGACCTTGATGATTGGATCCTCGTACCATCAGCTGACCAGCTCTTCTCTATCCAGGAAGACCACTCGTACGAGGTTGATAATGACTTCTCTTATGAATCGATAGCATACTCGGAATCGATCCGGGAAAGCTACAAACGACGTTCTTTGGCTGCGAAAACGAATCCTGCCCCGATCCGGGACTCGTATTCATCACATTGCCTAATTCCAGGCTCGACGTCGAAAAAGGCGCGTGCGCACAAACCAAGTGCCCCTTTCACATTCTCCTTACCCTCCCCACCACACCACAAATCCTCGTCTTTGGAACATCTAGAGGATGTTCCAGATAGACCGTCATCACTCGAAGTATACGAATTAGAGCATCAGAATCACGAAAGACTTGCCGTTGAGCTGGAGAGTACATCTGAATTATGGAGACGGATTAGAGGGAATAGATATGAGCGTACGTGTTCTAGATCGCGGTGCAGGCGTCCTATTACGATGCGGAGTCGAAGGATTGGGAGGAAGTAATCTTCCAGCGTGGGTTGGATTTATATAAAATGAGGGATGTTGTGGTGTGTCCCATGAATGTTTTCCTGTTTCTTCTAATCTTGTTCTTTCTTTTTCTCTAAAAGCCAGTGATTCAGTGGTTGAATCATGGATATGCTGCTTTGGATGCATGGTTGGGTATAACGAGCACTATGGGTTTGGCAGGGTGGGATGGGATGGCATAGGAAAAGCAAGCATCACCGGTGTCTTTTCGATATCAGCAAGGGGTCATGGTAAAGGACAAAAGATCGGAGATACCATGGGCAGACAGGATTTGGAAGTTTGGAGTTCCTAGAGTACATGTGGTTTGCTCAGCACTTTAGCGTTGTCTTGAGAGGGTATTGTACTATAGGCAGATGGATTCCTGTCTAGACCGTATTTAATGTTATACATAGTATATATTGCCCTTCATCAGTTGACATGAAGTCGATAATTTCTATGCTCACTTGACACTGAATTGTAGGCAGACATTTGACCACGCACACGCATCGCAATCCAAGCTGCCTGTTCCACCACATTGCTTTCATGTTCACCATCCTCATCGCCCCCAATCAGCATACCTTCACAATCCCCGGCTCCTTGTTCAATTGCTTTCCAATCGCTCGTTTGTAATTCCACATTTGTGTGCAATGCTTTCCCACAGTGCCACTTCGCCAAGTTCCCCGGCCACTCACGGCATATCTTCGCTTCACACAACATCGCAGTGATCGCACCAATCTTCGTTCTACGACTTCCGGTTTCCCGTTGTCAATCTCATGTTTCCCAGTTCCAAGTTCCTAGCTTGCCCATTCTCCATCCAGTCGCATCTCGGAAATTTACTACTCTAGGTAAGTATCTTCTCCAGAAAACCCCCGATGAACCCACTTTTGGCACTTCTTCTCGAAAGCCTCGCTACCCAATCTTAGTTCTAGACCAGGAACAGGACTGTAACAACCCCTACTCCACTTACAAGTTACTGTACCACAAGAAATTCTAAGTCAGCCACCAAACTTCTTACCAAGCTATCAGTCATGGGCTAAGATCTACGGGAGGCCCGTTCTTCTCGGATCATCTCCCCGAGAACCACGTTTTTTTTTTCCTGTCTCGGTTTTGCTTTTCGCTGTAAAGGTGGAGCGAACTGTGGCTTGCGTGATTCATGAACTGGATTTTGAGTTAACAAGGAAATTTTCACTCATGGCTTGCTTGGAGAAAGAAGAAAGCATGGGGGAGCTCAGGAGAAGAGGAAGAAAGATCCTAGAACTAAGACCTCGAATGGGGAAATGTAACAAGTGCTGAAGACGGGTTACAACATGAAGAAGAAAGGAAATTTCTCCAAGACTGACGATGTGAAGTTGGTTCTCGAGATATGACTAATTTCCGTGGTACTACAGGTAAGGGTGCCGTTTACCTCTGAAGAAAAAGAAGCCAGCAACGAACCGCGAATGAAATTCTTCGGGTACCAACCTGATGTGATGTGATATGATATGATGGATTGATATTGATTTGACACGAAGTAGTGGCGTGTCTCAATGGGTCCAAACGGCGGCGTCAACCGCAGAAAAGTGGGAACAGACGAAAATGTGATATGTGATATAAGTGCTTGCCGGATTGGTTTACGAGCCCCCGAATCCGGTAGGTAGTGTTCAATTTGGTTCTTGGAAAGCTGGGATGG
This sequence comes from Rutstroemia sp. NJR-2017a BVV2, assembly GCA_002946415.1. Taxonomy (NCBI): domain Eukaryota; kingdom Fungi; phylum Ascomycota; class Leotiomycetes; order Helotiales; family Rutstroemiaceae; genus Rutstroemia; species Rutstroemia sp. NJR-2017a BVV2. The sequence goes on along the minus strand of NJPS01000013.1, from coordinate 1,158,157 downwards.
GGAAGCTCGAATGTGATATCTGATGGATTTGATATTGCTTTGGCTTATTTGAGGCGGAAGGTTACGTTCGGTACATGTTAGGGTTTCATTTGGGACGGTCTTTCTGATGCCATTGGGTGAGGAAGCGGAGGTGCCGAAGTTGTTTGTACATCAGAGGTAAGTAGCCGCCTGGTGGGGTCTTCCTCAGATCGTTTACCGCGTGCATGATGACAAGAAGTCATTGTCTTCGGCCCGCGATGCAGGATTCGGTACTTCTTGGGGCAGGTGATGTTCGGCAATTGAAAGTAGTTGTTGGATAGCTTCATACCCTGGTCGCCCATATTGAATAGCCGTCCTCTTGGTGGACGCTCGCTCCTCTTGGCTGAAAGAATTGGCAAATGAATGAGCATGGGTTAATATTAACGACCTTCATATAACCAACAAGTGTCACCCTATGCGGAGATGATCAATCAGTTATGTTTCAGTTCGGACAGATTTTCCTTCAACGGGGCCTAGGTCATCCTACCGGTAGGCTTGTCACTCTATAACGATGGTATATCTAAACCTTACACCGAACTGAGCCAATTGGCTGATCATCACAATGTTGGCAGCAATCAAGGCGCACTGGTAGGGGAGTGTATCCTGCACTGCGGAGCTACTTTTCATTCAACATAAGTTCGACCTCTGCAAGATGTTGCGGTGGTCGGCTTAAGTTAGTCACAGAGAGAAACATACACAAGCAGAGGATAGGATGAGGCACAAGGAGCACAATCGACAAGCTGTATATGCAAACTAACAAGACAGACCACATTCGATGCATGGATGATATGCGACATTTGGCAGCAACATGGACTCCATTTCATCGCCCCCAATCCATATTCACATCATGCTCCTTGGCTGCTCATGCCTCACATGACCTTCATGGTTCACACACCGCTTCTCGAGGTAGCATCTCTGAGCTACACTAGTTTGCGCAACGGACGTCTAGATTCTGGTGGTGCTCGGACGGTGAATCCGGCAGAGCTTCTAAATGGGCAGGACCCAAGAACGATGCGACTTGACTACCACGACCTGAAAGCTGTGTGACTCCATCAGGAGGCTCTTTTCACTAGGGGTGGCATGTTTCTACATTCATGCCTGGTTACACCGACTTACTTAACTTTTTAGTTTCACCATGGGAGAGATTTGTGGGCAATTTGGGATGATGCGGCGTAATCGTGCACCTGCTCAACGACTTTCTCTACATCAGGGGTCTCGGATGCTTAGCCGGGCACAAGGCGGGATCCGGGAGTGTAGTTCCCCCATTATTCTCATTGGCTTTGAGGCATGGTACCACACCAGTCTTGCGCAGATGTAACGACTTGAAGAGCATCGTCACAACCTTTGTTGCACTTGAGTCCAACTACGTGTAAACCTGTAGGCTCTGTCTATGTTATGGTTTTTGTTGGTGGAGGTGGTATCGTTATACTCGGCGGTGTTTTCGTTGTGCTTGGTTTGACGGACGTTGAAGTTGACGTGGACTAGCGAATGCTTCAAGTGAAGCTTCTGAATGTTGAGGTTCCCAAAGCAGTGCTGGAATCTTCGCAGCCCAAGCTATTTGGGTTGCTAACGAGGATAACACGCCCGCATTCGATGTGGAAGGAGCATTTGCGATGATGTCGGCGCGAAGGCAGTCTTGTTCAATGTACCAATCGGATTTTAATGGCTTATCTTCAAAGAAAGACAAGGGAGTGACTGATTCAGTGATTGTGGAAGTACCAAAAGTCGTTGTGGCCATCTCAGAACAAGTAGTGGCGGCGGTGCCGACCTGAGCACGAATTGAAGAAGGTCAGATATGCGGCGCAGAAACATGTCGACGAGTGCGAAAGGAACATAGTGTGTGGATAAAACCTGATCGGCTTTGTATTTGCGAACAAGATAGATCATGCTCTCAATTGCAACTATTTATTGCCGAACATCAGAGTCTCTCGTTATCAGGCAGTCTTGGTATTCTCGGATCTAAGTAACCCTCACGCTGGGCGATTTAGTTATCGGACCCAGCTCATCAGGATTGTATGAGCCCATGCCGACAATGCTATAATTTATCACCATTTTCCAGCCAGGTGAAGAGCGATCAACCCGCTTGCAAGCTGCAATGAACAAGATTTCGAGGTTTATACATTCGAGCTGATTGCAGCATGATGATTGTGGCGCAGCAGGAATAGATCGTCAGTCATACAGGTAGGGTATTCGGAAAGATAAACTCGATGATAAAAAGGCGAGGCTTATGTTTCATTTGCAGCTTCTGGGCCAAAGATGAGTCTTCGTAAGACCAGGGTTAATTCTGATGGTTTGCCTGGTCATTCGAGTCATTTTATCAATATCTGGGAGTCAGGTGATGTAAGCTTCAACTCCAACCGTTGCATTTTGGTCGTACATCACCAGCGCTTAACCGCGTTTGATTCTAAGGCTGGTTCATATCCCTTATTTGACATTTCCAAGCTGGCCGACTAATTCCGCAAACAGATCAGAAATAGCTTCAGCGAAGTCATTCATACCATTTTATTCCGAGTGACTATGTTGCTGTGAATAACATCGGCCAACCTTGAAGTCACCGAAGCTCCGAATCTCTGCACTACACGCAAAAATGTCTCGTCGATACAAAAGAGATAGGCGAAACCCATTCGCATGGCCCACGGAGAGGGAATGCTTGCAGCACGGCACTGCAAAGATGTTTACCCAATTCGCCCTGATCTGGATCATTCTCGGTCCCATAGTGGTACCCCTATTTCTGATCGGTTCTGCCGTATCATACCTGCAGCCGAGCTCTATTAAAAGGCGTGCCGAATATAGACAGTTCCGTAAAGAGGCGAAAGAGGAAAGATATCGAAGTCAAGAAACCAAGACCACTTCCTCGTACAAGGACTCGGGCACTATCACTCGGAGCTAGTAAATACGAGGAATGTAACGAAAATGAGTCGGGACTAGGACTATTTTCTCAGCTGCCCTCGAATGTTCGCATTCTGATTTGGGAACTCACTATTGGCAACCAGAGCATAGCATTATCCAGGGAATAAAGGAATTGTACATCATGTTCTCTCTGCAGCAGAACCCGAGAAAGAAAACATCGACTTCAGCAAAGGAATGCCGGATTTCAAATCCCGCATCAACCAGCCGCCGGCGAAACTTTCCGCTCTGCTGAAATTGTCGCGAGCAATGTATGCATTTCCCTGTTTCCTGAAACTTAGTACTAATCGGCGCTGTTCTTACCCTCAGTTACTCTGAAACTTCACCACTCCTCTACAAGCAGAATACATTTATTCTCTACCAGAATCTTACTCTTCGCTATCTTCAACTTACAACTCTTCCTCATCGCTTCACCAGTATCCGTCACCTCGCCGTCCATTTTCAATTTCGTTTCTTCTCGACATTCTTGCGCAATGCACAAGGTAAACTCGAAGATCCTACATTGGCTCCTTTCGACCCATCAACCTGGCTTCAGGCCTGCAAGATATTATCAACCATGACCTCTCTCCGTACCCTTTTCATCAACATTCGTGGTCCCTTCGGAGCCAATTCCCAGATCATAGAAGTACTAGATACTCTGAGTGAGTCTGGAATCACATGTCCGAAAGCGGGGTTCAAGGTTCGCGTTCCATGGCCGTGGATTATTGCTAGAACTAAGCACGATGCGATTGACCGAAGGTTTGAACATAAGCAGTTCCCATTCGAGGTCATGAGGCCTGGGGACGTGAAGCCTGATTCGTGGACGGGGTTTGAGTGGGCAGAGGATTGAACTGGAGAGTAATGAAAAGATACAGACTATCAATGGGGCAAGGAAGCTATTGGGACCATCAGCTGCAGAACTCAATAAATAGCTCGAGCTACATTAAGAGTATGGCTAATATTTCGCAAAGAAAAGAATTCAATTCCGGCTCTTATATTCTATATAAACAAACAATTTGACCTCGCCATTGAACTTGCATCAATTCGGAGACAGCCAGCTCTACGCATGGGCCTTAATCTGCTCCTCACACCAGTCCCACAGCTCCTTCCCTTTACCGCTCTCGATTGCTTCATAGATATCCTCCCTCGGATTACGCGGTTGTATTCTTCCCCATGGGATGATATACGCTCCTTGATGCTTCTCTGTAATTTCTGGGCTCAAACCTGCAAACAGCTCTGTGTATGCGCCTTGCTTTGGCGGATACAGAATCATGTTCACAAAGAACATCATCAGTTTCGGCTGTGTATCGTAAATTTGCGTCTGCAAATTGCCTGGGTTTTGTACCACCTAAAATGTTTCAGTGAGTAAGTAGTTATTACAGATACAGCAATAGATTGAATTAAAGTGGACTATCAATCCAGAGCTTGGGCAGTTTGCTGGATTTGTACTTACGCTGATGATACCATCCTTGCCCCAGCGATTTGCGGCCTCGTTCGCGATAATCCAGTTCGAGGCCTTGGAAGTGCCATAGTTGTTGTAAGCATCTTTTGTACCACCATTCTTGAGGTCCTCCAGAACAAACCCGCCCTTTGGAGAGCCTCCTTCAGCCATCCATGAGCTGGTCCAGATAATGCGAACACTGTCCTTGGGAGATGAAGCAGCGGCTGCCTTGATTTGTGGAAGAAGCAGCTCGGTGAAGAGAAGAGGACCGATGACATTCACTCCCATATGCATCTCAATTCCCTGCTTGGTCTTCGAACCCACGGGCTGACCTCCCACACCGGCGTTATTCCACAAGATATCCAGACGGGATTCTTGGTCAGCGAAGGCTGCCGCAGCGCTTCGAACGCTGTTCAAATCGGCGAGATCCAGGTGGAGGAATTTGACATGAGATGCTTTGGTGGGATCAACAGATGTTACTTCTTTGATAGCTGCTTGGGCACGTTCTTCGGAGCGACTGGCCATGTAGATCGTTGCGCCAGTGGGATAGAGCATTTTGATGAGCTCCAAACCCACTCCTTGGTTACCACCCGTAACAATAAAGACTTTGCCATCTTGCTTGCCAATATCTTTCTCCGTGAACGTAGGTGCAGGCGGAAAGTACTGTGTTCTCATAGAACCGAACGACATGATGAATTGAATTATCTGTACACTCTTTGCTGCAGTTGGTTGTAACTTATAAGGCTTTGTCCAGTGCTACAAGATCGTGCCAACCCGGTAAAATTATAACCAACCTGCAGTTGTGCGGCACAGCATGTAATCACCCCCATTTTACGAAAGTTCTTTCTTCAGCACCGCGCTGATGTGTTTGGACTCCACCGTAGCTGACTGCGCTCTCCCTCTGCATCTCTTGGTACGGCAGACTTCCGCAATGTGGTCTAGTCCTGGTAATCCTGCAGGTAGAATAGCGAAGGCTGAAAACCAGGAGAGATTTTCGGCATACGATCCCGCGCTGGTGTTATCGAGCCAGCCGCGAGCGAGGCATTTCCGAATTGTATTAGATACTGGTGATACGAGCCAATGGCGAGTTCAGATTGGTTGGGTTACGAAGATGGACTGGAATAATATTCGCGATGCGATTTCCTCCATTTTCTGTAGCCTTTTGGAACAATGAAGACTTAGAATAAATAGAAAAGAGTAGATTCCATAACCCTAAAAGACATCTGGACTTAGTCGGAATTACTTTCATACTAAATTTTTCTATATATTTTCGAAAAAGTGGGAGAATACCATCAAACAGTACAAACTGTGGCCTGATAGGTAAGACACCGGCCGCTCTGCGAAATGGGGGACATGCGCTAACCACCCAATCTGTAGTTCAGTGGTAGAATTCTTGCTTTGGGATCCCCAAAATTGTAAGAGGTCTCCGGTTCGATCCCGGATTAGGCCCTTTCCTTTTTGCAATTTTTTTCTCGAAATTGCTGAAATGTATCAGCATGTCGTTTTTCTGAAAGAGTTCGGTTGTGCGTGTGTACTCCAACCGGCGGGATCGGCTGCGGGGCGTCCGAGTGTACGTCGCTTAGCCCTATGATAGGGGGTAGGGGCTCGCGCATCTGTCGAAACAAGCATTAGGTCATTGCCCAGCGCCCAGACCCATCTCTTTTTGGTTAGTGAAATCAGAATCATATGGAATATACTTACTACAAGTAAACTGAGTGATATCGTGCTGTTTATCCTCTCAGAAGTCAGAGAAGGAATCAACTGGTCAGCTTTCTAGCTGAACTGTCAGCGGGATCCTTCAGTAAACTGTGGAAGTTGAACGGACGAAAATGGCATGCATAACATCTGGCCTTCGACTGGTATTGAAAACATATTTCTTACCAGTAGGAACCCGCAATCTATGGATTGTATCCCCCTACCTACAGCGTCTATCAGGCTTCCATCTTTCGATCTCGATCTTGCAAAAACAGCAACATTACTCCAAATAGTTGCTCGGCTGGAGTTTCAAGAACATAGCTTCGAATGATGTACCAAATTTGAGGAATGAAGGGTTTCATGGAGGACAGGGAATCATATAGACGGGTAACATTATTCGTCGATAATCTCTCGTAGAAGTTTCTTCTAGTCTGTTATCACGTCAACGCTGAAGGTTTCATTAGATGCCAATATCCGGCCCGAGTTCCGTTAATAACCAAACGGTCGAGACCGTTTTTGGCCTGTATTTTCAGTGGAAGAGATCGTTGTCTTGCATAGAATACTTCTAAAATGTTACATATTTACAAATAAAGTGACGCTCCAAGAATATGTGAGACTTCACTATATCCAGCATCTTATGTATGAAGCGTCTCCTCAAGCTCTGGTTTTCGGCCATAAAATACGACGCTATTAGGTATCATTCATTAGCATATTTCATTTCCAAAGTGAATTGGCAAATCTTACACATCAATATAAGAATGAATCCTCCGATTCTTAATATCCTTCCTTGTCTCCACAAGCAACATCTCCACCTCCTCGGGACTCCACCCCAACCCTGTCGTCAAATTCCTCATCGTCATCGCATGAATACCATCCATCAAATTCTGCTGTGTCCACACCGCCAACAACTTCTCCTTCTTGCCCCTCGGCCACGGATTACACGGCCAATAGAAGTGCTTCTCTACAATATCCACAAACCCCGCCTCTTCCATAAACCGACCATAATTCTTCGAATTCGTTAACTTGCGTCCGCGCTTCTCGGCCGCGAGACAGGACACCCGTCCCCATTCTTGCAGCGCGGTTCCCTCGAGGCTGGAGTCGATGCATGTGATGGGCATTTGTGGATCTTGCATTTCGAGATAGCCGCCAGGACGGAGACTGGAATATGCGCTTTTGATGACGGTCGAGGGGGAGCTGAAGCAGGAGAGCATGGCGCGTCCGTGGATGTAGTCGAATTTTTGGCTGTAGTTCCAGGGTTCTTCTGCGTCATTTACTTCGAAACTGCAGTTTGGGGGTACGCTGTAGGGTGTTAGTTATGGTCGGAGATGAGTGTTGTGGTGGTTACTAGAGCGGTTGGATAGGACTGAGATCAGTGCCGATTACATGGGCCGAAGGATATAGTTCAGCTTAAGTGGAGAGTCAGTCAATCTTCCTTTCAAAGTTTAGAGGATGGTTTGCTGGCGTACCAAACTCGGTCGCCCATAGGCCAGTCCCAGTTCCGATGTCCAAGACATTGTGGAGATCTGATGGGAGCGGGGCGAGATGTAATGCTCCATCAAATGATAGCGAAAATAGGTGATGCTGTAGATCTACACATTGTCAGTTAACACTTGTCAAGAAAGTGACGAGCACATACCCAATCTTTCTTGTTCTGCATCATCATTCGGAAGAATGTATTCTATATCGCGATCAGTTCTCGCTCATAAACTTCATAAACTTCTCAGCAGAGCCAACACACTTCCCGAATTATACGCATGATAAGTCCGTCCATTTTCCTCCACGTACTGCATAACACTTTCTCTCAAAGAAACCGTAGAACTCCTGCCCGGCATCAGCAATCAACCTCAAGCCTGCCCCACCCAACCGAACTCACATAGTCGACACCCCCATAGCAGAATCTGTATCACTCGACGTCCCCTATTATCGCATCAGCGAAGTCTCCCTGGTTGACAAGATGAGCTTACCACAGAACTGACTTGTGAATCTATCTCCAATTCGGGCGCGTCTTGCGCTTCCGGGTTTACTGTATTCCCATTGATCTCTGTCGAAGGATCGCGACTGCTGGTCGCATTTGGATTAGGGAGTACATTTCCATTCTCATTTGTATTCTGCTCACTCGAGCCAGTTTTGTCGTTTGCAGTAGGCGCATTAATTCCTCCTCCATCTTGATCTGCACTCAAAACCGCCCGTCTGTGCCGCTCATGAAGATCAAACGATCCCTGAACAAGATCTCGATTTCCCCGCATCTTTTTATCCCACAGCAGTCGCGGTAATCCACTTGTCTAAGGTACCAGCACGTCGGTAGCGAGGTCGCGAGAAAGTCGGATCGTCTTCGAGAAGCTTGCTTACTGTGAAGGTTTTATTTTTGAAGGTTCTCTGCGCTCTGGCAGATTGCTCCGGAAAGGATAACAGTTGACCCGTTGAAGGAAGGATGCCTACGATTACGGAGCCTATTCCTATTTTCAGAGTCATCTCCGCTAAATTCTTCTATTTTCGGATGCTCCCCCCTGCTAAGCGAAGCTTACAAGTGGGGTTAAACAACCACATCATGAGGACTCGTTTCGAGTGAAATGGGTGAGTGATCGATACATCCTCATTCAGTTAATGATGTTGTGAATAATTGGAGTAAATCTATCAATTTCAGCACGCCCACATAAAAGAAAACTGGGAGAAATGGCGCCGTTGTTTCAATAAGCAGTACTTATGCATTCGCGCGCGGGGGAGGGTACTGTAGCGTAGCAGTTGAGCGAAGTCTGTGCGGTTGCTGCAAGGTGGGGCCCAGCATCTGCAGTGGGTCTCTCTTTCCCAACGGGTTCTGAGGTTGTACAAACGTCTTTGCTAGGCGACGTACTTCGTGCAACCATTGTGAAACGGTATCGCGTTAAATAAATCGAAAGTAAATTGAATCGACGTGATCCTGTTATGCATCATCGTCCACTTCCCTATACGGTGGGGAAAGAATCAAGGCTTGGATCGTGCTTCACTAAGAGGTGGCGAGCAGAAAAGAGAGAAACATGTGACACGGGAAGTAGAGATTAATGTAATTTGCCAATAGATATGTACCAGTAAGCAGCCATATTCCTGCTCTAGTTCCGGAAACGTATAGAGCCTCGTACAAAAATGAAGTCAGCGCTAGACTTCCACAACAATTTCCCGCTTCCAATTATCAAAAATGGCGATCCATCTAGTAGACTGGCATCTTGAAGGAGTCGAACTCGTACAGCCATGAATCAATCGAAGCCTGGTCATACTCGCAATCCATCACCGTACCATTCTGCTTCCACATGGGTCTCAAAGGCCAAGCGCAAAGCTGGGCGTTCTCTCCAACATTCGCTCCTGAGAGATGAGTTGCGTTAAGTGTACTTGGTGTATTGCCATTCTCAACCCAATCAATCAAGACTGCAAGGTTGGTTTGTGGGAACGGACCATTTGGCTGGTAGTCGTTGGTAGAGCAGTGACCGGCGCCTGGAACGAGGTAGAGTTGGTACCACTCATTGAGAGCAGCAGTACTGTCGTTGAAAGACATGTTTGGGTACATAATTTCACGAACTGACTCATGGTAGCGGACTGAAGCCGCGGTGGGGATACTGTTGTCCGATTCACCGTGGAAGTGAAGCACCTTACCACCCGCTTTCTGGAACTCGCTAAGATCGGGCTAGACGGTGTGTAAGCTGTCTTCGTACATTTGCCATCCGACATACATCCACTCTCTAAGCGTATCGTAGGTGACGTTGTCAAGGGAGGTCAAGGTAGAGGAATCTTGGAGTTCGATGAAACGGACTGGGAACTCTTGGCCGAGGGAACTAATGGAAAGCTCCCAGGTGTCGGTGTCGAAGTTGTACGCCGTCTCGGCATCGGCGAATGAAGCGCCGGGTTGGTAGGAGAGATAAACACGACGACCTTCTGAATCTTTGAGACCATCGAGAATCTGAGAGGCGATCTCAACGGCTTCGGCAGTAACTGTTCCATTTTGCTCAGGGGTCGCAGCTTGGGCTAATTGTCTCTTGTTCTTGTATCCAGCGACAGCTGCCTCGGCAGGACAGTAATAAGGTAGGCCAATGGTTGAATTGAGATTAAAGTTAAGCTTGCAGAGATCCGAACGGGCAACGACACCATCGGTCTTACCATCCATGGGGTCACAGGCTTCGATAGTGGCGTTCATGATTTTTGTCATTTCGCAGATAGGTGGATAGTAGCCGACAGTTTTCTCAACAACGTTGGAAACCAAATGGTTGATTTGCTGGAAGGAGTAGCGCATAGCTGGAGCACCGGTAATCGCACCATCCCATTCTTCACCGAATCGTTGAACTTGACTCCATCCCTCTCGTCCACCTTCGGAGCATCCCTAATTCTACAGTCAGTACGCGAACACACCTGTCATGAAAAGTTTAAGAATAGTCTACCTGGTAGTATGCGTAAAGCTTCTTCTCGCCCATTGCGAAGAAGTTCTTGGTGAACTGCTTTCCAATCAAGCTTAACTCCTTGTGAGCTTGGTAACCGAACATGTATAGAGTATCCCAGTTTGCGGTGCCGTTCACGATGGGGAAGGTAGTATCGAAGTTGGTAGAGAACCCTCCAAATCCTCCATCTGTGATACCAGCACTGGCCCCATAGATGACCCCCCCTGGTAGGAATCATCTGCTGAGTTGATGGCATATCCACCACCACCAGTCGAAAGGTAACGGTTCTGGGATTGAGAAGGAGCAGGCATCCAGTATTCGAGAAGCACGGTGTCGTCCTTACCATTATGAGAGTAGGAGAATGTTACATTGCAGTAACTGTATGTTGCGTCTGGATAGAATACCTCACCAGTGCTTGATGCGTTGTAAACAGCGTTGGCAGTGACAGACGTCGAATCAATAGAGATAGCAAGACCGACTGCTTCGGAATTTGGGAGCATTGACTGGACATATGCGGTTGTGCAAACATCGGCGAGAGTCGAATTGGAAGCGGCATGAACGAGTGTGGCCGAAGCAGCAGCAGTGACGGCCCAGCTAGAGGAGCGCATCTTGGCTTTAAAAATTCTGGGTAAAGACTGTAGAGAGTTGGGTATTACTTCCAAATTCAAATGCGATGAAGGGGGAGGGGATTGTGCTGTTTCGAGAAGGAAACATCTACTTGTTATATATTACACCACTTGGTATACTGAGCCTTCATGAACTGCCAACCACGCGTTAACGACGAGCTAGAGTCATGCTTGGACCAGCTCAACCGATCAGTTCCAGGCAATTTCCGAGAATGAAAAAGTACGAATAAACATCTATCAGGCCTTTCCTTATCGAGAGGTGGGAAAGGACGATAACAAACGACGTTGTGCGGGAACTGTCGAACACGACGTCACAACCTAAGCGTCATGGGGTTTGGGCAGCCATCGAACGCTTGCATTCATATTTTGGTCGTGCTAGAAATCGAAAATTCGAGAGCTCAGGATGATGAGAAACTTGGACAGAAAAACAGAACGTGTCACTCATGGAAGCGGTGCAGCATATAAGAATCGGCAACTCTGGATCTAATTAGTTCAGACAAGAATTTTGCACTCGGCTAATCAATTCTGAAGCTCACGAATAGTGGGAGAAAGTTATTGTCATTGATGGCGCTCCTTCCCCAAAAGCTTCTATGTACATGAGACTGACAAGTTTCTATCTGAATTACAAAATTATACATTAAAAATCTTCCGACTTATTCCACGCTACATTAAGAAGTGGTTTTGGCCGCTGCGATAATAACATCCGCCGCCTTCTCACTGATCATGTAGATCGACAGCGCAATGTACATACCCGGAATCTTGGGGAACACCGAGGCGTCAACCACACGAAGACCGTCAACACCTCTAACCTTGAAGTTGGTGTCCAAAACCGCATTCTCGTCATCATCAGCGCCGATGGGGCAAGAGCAAGAAGCATGATGTCCCCAGGCCTCATCCTTAGCAAACTGCTTGAGGTCCTCTTCCGATGTGATGCTTGGGTCAGGCCAGATACGGTTGAATGAGCCATCGAGTGGGATCAAGTTATCGAAAGCCTCGATACCGAATTTCATTCCTTCGTACACGGCTTGCAAGTCCTCGTCGCCGCCAACACCAGTGTCGAAGTAGTTGAATGTGATCTCGGGGGTGTCGCGAGGGTCGGCGGATCTCAAGGTGACAGTACCGGCGTTGTTGCGAGAGTGCGCTTTCAGGGTGAGCCAAGTCCAGACGTTACGTTTGGCGAGGGCGTGGACGGAGTAGCCGGGGAAGTAGCCGTTGAAGTAAGCGGGGACACCACCGAGGTAGAGATCCTGAACGCCGCCTGCGACAGAGGAGTGTTTAGGATATGCGAGAGCGATACCGTTGGTTGAGTAACCACCTTTCAGGAGTGGAACATTTTCCCATTGCTCCAAGCACGGATCGGTACCGTTGAGGAAGGTGCAGTCTTTCAGAAGAGAGAAGTCAGAGGTGGAGTTCCCGACAATACCCACTTCGTAACGATCTTGCATGTTAGTTCCGACACCTGGGAGATCCTTGATGACGGGGATGCCAAATTTCTCGAGTTCGGCTTTGGGTCCCACACCAGAGAGCTTAAGAATTTGAGGAGTGTTGAAGGCGCCACCAGATACGATCACTTCTCTTGTGGCTCGAACGCTACCGTAGATTGCAGAAGAGTCACCGACGTTCTTGCTTCGGGGATCAGCACGGTAAAGAGATTGACCAACCATGAAGTCAACACCAGTGGCTCTTGGTGTCGCACCAGTGGTGTTAAAGTTGACCTTCGTAACCAACGTGTTGAGCTGAACATCGAGCTTGTATTTCTTGGAGCCATCTCGATTGGTAGCATTTGCGACGCTCCAAACGAAATCTCTAGGTGACGCACGAGAGTAGTCAGGGAATTTCATGGCAAGTGGAACTTGGTATAAAACGTCTTCATCATCACGATTAGGGGAATCGTTGTTGATATCCAAAGCCAAAACTTCAACAAGTCCAGTGACAGTGGTAATGAGCTTTCCGAGTACGCTCTTACCCATAGTTGTGGCAGCAGCAATGACAAGCGAGAGAACCTTTCGATCTTGCACGATCAATTCTGGGTTGGTAACCGTGGTCTGAAGCCATCCGTTATATCCATGGCCAGTGACATCGGCAGTCAGGTAGCGACAGTTTTCGAGCTTCTCGTAGTACGAACGCATCTTTTTGGGTGCCCATGAATCATCACCGGTGATTTGCTGGATGTATTCCCAGTCGCTTGCCTGAGGGTAGATGGTGATCAACGCATTGTGTTCAGCACATCCTCCTAGAGTACCGGTACGAGGGTAGAGTATTCCCAAGGGGGTAGCGCCCGCTGGTGGATCAAGACCAACATAGTAATCACCTTCAACCGTCTGGTAAGTCATCTTGGAATCTCTTGCTGCTCTGGTCTCGTTTGCGTAGTGGTTCACAAAGAAGTCCCATCTGATGGGGTCGTATTCAGATGCAAGGACATGGAGCGCTGGGACTTGTAGAGTGATGTCGTCTCCGTGGTCCCCTCCAGCGTCAATCAGTAGAACTGAGTGACCTGCCAGAGCGAGTCGAGCAGCCAAAGGCGCACCTCCTGGTCCACTTCCAACAACCACATACTCGTATGGGTCAAGTGTAATATTTTTGGAGCTCGATGCTGTAGGGTTGGCTGCGCGTGCGTGTAGGTAGTCGTGTACTTGGGTGGGTTTACTAGATATTATGTTAGTACTCAGGCGTGCGAAACATCTGAGAACAGACTTTAAACATACAATGCGGAAGCCGTCAGGCTGAAAAGAGCGACAAGGCCCAGAGATCGTAGAGGAAACATGATGAATTTCCCAAGATCTTACGAAGCTGGGAAGAATAATCGAAAAGCAATGCAGAAACTTAAGGAATGACTTGGGATTAAGAATGCCCAGACTTTGAGATCTCGCCCAGCTTTTATATAAAGCTTTTCCCCTCGAATTCTTACGTGCGCCCTTGTCGCCGAGTCCGTTGCCGTTGCCTCACGAACTTATTCGCAAGGAGAAGCGATCGCGAAGATCCTCATAAACAAACCAGCACGGTGGGATTGAAATTCGACCCTCGTCAGGTCGAGATGTACATGAATAATACTGCAAATGGCATTTTCTCATGCGCTCCTTAAGTGGAAGCTTTCCGCGGCCCAGTCTGGAAGGACCCGCCGTTTGATGAAAAACAAAGATGTGCATAAAAAGTGACAGAAAACGTTTCTTCCCCTTTAGTCGGAACTCTTTCCAGCTTCCTCCCCTCCAGGTTTCGGAACGACACCTTCTCTGCCGGTGGGTGTTGTCAGTCAGGCCCGTCAGGGTGCTGAAAACACTAGTCGCTGTCGCAACATGGGTCTTGGCTCGATCTAATTTGTTGGCTTTGCGAGCCAAAGGGCATTTACTTGTACAGTCGGCTCGCAAATTTCGATTATTCCGAATTCAAATAAGCGTATTTCCCAGCATGGTTAGATAATGTCGATCGCAGCATGTCTTTCCCTTTTCCAAATCCGACTGCATAGTTATGAAAGCCCCGGTTCCCAAGTCTTGACTCGAACATGAAGCTACTACATTTGGCAGAACCTAATCTTGATCGAGTTGTGCGGAGGAAAATTGTATTGTACCGAAATGGCGCGAAATAAACGAGACCAAGACTGTGGAGAACTTTTATGTACAAACAGCGGGGGATATTCTGCGTGGAGTGGGACGCTGAAATGAAGGGAATGTTCATGGTGCAATTGATATCCACAATAAGCTTATACGAAATTGACATGTTTGAGACAGACCTTTTGATGTGTTGAGCGCACTCAGCAGTGTAGAGACGACGACCATCCGTAGTTGGCGTAGGAGAGGGGCACCTCGAATTGCAGTACGCAACTTCTGCCGATTACTCATCATGGATATGATCAAAGAAAACCAGATGGAGCTTGGTAGTTGAATGTAGTTGGATTAATTTTGGGAGATGTTGAAAGTAACGACGCATCGCTCAAGTACATCGTCTCTTATTTAGCTATTATGATAGGTTGTAATTGTAGCTCGTACGAACTGTGAACAAATGGAAGTATTCTAAAACTAGTCTGCCTTGTGGTATCATATTAAAAATATCCGTTCCCTTGACGCCTTTTCCCCAAGACTCAGCTCGATATGGCTGTCCTGATTTAACAAAGTCGTGAAGTTAATTATCGCACTGAGTCGCACGCCGGCGCCACCTGGAAGTATCCTCCTGCCCGAAACATAACCAACCCGCGTTTGTCAGACCGCTGTGCACACTACGGAGCTGCTGTAGAATTTGGAATTGGGGCTTTCGATTCCTTTTAGCGGTATGAAATCGCCCATATCTTTGTTCCCTCCTTTCGCTCCTACTGACTTGGAGGTGGTGATGTTGGACTGCATGGATCTGTCCATGCTCATGGCTAATTTTGGTAAGAGCATATTAAGGAGTGGTTTCAAGGCAGGCAAACACCCGCAAAGAATTCCTACGTGGAGTTCTAGAGTGCTGAAGTATGCTGCGGGAACATAATCCCCTACATTAAAAGGTTAGCTCTGATATGGAATCCGGCATGAAAGTCCTTACATGTAATATTTTCGGAAGTGGCAAATTCGATTAAAGACGACAAACGAACGATGCTGATAGCAGTGACACTAGAAGAGAAGTTAGCATTTTCTCAGTGTGGGATCCTTGTTCAGCGACTTACAATAATCCAAGTGAGAACATGCACATGATTGTAAGCTTCCTCTCGAAAGTCATGACCAATTTGGAGAGCTTTCCCAGCGGTAGAGCGATGACGATGATATCAAGAACGATGTTGAAAATGGCACTCATCCATCCTTGAAGGTTGATGTTGTTGCATGTTCCTTTATGTAGACCGTCCCACTGGGTCCATTCGTAGCTGATAGGATGGCATTGGCATATCGTTGCTATGACGAAACTTACTCCATACCCAACTGAAAGTGCTAATGTGCCGTGGACGTAGTAAATGAAAGGCTTTTCACGAAATAACCGAATGAAGAGCAGGCAGAACGATATCTTCATGGTGGCCATGGCCGCGAGGTAGAAACATTCTCCAAGGAAATAATACTAGGGCAAGTCAGTCCATGTGTGGTTAAGGGCTACAAACAATACATACAAACAGGATGTTGGTGATATTCTCAGGCTCTAGTGTCCACATATCTTTCCCTAACCCATTATTTGCCACTGCTTGCTGTTAGCACCTTTTTCAGTAGTGAAGGCGGATCAGACTTACATATCACGGAAAACACTGTTGGAGGAACAGCCAGTGCCTGTCAGCGGTCAGTGAAGTACTGAGAAACGCGAGAATAATGACTTACCACTACAACGCACATCGCCCAGTCATCCGAGCCCCATTTTCGCAGTTTCATCGCAGATGCAACTACTCGTATCAAGAATGCTACTAGCGCAACAGCGCCTCCAATAACCCCGATATATGATACCTGCTTGGTTCTATTCCTGACGGGAGCACCACACATAGTCTCGGTAACGTTCTTGGTGCCTTTGGGAAGTCAGAAAAAGTTGGAGTCATAGAATCATAGGAATATTACTCACTAAGAAGCTGGGCAACAGTGCAGCTCTCCATTGCACATGCTGTGATATTACCCTGCAGAGCACTGTTCGAACAGAGACATACAACATCTGTCGCAGAACATGTGGAAGTAGGAATAGCTTCGGCCATACATTTGAGCTACAAAATGGTCAGCGTTTATTCAAAGATAGATTGCAGACACATACTGCGCAGGTCGGATAAGCAGCTTCTGCGGCCGCGAGAACGGATGCAGAATCTTGCCGTAACACTAATGGGGACTGAGCTGTGACGATAGCGACAGAAAAGCTAGCCACTACGGCCAGTATGGTTTGAATCGACCTCATAGTAGAAAGCTGCAGGATCGATTGGAAATTCGGGACTTTGAAGACGGAGAATAGATTAAAATCAACAGAGAGAGTTCTCATCTATAACAGACTGAAGAAACATCGTGATTCTGCCACGGACGATTCGCTGTACGACCGTTAATGGTATGGTCCACTTTCCCTTGCCAGGCATGAAGAACTCAGATTAATTGTACCAGGGCTCGGTTGGTCCTCAAAGAATCCTTGGCTGGCAAGTTGCAATACATTTTGCCAAAATTCAAACCCTGAGTAGATCTTGCCTCCAAACATACATAGTAATGGCAACAATACCCTAGGGTCTGTTCCAAGGCTCTGTTCAGACATTTCCTTTCCCTTGGGTCGCACAGGAAGCTCAATAGGAGATGCGCCTACTTCGTACCTGCTGCTCTTTATCGCGGCGCATAATATTCCACGTCAAGCGACTTGTTAGTCTTCGGGAGCTAAGCTAGGGGGGGACCATTCTGAAAATAATATCAGTAGGGCCCTGAACTATTTTCCGATTATTGAGACAAACCAAAACATCATGCGAGGAATCGAGGTAGTCCAATTCCATTCCTTAGGACCTCGAATCATTTGGACATCCTAGATCTGGCGGTGACATGGTTGCAGTATCCATAGCGGCACAAGAGGGGAAGACAGGGGCAGTCCCCAGAAATCAACCCTAACAGCAGCTTAGAGCAGGTCTGCCGAATAAAGTAGGGATCTCCCGCACTGTGGTATTGCAGCGGGATTGAGCTTGGGCCAACAGACCTTCCAACGACTCCTTGAGCTTGGTCATTTTCTCAGTTGCCGATCAAGGAAATGCCTGTATCTTACTCTTCCTTTTATTCCCGGGGATATGTTATATGAATGCGGTGCATGGGTAGTAGGTTCCAAGGGGTCGTTTCTAGGACTGATTGAATGGATATGACGCTGACGGCAGATATACAGGAAACCAGTCATTCTAAAAACCACGTTTTATCAAATTGTTCACGCTTGAGCTGTGGTGTACTGTACTAGCATACAGTATCCAATTAGTCAGCTACTGTGTGTATGAAGTAAGCTTAAACCTCGGCCGCTTTCCGGAAGAGCTCCCTACTGGTGAATAGCCCAATAGTCAGTCACCAACTTCATCACTCAAAGTTACAATATCATCATACTAGGGTAGTGTGTTTACACTGCCCATCACATTCGGAATTTCGGGACTACTTCGTAAAATCCAGGAGTCTGTGTGGGCAGTCATTGTGCATGTGTTCTACGGAGTATTGTCTGTATGCAGGTACTGCCGATCCTTCCTCGGAATAGCCTCATTATCGCTACAGACCCATGTTGAGGCATGGGGATTTCAAAATTCCTACGGGTCTATACAAGCAGTTCCATACTCCACTATTTATCGCCTTGGCACGATGGCATTCATCCACATCCTCTCCTTTCCTTGGCTGCTTCTGACCAGGGATGAGCTATGGGCTACTCGTTGAGTATGGTAAAGTATATTTCGTGGATTCACATTCAAATCACAGCCAATATCAAGTTCACATTCCCTCATATCGCATGCCATTTTGTAGTTATTGTCAATCGTTCTACTTCCCAGTCACTCCTTTTTAGATTATAGAGAAAATGAAGTTTCCATTGTCCTTCCTTACCATTTCTCTTCTAGGCACAACTGTCCAAGCGTTTCCGAGTCTGCATCTTCGAGATGGGGCAAAGTTTTCTGGAAATATTCGAGACGAAGCCCTGTTTGAGGACCTGAAGAAACAAGTCGAGAGTCATCCAGCAGTTCAGAAGAGGTTGTTGGTTCACTCACTGAATACTCCCATTGATGGTCAGGAACTGAAGCATACTCCTTCGTTTCACCTCCCACTAACGAGACTCTAGTCACGGGAAAGCATGCATTCGTTGCTCCTAACTTCGACGCGGGCGATCAAAGAGGACCATGTCCGGGACTAAATGCCCTAGCAAACCACAATTACATACCTCACGATGGTGTTGTATCGATGGTGGATCTCATTGCCAATGTCAATGCCATCTTTGGAATGGGCATTGAGCTTATCACCATCCTCGCCATCATGGGCACAGTCGGTGTCGGTGATCCTCTCTCCCTCAATCCCGGATTCTCAATCGGCGGTTACACTCCAAAGGTAGCCAATATCCTCGGCAACCTAGGCGGCCTTCAAGGAACGCCTCGAGGCCTCGATGGTGCCCACAACTGGATCGAAGCAGATTCATCAAATACGCGCGACGATCTCTATGTAACAGGCGATTCCTCAACCATGAACATGACGCTATTTCTCCAAATCGCGAACGGTGCCGATTCCGAAGTTATCACGATGCAAGACATTGGAAAGCGAGCCGCTGAACGCCTGGCCTACAGCAAGACCACCAATCCTTATCTCTACTATGGACCATACACTGGCATGATTGCTCGCAATGCCGGATTTGCATTTTCTGGTCGTCTACTGAGTAACCACACGGCGGAGCATCCAGACGGCTACCTAACGCAAGGTGTATTACGAAGTATGTTTGGCGTGTACGAAGAAAATGGATCATATGTGTACAAGAAAGGCTGGGAGCAGATACCATCCAACTGGTACCGCACACCCGTTGACTATGGACTTGTCAGTCTCAACGTCGATTTACTTGCTTGGATGGCCGAATATCCTACACTTGCGTCTATTGGTGGTAACACTGGAACAGTCAACTCCTTCGTTGGACTCGACGTCAGTAACATTACTGGTGGTGTTCTCAATGCAGAGTCGCTCTTGGAGGGAAATAACCTCATGTGTTTTGCGCTTGAGGTGGTCAAGACGTTCGCACCCAATTCTTTGTCTCCACTCTTTGCCACTGTTGCTCTGCCGTTGAAGTTATTGCTCGATGTTGTCAACACTTCTATTCTTGATATTGCTGGTTGTCCTCAGTTCGGTGATTTGACCATGGATGGGAAGTCGTTTTTCGACGGTCTCCAAGATACCTATCCTGGTGCCGGAAAGAGTGGTGTCTCGTTTTAGATCCGGAAGCTTTTGTATATATACTCCTGGCTGTGTATCAGTCGATTATTTTCGTAATCATAATTTTAATCAAATTCTCACAGACTCCCTTCGCCACAAAGGTAGAATCCTCTATTCACTTTTCAAATTTATCATAAATTAGCATCTGAAGCTTCATTTCTGTCGAGGAATGCACGATATGTACAGCGATATATCTACAGTCAAGTGATATCTCTTGAGTTTGGTCTCATACAGAGTAGAAATCGAAAATTCAATGCACTCATCACCTCCAAGTTTTCCAGAATTAGCTCTCGCGACCCTACTGAAATAGTGCGTCAGAGAAATCAAATAGAACGACTTTCCTTTCCTAGTTTGTGAGGGGTGAGAGGCATCAATCAAGAATGAAAGAAGCTCAGAGAGTTCATACGATCCAGCGGCATTGTGCCTCAGCTATTCTCACAAATCAACCCAGTGTGTAAACAGTTTACGACATGTACGTGATTAGCCTCCAGCAGCGCATTAACAACACGATACTACATATACTTCCACAACACTAGGACCAGTCGACCATCAGAACGACAACAAACATTCCGCAGCAACAGCAAGAGCTCTCTGGCGAATTTTGACAAGACTTCTTGGAACGGTCTTCGCCCTTACTCGTGTGGAGTGGTTCAATGTCCAGTATGGTTTATTGTCATTGCTTTACGTTCATGCTTCTCGTCCTTTGATGACCCAAGGAGTGTCTTAAATAAGAGTAGAAAGACCCTAGGAGCAGGGGTGTGCTTGGGTGGGTGTGGTTGTGGTTGTGATTATGAGTGTACGAGGAATGGGTGGAAGAAGAAGGAGGGGGAGGTTGGGGTTTGGGGGGTTCGTAGGTTGGGAGGGCTTGCCGGGAGAAAGAGCGTTGGTGGACCATTTTTAGGGGACGTTTTTCTTGGTCCTCTACGTGGGCTGTGGTATATTTGATGTAGAAGTGGTGCTTAGGTTGAGTGAGAGGTATATGGAAAGCTACTGGAAAGATCTGAATATAGAGATGGTGGGTGTAGTTGAACGAATGAGTCTGAATTAGACTTCCTGTATTGCAGACCGAGTGTAAATATGCAGAGACAAATGAACAAAAAGGAAGATTAAATCAATGAAGTTCACGATATGAAAAGTAGGTAAGGAGAAGGAAGACAAAACAGCGAAGATCAGTGAAGATCGAAAAGTAGATCTCCCAGACCACAGACCAAAATCCAGGAGAAGGCCCATTTAGCATCCACATGCGTATACACATCCACCTACCGCAACCAGAATCCAGACCCAGTCGTGGTCCCCCACCCAGTATTTCAGCCTTCGGATCTCGATAACAACCTACCATCCAGTCTCCATCTCCTATCCGTCTACCGTTTACCGTTGAAAGTGTGCTCACAGTTCAGATCGACAACAGGCCGGCAGAATTAAAACCGGGTCTGATTTAATTTGCACGCGTGTTTCACGTCCCCCTCATTGGCGGGTGCGCTTCGAAATGACCGAATTGGAGATTGCAAGATTGCTACGTTATGCTGTAGAAATTTCGATCGCGGATTGCTTGTTCCTGGATGGGTTTATTTTGGGAGTATCGGCGATGGTTGGATGCTTGATGTATATAAGCTTTAAAGATGTTGCTGTGCTGGATTTTGAGTGCTGAGGTGATGGGCCCGGCATTTCTACCCCTGTCAAGCATGTCGAGCTCCTCCTGAGTTTTTGGTGGTGACCCCTCTATTCATGTCATCGACAGTGTCACCGAGTAAATTCCAGAAGAGAATGCAAATGCACTGCTACACCATTGTTGGATATCCTCATCATATTCAGACATTTACTATACTGTACAGATTGGAACGACCTTTCAAGCTAAAAAGGCTAATCCACAAATGCATCGCATCGACTCCAGATTCCCATCCAGATAGATATCCCCACCATCACCACCAAATAAACTATTATGACCGATAATTTTCGTAGAGATGAGAGAGAAATCGAGGCCTTTTCATCCCATCACACCTCGCTCGTTATACATATACAATATACACATCTCACATCAAGACCCCGAACAATTCATTCTATCCTGACGCCGCAGAGCCACCGAACCAACCGCCTGAAATTCCACTCTTCATGGCTTTCAACCCCTCCTCCTTAGCTTTCTCTTCCATAGCTGCTTCCTCCTTCAGCCACTTCGCACCATTTTCCCTAATTTCCTTCTCGAACTGCTCGTAGTTCTTTTGACCCCTTTCTCGCGCTAAATCTTGCAACATCTTACCTTGTGCAAGTGCATCTGCAAGGGATTGCTCATTAGGATCTGTGGTCATTCCACCTGGCTTGATACCCAATACGCTTCCTAATAATCCAACACCACCTGAACGAGGGCGCTTCTTTCGTTCCTCGGCAAGTTGTTCCTGGAACTTCTTACGGGCGATCGCTTCACGTTTGGCAAACTCAGTTGGGATATGTGTGCCTTCGAACGATTTAAGGGCTTTCCGAACGTCGGCATATTGCATTGTAGGAATATATTCAAGGAATGGGATAAGGGAGACCAGCTCCTTATCTTTGACGTCTCCTTCCCATGGTTTTAAGATGATTGCGTTTTCGGGTTGTCTCTTAGCATGTGACGCCTTGGTGTCGATTAAGATAACTTTCGAGAGGTCACGGTTTAGATATGAAAGATCCTGTCCTATGTTAGCGGGGATACTTTTAAAGCTACCAGTCTCAATTTCCATACCTTAATATACTCTCCCTTCTCATAGAGCGTCGCCTCGCGGAAAAGTGGCCATGTAACAATATGATATGGGTCGAATTTGCGAATAACTGGCTCAGCTAATGCCATTGGTTGTGTTGTGAAAATAACCAGTTCATAATACTGACTCAAGTATCTCAAGAAATAATCCACGCCAGGTCTTTTCGCAATCCTCCAACCATGTTCACGGGTCCATTCGCTATGTATCAGGAGATCTTCCATACTCAAAACCAAAGTGTAAGGTCGTTCAAACATGGGATGAGGGTCGGGCAGTAATTTGGGGAAAGCAGGCTCATTATAATAGTTGAGCTGATCTCCAGTTCGTGCCTTTGCACGATTCCACATTCCACTTAGTGACCAGCCAGATGGAGCATCTGCCGAGTGCTGTTGTTCTTCCTCTTCGGTTTCCCAATTTCTACCCAAGTATATGGTACCACCCACAGCAAATACTGCAAAAGTGAGATACATGTAGTTGGCGAGCATGTTGCGTTTTCGTTCGGTGGATGAGACGTATGCGGAGGCTGGTAGTTCCCCGCGGCCCCGTCCTCCACCCCCACTACCACCTGGAGCTTCATCTGGGTCTGCAGCTTCCGTGAGATTCAATGGCGATGCTTTTGATGATCTACCAGCCAACTCGTACTCTAATGTAGATGGAATTCCTTGTGTAAGATCTGGAAGTGGTTTTTGCTCAGAGGATGCTAGTGCTGGGTCGATGGCAGATGGGGATGTCGATTGTGGGGCTGTATTTTCGGAGGGAAAGGCTGAACCAAATTCTTCTTGCTTCTCGGAGAAGTCCTGAGCTTCCCCGTCTCTGGCTTTGGGGTTCGGTACACCGGCGCCTTCACCTTGCGATTGAGGTGCAGTGTTTCTATCTGGCGAAGCGTTCTTGCTTATTTCATCTTGAGCTTCAGAAAAGTCTGGTTTACCAGATTTGTCGCTGCTTTGTCCAGCTTTCGATGCAGCAAAGGCAGCTTGTGCTCCCGCAGGCCCTGATGGTTTCGGCGTAGCAGGTGATCGACTATAATCTGTAGGTTTTTTGGGTCGACTGTTCTTTGCCATCGACCTGGCCCATACTGTGGATGATGCTATCCGAAAATTCGTGGGAGTGGCTCTAAGTGCGGGCGTCTGCAAAGACCTCCCAAGAGCTCTCGACAACATCTTGAGCAGCGAATAAAAAACTTATTCGGGATGAACACAAATCAAAGGCGGAGGCAGAATACGCAGAACCAATGCGCATCTATAGATTGCTGTGCTTCGTTCAAACCAGCGTAGAAGAAGTCGTGCTCAATCATGCAGCAAATAGCAAAATCACAAAATCATCATGACCAGTTACCTCACCTCACAAATAATTTTGCGCCCTCGGGGCCGTTCCAAGGCGCTAATCCACATCGATCCTAGTCCCGGTGCAACCAGAGCTTCCCCCACTACAAAAGCAAGTTCCCGGATTCTCGCCTTCTGCTTTTCTCTCTTCTTTTCTTCCATAAAGTTGATCACTCAGTGGACAGAAATTTATACTCGTCGCAGCCTACAAACCCCGTGGACATCGAGTTGAACAAACTGAGGAGAACGAACAATGACACTTTCAAGAATTGGATGCTAAGCCGGTGCTTTTTCAAGCACCGGCTTCCAGAGCAACTTCAGTCCCGTGGTGTCATGATATCCTCAAAAGACATACCTTGATTCTTCAACAAATCTTCGTCTTTTCTCTCAATCATCAGCTTGGTTTTGGTAGCAGAGCACTTCTCTTCTTGTTTATAGTTGACCAAATCATATAATCATTAATTCCACCCTTTCTCTCGTCGATCCTGCGCGAATCACCATCTGTGACTCTTGACTAGGTGCAGACAAATCGGAAGAAACCGCTCGTGTGCTCAACAGATAAAACCCGCATCTGGGACAACAATCATCCTTCCCTTTTTCTTACACACAATCATGGCGCCCAAAACGAAGCCTTCGGCTTCTTCGAGTACAAAAGCTATGCCTTCGCCCAAACGGGATAAAAAGAACCCAACTGTCAGCGCCTCAGCATCCGGGTCGACCATCCCGTCCTCATCCACCCCCTCCTCATCTATAAATACAGCCGTCGCGCCCGATACGAGACCCTCAAACTGGAGCGCAAAAGCTATCTCTCTGCCCTTACTAAGTAAACCTCGCGCAATCGTCGGCGCCTCGATATCTGGCTCAACCACTCCGGCCTCATCCGCCTACCCCTCAGCATATCCCTCCGATGCCGAAGATATTATCGCCACAACGCGCAAATCTAGCAAGCAATCGCCATTTCCATTCCTATCCCTTCCGTCAGAACTCCGAACCAAAATCTACGACTTGATCTTTTTACCCGTGCCTTCAGTCCTCGATCTCGACCCCACAACCTTCTCGATTATCCACCGAACGAAAGTCCTCTCCCTGCTCTTTGTGTCCCGCCAGATCTACCACGAAACCTCACATCGTTTTTTCTCCACACATACTGTTCGAATTTTCCCTATCCACCCCGGTCGCTATTTTAAAACAAAGAAACCATTATTGGCGCGTTTGCCAAGTCATTATCGCTCCAGCATTAGCACATTGGAACTTCGACTTGGGCCGGGATGGAACAATCCTCCGAGAGGATGGATTGTCAGTCCCATATTAGGATTGGAAAATTGCATAAACGTGAAAGTGTTGAAGATATTCGTTGAGTGCGATCCGAGCGATGCTATTTTCCAGGGATTCCGTGCAGGCGATGGATTTTATGAAGGATTCTGCAGAGACCTGCTAGAAGGTATACTGCAGGAGGTCCGAGGCATTGAGAAGGTAGAATTCGATGCTTGGAGCTCTGTCAAAAGGAGTGGCGATATGATGGTGGGGCTTCGAGAGGTAGTGGATGGACATAAGAAAGTTGTAGGGTGGGGACCGGAGAGGGGATGGGCAGTCAGTGGAGGTACTGATCCGGGTGATAGGATCTGGTTGGATGCTGTTCTTGTGCATGGGATGGGAAGGGCGAGGGCGTATATGTGATGTCAGCACCTGGCCCCTTTGCACACCACTCCACTTTTTATAAGGTTTGCGAATTTGCAAGTTCTGGATATTATTAGTCTTCCATGTATATTGGCGGCATGGCTTGATACCATCATGAGGTTTTACTGTTGATGCGCTCATAGTTCAGGGGAGGATACAGAAATGATAGCGAATAAGCACGTATCGGGGTTGCATTTCTTGTATAAGCGCACTGGTCTTCGTATTTATGTATATATGCTCTCTATGACAATCTCACACCTACCTTACTTATCCCACTTCTTTGGCTGGCTATTTGGATTGCGGACCGCTGTTCTTGACACACTGGACTTCGACTGGAATAAGGTTCTTGTCATATTTCTTGCTACTGGTGAAATAAAAGGTGGAAGGAAAAGTAGGAAGAGGAAGAAGAATAGAAAAAGAGGAAAGCGAAAGCGTAAAATAATATGAATAACGCGCACTATTGTCCCATAAAAGGTATTATAACCCCAATCATCCCAATCATCCCAATCGTTCAAGTCATTCAAATCATCTCAATCATCCGAACCGTCCAAGCCGTCCAAACCATTTAAGCTGTCACAACCATCCAATCCGTCAAAACAGTCCAGATCATCCCAATCATCTCAATCATTCCAACCATCCGAACCGTCCAACTCCAAACCACATCAGTCCTTCTATTTCTATCCTATCAAAATCCAAGCTAATCAGCAACCCCCACCACCACATCCACCACCTCCTCCACCTCCACACCCACCACCACCACCACCACCTCCTCCCCCACACGCCCCTCCCCCACCACCACACCCCCCCGCACCACCACACCCTCCCGCCGCCACCCCTCCCCCACAAGTCCCCTGACAACAATTCCCCGCCATCCCCGCCCCAACCGGCATACACCCAGGATCACCCGCATAATAGACCGGTCCCCCCCCAAAATACAGCGGCGCGCCCCACGGGCCATACATCGGATAGGGATATCCCCACTGCATCGCATAATAGTCATCTCTCTCCGGCTCCTTCCTGCCCTTGGCTCTCGCTCTCACACACGCATTATTATACGCCTTGTCTAGCTCGGCTTTTTGTTTCAGTCTCAGCCGCGCGAATACACGCGCGCGGATCTCTGATTCCTCGACGCGGACGGCGGAGTGGGCGCTGATGTGCGCAGAGTTGGATGGTGGACATAGTTTCGCGGTGCCCGAGGTGTAGAAGTCGTCGAGAATTTTTTCGTGCTTGGAGGTGCCGAAGATGCGGCTGGAGCCGTCGATGTGTTTGGAGCGGATGGCTGGGGAGGGATGTTAGTGGATATTCTTAATGATATGGGGGAAGGGCAAGGTGAGAAGATTTTCTTACCTTCGCAGTACCAGCATGTGCATTCGGAGTACACTTGTCTGTATAACTTTTCATACGTCTTGCTCGTCCATTCGAAACTGGTAGAGAGAGCATCTTCTTCCATCTTATCGTCATGATCAATGAACTTCTTGCATTCCTTGAATGTATACTCGAAATATTGCTTTGGAGACAGTTGATGTGTGTGCCAAGCCAAGTCAACGTCTAGAGTTGGCACACAAACATGCTCGTGATACTGTTTCATTATTTCAATGAACCGCTTGTATTTGATGAGCAGGCGTTGCATGGTCTGTTGTGCCGCAGGTGAATGAAGCCAGTCAATACTGTGCATCTTGTCGACGAAGACGCTTTGACGAATAACGGCGCCTCCAAGTTCAAGCGCGAAGATGGAAGAATTTTCCCAATATCGAGACATCATCTTGCGAATTGCAAGGCGATCGCCGCGGCCGGGCAAGCCGATCTTCTGGTTGACCCGTCTCATGGCCGATCTGTCAAGGAGGACCTTTTCGATCATATCTCTGACCTCGGTCATGTCCACAAGTTTGCCATTCGTGGAAATCAGTTCTAGGATTTTGGACCTTAGTTCGATAATAACGAGGCGGTTAGGAAATGTATTTGAGAAGGTGTTTTGCGTCCTGGGGTCTGGACCGTCTGGGGTGCCCGTGCTTGGAGCCAATATGGTGCCTCCTAAAGGATAGTCTCTCAGGATTAGATTTTCGACGTCGCTCTTGAATTTAGCGACCCGTAGCAGGTTGTGGTTGATCTCGCCTCCACATTTGTGACAAGTATGCGATAGACCTTGGTCACCATAGCCTGTGCCATTCATCTTCATGAGACTACGATGGTCAGCGACATTTCCTTGAAAAGGAGTATAAATGACTCACTCGGCGACTGAAGGCTTTTCATTTTCATTGCATGTTGTCCATGGGATTTCCAATGTCTGGGAACATCTCGGACAAGGAAGAGTTTTTGTAAGAGGGTCGTTAGCATTGTTCCATTTATGACCAGTGTTGGTTTCGAATCGAAGTTTGGAGGATTCTGGTACTTCGTAATTAAAGTCTGTATCAATGGCTGAGTTGACCGCATGCCACGGCATTCCAGTAGCCCAAAGGTCTTTGAGGCCGAAACGGATGCAGTCTTCAAGATAGTTTCGAGGGTTAAGCATAAATGCATGCCAAATCATGAGTACATCTGGGTGTGCGTTAAAATATTATTCTTGGTCATTAGAGAGTAATAGTTCATACCTATGGGTGGCAAGCCTGAGGTGTCCCATCTTTTGGGTACACCTCTCTTTGGGAAGTCCATGAATCCAAGATTGGACGCCAGCATCTCCTTCCGTGTCAATCGTGTAGCTTCTTCTTGCCTACATAGAACCTTGAGCCACCATTCTTGGAACCTTTCCACTGCTCTAGCGATGTACAGAGCCCATCGCTTTTCACGAGTCTTCGCTAATGCTTCGCCGCGATTATCAGCTATCTCGCATCGTGAATCCCAGAGGTCGAATAGTCCATCAGTGTATCCAATGTCTTCCTTCAGATTGTGAAATACAGTGAGGAGTTTGAGATGTGCAAGACATAGGTTGGCATCTGGGAATGCTAGATTATCCTGTTCGGATATCTTGAGATTCGCAAATGCAGCGTTTAAGACCTCTGCGGCAGGGGCATCAAGAGCTGCGGGAGCTGCATAGTCTGGAGGTGCTCCGTCTGTCGCTTCTACATGTTGAGAGGTTGTGTGGTTGTCGGAAGATTGCTCTTGTTTCTCTTTATGATGAACGGAGAGTCGTTCTGATAGAGGCATGGTAGCGGGGGTTTATCTCATCAAGGATAAGATAGTTGGAATAAAGGGATATGTGTAGAAGGTCGATGGAGATAGCAGAAAAATAATGGGAAGCTCAAAGGAATATATGTGCCCTTAGCTAAAGCGGGTGAATGGCGACTTGGAATGTCTTTGGCGTATGATTGGACTGGGGTTGAGGCTGAGGCTGAGCTCGTGTTGAGCTTGGAAGTTGCCGAGGAGGGTGCGATGAGCAGGAAGCTGGGGAAGGGATAGGGCCGAGAAAGCGGGGGTCTTACCTAGAAGCGTTTTAGAAGCTCAGTGGAAGGAATTAGCCTCGCCTGAAATGAACCAAGCCCCCCCAAGCCATCCAAGCTTCTGTCAAATCGGGTTTAAAATGCTTGTCAGATGATATTATGATAAGGTTACCGAGTACAAAGGACCATGGAACTTGGAAGACCATGCAAGAAAACGTTCTTCCTCCACCCACAGGTCAGGAATCAGTTTGCATAGCCCGTTTCTGGAGTCGTCGCATTCGCAGCCCACGTAGCCCTGGCCTTTCTGACGCAGATATACAGTACAGTACAGTAGTTTGCGGGGCGAAGCTTGGGGATCTGTCTCGGAGCTGGTACCATGTGGGCTCGCTTCATTAAGTTTAACCTCAAATTTCTCAACCGCCGAGGACAGTTCAACCTCGAATCCACCAAACTTATTTTTCTCAGAACCACAAACTAACAAATTCTTCATTGTTCGATCCAGAGTTCGAACGTCTGCTACTACGACCGTTATTTCACTATTACTTTGTGACCAAGACTGTGGCCTAGTGGTTCATACTACACATTAGGTAGGATAACGTTAGTTTCGACCGGCGTATAGGGCTGGAAGTTTCCACCTGGCAGCTATTTCATGCTTTCCAAGCACAAAACATTTTCATTCTCTCGTTCTACAAATGTACCTACATTCTTTCTTTAGAAGCCTTAACAATATAGAATACCTTGCATGGTATTGCCACTCCAAGATCATGAATATCGCGGTGCAAAATCTTCTGCATATGCAGATACAACAATCTTGTACCCAGATCCACTATCGCCAGAATCAATATCACCAGAACCAATATCACCAGAGCGCACCCAGAACTGAGGCATCTAATGCCCTTGTTTCCCTATTTCCAAATCGGAAACTCGTGCCTCGAGAAGAAAAGCTTCGATTTCCAGCTCGTAGAGAGATGTCCATGAAGGAATTACTGAAACCCGAAGACGACATATCACTCCCGCCGTTTCTTAATCTCCCATTCGAAATCATTCAGGCAATCGCATCATATCTCCCACCATCATCTGCAGTAGCTCTTGCCCTCAGCTGCCACAACTGCATGTATGCAGTTGGAACACGGTGCTTCGAGCAGTGCTCAGCGGATAAGAATGTACCTGAGAAACATGCGCTTATCGACCTTTTAGCCAGGGATTCGGAAGAGTATATTCACTGCTATACTTGCATCAAACTCCGCAAAATGGACTACCGCCACGGGTCTCAACGAAATTGTCTATCGCCTAAAGACCGCGAGGTTTGGCGCATCCTTTCCGGCAATTTTCAGTTTATCCACCTCCAAATAGCGATGAAGCTACATCGTCTCGGCAAGGATGCTTCACCAGCTCTCGGGCGTTTGGCAAAAACCGATGAGGAGTTTATCGCAATGCATCGGCTCTGCCGTTGGCGTCAACCTTGCATTACCCACGAAGCTCACATTGATGGCAACGAATTCCTTTATCGCTCGCAGTATTGCCTGTTACTACCCCTCGGAGGAACACGGGATCCGAGATACGTCCAGCAGCTGATAAATGGCAGTAATATTTGTTTTTCGCCGATCTGCGCGCACCTGTGCATAGGGACCATTGACATCCTGCCACACATCATAACATGCTCGAGGAATCACATCCAATTTTCCGCAAACCCTATGAATTGCCGACTTTGTGGTAATGTATGGAAATGCCATTTTTGCGGAGCCGAGTTTTTGATAGCCTTGAAAGACTATGGTACGAGGCTGGCTCTAGTAGTTACGAGGTGGTTGAATCTTGGGCCGGGATTATCGCCAGATGATGAGCAATGGAAACGGATTTTTGAAGGGACGCGAGGAGTCAAGATCTCTCTGGCAGATGGCGGGATCGCAAGGCGCTGGAAGGGTTTCCCAGTCCCTGAATCTACCTACTTAAGTGAGGCTCAGGAAGCGGTTCTCTTCGATCTACGATGGAACTGAGACTTAGCATAAAATAAATCCAATAACATAATATTCCAATCGTTAAGTTTGATCATCCTACAAGAGTCTCTTCGCAGAAAAGCAACAACAAATTGGCAAAGGTAGGCCCATAGCTCTTTCCTCATGCACCAATGATAGCTTTAAATCAAGATAAATGTTGTAAAGTCAGCAACTCTCAACTTGTCATTGTTCAAAAACATGTCAAGCAATGATGGATTGGCAAGATGAAGTCTCGTGAAATGAATGTGCAAATCTAGTTCGGAGATCCAGGCGCAGTCATATCTACTGCACCCTTGAGGTTGCCGGTTTGCACGGCCCGTATCTGCCGAATGATAATGATGATGGAGGCTTTGCCGTTGCGTTCATAGCCCCAGCTATCCCTGTTCTCAGACGCACATGTACTTCGCGGGGCGAAACTTGGATCGCCCAGGAATATGCCTCGGAACCGAGACCACGTGAATTCCACATTCCAGCTCTTCGACTGGCTTATCACGTGGTATTTTTGCCAGCGGAGGTTTCCGCTTGGACCCTTGAGATCGGTCCTAAATTTAGCGTTCACCGATTCCATGTCTCGAATTTCCCTTTTCAGCACCAGGGGGAGAAATAACTGTTGTTTTCAGACCTCCTTATACATTTTGCCCTTTCAATATTCTCCAACCTACTCAATTTTTCAATACGCCGCTCTTTACACTAGCATTCTCTGCCGCATAATTGTCAAATTCTGTGCCGTGCTCAAATGCAGCCTTCTACATGTTCTTAGTCTCTGTGCTTCGTTATGCACTCTTTCTTCTTGTGCCTCTCTCCTTAGGTTTCACTTCCTACCTGTATCTATACCCTGCTTTCCATCTTTGCGCATTTCCCACTCCAGAGCACGATCCCTCATCGGCATACGTCAATACTTTACGTCAACATGCTCTGCCTAGCTTGTACGATGCTTCGAAGGTAGCACCGTTCAGGCTTCTAGCTTTGGGAGACCCTCAGCTTGAGGGGGATTCTTCGATAGGATATATTGAATCTACCACTTTACCAAACCTGCGGAAGTTCTTCCAAGATGCTTTGCTTCTTGACGGAACGGAACACAATCTCCTTCAACGAGTTCGCCATAGTCTGCACGACATCATAGATTTTTGGCTCGATGATATTCCCAAAGCTCTGGAAGTCTACCGCAAGCGATTCGATCATGTCGGTAACGATTACTATCTGGGCCACATTTATCGGACTTTACACTGGTGGTTAGACCCTACACATGTTACTGTTCTTGGGGATCTGGTCGGGAGTCAGTGGATCGACGAGGAGGAGTTTGAGGCTAGGGGAAGGAGGTTTTGGAATAGAGTCTTCAGACATGGCGAGAGGATTCCGGATGAAGTTATGTCAGAGCCTTCAGAGAACTTCAGTAACACGAAGATACTCGGAGAGGATGCTGCTGCTTGGAAGAAGTGGATCATAAATGTGGCAGGTAATCATGATATTGGATATGCAGGGGATCTATCGAAAGACCGCCTAGTTCGGTTCGAACGTGTTTTCGGAAAACCAAATTACGAATTGCGATTTCAGCTACCTCTCGACAACGCGCCTTTAAACGCGACCTTGGAAGTGTCAGAGACAGATGCCAGGGAAGTACCAGAAATCCGAATCATGATCCTGAACGATATGAATCTCGACACACCCGTATCCGACAAAGAGCTCCAAGACGAATCCTACAAATTTCTTAACGACATCATCAGCACCTCCCATGCCGTTGATCGCCCCGCGCTGTTTACCCTAGTTCTCACACATATTCCTCTCTACAAGGATGCAGGCATTTGCGTTGATGGGCCATTCTTCGACTTCTTCGATGGGGAATTTGAAAATGGCGTCAAAGAACAAAATCACCTTTCTCGTGATGCCTCCAAAGGAATGCTAGAGGGCATATTTGGTATGAGCGGTAGTTCTGAAGCCCCCGGAAAGGGCATGGGCAGACATGGCATCGTCCTCACCGGCCACGACCACGAAGGCTGCGACAGCTACCATCACATCAACCAAAGCCTACCATCCGAAGAACAGGAGTGGAAAGCAAACCGCTACGTGGACGTCAAACATCTTGATGGTCAAGAGGGCATTCCGGGTCTGCGAGAGATCACGGTGAGGAGCATGATGGGTGATTTCGCGGGAAATGCGGGGTTGCTGAGTTTGTGGTTCGATAGGGAGAAGTGGGAGTGGGAGTATGAGTTTGTGAACTGTGGGTTGGGTACCCAGCATATTTGGTGGTTTGTGCATATTTTGGATCTGATCACGGTGCTGGCGGGGGTGGGTTATGTGATCGGGTGGGGGGTGGAGAGGGTAATGGGTGTGCAGAGGAAAGGTTCGAACAGGAAACCGAAGAAGAGGGTTACGTTTGAGATGGATGAGGTTGATGAGGATGGGAAGAAGAAAGGGGTGGATGTGAACGGAATTGCGCATGGGGATGTGAGGAACGTGAAGCGTCCGAGTTGATCTTTTGAGTTTTGTATACAGTACCCGGGATAAGTACAGTAATCTACGAGTACAAATAGATATAGGGATAGGAATATTAGAACATGGAGGGTCAACTTCTGGTTGTTGAAATACACTCGCGGAAGTCCTGCTGAGATGAAACGTTTTTGCAAGAACTTACTGTCCTCTGCTACCCCTTTCCGCCTCGCTCAGAAAGTGAGGCATGATATCGCATCGAATTAACTCAATTATTCCTCTCTAGCATATATCATTCCCCTCCACCTCTCCATCAGCAAGCAATCCCAACAACAATCACTTCTCGCAGACCACTCCTACCAAGAAAATGACAAAAAACGAACAAACATCAGAGTACAACGACAATGATGATACATGACATCAGTCGAGAAAAACTCACAAAGGTAGTTATCTCACGCTCCACCCATCAATCGACAGAGAACTTCAGCCGTTACCACGAGACAAGCTCCGTACATAGGAATCGATCCGAGCAGCTGGAAATGCCCACTTCGATGTAACTTCTTGTAATACTCATTTGTTTGTGGTTGTCTAAATCGTGCAGATGATGAGAGTTTATATACACAGATACATACAGTGGCGTATTCAAGTGATATTCACTTCTTTCGGGAGAAGTATCGTGAGTGGGGAACTATTCACCTCAAATCAGCAACCTGGGTCGTGCTTGTTTGATCGGATGAATTGTCATGGTCCCTGTTTAGTGCGGAGAATGTGGTATATAATGAGTAGGTGAGAGTTCTAGCTCTGCACCGCAGCACCAGGATCTACATAACCACTGGCACAATCTGAGTAGAAGTCGGAAGTCGTCGGGTCGCGGGATGGTAACTACGATGGTAGAGGGGGCCCTGGTTGGGAAAGATGAGCGGAGAGGGGGAGATGTGGAGATGGTGATGGTTGAGGATGATAGGTAAGGATGATGGTTGACAGTGATGCTCGACAATGACAGTTGACAACAATAGTTAACAATAACAACAGCTCCTCAAAACCCACACCCACTTACCTATCTACCTATCTACCTCTCTCGCAAACCACCCAAGCCCCAGTAAACCACATATTCGATACATGTCAGATTATGAAAATCTCGCCATCAAATGGCCCATCATGCAACCCTTAACTTCTGTTGCCCAGTAATTCTCCATCCGACCTACCTATATATATACTTCTATTCTCGAATCTCGATTGTGGAAAAGCTCGCTAGGTTGGCAAGGTTGAGGTATTCACTTGATATCTTCTCTTCCATCCATGCGCCATGCGGATGTGGACTAGTATTCACCTTTCTCTCGGGCTGCTGCTGGTTGTAAGGCGCTTAGGCGGGCATTTGGAGTTTGTGATGTATAAGTAGAATCCTGTTCCTAGTTGCGTGCTAAGTTGGAAGTATATACCAATGGACATATGATTACATTGGTTCTTCAGTCAGGAGTGTAATGCTGAGCAGGCGCAGGTATTCATGGATAAGTTGCACTGCGTTTGGCGCGCAGTTGGTTTTATGTCTAAAAAGACGGGTGCTTACTTGGGTGTTGTTTGAGGCGAATGTTGTTATATTCCAAGTATCATTGCCGTGACTGAATACTCGCCGTCATTCTGACGACAAGAGATAGACTTCATGAATATTCTTCTTCACAGTGGTTGTGCTAACCTTTCTAAGTTGTCCAAGCTGCGTATCTGCTAACGGCAACTTACCTCAGCCTAGTATCTCAAACTTGATTTGGTAAAGATGGTCTACTTAGTTAAGATGCGGGATACCAGCGCTTTTATACTCAATCTCAAGAGTGGAACCCATGACAGCCTGTGGGTTCAGGTTCGGACAATTCACTGCGGTTTGTGCAGGGAGGATTTACTATATAAGCAGCCAGTGTGTCTGTATCTTAGATGGTTAACTACGAAAGAGATTAGACTCGGAAGCAACCAATGTGTCACTCCCATTGTGCTGTGAATATACCAGACCAAGTGGCGTGCGGGCGGTAAAGGGATGCGGTGGAAGTCGTGACCAGAGATGGTTATCCAAATATTGATTGCCGTTCAGCTAGATTGCTGTCGATTCTTGTATATATACGAAGATTACAGCAAGAATCCTGGATACTTTAACGAGGAATTACTGTCGATAGGGAGGAATTATTGCCAGAGGAGACAGTTTTGCACTACTGCTGTCGACTCCCATCCTGGATTTTTGATCAAATCTCAACATCAACTATACTAATATAAACACCGAGTTCCTGGTTGACACAGAATGGGATTTTTGAGAACAGTGGTGCGGTCAGTAATTCAGTAGACAGTTCCATGCAGGTGAACTTGCCAATGCCCTCGCAATCCGCACGCAATCCATTCGCAGGCTGTTGCAGGAGGAAAAGAAATACCCAATCCGGAGATTTATAAGGGGTGTAGCTTATTCCAATCTATTCACCTCGAAAAGATACACCGAATCCACGTGGAGGAATTCACTCCATTTACTCGTAGATCCCCCGAACCAAGTCATGAGCTACCACTTCTTAGTTTCCCTGCGGGGCGGAGTTGTCTATTTAACGCATTCGATTTTGCGGTCAGTTCTAATGCAACACTAGAGTCACACATTCTACTTTTGTTTGATGAGGAGCTCGAATTGGCCAGTTTCGGTCGACTCAAGTATGGCTACAGACTTACAGTGATGGAGAGTTCTTGGCGAAGGCACACTCTCGACGATTTCGGGATGGAACTCCGAACTTCTTCCCATTGTTATCATTGAAGAAGCTCTCGCTGTCATTCGAATTTTCAGGCTCGTTGCTTGCGAAGCGATATTCATTTAGGCCTGCGTTTTCCTAGATCATGGCATTTTGGTCCAGTCCTAGCTGTGATACTGACTTCCGTCGTAGGACCTCGGACACGGTCGAGCAAACTGTGCAGATCTTGCATCTACTCAAGTTGATGTGCGATGGAGAGAGCTTAAATACTTTATGGATGCTCAGAGCCTCAATCGCTTCATCGATGGACGTAAGAGCAATTCACTAACTAGCCAGGTCTGGAAGCGAACCTTGCCCGGTGTATAAAAGCTTTGATTTCGTGGA
Source organism: Rutstroemia sp. NJR-2017a BVV2 (assembly GCA_002946415.1). Taxonomy (NCBI): domain Eukaryota; kingdom Fungi; phylum Ascomycota; class Leotiomycetes; order Helotiales; family Rutstroemiaceae; genus Rutstroemia; species Rutstroemia sp. NJR-2017a BVV2. The sequence continues at coordinate 1,121,648 of NJPS01000013.1, read as the reverse complement.
TTGAGAATTTGCAATCTAACAGTGCAAATATAGAAGTGTTCAGACCTGCAAAGGCTCGAGAATTCAATGACGTTATGCTCGAAGATGCATGGGATTGTAGGTGCTACTTCACTGGTAAGTGGATTTTCACTGTTGAAAATATGCATCAGTGTCAGATGTTGGTTGGCATCATCCTTATATACATGATAAACCCAAGCATGTTGTATGATATCCGGCAAGGGTTTGTTGTCGATTGCTTGAACTGCTGTCATGTTTCTTTTTTTAATTTTGTCTTATTGTTTTCCATCCGCCTTGCTTTCAATACTTTTATCGGACAATATCACATTAACATTTCTGTCTTGCGTGGACCTACGGTTATGCTCAGCAGTATCAGATTTTGGGCTCTGTGGTCCCTGAATTCAGCTTTTGGTGTTATCCATCCAAATGATACAGATGAAACTTCTAGACGGGACCGTCTTTTATAACCTTTATCCTCGAGATTCACTGTTTCAGGACATGGGAAGTGAACTAGGGACGTAAGAGATCCGATGCACAGTGCGTTGGTTTGGATTTCCATTTTCGGGTTTCCATTACACTTCCTCATCCCACCCCTTATTAAGTTCAAATTACTATGTACACTACCAACCTTAGTTCTCGAATTGGGCATTGGCTTACGCTCATTTAAACTCTGCAACATCCCTTCACCACTCATCTCCCAAGCCTGATATCTCCGGTCTCCTATTTCCACACCCAGATTGGTTGTTTTGGCGCCTCCTGCTCCTGCTCCGGCACCGGCACCGGCACTTCACTTTTTGCTTTCTTCGCAGCTTTACGCCTTTTCCGCAAACACAAGAAGATCCATGTAGCGGCTACCACAATAACGATAATCAGAAGAACGAGACCTACCCTACTTCCGATGGCTGCTGCGCGACTCACATTTGGGCGTGGTTCCGAGGAGACAATGGTAACAGTGCTAGCCGGTGGTGTGGAAGAAGTTGTGCTGGACGACGTGGCGGTGGATGAAATAAAGGAAGAATACGGTCGTGATGTCGGTGTAGCTATCGCCGAAAGAGAGGAAGGAGCCGGAGCTTTAAAGACATAATCACTAAGGGTCGTGCATGTTGAGTCGCTACAACATGCCCATTCTGAAAGTGTGTCGTTGTATGCGATGCCGATTGAACCACCTCCGTTGCGTTCAAAATTGACTGGTTGTTTGGGTTAGCCCTATGCGTACCACTATGGTGATCATGTAGCTATGTGCATGGGAAATACTTGCGGCACTGGGTATTGCAGGCTGACGAGGTATATGTAGGATCATTACAATATCCCAGATAATCTTCGCGTGTATCACAAGGTCAGCCATCCGATTCCAAATCTATACCCTTGACGTGAGCTTCAGACTTACAATCAGTTTCTATCGACAAATCAGAAGTCGAAGCCTTGCATATGTTGTTGCCAACGCACGTATCATCCTCATAGCAGCACGTCAGAAAATCCTACATATACGATGTCAGTAATAGCTTCATCGGAAGAGGCTTAAATAGGGGTTGGGGTCGTTGAGCAACCTGTTCTCGCCGTACGCACCGAAGTACTGTTGACTGTACCACATGGGAAAAACCCTTTCTCACGGTCCAATGTCTCTACACCTCCATTGACATATGCATAGCAATTCTGGGTAAATTTGTCGGCCATTATATATGATTTTGCGGAACGAATGATGATTAACAGTATTTCATTCGAACCGCAACGCGTTACAATAGGAAGAAATAATGGCGGAGAAAGGTATGAGGAAATTTTACTTTTACTGTACTCTAAGCTTAAATTTGACTATGTCGATCTGGGACGGACCCATCGTGGAATGGGCTCATTGTGTACTGTGCCTCTTTTGCCCCCTTTTTGAGTATGCTAATCGCTTGGGGCCGTTACAACTGTGGAAACACTAAGGTATCTCCTCCAATCAACTCCAAGTTGACGGATAATCTTACCGCAATGTAGCAGGCTTGCGAAATCACGGGAAGGATCCGAGGATCACCCTGACCGAGGCTCTATACTTCGTCCCCACTTGGTGACAACAGTGGTAGATCGTCGACAATGTGGGCGTTCACCAAACTACTCAGATGCCGCTACAACTTCAGCTCGGGGCTGCAACATCTTTGGATTTACGATATACTACGATGAACGAGTTAAACGAGCCCAAATTACGCTTGTTACTTAATTTTCCTAGAAGATTTATCTAGAAGTCGCCCTGGCCCGTCTACGATATGCGTGCATCTAACTCCCTACAAGTAAGCTTACAGATAAATTGAGCAGAGGGGCTGAGTGTCGTTGCACATGTCCTTCGATCAAGTTGAAGGCGTATTTCCAGCGCCTCCCCGCCGCACGCCCACTAAGAATACTTTGGGCCATCGTTCTAGCCGCCATGGATACAGTGTTCTTAATAACTAGCACGATTAACTTTCCGTCGAGTTGAACTTCCTGCGCTCCTGAAGCCACCATCAATCATCATGCGACGCCTAATTGAAATTTTCATGGTCTTGGTGCATCTGAGGGTAGTTTACACCCTCTGCTATAGCCCTGATGGAACAGCACAGTCGTCCGATTATGCGGCATGTAACAATTCTGCGCCTGTTAGCATGTGTTGCAACTATCGCGCGAACTGTGGCACGGGACCGCAGTCTGGTCTCTGCGTCCGTACGGACGAAACCGAAATTTTTAGAGAGTATTGCACGGATGCAACATGGCAGTCGTCATCATGCCTGAAGCTATGCCTATCTGGCCATGAAGGTATGTCGACAAGACCGTCCTAATCCTGGCAGATGATTTAACTCAGAGAATGTAGGAAATGCTTCGCAGATTACGGCTTGCCCGAATGGAAGCTTTTGCTGCGGCATCAATGCACAGGAATGTTGTAATGCGAACCAAGGGAAGTTCATCGTCGACAACCAAGTCGTGGACTCACCCGGGGTTTCATCTGATGCAGGAGAGAGCTCTTCTTCTCCAAAAGCTACTCAGACGACTCGAGTTAGTCCTGCCTCTACTACAGCATCAAATGATAGGACTGGAGTAGCATCAACAGTGTACCAGTCTGAGCCAACGAGCAGTCCGACGTCAGTCCCGGAAACCGAGAATGGTAGTTCGAGCACCACAAAAAGTTCAATAATAGGAATATCGGTTGGCATAGGGCTCGGTGCCGTGGTACTTCTCGCGGCGTGGATGTTTCTCTGGAGGCGAAGAAAGACGAAACGGATGTCCGATGAAGCAGATCTAAACAAAATACGGGAGTCTTCAACCAACGCTAGTTGCGCATCGGCATCTGAATCTAGACCAGAACTAAGCGCTACGCAGACACGAGCCGAGCTGGATGTTCAGCAGCAATCAGAACTAGATTCTCAGGAAACAGTGGCCCGGAAAAGTGTTGCGATGCGGCCAAACCCTGTTGAAATGCCCTGACATGTAGTCAGTGAACAATAGGTATGTTACTAATCACGACTACATCGGAGTCTTCAGTGTTAATAAGGAAAAGAATGAATCATGTCAAACTGCCATGCTAACGAAGAATACAGTCCTCAAAAGTACACTGAACAAATGAATCTTTGCAAACCAAGTCTTCCCATAAAAGTAAGCAGACAGTGTCGTCGCATTCGAGCCTTCAGTCGAAAGAAAAATTGCCTCTCAGTACACTACCGCTTCCCGAGTAACCAAAGATACACACTCTCAACGAAATATTCCATTCATAGCCCGTCCTCCAACTGTGAATCTTGCTCCCTAAACTACTGGCTGCCCTCTTCATCGATCAAGCCGCGAGAGAGTCAGCATTTTCAAGGAACTGTAGCAGCAGTGCCTTATTACGCATTGTGGTGGCAGCGCTGAGGACTGTGAGCACTGGATAAATGGCGTTTCACAGTCGTCTGATGATCGCTGACCTCAGCCCCCTCGGTTTCCTGGATTTGACGGCAATTGTGTACCGCTGCAGCTCGCTCGGTGCGTTGTTCGTGACGAGTCAGACGGCGAGACGTAGCGACTTCTGGCGCGACCTGCTCGTTGCTTTCGATTTCAACGATAACAGGCTCAATGACTTGGGATTTGACTCGTTCAAATGGAACAACTGGCGGTTGCTCCCGACGCACAATCGAAGTTGGAATTGATGAAGCTGGGCCTGCTACGACTGTGGATGTAGTGAAGCCGTTGCCGGCTAGAACCACAAAGGTCTCACAGACGAGGAAAAGGAATGATAGGGAAAGAAAGGAGTGCATTTTGCGAGACGGTAACGAACGATGAATAGCTTTTCTGGCTATGGAGGCGATATTTGATATTTGAGGAACTGCCTGGTTGCTGATTGGAGCTCAGGGCAAGATTTGGATTGGGTGACTTGGGGTGGTGGTTGCCGGTGTGTTGCCAGATGAAAGTGTAAGAAGTGGTGCGTTGTTGGACTCGACTTCTGGGTGACAGATCGACCGAATATATATTGAACAATCTATCACTGCAATTCACCAAGTTCGTATCCTTTCAAACATTTGCGATTATGCGTCTACGGCTTATCGCCAATTCTGGGTAGATTGTTCGATAAATAGCTACGTGTGCCGCAAATCATCCATGGGCTGTGTTATCTTAGGGATATACCAAAAACATACCAATACTTACTGTGACAACGACAGCGAATATGATTCAGGTCGATGTTTTATTAAGATCATGTATGTCTGTCTAAATTTGCCTACTTGTATAGGTCAAGAATACTTGAAACTCGGTCATCTGTGTGGACCAACGGTTGTTGAGTTGAGGTTAAGCGCAGTCCCCCAATCATGTATCCGTATTGGATACGATATTGCTTTTTCGCCCTTTCAGCCCGCTTTGCTTTCAATGTACAGTAAATCTGCCGATGTGACACGGCAGCCCCTCACTACCCCACCTTTTCGCTACACCCCGTCGATCAAGAGTAAGTTATTTTGACTCCACTCCTTTAATATTCTTCTGTTACTCTGACTACTTTCATTCCGTCTCTCATTACCTTGCTGTTGGCAGTTACCTCAATATTTAAGTAAAATATGACCAGCCACGAAGAAGCGCTATTCAACGCGAGACTTAGAAGTGACAAGGGCGTCAGTTACAACCTACCTTTCTTTCATCTTGCCTATTAATAATGCATAGAGGAGTCGGCTCTGCAAACATTGCCAAAATATTAACTTTGATAGTTTTCCCCAGAAACCTAGATATTTTGACTTTGGCACCGTACGAGAGTTAGAGCTCTCGGCGCAAGAATGCCCCTTCTGCCAGCTAATCTGGAGTTGTGATGCTGACGCAAGCTACCACGACGGGGACCGCAAGCTGAAGGTAGAATGGAAAGAAGGCGGATTCTCTGTTCTCGGTTCTCAATCAACACGCATTGTGTTTCTGACTGATGAGCCTACAAAAACAGCCTACGGATACGGGCGTCTCATTCGCGAGCAGACGCCAATAGAATTGCCAAGAACCTGGCTTCACACATGCGAAAAGCATCATGTCAACTGCAAGCCGTTGCCATTACAATTTGGAGTGTCACCGGGCCGCACGAATCAACCTTTACGCTTTCTCCGACTGATCGACGTCCATGAGGAGCGGCTCGTCGAGGTCAACACTCAATGCCGATATGTAGCTCTCAGCTACATGTGGGGCCAAACGTCGAGCTTGAAATTATTGAATGAAACCCTTACTATGCTTTCGCTGAAGGGAGGCTTGAAAGCTGACCGAACCGAACTTTCACAAACGGTCAGGGATGCCATGGATCTAGTACTTCAACTAGGAGAACGGTATCTCTGGATTGACGCTCTGTGTCTCGTGCAGGACAATCCGGAAGATATGACGTAAGGTATTGAGAATGTGGATGTTATTTACGAAAGTGCACTGATGACAATTATTGCTGCCAATGGAGAGGATCAGAACAGCGGCCTTACCAGCCAAAATGGCACCAAACGGGAAACCCGGCAATTCTGCCGAGAGGTTGCTCCTGGTGTAAAGATGACCATAATTCAAGGAGTCCATAAATATCTTGCCGTTTCTCGCTACTCGTCTCGAGGTTGGACGTAAACCGATAGCCATTCTGTACTTCTAATTATTGTTATTTATCAGCTGCTTATACGATTTTACAGGATGCAGGAACAGGTCCTTTCCCGTCGATGCCTGCTATTTGTCGACAACCTCGTTTACTTCTACTGTCGCTCAGGCTATTTCTCCGAAGACACAATCTGGGATCAGCATCTAACAGAGCTATGCCCTAGAGAACTCACTGAGCCAAACGTCGCGACTGACTTTCTCCTCACCGAAAACAAGGACCCTGTATCGGATTATCATAGCCAGCTTATCCGTTACACGGGCCGTGACCTGACAAAGCCGGAGATTGACACTGTCTATGCCTTTCTCGGAATTCTGACACGCCTGGCAGCTACCGCAAATTCGGACTTATTGTGCGGGATGCTTACCTCGGCCTTTGATGTCTGTCTTTCTATTTTGGCACCCAAAATTCTGGCAGAACAAGCAAGGCGGAGCACGCCGGCAGCCCGCGTTCCCGAGTTGGAGTTGGGCAGGTTGGTCAGGTGTTACCCTTTTGGTGGTATCGGAGGAAGGACCCGACCAACTACATTCATTATCTACCAACTCGGAGGATATATATTATGTTTGTGGTTCATCTTCATCGACCAGTACTCTGACCCATGGGGGGACTGGGATAGCTCGAAATCCAGTTCGCCGTGTCTGGGGCTCTAACGACCAGGCTCGATTGGGTTCAGACCACTCGAGTGATGGCCTGGACAGGCTGAACGTACCTAAACAGGACGACACTAGCCCTCCAGGTTCTGAGCAAGTCAACTGGAATGCTATTCCACGCGACTACGAGCTCCTATACTTCCATGCACTCACGATTAAGAGTTTTCACATGCGACTCTCGAAGCTTGGAAACGTCCTTCTCTGGCCACGCACGAGTGACGCTGTATGTGAACAAGACGATCCGTCACACCCCCTTCTAGCCTCGCTTGCGGCGGGAAATTTTGTACCTAGCGATGCGCAGCTTTTTTCAGAAGAACTAAGTTCAGAGCAGGAATTTGATATTGTACTGCTCTCGAAAGCCGAGCGAAATGATAGTTTCCATCTGAGCTGGTTGGATGTTGGAAATGCAAATCCCTGGGATAAGGCCGAGGCAGGTCTGGATATGAAACTAGACCGACCAAATATTTGGGCACTGCTAGTAGTACGTGAGAGGATCCACTTTAGTGGTAAGGATATGGAGGAGAAAGCTCAAGGATTTCACGAAAGGAGAGCGTTAAGTTTTATCTATCAGGATAGATTGGGGGACTTCGAGGGAGTAACGAAAGAAGAAGTTGTGTTAGCATAGAAATTTAAGCTTCTCCTTCACCTAAGATAGTATCATACATAATTACCAGTTAGGCTCATATGGATTAAATAATGATAGATTACTATTCGCCCGCTAATCATCTTAGAGATTATTTATATACTATAAGTTATCTGAGATAATTGATTTGAAGACGAGGATAAAAGTTGAAGTATTTAGCTACCACAAACTAGAACTTGTCCCTGCTTCTAGGCCTCGAAATAGGTTCCCATAGGTGGGGGTTTCCAGCTCTTTAACCTACTCTCGCTACACAACCACTAACAACCATGCAGGCGTGGCACATATGTAGTCAATTTCCCTTCAACAGACCTACTAAGCTTACGTACTTATTGCAACTTAACCCTAGATACCCGAACCCGACGGGTACCCCTATCGACCCTGCGGTAGGCTCGCAGCCTGGCGAGCCTACCTACTTCCCACCATTTGACTGCTAAACCCCCCATATGTTCTAAGCACTAACCTAGTGTTCATCACCAACCCACTCTTGGCTGCCAGTTGTCGGTAGGTTATCTTTCTCTGGCCATATCCGCAAAATATTTTCTTAACTGTTGCAATTCATTGACCATCTCTACAGTCTGCCGCAATCGAAGTTCTCATTCATCGTTTGCAGTCATGCTCAATTATTATGTTGTACTGGTTTCTTTGATTCCGCTGTTAGCATGGCCAATTTATGTGCTTTGCTGCCTTGGCCTGAATTACAGAAAGGCTAGGAAAATCGGTCTACCTCTGGTCGTTCTACCTATCGACTGCGGGAATCCTCTTTGGATGAGCGTTGATACGACTATCCTGCCATTTTTTAGACGGTTGCCGTTCAGATACAACAATTTCATACGCTTCAGCTACAGGGGCTGGGAAATCCACGACCGATACAGGGCGCATCAGGAGTTTGGCGATGCGTTCATTTTCGTCACTCCAGGAAAGAACTGGGTACAAGTCTGTAATGTGGAAACATTGACTGACATATTTGCACGCAAGACCGAATTTATTCGACCGGTGGAGCAGTTAGAAATGCTCAACGTGTTTGGTCCGAACCTTGGTACAACCGAGGGCCATCAATGGCAACGGCATCGCAAAATCACCGCAACCTGCTTTAATGAGCAAAACAACGAGCTAGTTTGGTCGGAAAGCATTAGACAGGGTGCTGGAATGCTTCAGTATTGGTCGTCAAAGCCTTCAGTGAAGAGTGTTGCGGAGGACACCCGAACCCTTTCGCTTCACGTGATGTCAAGCGCTGGATTTGGAAAATCTTATCCATTCCAAGGAGCAGAGGAAGATGCTACTGCTGATGAATCGACAAGCTACAAGTATGCGTTGAAAATGATATTGGATAATGCGATCCCGCTAGTTGCTCTTGGACCCGACAATCTAAACAAATGGTGGCTTCCAAAGAGCTGGAAGAAGCTCCATCAAGCGACTATTACGTTCAGGAATTACATGACTACCGTCTACCAAGAAGAAAAAGAAGCGCTGGCCCATGGAAAAAGTCGAGGAAACAATCTCATGACGTCTCTCGTGCGCGCTTCCCAAACCGATACAACGGACATGACGAGTACGAGTAAAGGTACGACAACTGGCGGCGGTCTCACTGAGAAAGAAATCTATGGAAACATCTTCGTATTCAATTTCGCCGGACATGATACTACGGCGAACTCGCTGGCTTTAGCAGTCGCCCTCATGGCTACACGACCCGATATTCAAGACTGGATCTCCGACGAGATTAGTGTGGTATTTGGTGGTGAAGATCCAGAAAATTCAATCTACAGTGATTGCTACCCTCGTCTGAAACGTTGCCTAGCTGTAGCGGTATGTTAGATCATGAACATGCAACAAACCTGCCAGAAAAAGCATACTAATACAGTTGTGAATCAGTATGAGACTTTACGTCTTTACACACCAGTAGCCATCTCCAAAAGCACCGGTTCAGAAGCTCGCGAACTCAAAGTCAATGAGAACACTTACGTACTTCCTCCTGATACAATAATCATCCCAAGCTACTCAGCCTTACACACACATCCTCGTCATGTAAGTCTCAAGTTATAACTTTCAATCCCCAAATACAGCCGCACAGTGTATCTTACTTCTGCGAAATACTGATATCATGAAATGACCAATTGCTAAACATCGTCCTTCTACCTAGTGGGGCTCCAATTCCCTTGAGTGGGAACCATCTCGATGGATTACCACCAGTAGCTCCTCATCCATCACTACGATGACAAGTGATCTCGAACCCGAATCCTTTCTAGAATTTCCCAAAGGAAAAAGCCCATTCATCGCCTGGTCTGCAGGGGTAAGAGTTTGTCCCGGCAAAAAGTTCTCACAAGTTGAGTTCGTGGCTGTGTTAGTAGCTTTGTTTCGCGAATATAGAGTCAAACCTGTGCTACTACCAGGTGAAGATGATGAAGCTGCGAGGAAAAGATTGCAGAAGTTGGTTGAGGAAGATACAGGGATGAGGCTTTTGCTTCAGATGATGCACCCCGAGAAGGCTGTTTTGAAATGGGAGAAGAGAGTGTGAGCAGAGAACAATGATTGTGCAAGACAAGAATTGAAGGAGTCCGCGAAGTATATCATGTGCTTCGAAACCTGCATGGCAGAGGTTGGAAATGGTGGGTTGTTGTGCATAGAAACTCCGAGCCATTTCAAAGCTTGGTCTACACGGTAACCATGCCAACTAAAGCAGCCCAGGAGGAATAGCCAGATGGAACGAACATCAATACAGGATAATTAGTTCTTGCGCTTCTCCTGAAAAAAGCTTTCCTTCTAATGGCACGCTTATGTGGATTTATCGTATCGCCATCTCCCGTGTTGGGCAAATGATTCCGAGAAATCATTCCTTGCATCACTTATTCACCTTTACTCCGTTCCACCTTTTTCGATATATCATTTCATAACCACTAGTAGGTAAATCAGCAAAACAGTCTTGTTGGGCTAGTGGTATGCCGTCTGTTTCACAGGCAATATCAAGTGGTATTCAGTGTTCACAGGAGATCGTCGGTTCGAACCCGGCACGAGACATTGTTGGAAGATTTTCTTTTTGCTATTTGATCATCGGTTTAATTCCTCATTTTGCTTTGAGAAATTTCGGTTGTTGAAGTGGGTGATAAAGGAAGAAAGCATAAGTGAATTGGAAAGGCAAGAGCGATGATGGTAAGTGTGGGCAACATAAGGTGCGTACCTGTACCTTTTGTGAGCTCCTCAACCGATCTCAATGACTTAATAGTGCAACCAGGTATTCTCCCTGACCTCCTTGAACCTACCTGTGCTTGAAACATATGTGATATTGTATTTTGTACCTGTCGTTGCTGTAGTCTCATCGACATTTTGACTATTTCTGATCCGACCAACGACGCGGGGCTCTTTTCGCACCACTCACCGTTCAGCCTTCTCATTCAAACGTATTGTAGAAGGGTATGATGCCTCACAGAATCAGGTAAGCAACGTATGATGATTCTGGCAGTCACTGTCATTCATCATGACTCTGCATCGGACTCCCAAAAAGCCCTGGAAAGAGCGGGCCACATTCGTAGGAAAACATTGGTAGGTTGCAAAGTAGTTGAGTAAAGAACACTTAGGGAGTCTATTGAAGCAAAATTTGGTGCTGCTGTGATGAGGAGATAATCACGTAGATTCACTATCAAATCCCCTGGGGAGAAGTTCATTTAAGAGTGATGATGCTGACTAAGCTGACAACTTCATGACGCTTGAAATGTCTACAGTACGATATGTTTTAAGATACCTGCAATATTGCGAGTCTCTTCTCTATCCGGAACAACATCAGAATATCTTGTCGTGGAGAATAAAAATGCCAGATCGTGTTTGATTTATATCAGAGAGCATCGAGGCGTGGCAAATTGGAGAAATCATGTCGACTGTGCTGCTCGCACCTGCAGGCAGCAACAATCCTGTCGCAGTGCCTACAAATCTACCACAAAAATCACAGCGTGTGCTTTCCTGTCTACTTTGTCAACAGCGCAAAGTCAAATGCGATCGCAAGTTTCCTTGCTCCAATTGCATCAAGCACCGCTCGCAATGCGTACAGGCGACACAAGTGACGCGCCAACGAAGGCGGAGGTTTCCCGAGAGAGAACTTCTAGAACGTCTCCGCAATTACGAAGAACTTCTACGTGAAAACAATATCAAATTCGAGCCGCTTCACAAGGGTACGACACAGGAAAATGATGCCCCGAATGTGGATGGAGTGGAAGACCAGCAATCACAAGCTGTGGAGGAAAGTGACCCCTCCACTTTTGTAAATGCAGATTCTGAAAGAGCGTTCAATGTTAAGTACGTATTCCTGAAGATGAGTAGCTTACGAAAGTTGATTGTATTTCTAGGAATTTCTGGGATGCTATGAAGGAAGAGGTGCGACCCCGTACGGTGCCTCTGTGATTGCTTGCTAACCAGAGGCAGTTTCGAGATCCCATGTTTAACGACAATTCATCTGATGATGATGTTCAAGAAACTATCATTAGAAACGTGGCCGATCAATGTTTCAGAAATGATGATCATCTTCTATTCGGCTCGAGCGAGACTGTGGATATTTCCACGTTACACCCTGAACCAGTCCAAATATTTAGACTCTGGCAGATTTATCTCGAGAATGTCGATCCTTTACTGAAGGTAACACACACACCTAGTTTACAAGGACAGATCATAGAAGCCGCAAGCAGTATCTCAACCATTCGGCCTGAGTTGGAGGCCCTTATGTTCAGTATATACTGCATGTCAATCACTAGCATTGCTGAACGTGATTGTCAAGCCATGTTTGGTTCTTCCAAATCGAATTTGCTGGCCAACTATCAGTTCGGCTGTCAGCAAGCTTTGTTAAATTGCGGATTTCTACGGACTAGTGATCGCGATTGCCTGACTGCATTATATCTCTACCTCGTTAGTGCCTCAGTTTCTTTACTTTTAGTGTGACTAACAGTCGATGTAGGTCTCTGTTAGATCTGGAACGGTACCACAATCTCTCTCTTCGATGCTTGGAGTAGCAATTCGCATCGCGCAGCGCATGGGCATACACAGTGAAACTATATTGGCCACAGAATCCGTTCTCGAGGCCGAACTACGCCGACGGCTTTGGTGGTCTCTCGTACTCTTCGATGCTCGCATCTGCGAGATGTCTAACTCCAAAACCTCTATGTTGGATCCCACTTGGAATTGTAAGATACCGTTAAACGTAAATGATTCTGATCTTTCGCCGGAGTTGAAAGAGCCTCCTCAAATCCAAGGAGCATCGAGCCAGGCACTCTTTTCCATGCTGCGCTGTGAGATAGGAGAGGTTGTGAGACATTCAACATTCTACCTTGACTTGACGAACCCGGCTCTCAAATTTCTCGCACGAGACGCTGAATACATCTCTTATCCAGATGGCGGTGGTCTATCCAAGCTGGAAGCAACTTTTGAGGCGAAATACCTCAAGTTCTGTGACCAAGGAACTCCAATTCACTTTATGACAGTTTGGACGATAAGATCGTATCTTGCTAGATGGCGGTTGATCGAACACTACTCCAAGTATTCCAGTCTCTCGGTACACCAAGCGGAAGCACAACGCGATGCTGCTGTTTCATACACGCTGAAAATCCTTGAATATGATACTAAGATTATGCGATCACCTCTTACCAAAGGGTTCACTTGGTTGATGGTCCTCTACTTTCCATTTATCGCATATATGCATCTTCTTCGATATCTAAAACAGCGACCTGTCAGTGACCAAGCTGAACACATCTGGGAACTCTTGAGCGATAACTACGATGCTCACTTCGATCGTGTGGAGAGCGACGACTCCATGTTCATTAAAATCGTTGCGAATCTTCTGCTCCGTGCATGGGAGGTCCGTGAAGCAGAATTCAATCAGCTAGGAGGATCTTTGACGCCGCCTAGAATTGTGGTCTCGGTTAGACGCAGACTGATTGAAACGACGAATGATCCACGGACTCTACACGGTGAATATCAAAACTCGGCTACGAACATTGATTCTAACGTACTTTCCGGACACTCGCAGCTAGTCTTTCCGAACCAAGCGATGTTCAATGGAAGGGGCGAGTTAGATGCATTCCAATTCGCCGTAGCTGGAAGCTATCAGAACACTTCTGCATCGACCCTCTTCGACTTTGACCCCAATCTGACAAACTTTTCGGCAACAGACTGGGCGGCGATGAATCTTGCTACACAGGGTGGGCCATCACTACCTTGAAAAACGATCCGTCACATGAACAACGAAGTCTCTACTTAATAACATAGAATAACTCAATCCAATCGCCACTCCATCAACCTAGGTCTTGAAAACGAATACAGATAATCGTTGAAGTCGCCAAGTGAGCCCCAGTCCCGATATTTACCCACAATTACATAAGCAGTCTCCGTCTCACTTATTCCTCCTCTTGTTCGCCCAGCAAATTAGAAGTCAAGATATGTCCCACCCCGCGAAAATCCTTCGCCGCTCCTTAATTGCCTGTGAACCATGCAGAAATCGGAAGCGCAAGTGCAACAGCCAGAAACCGTGCACAACATGCAAAGAATCCGAACTTCACTGCTACTACGACGCGGACGCGCGCAAGAAACGTAACAAGAAACTGGTGCTCGAGCGAATGACAGCAGGAGATCAGCAGACAATTGAATTCAAACCAAATGCCCCTGATGAATCACCAGCGGAGAATTCTCCCGAAGCCAATTCGGCAGCGGCGTTTGCGCGCACGCTTGCTCTGAAGTTGGACCCGGTTCGTGCACCAAAGCCGCAGTTGTTCGGGTGGAATATTGGGGAGCGAGAACGTGAAGAACCAGATGTACAGTCAACGGGCTCACCGATCGGGGAGTTCACTTCAAAAGAAGAGCTGGAGAAGCTCGCTCGAATTTACTTTGAAAAGGTCGATCCTTACTACGGCTTTGTTGACCGCGAGGTATTCACACATCGTTGCCAGGCACGATGGCAGGAACCTGTCAAAGATACCGAGTCTTACGATGCTACTATATGTGGGGTTGCAGCAATGAGTCTTCTGTTTTCGACCACAAAAGTATCTACGACTGAGGTTCTCCTCGTGGAAAGCGCCCGCGCGGCTCTGGAGAAGTACACTATTCCCGGGCAAGTTTCAATGGATATGATTACTGGCTGGACGCTTCGACTAGCTTACTTACGTCTTACTGGCACACCTCACGATGCCTGGATGACCAGCTGTACTGTCTTGCATCTAATGAATATAGCTCGGCTACACCTTGAGCACCCAAGCTCATCCATCCTTATGCAAAATACCATAACAGATGAGAGAACCATCACTTCAGAAATCCGGATCAGATTATTTGGTTACGTTCAATATATCCACACATGGATATCTTACGATCTCGGACTCTCCCGCATCGTGCTTCACGGATCCAAATACTCCCCACCTTCGAGCGCACGCAAAAATGACCACACAGCCGAGATGCTCAGCCTGCTCCCTCTATCCGAGCTACTGGATCCACGCGAGACGGTCGGCCCCGAACGACTCATCAAAGAGCTCTCCAACGTATTCAGCAATATCGACGCACCGCCGCCATCGATCCTCTCCCAATGCAATCTCGCACTATGCATACACCGCCGACTGCTCGCTCTAGGGCGCCTATTAAGCAACGAGCTCATCACGAATCTCCTCGCATTCACCACCCGCGCTCTCGCCTGCGCACGCGAACTAGCTCACTCAATAAACCCATGGAGTCACGTCGCGAGCGTTCCATTCCAGATTCTCTGCACGCTTCTAGCAATCGATAGCCCCTGCTCCCAAGCGCAACTCACCGATGCCATGCACACGCTGCAGGAAGTAAGCTTCGTGTACGATACAGAAGTGATGCGAGAAGCCTATCAGACTGCTTGTTTACTGCTGGTATTGCATCGGAAGAAGAAGGAAGAGGAGGTGTATAATCTTAATGTGCTGGTGCAGAATCATTGTAGTCATGTTGATATTGGGGCTGATGGCGAGGGGAGTGCGGTTGCGGGGATGCTAGATTTCGATGAAATGATGGCGGAGGTGCCTGGGCTGGAGGATTTCGACTTTACGCAGTTTTTCATGTCGGAGTTAGGTGAGATGGGTGATGATGCTAGTTAGTGCTGGTATTCTTTTTGTTAGGAGCGTATTACCACGAGACTGGGGTGGTTAGCTGGTAGAAGGTAATATTGCACTGAATCTCGTTCTAGCCACAAATGTGCAATTCATGGAAGTACTGTGCACTAGCAATCCACATCTTACATTTCAGCAACATCATACAGCCAAGCATTTCCACCTTCCTTTCTATTACTTCCACTCATCAAACCATCGAATCAAGGACACCCAGCTACCAGAATCCTATCATGCTCCCCTTTACCATCTTCAGCATCATAACGAGCCCTCTACTCTCATCCACCACTTCACCCACTCCCGCATCTCCATTTATTTTCTCCTCCACCACCACCTCCCTATTCGCTCTCCTCGCCTCGCTCAACGTACAGTACCCCACCACTTCAAACCCCAACCCCCTATACAACCTCACCGTGCCCTCACTCTCCTCCTCCCTCCCCCTATTCATCTTAACTGCCAACCCCACCTTAATAATTCTCCCCTTCTCCTTCTCCTTCTCCTTCTCCTTCTCCTTCTCCTTCTCCTTCCCCTTCCCCCTCCCCCCCCCCTTCTCCATCCCCACCTTCTCCACCAACCCGCCTTTCTCCCTCCGCACCAACCCCTCTTTCCCACTTTTTCCCCCCTCCCCATCCCCCTCCCCCCCCCTCCTCACCCACTCCACCGCCTCCCTACAAAGCCCCCTCCCCACCCCCCGTCCCCTCCACCCCGGCAACGTGAACAAACTCGACAACTGCCAATGTTGTTCTTCTTCTTCTTCTTCTTCTTCTTCTTCCTCCTCCGCATCCCCCGTCTCCAAACCCGGTAGACAGAATTCCTCTTTCCCTTTCGGTCCTATCATCGTGACTTGGGCGATCCATTTCCATTCCTCCTCCTCATCCTCCTCCTCACCCCCAACCCCAGTATCCCCCTCCGCGCTCCGCACGACCCTCCCCTCACAAACAAAAACCTCCTTCCCCTCACCAAATAACCTCCCCACCCACTCCCCCTCACTCAACGCCCTCTCGCCCTCCCACGTGGAAGAAAACGATCCGGGCGACGCTTGCAACGCTTCTAATCTCAAGTCTCTGTATTTCCGTGCATAGTACCGCATTTTGTTTTCGTCGCGCGGGATGCGGAAATATCGTAGTTCGATTTGGGGTTGGAGGGGTGTCATTGTGTGTTGTTTGATTGGGTAGGTAGGTAGATAGTTGTTGGAGGAGGGAGATGTTTCGCTTTTCTTGGAATAATACTGCTTTCTCGGGAAGAAAGAAAGAAAGTAAACAGATAGATAACAATCAATCAATACATCTTCTTCCACAACCCCAGCAAAAAGCATACTTATATACACAACCCGCTCCCCCAAAACCCCAAAAATTATATCCGCCAAATCCGCTCCTCAGCTAGCGGATAAAAAACGTCCCACTTTCCCGCCCTCCCCCAAATATGATCAGTAATCTTAGGTACCGGCAACTACCCTACACGGAGTATCGGTGTAGCGTATAGCGTATAATACAGCGATTTCCCACCAAGAGTTCCAGAATTTATAACTCCCACCCACATCCCACTCCTAAACGGGTCAGGAACAATACGGTAACTACAGAGGAGCTTAGTACTTGGTTACTTAATCCACTTCTCTCTCCTTTATACATCCATACAAATCTTCGCTTTCTTGAGATTCTCGTGACAACCAGCGCTCTCGCACCATGTGCCCACCTCCCACCTCCCCCTTCTTCCTCGCCAAAAACAGGGCCAAAATTTTGCGAATGCTACAGATCACAAGATCAAAGCTTCCAACACGTTCAATCGCCCACTCCACCTCCAACTTGTAACTATTATACTGAGGCTCAAATTTTCCTTCTTGGATCAACTCGCTCACTCACTCATTTCATCTCTTACTTAATCAATTCATCATTCCAATTCATCTCTCACTCACTCACTCACTTATTCTCGCTCAATCGAACTTCCATATATAAAAACTCAACTCAACTCAACATTATTTTCCCATCTTTCTTTCTTTCTATCTCTTGCATCTTTCTCATTATCAACTCTCCTCCATCCTCCATCCTCCATCCTCCATCCATCCTCTCCCCCCTCGTCTCCCCTCCCCTCCTCTTCCCTCCATCATATACACATATACATACACCCATCCATCCCTCTCCATCCATCTCCTCCACCTAAACTGAACTAACCCACTGGTATCGAATCGAAACAAATAAACCCCTCTCTCCAACCCTCTCATTCCCACCCCATCCTCCACCAAGCCCGCTCTCACTGCAAAAACACATAGAAAAGAAACATCACAAATAAACTCAACTCAACTCAACTAAACTCAACTCAACTAAACTCAACTCAACTAAACTCAACTCAACTAAACTCAACTCAATTGAAAAAAAATCCATCAATCCACACACATAACAAACGCAAAGCACACAAATCGCTAGCAATCCGACTACATCCCATCCCATCTCAATCTTATACAACCCCTCCCTCCATTTTCCCATCTCCCCCCCGCCCATCATCTCATCCTCATCCTCCGAAAGAAACAAACAAGTCAAGCGAACAGAAATAAAAAATCGTGAATGGTATCTCAAAAAAAAAAAAAAGGTTAAAAAGAAGAAACAACTGAAAAAAAAACTCAAGCATAAAATACGACAATTATACGCGCTGCAACAAAAAAAGACGTCGAAATCGGGCAAAAAGCATATTTCTTCTTCTCTTCTCTTCAAAGAAAGGAAAAAGAGTAAAATTATCCGACAGCAGAAGCGAAGTTTATGACAACCGTATGATTATTTTGATATTTTGTGCAAGAAAAACAAGCAGAAAAGCGAACGATAGAAATCATTCGATTAACGACGACCAGGCGGAGCAGGCGAACTCGTATTCTCCATATTCCCCGTAAGTTCCGCAACTCTCGCCTTGATGCGCGCGACACGGGATTCGATAGCTATTTGTTCATGTTAGTAACTATGCATTTCCGCTCCCATATTCCATATCCATTTTCTGTCTTTCTAAAACAGGGGATAAAAACTTACTCTCTTCACCCGAAGTCTCCGCATCATCATTATCCGTAGGTTGACTATACCCACCTCTCGACTGCTCCTCACTTTCCCTCTGCGCCGCCTTCTCCGCCGCGTTTCTCTTAATCTGGGCCCATCGATCCTGAGGCGAGATTTCCTGCGTGATAGGCTCATCTGTTTCCTCCTGTCTGTTTTGATGGATACTCGGGGATGCGGCTTCCTCTTCGCTTCCGCGTGGGGACTCGTCAGGAACGAAAGCTGGTACATCTTCAAGAGGACCCTGGTCGAATTTCGAGAAGGCTCGGTGAGCTTCTTGCGCTTCGAGAGTGTCGACTCTGGAGATACTGTCTGAAATCGAGTGTTCGTATGATCGTTCTGGTTCCCGGAGTGGTGTAACAGGTGTGCGTTCACCGGAAGACATAGGTGGAGCAGGGGAAACAAATCCATCTCCTCGTTCGTTGCTAGGTGAGGTAACTGGGCCCTTTGTCCTCGAGAACTTCCTAGCAAGACTATTGCCCTCTGGCTTAAGTCCACCATTCTTGCCGTTCATGGCAGCCTCGGAAGCATTTGGCGGTGGCGCTCCTCCTTGCTTCTTGTTCCTGCCGAACATTTTTCTAAACCCCCCAGTGGATGGATCTTTCTTCAACTTAGCACGCTTGTCGCGTTTGCCTTCAGGGCTTGATCCAGAGAGATCTTCAGATGGCCTCGGAATTTCTACACTCGCTTTAGGAGGAGGTACGGGAGAACTTGGCACGGGAAGAGGCTTCCTTTGAAGAGGGTGCACATTTGGATCTCCAGGAAGAGATATCTCCGCAGCTTCCTTCACATTCGCATCGTCCAGGTGGCCAGGCGTCGGTGGCAGAGGTGCAGGTGGTGGGTTTGGAGTATGCGCTCCTGGCGAAGGAGTTGGCGGAAGCTCTCTTTCGCTTCTGGGAGCTGGTGACAAATGAGCCTTCAACGTATCCTGACTAGCATGCGCATTGCCATTTGCTGTTTCGCCAAGACTACGTCCACTGCCGTTGGAACCAAGGTATGCTTCCCGGATCGCATCTTTGTCGTATTTATTAGCCCATTTCATTGCTGGCGAAGCTTCATTCATGATGACAGGCTGGAGCGTGAATACACTATTTGTCTTCATCGAGATTGCCTCCATATCATTTCGACCACGACGAGCTGCGAGCCCCTTTTCTGCATCTTGTTGCCTTTGCTTTTGCTGCAATTGGATTGCAGCCGCTTGAATCCGGGCGTGTTGATCAAGTCCAATCGTAGTCTTGCTTGCGCTCGTACTCTGGCTGTATCCTGGACGCAGGTTCGACGGCTTATCCATTGAGGTTTTGCCATCCGACTTCCGTCGAGTAACAGCGCTCTTGTTCTTCTTGCTTCGACCCCAGAAACTCTTCTTCTCAGCAATATAGGCTCCAGCTTCCGGTTCAGGTGCCGCGCCCTTGACCATCTCCTCCATCAGTAGCCATCTCCCACCAGAAATTATAGTCTCAATTAGAGCGCAACGTCCAAAAGCTGCCTTTCTCTCCACTGTTTCTTCGCCTGCCAAACTGCTAATCCATACCCACCAGAAGGAATCATCAAGGTCGAATCTAGTAATGCTTGCAAGCTCACCAGGCTCCAGATCTTGCGATGTTTCCAGCCTTGGTCGATGCGACTGAGAGCTACGTCCTCGGGTGTCAATGGGAGGTAAAATCTTATCCGGAGGTAACAGCAAAGGCGGAGGACTACTTTGTGCCTCGTCGACAAATCCAGAAGAAAGGAAATCCGCCCATGAAGGAGTTGTCGGTCTATCGCCTGCCTTCGCTGTACCGGATGCGGGGGTATTTCTAAGACCTTGCGGTTGCTGTGGCTTTTTCGGTGTGCTTAATAATCCACCGTCGTTCTCATCGTCATCGAAGGATGCGGAAAATCCAATGTCCTCAAACCGCGACCAAGAAGCATCACGTAAGCCGGTCGAATCCTTCGAGTTCGATATTTGTGATTGGTTGGTAGAAGAAATGGACCTAAGAACTCGACGACATTCGTCTGTTAGGGCTTTGACTGGATCTTCATACTCGGAAAATCGCTGCAAAGCTCGGTCATCGTCTCGATATTGGAAATGATTAGCTCTTCGTAACAAGGAGAAAGGCGTTGGGGAGACAGAGTCCACTATCATCACCACCTTCGTGGTTGACTGCTGTAGCAAAGAAGGCTTCTCCGGTGGGTACTCTGTCTCTTGGACTAGCTTCTGTAAGGACATTGGTAGCTTGGATATGCCATTGTATCCCGAACCTGAGCCTGGCGAAAGGGATCGAAGGTACGCAAAGAATAAATGACTTGCAGCATCCGCCGCCCTGTGATTTCGTCAGCAAACTTGTGATTCATCCCCCGCCCTAGCAGAAATATACGCACGTTGACCACCCTTTATAACCACCCTCGAAACCATTCCCAGTATCCACATGTTCAAAAGCCCACCACCCAGCATATCTCGACAGTTTTCGTCCCGCCAACCCATTAGTCTTTCCGTGTGCTGCAATTGCAGCCAGAAGATCAAAGAAATCAAAGATAATCTCTTTCCGTGCGTCATGATCTACGCTCAAAGGTATAAAAGTCGCAAACGCGTCGCGTGCATAATTGGAGTCTGGAAATTTCAGATTAGCCCATGGGAAACTCATCCCGCCCATTCTGCAAGTGACAAACCATGCTCTCCAACTTTGAAAAGTTCGTATGCTTCCCATGACACTACACCACCTGCCAGTCGACTCCAGCACCATTTCACCACACTACATAATACCTAAAAACTGCAATCAGCTTGTCGTTCTCCCCAAAACCAAGTCCTACTTGGATCTAGCTCACCATAGGTTCCGTGAGCAGTAATTCCTGTGCCAGAGCATCTCCCCTCAAATTTCCCCTGTCAAAGAAATTTCTAATGAACGTTCTTGCCGCACTCGGGTCCGAAGTAGGTCGGAATGGAAGAAGAAGGAATGGAGTGTCCAGCGCTGTAAGGATTGCAGAATTCGAATTAGCTTGTGTAACACAAATCCCAGAAGCAGAAGAAAACGCAGAAAATCCTCCCCCTCCTGTCTCTCAAAAGGTTTGTGCATAATCGATAACGGGAATGATAAGTATATGGAATTTTCGGAGCCATACCTCTGGACTTCAATTCCACCGTACAGCCCCTCACCAATTCCTGGATCTCTTCCGGCTCCACGCTGGTGCGCGTCCACGCATCGGTCCATGTTGGTTTCGTCGGGCCCTCGTTCGTCAAGTCCTCCAGACCTCCCTTCTTCTTCGATGCCTTGGTCGGGCCATCTTTGCCCTTCAAGCGCGAAAAGAAACTCGGCATGGTGTGGATGCAAATCGCAGATCGAAAAGTCGTGGGCGTTGAGGGTGTCGCAGATCATAAAATACTCAAAGGTTATATGAAATACATTCGCTTTTGCAGGTGTGGATGTGCGTGCGGTGCGGAAAGTAGAGTCAGGTAGAGTGTTGCTGCTGTTGTCTCAAAAATGCGCTTTTTTGGATAAGAGTTTAAATTAGAAGGACATATGAAAGACCTCGGAGGTTGTTTTTAGTGAAGAAAGAAAAAGAAAAGAAAAACACGATCAAGAGCAGCGCTGCAAGATTTGGATCTGGGAAGATCTCGAAAATGAACGGGAGATTTTTCGTTATGTATGTACGAGTATGAATGAAAAAGAATGAATGTTGACGATCCTGCCCACACGTTCTTGCGCGGGGAATCTCTCTTCTCTCTCTTTTTTTTCTCCGTCTGCGTTTTCTTTGGGTGTATGGGACAAGGTAGGATTTGATGTATTTGAATCAAGTAGGTACAAAGGTACTTCGCTCGTGGTCTGGTAGTCTCGCAGTTATCGGGATCTCTTGATACGAATTAGGAAAGATTGGGATTAATATGAGCCGATTAAAAAATTAAAGGGGACTGACTTCATGTAGCTACGGTTCTCAGTACGCGACTGGACTAGAAGGGAAGCCAGAGCCAGGAGCCAGGAGCCAAGGTGGGAGGGAGTCTCAGTCCGAGGAGCACTTTGTAAATTTCAGGGGTCAGTACGAGTAATAGTAGAGATTCAGGTCTAGTTCTAGTTGTTCCAATTCCACCAACAGTCAATCCAAGCCTCCAAGGGCTGTCCAATATTCAATGGCCGTATTAGGTGGAAGAAGACACCAGTCCCAAGCGCATTCAGTTGAACTGTTCTGCTTCACAGGCTGAGCACGGTATCATATCCTGAACCGTCCGTATGGGAAGGCGAGGGAGTGGTACTTCCGTCCCCGTAATTGCAACTGAATCTCGCTTCTACTTAGGCCCAGCTCTGGTCTGTTTGCACCCTGATTTTCAGCTAAAGCATGGCACGCTGCACACTGCACTGCACTGCACACTGGGTGGTGGCAACTCTTAGACACCCAGTATCAGTTCGTTGCTGTCCCTCGTTTTCTGAGGCGGAGTGGGATGGTTATGTAGATCGTCATTCCCGGCAGACTAGGAGTCTGAATAGCCGGTGTGGTGGGTAGTATGTACATTGTATACTGTACTATCGTTTTTCTTCTTCTTCTTATTACTGTGCTACGCTGTTCTCCGAGACCCAAAGATACTGTAGGATTCAGAGGTCGAGTCGAGGGGTGAGTGGTGAATAGCGAGCGGTGATTATATTACCCTACCTACCTACTGTTTCAGCATGTAGTCGAACATGACGATGAATGGTAGGATCTGATAACCGTCATTTTAAGTTAATGCGAGAACCGTCCATCCGTCCAGCCAACCACCCCCCCAATTGCTTGAAAGGGTAGCATCTCCCTCCCTCCCTCTCATCCAAGGTTCCATTCGCTGGCAAACAATACCATACAAACAAGACGCATATAAATTTTTTCTTCACTCCTCGTGGACCGAGAACTCATTCATTCCCGGTCAATGGTTGCCAAAGCCGTCATCCCAAAAGAAGCCAAAATAAATCTCCGGCGCACCCACAGCCTATCGCCTAGCACTGCGACCCTTCCAGCATGTGACCCCCATGTCGACAACTCAACTCCCGCCTTTTAGTGTGCGAGTTATCTTGCATGCCAGCGCATTTTCCTAGCTTCGTCTGTCCTGTATCGACGTCGACTTTGTGCCCGATTCTGCCCTTTTTCGAACTGCGCTGGTGCGATGCGATGTGATTTGATGCGATTTGGTTGGGTTCCATCATATGACATAGATCATGCAGAGGGATACTTGTGCGCATGTACTGTTCCGCCTACTGCCTACATGGGATACCGCTCGCTACCCACCTTTGCAGCGTACCGCACCGCACCGCACCGCACCGCACCGCATAGCATGAGCGAGCATCAAGTATTCACATTTCAAGACAAACCGACCGACCGACCGACCGAACAGAGACACACCTGATAAGAAAACTGACACAGCACTTCAGTCCTGCACCCCGACTCCCGCACAGGCCTCTCGTTGCAAGTGAATCATGGCATGGATAACAGCATAGCATCTTACCTCACAATTCATGCATGCCATACGAAGTATGCACTTTTTGCATTTCCATCCATCCCAGCGCAGCCTTCCAGACACAAACACAATAACTAACTTATATTAACAATAACAACCCCTCCCAATGCATCAGACGAAACCCAAAAGGCAACCAGCTTCAACCCCGCTCAGTTTGTATAAGGTTATGGACACCCAGGCGGTCGGATCCAAGAACCTGGAATCTATTTGTAAATAAACAAAATACACAAACACGTTGTCAAGGAGCTGAAGGCTGAAGACTTTCCTTTCCCATGTTTCTATTTCTATTTCTATATACACAGCACAGGGTTTTGTTTCTTTTTGTTTCGTCAATTGTGTTCGGATTCCGTTTCAGCTTCAGGGCTGTGGGTAGGTGGAGAGAGTCGTGCAAGTGCATGAATATACAACCTCCTGTGGGATAAGGGATATTGAAGTGCAATGCAGGAACCCGTAGTATATAATGCAGCATAGGGGACTGAAGCGACTTGAGAGAAGTCTATACCGAGTACTCAGTAGTACACGCCGTCTTCTGTGAGAGCAAGACATAAATAAAAGCAGTCCCTGCCGGTTGCTGTGTAGATTATCTATCGATCTGATGCAACTCTGTCTCTCACATTCGATCTCTTCCGGTCATGCTTTCGTATCTTCATATCATATCATGTCATATCATCGTACATCCTATCGGTCTATTCACAACGTCTTGCCCCTTCCAATCCACCTACGCACCGGTTCCATAGCTCCTAACTCGACTCCAAAAGAACGCCTTATCATTTCTGAGTGTGAATTCGCCCCAATCGTCAGTCAGACGATTGTAATTCCAGAAGCCCTTCCAAGCCAGCTTGTTATTTTTGCCGTTCTTTCCGGCACTGGCTATCTTCAACTCCATTCTATACATGTATTTTGTGCCCACCACTCCTTCCGTCTCCACATACACCGTTCCCTCTTTCCCCTGTCTATCGTCTGAATCATTAAGTGAAGAGAGGCGCCACCGTCCCCGCAATGCATGAGACATTACAGAAGAGGGAAGGTGAGCACCAGCACGATCGCGGTGAGTAGCTAGCAAGTCCTTGGTAAGATGGTGGACGACGTCGGATGGTTCGGTCGTGGTCAAAAGCGAAATAACGGTTCCGTCGCGGAAGAATCGCAAATAGCGATAGTATGTAACAATATGTACAGGCGAATTCCAGGACACCTGGGAAGCAGAAGCTTGGCCGGCTCGGATGTAATTCACCGTGCTAATATAGCAACCGTTAAACCGAATTCGTGGGCGGAGGCGGAACATCTGTTGCCAGGAGGCAGAATAAGCTGTGCGGAGAAGCGATAGCATCATAGCCGTGTTATCAAGTTCGGGTATAGGGGCTGTGAGGGAGTCTTCTTCGGGGTCACTGGGAAGAAGAACCGACTCCTCATCTGACAGTGGCTCGCCGAGAAGTTCGCATTGCCATTTGTAGTGCATTGCACTAAATCCGACTTCTGACCCTGTACATATTCGTTTCCAGATTTGCTCTTCGGTGAGCACGAGGTAGGCCATTCGTTTGCATACTTGAGCAAGTCGCACGAAATCAGCTACATCTAGGATTGCTACCTCCATCAAAATATGTATGAGAATCTCATCGGGTAGTTCGGCAAAAGGGCAAGGAGGGGGAGGAGTCCCCTCGATCGCTGGCGGCGCAGGCTCGATTGAGAGGTCTGAAAAGCTTATAATCAATTCTTTGATTGTTCGTGGGGGTCCATCTAGGGAGTGGTGGGCGGTGTTGGGGACAGTGGCGGAAGCATTCGAGGGATTGATATTTGTAGGTTTTGTTGAATGGGATGAAGGAGGGAAGTGTTTATTCTTGTATTTGCGATCGACTTGATGGTCCAGCTGTGGATAGTCAGTAAGTAAGACGTCAAAGTCGGGCAGTATTTCAACAGGGACACACTCTAAATGCTTTACGGTAGAGGTCAAGACTATCCCCTAAGCTGCCCTGTGTTTCTCTCTCCACCGCTTTCTCGTAATGCTCCAAAGCCGATCGTGGCTCTTTGCTGCTTCTCTTGTTCGCATATCCACCAACCTCCTGCACCTCGTCGTCGCCACTCAACCTGTCGAAATGTTGCGAAGCTTGAGGTTCGATGTTGGCATCATCATCCGCGGTAGATTTCGTGGCTTTATCTGCAACTGATTTGGGGGTACTTTGAGGTTTTCGTGATATCTTCGAAGGTCCAGCATTCGAGTCTCGTCTATCTTGACCGGCATTGTTGCCTCCGGTTCGCGATCTTGCTATCACCTCTTCGCGCCATTTCTGGCGGAAGGATTCTAATTCCGGATTTGATTCTTCCATGGTGTATAGTACAATTGGAAAGAGCGAAAGGTAGGGATATCAGAACAAAAACAAAAACTTAGGGTAGAGCAATTGATTGATATGGAATAAGTGGCTAAAAATTAGTGATTTATCAAAGGCTGCGCTGTGCTGCTGCTTATGCCCGCCGGCAGCGAGTGATTCAGACCGAGATGTTGACGCAGTTCCACATTACCGCTAACCACTAATAGCCTTATCCTTATTTCCTTATCCTTATCGCTGGTCCGTTATCGGTTTTGCCTCGCTTGGCCACCAAAATTTCTTTGATCGATTTTGCCATGCGATGGAAGATTCGCGGAGAAAAAGCCAAACCAAAGCTACCGATCGGCCTATTCTCAATCCCACGGATCTAAAGGATTTAGTTTACACTTGAGCATTTTCGACTACATCATGACGCTCTGATATAACCCCTCTTCCCGTTCCATTAATCCAATTCTCTCTCTTCTCAGCTAAAGACGAAAGTCTTCTCAGCGACAGACGAAAGGATTCTCCCAACAATTGCCAAAGAATTCCATCAACGTCATCAGAATTCCATCCAACGGAAAGGTTTTATGTCTGGTACCTGGCACAGTCGCCCTTCATCGGCCAACCAGGTCGACACGACTTTTGAAGCAGAACTTCACTTCGGGGAGCAAAATCATGAGAGATTGCATGGAGATAACCCAATACCTGGAGAATCAACAACGATAGCTATGTCGGGGGACACCGAAGACATCGACATTGACATCACAGCAGGTCAAAAGATGATCTCAGCAATGTCCGGGAGTCTTTTGACCTCGCTATTAGGTACGCCACCATAACAGTAACTACGATTATCAATTCAACTAACTGTTGTGTTATAGTGACTCCTCTTGATGTTGTCAGAGTTCGCCTTCAATCCCAACCGACTCAACCGACTCAATCCACTTTATCGTCTATTCGCAAAGCCGCGATTTCTTCACCTCAAAACTTTGGCAATCTCCCACCTAACCTCGGAGTCACAGCATGTTGTCGAGAGGTCTTCTTTTCAAGCAGTACGAGCGATATCTGTTTGGCAGCGCCGAGGATTGGCGCGGTGGAAAGTGTCGAATGCGCCGTGGAAGAAACTCAACGGAAAACCTTCAACTCAACTTTTGATGCGATGCGGAAAATCGCCCGGAACGAAGGGCTTACAACACTATGGAGAGGGTTATCGCCAACTTTGGTTATGACGGTTCCTTCGAACATTATCTACTTCACTGGTTACGATTGGTTACGCTTTAACAACCAGAGTCCTGTAAATCGGACATTTTCCGACAACACAGCACCATTAATCGCAGGTGCATCCGCTCGGATTATGGCAGCAGCAGCAGTCAATCCAATTGAAATGTTTCGAACGAGAATGCAAGCTAGCCAAGCAACTGGAGGAACGCACTTTGCTGAGACAGTCAAGGGTGTGGGTGAAATGGTCGCTAGTCATGGATATACATCTCTGTGGCGTGGTTTGACTTTAACCTTGTGGAGAGATGTTCCATTTTCAGGACTTTACTGGTGGGGTTACGAAAGCATAAGAGGGGCATTAACAGATGCACGAGAGCGGGGTCGAGGGAGGGTCTACGAAAGAGACCAGTCCAGAAGTCAAGTTCGTAAGAGATCGCAAAGTCGCGAGAATCACACTGCGACGTTTGCCGATAGCTTCACAGCAGGAGCAGCATCTGGAGCTGTCGCTTCTATATTAACTATGCCTTTCGACGTGGGAAAGACAAGAAGACAAATTTTCCAAGATACCGGGAAGACTCCAGCAGGAGCCAAGAAAGTTTTGGCACCTGAAGAACAATCGATGCTCAAGCTGTTGACGCACATTTTCAAAGAAGAGGGAGTTCGAGGTTTATGGAAAGGTTGGGCTGCTAGAACTCTGAAAGTAGCACCCGCATGTGCAATTATGATATCCTGTTATGAAGTTGGAAAGAGAGCATTTAGGGGGGTCAACGAAAAAGCGGAGAGAAAGCGAAGAGCTGAGTGAGGGAACGAAAGAAGGCACTCTGTCTGAACTATCCGGCGTTCGAGCGGGGTTGACATGTAATACCAGATGCTTTTACTGCATAGCGTTTTTGAGCGGCGTTGGGGCCAGTCATAAAAATGTACCATAGATAAGAATCATCACTGAATATCAAACTTACTTTCTCAAAAAGCCTGCCTTTCTCAAGAAGCCTCCCTTATCTTACCCATCTCAACACAAATGAGGTCATTCGAGGTCCAACCACTTATATCATCCACACGTTCAGCCACCGCCGTTTCTGATCTCATGTGGGGTTAGCGTGTTCTAAAGTGCTGATCTTGCGTGTACCCCAGTAACTAATTTACGCGTCTTAGTTAAACGCGAATTAATATTCACAGCACCCCCATCCGCTTTCAACTGCTTCAAACACGTAGTCAATTCCTAAAAACTGCAGCGAAGTCATCGTCAACGTGTGTCTATTACTTCACTCGCGTCCTCAAGTGTACAGAATCATCATGTCACTTAAACGTAAAGCCGCCACGGCTGCAACCAATGATGCCAAGAAGCCCAAAGCCAATGGTTCCATTACCTCATTCTTCGGTCCTCCCAAAGTCGTTTCGTCGACTACGAAGAACTCTGGTGCAGGCGCTGAAGCCACTGAATCTGCTCCTGTGACCTCTCGGTTTGACAAGGAGAAATGGGTTGCTAGTTTGACTGATGAGCAAAAGGAATTGCTCACTTTGGAAATCGAGACTTTGCATGATAGTTGGCTCGCTGTGTTGAAGGAGGAGATTTTGAGTAAGGAGTTTTTGGAATTGAAGAAGTTTCTTAATAAGGAGTGGGAGGGTAGTGTTAAGATCTTTCCGCCAAAGGAGGATATTTACTCTTGGTAAGCAAGCACCCAACCTGCATTCGCCAGTTGCGGATGAATTGTATAGCTACGAATAACAGCAGCTAATCATCGTCAACCCTACAGGTCAAGACACACGCCACTCAACACCGTTAAAGCCGTGATTCTCGGCCAGGACCCCTACCACAACTTCAACCAAGCACACGGTCTCTGCTTCTCCGTGCGCGCCCCCACCCCCGCCCCTCCATCCCTCAAAAATATCTTCAAAGCCCTCTCCAACGACTACCCAGACTTTGTTCCACCTCCCAAGAACGGCGGACTGCTCACCCCATGGGCCGACCGGGGCGTCCTCATGCTAAACACCTGTCTGACCGTACGAGCACACCAAGCAAACTCGCACAGTAACCATGGATGGGAGAAATTCACGCAGAAAGTTATCGACACCGTAGCTAAGCAGCGAACTAAGGGAGTGGTTTTTCTGGCTTGGGGAAGTCCGGCTGGGAAGAGAGTTGCGAAGGTGGATAGGAAGAGACATTGTGTTTTGATGAGTGTGCATCCGAGTCCGTTGAGTGCGTCGAGGGGTTGGTTCGAGTGTGGGCATTTTAAGAAGACGAATGAGTGGTTGAAGGAGAGGTATGGTGAGCATGCGGAGATTGATTGGAGTTTGGGAATTCCTGCTGAGGAAGCGGGTGTTTGATTCATGATTGGTTATGTTGATATGAAGGTTGAGACATGAAAGAGCCAAAAAGGGAAAATTGAGGAGGGATTGAAATGGGTAAATTGAGAAAAATGTATGGTGTTTGGCGTTGAGCGTTGAGCGTTGAGCGTTGAGCGATCTGGATATTGTAAATGTCAAGTTGGAGTCTCCTTGGTTATATGGGTTTGGAAATATGGGAGAGGAAGTGCATTTCGATGTACCTTTCATCCAAGACTCAGCCTTAGGTGGTACTGCACCAGAAATTCCATGTTCATTTCTTCTTAACCCCTATGGGGGTAACACATCACAGTGACAGGTACCTGCATATCAAAGTATTACACAAGGTTGGTGTTGCATGTACTCAGACCCGTTATGTGTTCGACCGTCACCCACAAGGATGAGGCACTCTTTGGAACATCCAACGATGGCCACAGAACTGCAGCGTGCCACCATGCTTTACCGTTGTGTCGTGCCAGATCTAAGGTTTGCAGGCGTAATCCGTCAAATTCATGCAATACCCCACGTATCCTCATGGTACAGAGACTTGACAGCGAGCAGTTTGGATTTGAGGACTTTTAAACGGCATGAAAATTATATTCGTCATCGCAGAGACTTGCGCTAAAAGCCGCGTGGTTTGGGTTTCTGCGTTTTACCTTACTTGGAAAAGCAAATTCCCAGTAGCGCCTATCTTACTTATTTGTTAAGAACCCTTGGAGCAGCTCAAAATATCTTCTTGTTTGCCTCCAACATAATTCTCCTTGCATTCGGCGCAATGGTAGACGATAATGTACTGTTCAACATTGCTGCGTTTATCAGCGGACTCTATGTTCTGGAAGCCGGTGCTGACGTATTCATTGATAACACCGCTGAACTGGCTGCACGACTCAATGTGTCGCCTACTTTCATCGCTCTGCTGACTTCTGGGGCGGAATGGGAGGAGGTAAGTAGAATATACAGACTGCGACGGAGGCTCGTCTAATAAAAGCAGCTCATAGTGGTAGTGGCGGCAATTTCTCAACATCAGTCATCGTTAGCCATTGGCAACATCGTAGGATCATCCATCTCGAATATTCTAGGTGCTTTCTCTCTAGGCTTGATATTCTCTCCTAGCGATATAACTTTCGATAGGAGCTCGAAGGTCTACACTACCATACTTCTCATTCTTACCACTTTCTATGCTGCTATTTTGTCCACTTTCGGGTCATTTGGGAGAGTTGGGGGAGGAATTCTCATTGTTACGTTTGGTGTCTATGTTATTTCTATAGCTTATGCTATATACAAAGGGATAGTAGCAGCACCTGAGGATGATTCAGATAGCGACACGGATTCTTCTTCGGACGACGGAGAGAGCAATGGCAGACAATCAGTTTCTCGGTCACCCTCTGCCAGCACTAGACTACGCACCCTGAGAGCATCAGATGACACTTTCTACGACAATCTTGCAACCCGGCAATCTCTCGATGTGGTGGACGTGGAAAATGGAACAGAAGCGAATCCCAGACGCCAGCGAACCGCTCGATCGACACAATATCATCTTTCGAAGCTCGTATTCGGCCTCCTCGCTCTATGCCTATCAGGCTACATATTATCCCACAGCATGTCCGCCATCGCAACTAGATTTGAACTCAATTCCACAGTCATCGGTACAACTATTCTCTCAATCGCTACCACTCTTCCAGAGAAGGTGATTGCGATCCTCTCGGGCAGGAAGAGGCAAGGAGAAATCATTGTAGCGAACACCGTGGGCTCAAATCTATTTTTGCTCACTCTGTGCACGGGTGTTTTGTATCTCGCTGGAGATATAAGCACGTTGAATGGGAGCTTAAGCACATTTGAATTGGTGTCGTTGTGGATTTCGAGTACCTTGCTTTGTGTGGTTGTTTGGATAGGAGGACGGAGGTTGGTAGGCTGGGTTTTGCTAGGGCTGTATTTGGCGTTTCTGGTGGGCGAGTTCTTTGTGATTCGGTCATGAGTTGTCTTCTCGGGATTTCGTCGCTCCGGCGAGAGAGATATCAAGGTCTCAGCCAAGGATGATGCCCCGATTGTCGCTCCTGCTGGCTTGACTCTCAGCCCTGATGCTGGCGTGATGTTTCAGAGAATTATGGGCGACACATGAGCCATTGACCGGCTCGACACGCAGATTGTGCAGCCCACGCTTTCGTACCTGGAACGGTGTCGGGCGTCGGCCGAGGTGGCTGCATGGGTATAGAAGAATAAGTTGATTGGGACGTGGAAGGCGTATATGGTCAGTGGACTGATGATTGCTCGTGGCGAGAAGAACGAGAAGAATAATGTTGGTGGGAGGGGACAGAATGCGGGCTTTAGCGGGTAAGTCAGTGGATTTCAACTTTATTTGTCTAGCCACTCAATTACGATGCCATGTATTATGCATATTTGGACGGCCAAAACTTTCGTCAATCGGTTCCGGGGACAATGCCCGATAGTTTGTCTGCACAGCCTCATCACCCTCGATGATAGTTTCCTCACCATGAGGTCGCGATCTTTGCGTTTCAGAATGGTGTGGAAGGTAGCTATGTCCGGAGTGGGAAGCTGACCTCTGTCGTTCTTGTTGGATGGGAGTAAAGTAAGAGGATTTCTGGGATTGTTCGTGACGAGGCGAACTTGTATTGGTGTCTTGAGACGAACGTCGACTCCTTCGTGATGGCTCGGGAGAGCGTGGACTATCGTTCATTCTTCGACTCGGACTACCTAAACTACGAAGGCCGACGAGTTTATAATTGCTCGTGGCAGGAACCTTCGGGGTACCAGCCGTGAATCTCTGCGCTTTAGCGTCTCGTGGATCATTCGATGAGGCATCAGAACCCTGTGATGATGACCTCGCGGGTGATTTGGTTGAGTGTCTTACTTGCGGCAGAAGAGTTGATCTCTTGAGGACAGCCATCACGGGCTTCACTAACTCGGACTCTACTTCGGCTTCCACATTATATGTTATAATTCCAGGGTAGATGCACAAAACATTAACGTCGGTGGCATTTCTGGCCCTGGTTTTCCAGTTGGTGATTTCCTTCACACTCTCATGAGATTCATCATAGCTTCTAGAGCTGGATACGAATTGATCATCGGCTGGCGGCGATATAAGGTCGTACTGTTGAGCAGAACATTGCATATCCATGTGTAACTTGACGGCTGGATTAAAGATGTTTTGCTCGAGTCGATTCTGGTGCTTCGCAATATCGCTGGGTCTCAGCCAAAGTGATAACTCTCCCTGGAGGTTTTTCCAAAGGGCTTTGAGTTGGGAATCCTGCTCGACTTGGAACTCTTCTGAGGCGCATAATGCTCTCAGAGTATCCGCTCTCCACTGATTTTTCTTCGACTTTGCTAATTGCGGGGATATTTGTGAGTAAATCAACGGATTTTGGAGCGATATGTACTCGTACCTTTTCCCATTCTGAGCATCTCGGCTTCGATGCTTGAAAAAATCATTTTTTGGGGTCCTGTTGTGCCGACGGGATACTGCCTCATTAGAATCCCGGAGAAGATGAACTTTCCAACAGTCAAAGAAAGAATGTAGTAGTGGAGCGTATCTAGATCTTTCAGCCAGTTCAAATTCGTGACCGAATGCGCGGATCGGTACCAGTCGATGCCAAGATCTCTCAACGTTTGATTCTTGTCCTCTCTCCTAACAGCTTGTATGTACTGGTCTCTAAAGTATTCGCTAAAAGCGTCATCGGATACTTCGGATACATGATCGATCCATGTTTCAATTGCTGAGCAGAGTTTTTGGTAGTCGTCTCTGATGGATCCGTCTGGTACTTGATATTCTTTATGAGCTGCTATTGCTAGTCGTAGTGCTGCCTCATGTAAATCGCTCCTCAGTAGCCTGTTCTCCTCTCGCAATCGCATTACTTCCTCTGGACCGTTCATTTCGCATTCGTCGTCCTTCTAGTGGAATAATTTTGTCTTCGCAAGGCAGATTCTTCTGTGTAGGTTGAAAATAAGAGGCAAAAACTTCACCATAGAGAGTACGGTGAGATAGGCGGCACCTGATCAGCAAACTTCAGCCTCATTTATTTCTTTTTTCCGTGCTACACGCACTTGGAATTCGGTCAGCAGATTTGGTGTGCGTGGCTACCGCATTGGACCAAAAATAGTACGCTCATGGAGGGACGGCAGCAATCCTTGTCGTTGATCGGGCTCTAAATGGATGCCGCATCGCCTCAAAGTCCACCCATACTCAGCTCCAGCATTCAACCAATATCAATACCACGCCAGGGCGTTCACGCCTATAACGCCTCATGACATGTTGCGCCAGACCAGATACAGACACCGATGGCGAATCGTCAGCTGCAACAGTTGGTCATGGCGGAGCCTCGTCGGTCTCTAGTACAAGTTGATCAGGATAGTTCAGAGGTCATTTCCAACCAAACCTAACAGCTACTTTCTATGGTCGTATTTTGTATGTCCTTTGAATAACGTCCTAGTGTCGACATGTTTGAAGGATCCAGCACAAATAAAGTGGAGGCGCTAATTGCGGTGGATTTTGGTAAGTGAAAGAGCCTGACTACCAGCGATACTATCTAACGAACTGATAGGGACCACTTTCTCCGGTCTCTGCTGGGCCCTTAAGGAAAGGGTGAGTGGATAAGATTATCATTGATGCGTCCGAGATTTATTAAAGCTTGAATCTAGGCGCACGATCACAATCTTGTTCAAAACTGGCCAGGAGATGGTGCCAGTCACAATAAGTGTCCGACGTAAGTACTTTCCTGAAGTTTCAAGTGTACTAGAGGAGGATAAAACTAAGTTTCGTCCTTAGAACGCTGCTCTACAATGAACAAAATGGAAGTCATCGTTGGGGCTATCAGATTAAGAGTACAGAAGCAAGACACGAGTGGTTCAAGCTGGGTCTGTACCCAGTTGCTGAGCGAAAGGGTCTAGGGAAAGAATACCCTAGCAGTTCGGCGCTATCTGCCCAATCACCCGAAGAGTACGAGAAGCTCGTAATCGACTACTTGACGGATCTCAGAAAGCATGCGGAGGACACTATGAAGAGCACCTACGGCGACCATCTACTTTCACAAATGTCAATGGAGTATATCATTACTGTTCCGGCAGTGTGGGACGATAAACCACAGAGTAAAACACAGTACTGCGCTCAGAAGGCTGGCATGGGTAATCATGTGCAGATTATCACTGAGCCGGAAGCTGCAGGGATCTATGCTCTGGCTAGTATTCCAAATGTTGGGTTGAGACTGAATGATACCTTCATTCTTTGTGACGCAGGTGGTGGGTGAGTCTGCCCTTCCCATGGTCATAACGATTACATCTATTGACACAACTAAATGAACTTGCAGAACCGTAGACCTAGTTTCATACACCATCTCGAAACTTAAGCCCGTCCCAAAACTGGTCGAGGCCGCGCGCGGGGAAGGCGGACTCTGCGGAAGTATATTCCTCAATCGAATCTTTGCCAAATTTCTTGAAAATAGATTGGGAAACTACGAAGACTGGGATGAGGAATACCAGGCTGAGGCTTTGAAATGTTTCGAAGACGAAATCAAGAAGAATTTCACGGGTGATGTCAATGAGACCTTTCTCGTTCCTGCTCGTGGTCTAAACCGGCCTAACCTGGGCATCTGGAAACACAAGTTGCGCATTTCTGGACAGGACATAAAAGACATGTTTGACCAAGTTATCGAACACATCATCCCACTGGTAACGGAGCAGATTAGAAAGACAGCAAGTGCCCAGAGACCAGTTACGGCAGTACTTATGGCGGGAGGGTTTGGTTCGAGTAAGTACTTGCAGGCTAGGATACAGCAAGCTGTTGGCACTCATATCAGAGTAAGGCATGTAGCGAACGGGTAAGTTCAACCCAATATTTAGCTGATAAGTTTCCGGGAAATGACTGGAGATGATAGTGATACAGCAGTTGTGAGAGGCGCCTTGATGAGAGGACTGGCGAAAAAGGACCCGGGGCAAGCATTCTTGGGAATCGAATCTCGAGTGGCTCGTAGACACTATGGCACTATGGCCTATCAAGACTTCATCCAAGGTGTCCATAAGGAAAACCTAAAGTAGGTGTGCTCTGTTAACACTAGCAAACTCAGCTTACGTGCAAGTCAGAGAGCCGAAGGCGTATGCGGCGGGTTATATCGTGCCTACCATGTGGTGGTTTATCGAGAAAGTAAGTTTTAACATCATTTCGAATAATTCCTTCCGCTGACCGACGCTCTCAAGAATACCAACGTCGAAGATACAAAGCCAGTTGTTACCCAGAAAGAATTTTTCTGGGACAAGCCGGTGCTCGAGGGTAGACCCACCGTCATCGAGGCCCGAATATTCGTAAGTGAAGAAGACAATGCACCAGTGCATCAGGGCAAACGTGAGTATCATCTTTTCCATTCGTCATAGCTAGTCACGCAAGACACTAACCCGAAACCCACAGATACATCTGAGATCCTCAAAATCCAAGCAGACATTAGTAGTGTCCCTGAAAACCAATTTGCACGAGTACGAGGTATTGGATATCAATCCTTTTACAAAATCCCATATCAAATTGAGGCGACAATTCTGTCGGGGAGTATAACATTTGCGGTTTTGTATCGTGGGAAACGATATGAGGCTTCCAAGGAATTTCTGTAAGCTTGCTTGGCACGGTGCTGCACTTTGGGAGTTGATGTGTTGGATAAAGTGCTGATATTGGAATTGGGATTTTGCATGATGAGAAAGACTTGATCTTTGAACTGCTAAACTTAGATTCTTCCAAATAAAACTTTGAAGAATGTGCAGCTGCTAGTAGAACCACGAATAGTCTTACCATTGTCGTCGCAAGACAGACCAGCGGAGGCATGAACTCAAGTTCGACGGCTACCACGATCACAACCTAACGCTACGTGAGTAAATCAGCATATTAGCACAACATATAATGAACCGTCAGACTCTTTTTCTGCACCCTTACATAGGGCCACCGTATCTCCGAAAGGAACATATACAACTACACCCCGCAACCCTGCATAAATCAGCAGTCAGCCGCCGCTGTTACATTGTGGCTTGCACCCCTGAACATCCCATCCCTCCACCCCTCTCACCCAGGAAATTACCATGGATAACTTGTTTTTGTTTACATCATATTCCGACAAGTAACACGGGGTGCGCTTCCCCTCTTCTCTATCATCACATTTGCGTTTCTCGAAGACGGGGCTTTTTGCATTTTTCGCGAATTATCAATACGCACCGGTGCTCCAATTGCGCACGTACAATATTGAAAGGGGAGAATAGGCTGCGGGGCAATACGCGCGAAAGTCAGTGCTGCGAAAAGCGCAGGTTTAGCTGAAATTTGGGAGCCAGATTCTGCTAGATGAGAATACTCTTACTGGATTGTTGTCTAGTTCTTTAGTAAGCTCGTCGGGAAGGTATGTTCTTCTTAACTCTCATGACTTGAATGCTGGGGCAGACCTATCTAGTCTACACTTAGCTAACGCTCACAACCTAGATTTCTTCCCATTCAATCTCGCAACCTCTTCATCTCCACCTCTATCCTCAATTCTCCGTACCAAACAACCCACACACACCACTCAACTCCCACAACCACTTCCTCCTCGCCCAACACCTCACCTACCGCATTTCATCTCCTTCCACTTCCGCAAAAATGCTCCAACGCAACACCGTCATAGCCCTCATAGTCATCCTCTTCGTCGTCGCCCTCATGCTCCTCATCTACTTCATCCACCGGCTCTCGAACCGCAGATTCGAGTCCTCCACTTCTTCCTATCCCAGCACTTCGACGCGTAGCCCGTCGCCGCCGCCGCCTAGACCGCCGAGGGCGGGGAGACCGAATTTAGGAGGAGGAGGAGGAGGAGGAGTAGGGGGAGGTAGAGGAGGGCCGGCTGCGGGACCAGGGAGACCAATTCTGGGGGGTGCTGGGAGGCAGAATCTAGGAGGAGGAGGTGCAGGTAGAGGAGGTCCAGCTGCGGCTGCGGCTGCGGCTGCGGGACCAGGAAGACCGATTCTGGGAGGAATTGGAAGACCGAATCTACAGGGCTGGGGCTTTGGACGGCCGAATGCGGGCGCTGCGGGTGGCGGATAGAATTCTGTGTAAGTAAAGTACGAACGGGGGATTTTTGCTTTGATTTGGAGTTGTAGATTTGGGGCTTTTGGTATCGAAGTACAAAACCTACTGGAGCCAAGGTATTAAAGAGAAGGAGCGAGAGAGAGAGGGAATCCTTCTCGTGAAGGAAATGCTCAAGGATACCCAGGTGACGGGGGATAGGACAAGTAACTATGTATCTGTATTGATTGTATCTATAAAACAACCACAATCCTCTGCTGCCGACGTTCCTTTTTGCTACTTGAATTGAGCTGCATAGTATGTTGCGTTAGGAGATCGGACCAACTTTTCTGGTAAATCCAAGTATAGCGAATGTATGCTTCAAACACCTCACAAGCAAGAGCAACAGCATCGTTCTTACATCCGCCAGCGGTGCTCTTGTGAGACGGGCCAGCTATAAATGCTGTATTAGTATTTTTCAAGAGCGGTAACACTTTTAGCTTTACAGCTTCGAGGCCGATACGCAGGTAGATTTGAATGTGTTTTGCACTGTGTCATATATCATAGAAATGTAAAAGATACAAAATTTGTACATGAATTGCTAAATAGCAAATGCTAGTTAAGAAACCTATCTATAAATATATATACAACGAATCATCTCATCCCTTCCATCTATCTCTCTACTCCTCCTC
Organism: Rutstroemia sp. NJR-2017a BVV2; assembly: GCA_002946415.1. Taxonomy (NCBI): domain Eukaryota; kingdom Fungi; phylum Ascomycota; class Leotiomycetes; order Helotiales; family Rutstroemiaceae; genus Rutstroemia; species Rutstroemia sp. NJR-2017a BVV2. The sequence goes on along the minus strand of NJPS01000013.1, from coordinate 1,083,174 downwards.
CTCATACCCAGCAGGACAACTGTCATCATCATCATCCCCCGTCGTCTCCCCACCAGCAGCCGAGCTCGTCGTCGCCGCCGCAACAGCCGTCGCACTCGCAGTCGCACCGCTCGTACCAGTAGCCACCGCTCCATCCGACGCAATCGTCTTCCCCGCCAACGCCAGAATCTTCTCCGCCGCCTTCTCCGCCGCAACCATAACAATAGCTTGGGTGTTACCCGTGGGCAAATCCGGATGCATGGACGCATCCACCACGAACAAGTTATCGGTGCCGAAAACCTTGGTATCGGTATCAACAACCGCTGTTCCGTCATTGCTGGCGCCCATCATGGCTGTGCCGACGAAGTGGTCGCCCGTGACATAGTTGGAGCCTGCGACCATGGACGCCCCGGTGAGGGTGCTGTCGGTGGGTTGCAGGATGGTAGAGTTCTTGGCGGCGTTGAGGAAATAGTCGATCATAGTTGCGACGGCGGTTTGGTCGTCGGTGGTGGTTAACCAGGGGTCGGTGGTAAATTCGGTGGCGCCGGATGAAGTGATGCCGAGGACACCGGTGGAGGTGAGACCGTGGGTGAGGTACAGCTTGATGCGGATTTGGCCGGCGGCGGGGGAGTTGCAGGTTCCTTGGAAGTATTTGGTGCCGGTGGTGGTGTTGAGGGATGTCCAGAAGTTGAGGCGCTGGCCGGATTGCACGAGGGGTCCGTCTTGTTGAGCGAAGAGGTCGACGTTAGTTTGGCTAGGGTTGGTGAAAGCGGCTTGGAGCATGGAGCTGGAGTTGCTGGCCATGGTGCCGGTGATGTTGAAGGTCAGGGTGAAGATAGGGTGGTCGCGGAGGTTTTTACCGACGGGGAGATCGATCCAGTTGGCCTTTGGCGGGAGAGTGACACAGCTGCTGCCGTTTTGGACGATACTGATTTGATCGGCTGGTCCAATACCACTGTTGATAAGGATACGTGGAGTAGACATACTTCCAGCAGCCAAGATGAGCTTACCGCCAGCATTGAGGTTGATGATTTGTCTGGCACCGGTACTGGATGATTCAACTTCGACACCAGAGAAACTAGTGCTGTTTGTGGTGCTGCGAATACCTCTGACAACCTTGGTGTTGAATTGGGCCTTGAAGTTTGTCATGGCAGTAGCGAGAGGGTAGTATGACTTGACAGGACCAGCTCGGAGACCATCTTGGATATCCCATGGCGGATAACTGTAGACTTGAGTCTTCTCGTTCGGCGACTCGATGGCATCAACATGGGACCATCCGAGACCACCCAAGAAAGAAGACAGAACATTGTATGCGCTCTGATCGTAACGTTGGCCATTCTTTGATGCAAGAGTCGTTCCTGGGTTACGAGAATACAATCTCTCGGCAGATGCACTGATGTCAGACCACTTCCATCCGGTAGGCCATTTGTCGTCAAAGTCAGCTTCCTGAGGGCGAACAAACATCAGGGCGTTGACCATAGTTCCTCCACCGAGAAGACATCCGGCCATGTTTGCAGTGTCAGTGCAGTACTCATCACTGGTAGAGGCAGAGGTCAGGTAGTATGACATGGAGGGAACATCATATTGAGTGACAGTGTCATTCCATGAAACAACAGCTCTTCCACCTGTAGCATAGGTCGAGACATTTCCTCTCTCAATCATCAAGACGGAAGCACCACTCTCAGCGAGTCTCTCCGCGACAATGATACCGGCAGGACCTGAACCAGCAATAATGTAATCGTAGGTAGCGTTCGAAACAGGGACAGTGGTGTTTGAGCATGTGGTGGTAGTTGCGGAGCTAGTTGTGTTGCTTGATGAAGTGGTAGCTGCACTGGCCATTGCTGCCCAGGTAGCATAGTTGGCATTGGTTGTGTTGGCAACTTGGATTCCGACATCACCGTATCCAGCTCCGTGATAGGTGAAAGTAGCACCGGAAGCAGAAGATGGGTTGGTCACAGTGCCATTACCAAGAGCCCAGCCGAGAACAATAGTCGTTGCACCTGCACTGAGACTGTATGTGTTTCCGAGACAGCTTTGGCAGAGGAAAGTGTATGACATGTGGGTCGAGTTGACGAAGGTACCCTTGGCGATAGGAAGTAATGTCGAGGTAGTGTTTGCGTAAGCCCCTGGCGAGGTATATCCACTGAAAGGGGTTAGTCAATGGCATGCCAGTAATAGATTGATATAGCTTACCTGGTCTCACGTAACGATGAAATGACATCGGTTCCACTTGGCCAGGCGACGACGAGCATACTGCCCGTCATCTGACCAGTCAAGGAAACACCACCATATCCAGAGCCATCAGTGCTTGGGATAACCTACCAGGGTGTTAGCAACTTCATCCCGAGCCGTTCGAAATAAAGGGTAGGGGGCCTTACAATCTGACCAATGAAGTCTCCCTCTACTGTTTCCGGCAAGACCATACCATATTTGAATCCCGATGTGTCTTCGAATCCCATAAAAGTGATACCAGTGTTATCATCAACATAGCTTGCGGCTGATTGAGCAAGAGCTCTGGCAGCGAAGGCAAGAGCAAGAAGAGAGGATCGCATTTTGAGTATCGTGTCTCAAGGTAAGTTTGAAAGAAGGAATGTATAGTTCTGTGAAGGAACGTGATATGATGCACTCAAGAAACGGTCACCAGAACCTGTTAATGAGAGCAGAAGAAAAAGAATGACTCTGAAAAGAATGTGTACCGTCAAGGCAACGACTCAAGGAATGAGAAAATGAAGGGAAGGGAAGGGAAGGGAAGAAAGAAAGTTTCTTACAATGCAGAAGGAAGCAAACAATGTTGCGTTCGATTCAAACCTTTTTGTATCTTCTGAGCTCCAAACACCTCTCATCCTTGTGAAGATTATACTTGGCGGTTCAACCCATCGTCAATGGCTTGAGAGGAGGCTCCATTCATCAAAATTCATCTATATGATTCTGGATGTGCCCACCTCGTCGGCAAGGAACGTGCGGGACGCACACATATGGCGTCGGGTTCCTAATCGACCCCTTCTCATTCGTTTCGTTTAATGTCGTTTATCTACCTCGAGCAGAGCAATCCGCTAGGAGGGGAATGCCTCCTGGACTACCAGGAAAAGCTGCGGATGAGGATAGATTGAGGATATATTAAACATTCGTCATCTCAATTACTCCGATAGGTTGTTCCATGCACGCACGTTTCAAAGCTTTTCGGTAGAGGGGAATAAATCCTCTTTTGCCCCCACAAAATTACCGACATAGGTAAAAGTGGCTCGAGAGTGGTTGAAGGTTCGTCTGGAAAGATCTGAATGCGACCAGAGTTAGCCAGTGTAACCCGAAACAAGCCTACTTGTAAATGAAAGCTTGTTCTTTTTTCGACGTTTCAAAACAGACAAGCAAGAAAAATCAATTGTTCTTTCATTCGGCCATTCACCGGTAATTCATCCATGTCGTCTGTTGTGCTCATTTTGAGGAGTCTTATGCAAACATGTCATCACATGACTTGGCTAGACGCTTGATCGGGAAATTAAAGGGGGCTTTTCTCTGACAGACTTCGTGGCGGGAAAGTTCTATGATTGGTCGGGCAAACGCCAACTTCAAGGAGCATCGAGGGTTCCTTCTATCGACGCCGACCAGGAGAGCGTTCCATCTGATTTTTCGAGAAGGATCTGATTGATGGAAAGATCGGATTGCTACTTTAGGAAAGAAGTCGCATGGGATTAGAAAGGGAAGTCGGCCGGCAGAAACTTCATCCGGCCGATTGCTCAATTGGAAACAACGACGATGTCCCATTTCATATCCTGCGAGGCTCCGATGAACCTCCTAAGTGATGAAGTGTGCTATGAACCCCGAAGGAACGTCAACTTCGATGGAAAATTGCGATGGAGCTCAAAACGGAGGTCAATGAGTTTGAACATGAAGAGTGGAAGTGAGTTCGCCGAAAATGTGGAACCCGTCATCGGAAAACATTCCGCAAGCTAGGCTTGACCCAATCTACCCGAGTCCACATCTGAGCTCCGACGACCTCGCGGCACGCCCGCATACATCAACGTCCTCCTCAAATGTGATTCCTTTTTGGCCGACGATGAGACGCGTCCCTTGATGTAGCAAGAGCCGGTTAGCACGGATTCGTTCCCGGAGTGAAGTTCCTCTCACCATTTCAATATTTCTTGGCGAGACTGGTTAGCAAGCAATATGGCAAGTGTACCGCACCCCGCGCTCACGGTGAGTACGACTGACTATTGCCTTTTCATCACGCAAAACACCTTTTAACGTCCAATCCCTTTCCCCTCTTGACATCCTCTCAAGCACATCACATCTTTTTACGTATACATTCCTATCGTATAGCATGAGTCACGGATGAGATCGAACTCTCACAAATATAAGCGCCCGCGATCTCAAGTGTCATTTATCGCACTCCCACTTCCCAACAATATAAATTGCTTTCATGAACAACGCGTACAACTATGTATAATCTGGCTCCTACATAAACGTCGATCTTATGGTCGCAGTTAATCAAGATAGCGACGAGGCTTTTCTAAAGAAGTAGTAGTCGTTGCATATGAAAGACAAGAGATCCGAGTTGATTTGATTCTTCGAAATTTCGTTGGATCTAGGGGGCGAATTGGTGAGTTGAAGGGTTGCTGTGCCGCACTGTGGTAGTTACATGAGGATATAGGGCTAGATACGATTGTGAGGTTTGCACATTTGATAACGCAATGCTTACTAGAGCATCAATGGCAGCGACACCTCCGTCGACAACAATTCTGCACCATACTGTTGTCATATTTCGGGGATTTACATCATTGCCACATCCATTTCATCGACTTCATTGCAATTTCTCCTCAAGAAATATGCTTTCGTATTAACAATCAATCGGAACATGTCTCCCTCACTCAGCAGCTCGTTGACCATCCCATTTCCCTTCACAGTTACATTTCCAACTTCCAGCAGATGCCAAGTTTTATATACTCTGTACTTAGATTCACCTCATCCAGAACTCTAAATAGTAACTCTGCCCTGCACCCTAACCCGATTTAGGACGTCACCAATCTCACGCCCGAACATTATAAAAGGTCTCCTCAATGCAGGAACCAACAATGACAAGCTGATCATTACCATGGCTCCAAGAACAAGGCGGGGAAGTGCAGAGTGTGTGAGCAGACCAGATATATACCAATATAGATAGATACACCTCAAGTATGGCGTCACCTTTTCGTTCATAGGATGGTTTCTGCTTTGCTCTCCCCAAGTTACTTAGCACCGGCAACGGATGTTCGTCAATTTTGTTGGCGAATACTGCTGTTGATTTCTAATACTTGAAGTTACATCAAAACCATGCAGTAAGAAATGCTCACTGTCAGTCACACTCCTCCGCCATCATCTCATTCACCGCCATCACTGTGAATACGGCGTCTTGCAAGCCATACCAGAAACACCCTATTAAAAGCAGTGCTGTTTGCCTCATCAGCGATATCATAGTTTACCAGAGCTGTTCTGTGAAGGGTAGGTGGTGTCAAGTCGATAACTCCCTGGTTTGCGTAGCTCTGCTCAGCATAGATGAGTGTGATCTAGAGATCTATTTATACCACTGAAAAGGACAAATAACCGATCGGCCATATTGAGTCCAGAAAGGTAATGAAAGCGCTGCTGTACATGGATGGATTATACGGTAATCTTACTATGAAGTGAAGGTATCCCCTCATAAAGTAAAATAACCCTTTACACCATCCTCACAGCTTCCTCACCGACCTTCCCCACACCCTCATCGTCCGACAATTCCATACACAGAATGGAGTCCTCACCACCTATCAATCAATACCCGCCCTCCCTCCACCACCGAGCTTCGTCCTCTCCTCTGATCTCTCATCAACCTCTGTACCAGTCATCCGCTAGGGCTTCTTATATACTCTTCGTATGTATATATCCATACGAATAGCCTCTCCCATCTCAGCAATTATCTTTACCAGCCCAATTACCATCGCAAAATTCTCACTAGTAAGTCAATCCCCCCTTGAGTCCACCTCGAATTCACCCCTCCATATCATCCCACCAACCCAAACTCTTCCCTTCCCCTCACCTGCTCACCCACTCACCCACTCACCCACTCACCCACACAAACCAGCAAGCATGATTAACACGATACAACTCAAACCCAACACAAGAGCCATGATGAGTGTAAATATCATTAAGATTTATATTTTAAGTTTTTATAAAAATTTTCCATCCCTCCATCCATGCATCCATCCATCCATGCATCCTTCCTTTTAGCGAAAGTCGGCCTTTCCCCTTTTTCCCAACCCCCTTTCACCCTACTACCCCATCCATTTCCATCAAGAGACTCCTCTCCCAATTCTTCTTCTTCTTCTTCTTTTTGACCCATCCCCTTTCTTTTCTTCCGTTCCCTTCCATCTGCCAGTATTTTCTTCCAATCCCCTCAAGCAATAAAATGAAAATTCCTCCCACCCTCCTTTCATCCCTAGCCCGTCCATCCATTCCTCCCCCACCCCATAATCCACAGCCAATACCTGCATCCATACCCTCGCCCTCGATCCCAAATCCCGAATTCCTAGTTCCCAAAACTCCATCGCTACCCTGCCAAACGCCCCTTACTTAGCATCAAAGCCAGAGCCAAAGCCAAAGCAACAAAAAAGACCCCATTCGCCAACGGTTAACCCACATCCCATCCCAGGCAATTCCAATAAAGAATCAAGAAAGCCTTCGAAGCAATATGGGAACCTTAAAAATAAAAGGAGCTAGAAACAAAGGAGGGTGAATAAAAAAACAAAAATGAAAAAATGCATATGCAGAAAGGGTATCATGTTTACAATCGATCAAACGCATGCTTGCTCATTTTCGCTTCGCTCGCCCGCTCGTCCGTCCGCGCGCCTGCCTGCCTGCCTGCTGGTTCAGATGCAATTATATTCCCACCATATTCCTACCCCCGAATTCTCTTCCCATCCAGAAACTGTCTCGGCGGTCTCTGTTCGTAATAAGGATCGGGTTCCTGTCTTCTCCTCCTCTCTTCATATTCCGCTCTCTCCTCCTCACTCAATGAGAACGCTTTTTTCAACCACCCAAACGCGCTTCTCTTCTTCTTAACTTTTTTCCCATCCTCCATCGTCACCGTCGTCATATCGCTCATCATGCTCATTCCCATTCGACTTGGAGCCTGAAGACGATTGCCTAGCGAGCTCTGTGTGCGCTCATTATGGTTCATGGGGGCTGCTGTCCATGGTCGTTGGAGCGGCGAATGCGGGCTTGCGTTGACGGGGCGGAAGAACTGCTTATCAGATCTGGGGGATGGGAGGAATTCTCTAGACATTATTGGGGGAACCTCGCGGGTGGTTAATAAACCGGGTGCTGAGGTTGATGATAATGGTGATTGGATGGAAGATGGTGATGCCAAAGATTGTTGCATCGAACGGACTGGGAATGGTGGGTCAAGATCAGAACAATATGCCGAGTCGACTCCACGAGATGGAGGAGTATTGACGTTTAATTCTGGGCGGCGCGGAATGCTCACCGGGTTTTCCCTCGTGGTTTCCCTCGTGGTTGATGGTCTTCTCTGCTCGACTGGGACTGGAGAATGACTCGATCGATCGCGAGAATTCACGTACTGGCGAGGACCCCAGTAAGGATCGACGGATGAGTCTACCACTGTTGTGATTCTAGAGCCCATTTCCGTCGGACTTTCATTGGACTGTTCATCTTTTCGTTTCAAAGAAAATCGCTTTCGAATTGATGATTTCCTCTTTACTTCAGGGGCAGGTTGGAGCTTCGGTTGAGGTGTAGGCTCCGGAGGCTTAGGGGAACTTCGAGGGGATGGCTTCGGGGTATATACGGTTGGTTGAAGGATAGGTGAGTATGTGTGAGGCTTGAGAGTATAAAGTGGTTCGGGCTCCTCTTCCTCGCTAAGAGAATCCGAGTCTTCTGGTTCTGGAGATTTTTCTCGATCTTGTACCATGGAGAACGCCGGTAACGTTGCTTGTATTGCTGGAGTTATAGGGCTGGGATCGTTTGGAAGGTTTTTGATCATAGATTGTCGTAATGCTTTGGATATGTGCGGGGGCGGAGAAGCTTGTGCTTGGCTCGGTGATGACTTGCTGAACTGGAAAAATGATTAATTGATGGAGTAAGACCGATCCTGCAGACTTGGCTTACTCTTGACTCGCGACTTATCTCAGCAGCCCTCCGATCCATTTCTGCAACGATCGATCCTAATTGTACCAATGCAACCCCCAAATTGTTCCCCTTAGTCTGTAAGGAGACATAAGCTTTGTGCCACCCTTCCACATTTCCACACATTGCATCGAAAACTCTCCCCATGTTAGGTCGCAACCGTCTCCAGGTCTGATTGTCCTGTTCCTCCGCCAGGTAAATTGTGAACTCCTTGCAAGCATCCATTCCTTGTTGTGCGTCGACCAGAGTACTCTTCATAGCCGTGGCGGTACGAGTTATGACATGCTCGATCTTCTCATTGCCACTGACGATTTGTGACCTGAAAGCCCGATCCTCCAACATGGCATCGAAAATGGAGATGTTCTCGAGGGGAAGCTTGAGGTACTTCAATCGTTCCTCAATATCGGTCTGTGCCAGGTCGAAGTCTTCCAAGGTCGTCTCCAAGAATCCATCGACCTCATCCACATGCCCCTGCAGTATTGACATGACCTGTTCTTCATCCTTTGCAATCCCATTGAGCAGGAGATAAATCCCAAATGATATTTGTGCCATCAACTTCCATAGCTCATGATATTTTTGACCCGGTTTCCTCTGCCATCGCATTGAATATGTATCTTCGGAAATGTCTTGGTCGAGGAGGATCTTTCGTCGAGTGGCCGCATCGCCGATCTTGGGTATTTCTCGAGGGGGCCTCTGGGCAGCCTCTTGCATTGATTCCGCGAAGGCGCCCTGCATCGATGCAATTGGATGCTTGGGCACGGTTATTCTCCCCTTAGAGACCTCTTTCATAGTGTCGACGTTCATCTTAGTATCGTCAATTCTCATTTCGAACAGCGATTCATCATCATCGGGTTCGATGATGATCGGAAGACCTTCGTGGTCAGAAGAAGAGTCGTAGAAGGCCATGGCGCGCGTCTAGTTAGACTTTATGTAAGATTGCAATAGTGCTACATGGAGCAAATAGCCTCCTTAGCTGCATATAAGTTTTGGTGGGTGGCTTGATACTTTTGTAGATGGGAACAATGTGCGTGTGATAGTACGGGAGATGCACCTTCTAGAGCTCAGATATCGGAAAATACGAGATGGCGAAGAAGGGACAAGGCCCCAGCACCTTCACAACAGGGAGATATCGTAGTTCAAGACCCGTACTGCAGTGGGCAACGGAGGACTAGTACAGCAGTAGCTAGGAACGTGCAGATGGGGGAAAGGCTATCGGCGCAAGGCTTTCAGAAACCGCAGTGCTCTTTTAGTATAGAATCGCGTTCATCCCGTTCCTTTAGGTCTGTTTTATTTTAAGCCATGGGGGGAAACCTTGTGTGGAGCGATCGACGTTAATTGCGGGCTCGAGGAGTTTGTTTCAAGTCTCAGTCTGGTGCATCGGCGTATTTGTTTCGTTAACAAGAGACAGTTTGAAGTAAGGAATGTGAGATTGAAGTGGTAATGGCGGTATGCGAAGTGAAGGAAAATGAATGATGGTGGGTTGTGCGTTGTGCGGTAGTGCGATTGTGGGTTGAAAGTTGGGAGGAGGAGGAGGAGGAGGAAAGAAGGGTGAAAAGAGGGTACAAGGTAAAGATGGTTCTAAGAATCTAAGGTAAGGTACGGTGCAAGTGCTTTTGGAAGGGGCCGATCGAAGTGGAAGGGTAGCCGTAGCCGTAGCCGTAGCCGTGTGCGCTTCGATTGGACGAGAGCTCTTTGGAGGGGAAAATGGGATGGAAAAGTCTTACGGGCATAAAAGTATTTAATTGTTTAAATTGTTACTATTCGAGAACAAGGAGAAACGAAACGGACGAAAAGAAGCGTGAAATTCGACGTCTTGGCATGGAAACATTGGATGATATGATATAGCTTTTCGGCTCGTTCTCCGAGATACGGACAGGACCCGTGCAACGCCAACGCCAACGCCAACGGCAATGGCAATGGCAATAGCGATACCTAGTACCAAGAAATGAATGTCTCCGTGCTGGTTGCAATACAGCATGCAGTAATACTCTGCAGCTTGGATTTCTAACTGCCGCTCTAGCCTGACTCCGAAGTACAATATCACTGTTCTCCCATCCACGGAGTAACCTTATTGTCCTGCACACGACGACTGCATGGGATATCTCCAGTACCGTGCCTCACCAGGAAAACCGCCCAACTTCTGTTCTGGTGGAGCGAACGAGTGGAGGTTCAAGGATTATTTCTCGGGGCGCTGGCAGCCATGATTTGATCCTTTGAGTTGTTGGCCGTCTATTGGCTGAGATCTCATCTCATGTTGAAGCCGTTTAAGCCACATCGTTTATCGAACCCAGGACTAAGTATTGCTTGCTTGTGCTTGCCCCGTTGTATATGTAAATCATCGGATTTTGTGGAGTGACGGTGCCAAAGCAAGTCAGTACGTACTCTTACTCCTGGCCTTCGCACAGTACGTATACGTGCTGGTCGGCAAGCGTGCGCCTAAGGTTATTTGATGTCAATTGACTGCCAGTCTGCCATTGAAAGCTCCTGAAAGCTCCTTTTCACGTATGAACAACAAAAGGAGTCAGTCACAGATCCTGTCGTGATATCTCTTGCACCACTTCGTACCGCAACTAGTAAAGGTTCCACCAATCTGGAAAATTGAGTACACACAGACATTCATCGACGTCCAGATTTGAATCATCTCCGCGCAACTTCCTGGATTGGGGTCAGAATCTTTCCGTATCGGGTTCGCTTTCCTAGCCCATTTCTATCTATATCACCCACGATATGCCTGTGCTGAGACTTGCACTTGCACTGTTGCCGAATTATCCCGCTGGAGCTGGAGCTCGAGCTCTGTAATGAATATGCATATGAAAAGAAGGTTGTATTCCACCGAGGGATGGAGTGAGGAGTGACTGACTGCAAACATGTGTGTTTCTGTTATCTCCTTATCTGTACTTGGGCTTTTGGTGAGGCACAGCTGTTTGCGACTGTTTGATCCTACTCCAATCTACGTGGTCCAATATTGCTGGTTGATTTAAGAAACATTTTATTGACAATCTTACGAAGGTATAATTCTGGTCTGAGACGGGGAAAATGTCGTCAGAAATCCCCTTTTCCTCAATATTTTGCATTTTGCAAATGTTAGTGGTATGGGGCAATAATTACACCCAAGCTTCCCATTGATATTGATATCCCTTTTGCGTTGGTTATTATCTCAACAGCCCACGGGAGCCCACGGGATTATCATATATCATTAATTTATCTAACCGGATGTTGGATGTCGACATCTTACGTCGCCCGCACTCATTGACTAGGAGTCGCAATTTGACAAATACTCATCCAAGACAGACTATCACGCTAAATCTCCGCAGATGCAGTGGGAACTTGACAGTCCTCGCCGTTGGATTTGCAGAAGCGACTGTAATCGTCACGGACCATTTATCGCTCATCTATCGCTTTTCAGCGCGTCGATCTTCCACAACTTCAACCTCGCATTGGAGGCACCGAAGTCATTGGGCACGATATGATGTCGAGGCGCCGGATCTAAAGCTGAAGAACTCGGCTACCATGCTGCAGGCAGGAAGTATGCTCCCATAGCAAGAGACGAAGCATCGTACATGCTGTCCCACCGACCACGACACAATTGACATGCTATGTACAGTGAGCATCCACCATCTGGAGCAGCTTGACGACATTAATATACAAGTCGGTGAGAGTTGTTGACAGCAACCCATCGGTAAGCAGATCAAACGTAGTCGACTATTCAGCTGATCGCCGTCGATACATCCGACAGCTGTTGCCACTAGAACCGTGCTGTATCATTGCGTACTTGCCGCGAGCAAGCTTCTCGAGCATCAGACTCATCAGGACGTCAAATTCAGCGCAGCCGCAGCTTCATCATCGGCAGATGGCAACGGCTATACCCGTCCTTCCTGCGGTAATTCGAACATGGCTTCTGCGACGGGTGCCTGATACCACGACGACTCTGTGAACGGTGAGAGCTGTCCCGACGATCAGCCAGCCCAGCTATCGACTGCGCTACCATGAAGTTGAATAATCGGAGCTCTGCAACATCAAACTCTAAATGGCGGGTGCACATGGGAATGATGGATATGGATATTCGAATTTCGAATTTCGCACGGGGTGGTTTGGATGGTCAAGTTGCTTTTGTTTGCCCAGAAACGAAGCTTGACGGCGGACACTAGGTCAATACAGTATGTCAGTAGTCTCACGCCAGGAAAAGCAATCTCTCGCAAAGTCTATTTTGCTAGTTTCCACACTCAACCTTCCAATTTCTTTCGCATTTTGAAAAGCCCAAAAGTCCAAAAGTCCAAGTGTGATAGTTATTTTTATTTCTTCCTGACTCTCGCTCACTCACTCAATCCCTTACCATTCCATTCCCTCTGTTTGTCTCTCTCCAAAAATACGTCGTCCTCAAATCTTCTTCCGTCGCCAAATGCAGTACGGCATCCACTTACGACGTCGCAGCCACAAACACAAATTTCACGCAACCTCCATTTTCCCCACTGTTCGTCGGCATTGAGCACCTATCTCGTCTGAAGTGCAAGGATAGACCAATTGCTGGAACCCCTTGCCATCGTTATCTCAGGCACCGAACAGGGTTCTGCGAGACAAATTCCAGGGCATACCATATCATTTTTTAACTGGAGAAATTTCGAGTTTGCATTCGCACCTCTCCCTTCATCTCCACAGACTTTGGACATTACCTCTTCTGTCGCACGGGTTCCTTCTAGACTTTTCTTCAAACCTTTTTGTCAATTTGCTGTGATCAGATATCACGCATTACTTCCCAAGACTTTCGTCCAAACTTTATCTAGAAAAGTCATTCTTCTTCTGTGTCGACCGGTTAACCTTTCGCGAAGTCCCTGAGGGCCCGAAGTCGTCATGGTAAGCACTAAATTGCACGTCTTCAAGTTCGGAGACGATATCTGGGATCCAAGTCATCGCTTCGAGACTTCTTGGTTACTGCCACCATGGGTACTCTTCGTCGTCAGAGCTGCCATCGTAAGTATTGGCTCAAATACGAACCCCTACAACCAAATCTAACATACCATAGTCATTCTATGCCTTCTTTGTCCTTCTCTTCGTTATCTTCTGGGAAATAGCTAGGTACAAAAATGGAACTGCTATGGCCCGCTTCGAATTCTCCTACTTCACCAGTATGTTTCCATACCCCTCCCTTATCCTACACTCCATCTCATAAGCTATTACTAACCACCCTACCAGTCCTCTGTTACTGGGGCATAGCCTTCTACTTCCTCACCGCCGCCATCCACACCTTCTCCTATGCCCTCCACGGCGGCACCCCGCTCCTCAACCGACTCCCCCGCCCCCTCCAAGCCCTGCACGCCCTCTTCTACACAACCATCACCACCTTCCCTCTCCTCGTCACCATCGTCTACTGGGGCGTCATCTTCCGGGGCGTCTACCCCACCGGCTGGTTCCCGCAAGTCTTCACCGCCTGGTCCAACATCTCCGAACACGCGCTCAACACCTGTTTCGCGCTATTCGAGATCTTCTTCACGCGCACCAACCCCGCGCCGTGGATCCATCTCCTCTGGCTGATTGCCATCCTGGCCTGCTATCTGGGCCTTGCGTATATTACCGTCGCGACGAAACATCAGTATGTGTATTCGTTCCTGAATCCAGCGGAGGCGAAGAATGGACTCGTGGCGGCGTATGTGTTTGGGATTGCGGTGGCGATTTGTATTATTTTTGCGGCGGTGAGGGGCTTGGTTGCGGCGAGGAAGTGGGTTACGGAGGAGAAGATGGGGAAGCACGGGAAGTTTTACGGGGGGAGGGGGATGGGCACTGGGGAGGTGGAGTTGGAGACTGTGAGGATGTGGGAGAAGTAGGGATGAAATGTATGTGATCTTGGCAGATGGAGTTGCCGGAGAGGAAATATCGTGCAAAACATGGATGGATGGACAGATGATTTCTATGTCGGCTGGCTGGCGTTGGAATGGGAAGATACCTATGATGTACTTACAAGGTGGGCATGTGTACACACGTCTTTCACGATTTAGAAGATAGAATTCTCACACTTATCTAATATAATAGTAATAATAATTAAATTCGTTCCAGCGCAATTGCACCTGCATTATTTATAACATATTTTTCTTACCAGCACGCAAGCACCCAAACGCTTCACCGAATCCATTTTCCCCATTCCATCACATCCCAAGAACTCCTATTCCGATATAACGTGACGCCCAAATCCCAACACCCAAAATAATCGTCCAAAGGTATCAGACCAGATGCTACAGCTAGGAATCCATTTCCCTTTCCACATCATCCATCAATCAATCATTCCTCATCTTCGTACATGAACCCCTGGTCTTCTTCCTGATCATACGTTTCATCCCTCCCCATCTGAGACGCGCGATCCGAAGAGGAATCTTCCTCGACTACTTCCCTCTTCCCCTCAACCTCAACCTCAACCTCCGCTCTCGGCTCCACATCCCTCAACCCCTCCGCCTCCTTCTCCCTCTCCTCCTCCCCTTCCTCAATGATCACATCCCCACTCCACGGCCTCCCCTCCTTCACCTCCCTCCCACACCTCAAACACACCCACCCCTCCCCATCCTCCGCCTCCAGCCGCGTCGCCAAACACACAAAACAATACACACACCCACACTCCGCCTCATACGGATTCGTGATATCCGTCTGCGCGCTGCCGATCACCCCCGCCGCCGCCGCGCCCAGGACTTCGTTTTCCGAGGTCTGCGAATTCTGGTCGTGGTAGCAGATGGCGCAGGTGCGTTCGGGGAGGAACGCGAGCTCGCCTTTAGCGTTGGAAGCGGAGTCTTCGTCGTCGGGATCAGAGGAGGAAGAGGATGTGAGGAGTGATTTTGTGCGGCGCCATGCGCGGGACAGGATCCGGCGCCAGCGGGAAATACCCACGAGCGGGAGCACGAAGAGCAGGAATTCGGTGAAGGCGTGCCAGACGAGTTGGCGGTTGAGGTACTCGAAGGAGACTTCGCGGCTGACTTGGGAAGAGGGGGGCGCGAGACGGAGACGCAGGACGCGGTCGAGGAGGGTGCGGTAGCGCCCGTTGACGAGGAAGACTAGGAAGGAGGCAAATGCGGCTGTGGAGTGAATGTTCGTAAGACCGGTTGTGAGACGGGACAGTCGCTGCATTAGCGGCGAGGGCGTGCTGTATCCATCGTCGTGCCCGAGGAGATAGTACTCCCAGCGTGTCCAAGCGTATTTTCCCCCAACGGTAAATAATCCGTAAAGTGCCTTCTGCCATTTACTCGGGGAAACCAGCACCGGGCCTGATTTCCGCGCATCGGTGAACCGCAGATTCTGCAATGAGGCGCCGTACGTCGCATCGTGATCCCAGACCGAGAGCTTGAAAATCACAGCGCGCAATGCGAGTAGAATCTCCGCAGACCAGTCGTCCAGAATATGCGGCCCGAAATACTTCAGCCCCTCGCCTACCTGCCCTTTCAGCAATTCGACTAGTTCTTCATCAAGCAATTCTGCATCGACTTGCCCAACGCGGAACGCGGGACGAGTCCCCTCGCGGCCCCGGATCGCGTCCCAGGTGGTGAGGCCGGCGTGGCCGAGGCGTGAGAAGGGGAAAGGGAGGGAGGAGACTTGGGCGGCGAGCTGGGAGGCTTCGCGTTGTGCGGTGAGGTGGTTCTGGGCGGCGATTTCGCGGGCTTGCCGTCGGGCCGCGAGGCGCTGTTGCGCGAGTGTGAAGTCGTTAGATGTCATCGGGGGGGCATTGGATGGAAGGGCGTATATGTAATGGAGGGTCGTTGTCGTCGTTGATTGCTAGGGTAGGTCGGGGTTGTTTGTTAAGACTGCATGTGTGCTTGAGCTTGTGATGGTTAGTCATCAGTGTAGATGCCGAGGTTGATTTGCTGGCGCCGGATTAAGGTTGTTGCGGGCGGATCGGTCCATCGTGCTTGTTCCGTGGTCGGGAGAAGCTAGAATGGATTTGGATAATGGTCCCCCTTGGTCCTGGCCATTGAGAAGTTTGTATTCTTTATGAATCTGACAGCTAAGCTTTTGGCTGAATGCTGCTCAGTTTGCTCTTCTTAAAATCTCACCACCTCGAGCTCATGCCACCAAGCCTAGAAGCGTTTGCGTGTCCCGTCTAGACCCTGCCCTGGCTGCCCTGCCCTGGCTGCCCTGCCTGAGCTGCCGTCCTCGTTTCAACTCGGGACCGGCTCAGATTGGCTCTGCTCCAAATTTGGAGACTATTACAAACCAGCGAAATCATTAGTAAAAACTAAAGCATGTAAGCTGACGCTTCTACAACCGATGTTCGTCCATTTTTGGAATAGGGATAGACGCGTGACCCCAGAACGAGTCGTCTTCACTGCTCTTCCGCAATATCCACAGCCCCTTCCAACGTGATGGTAACGCATATCTGTGCTTTGTGAGATGAGATATTACACATTGCTCATTGTCATCCCCTGCAGCTCTATCATCTTGCTAATTGCTTGTTTCGTTGAGTTGGTTTTGGCAACGCTGATTGGCAACAGCGTGCCTGCGCATCTGCAAAGTGCTGACAATTCAAAAACTTTCCGCCGCTTACAGGAATCCTGCGAAAAACCGCTTTTTGCTATACATCTAGTGATCTTGAGGCTTGAGCTCTCTTCCATCGGTGACATCGGCCATAAAATCCCCGTTGCCATCTTTCAGCGGGATGGCGAATGTGTTTTTCTTGGGAAGGAGTTATACTTCACTTACTATACTTATTAGGATGTTTACGAGTCGCCTCCGCGCCTTGGAAAGTTCTACAAGGTGCAGGGGCAATCTGAATCTAGTAATGTCTAGGTACTTTTTCTTCTTCTAAGAGAGGTACGATGACTACACGGAGAACGCTGTTCATCAAGCGAGAACAGCAACTGAGGTCTCATCGTCATATGTCGCATCTCGTAAATTTCTACTATGCAGTCTACTTCACCGTTTGCTAGCTGCAACGAGGCCCGATCTACACGCAAATCACAATCACGGAGTGCCTTTAAGATCGATTTATCCCGCGATTTGATGTGTACAGACGTATCAGAAGGCAGCATACACTTTTAGAATCAGACAATTTCAGCTCCATGTCAATGCCACGCTTGTCGTCAGAATACACTTTGTCGGTGTGGTTTAAAGTCACAGAACCCTACATGGAGGTTCTTTTGATGCTTTGCGTCTGCTAGTCCTAAATTGTCATTTCGGACGTATGCTCAACGTGTGCAATCGGTACACGACCCGACAAGTCCCACTATACCCCAGAATTCCCAATTATACCCTTCTACCGACCAAGTTAATCACACTGTGATTGGTGAATATACGCACGTCGTCATCTGCAGCCTTTTCAGAAAGATGAACCCATGTCTAAATTTCGATGGATTCTCAGAATCCCTTGTCATTCTGCGTCTTCCTCAACCATGCACGTTCTTCAAATCCCGCGGGGCTCGGCACATCCATACCTTAGCACATAATTCCATGGCCACAACAATTTTATTGGCGGACTTGTAGAGGTGCTCATAGGTCCTAATGTATCGACTAGCACAATGTCCAACCGTTCCCATGCTGCAGTCTTCGTCAAGCAAGTGTTGAAATGACTAAGGTCACTTCCGTAGCGGGTTACAGTCTATGGTGATGTCAAGGTTATTTTAAAAAACAACCTTATCCTTATGATCTGAAAGCATTTGCTGACATGAGGGCCTGATTGCTGACAATAAACAAGCTTACCTGCGGAAAGTGGGCGGGTCTACATTAGGCGTAGTCTATTTTTTTGCGCCATACTTACTGTATACAATAATCTCAATTCTAGGAACATGGTTCGATATGCCCAAACATCTAAAGGCTTCAAAATCAGGATCATCAGCTTGCCACGCCAGCTTTCAGCTCTTAAAGAAGTCTCAAGTATCACAAAGTATATCAATGCAGAGCCAACCTGCATGTTCTTAACGACGAATACGCTCACTCTACTTCGAACTACTGTACGACACTTTTAGCCGGAAGATCTAATCACTTCAACACAACATGAGCCTTGGAAATCCCAAGGACAATCAAGCCTCGTCGAAAGAGGGGGAGGATAATATGTCGATGTTCTTTGACTTTGGATCTCCACTTCAAGAGATCCAGAATACTAATCAGTCGACTTTTCACACTCATGAGTCCCGAGGAGGAATAAGGGTCTCTTTAGCATGCGTTCCGGTAATTAAGCTTTATCATTTCCAGTCATCAAACTAATCGCTCCGATAGTGCCGAAGTCGCCATGTCAAATGTGGTGCAGAGATGCCATCGTGCAGTCGATGCCAGCAAGATGATAAGCCGTGCTTCTACGCAAAATCTCGGAGGGGAATGAGGGATAAGAACGCTCCTCGGAAGAGGGGTTCCGTTAAAGAACAACCTCGTGGACGATCCGCTTCCGATCAAAGTGGATATCCAAGCTCGAGCGGATCTCTTGTTGGAAATTCATCGAGCGAGTCCTGGCCTGGACTCTCATCTGAGGCCCCAAGTCCAGCCAGTCCTTCCTCAAGGCTGAGCAGCACTCAGCCTGCAGTCGATCCAAGAAGATTGATAGATCTTTATTACAAGTTTGTAGCACCCCTCTCCTGTCTAACTTTCGCCACTGACATTTGCGTAGCTTTTTCCATAAAGCTCATCCTTACATCATACCAAAGAGTCAACTCCTCAGCAGATGGGAATCGGATCCGGAATCTCTAAGGCACTTGCTTCCTGTAGTGCAATACATTGGTTCCCTCTACGCACCGGATTTGTCGTCCTTGGAGTTCCGTGCTCTTGCTCTCAGCCAGCTGGAACTGCCGGATTTGCCACCGAATGGCTTCACTGTCCAGACATTACTCTTGCTAGCGATTGCAACCCACGGAGAAGGCGAAAGAGATAATGCACGTGCCATATTGGATAGGAATATTTATATCGCGTTGAAAATTGGTATGAACCACCAAGCCTTCGCAGGCATGGAGCGAGATCCGATATTAGCTGAAAGTTGGAGGAGAACTTATTGGGGTATGTTCGTTGTAGATGGAATCTTTGCCGGGATTGCTAGTGCTTCGAGTTTTCTGTAAGGATTCGTCATAACTGAAGTTATGTTACATCTTTGCTAATCATTTCTAGTTTATCGGGCATCGAGACACATGTTGATCTTCCCTGCGAAGACTACGATTACGAACGCGGAGTAGCTTTGCCCTTACCTCTTAGGAATATGCAAAGTGCTAACTGTTAGCAGTGCATACCGAGACCTCGGACCCTATTTGAATACGATTCTCGTGATTTCGAAGACGAAATTCCAGTTTTTTCTTCCTTCACTTATCTCATCGACCTAACACGAATTATGGGTACTATACTCAGCGTAACAAATATCACCGGCAAGGAGCTGGAGTCAGCTGTCACTAATGCGGATGCTATGCTCGTGAGCTGGAAAATTCATTTACCGAAAGAGAAACAGGGCGTGGTGGATCGAAATGAGGATATTGATCAACTATTATTCCAAGCTCACAACACGTTACAAACGTAAGTGCTGCATCATCTCCATGTTCAAATGTCACGCTAACACACTCTAAATATAGTCTCCTAATCTACATCCACCGTCCCCTCTCCCGCCTCTACCACTCCCCTCTCGAGAAACTCTCCCGCTGCGCACCCCCACCTCCTAGCACGACCCCAACCGGCTCCGAAGACCTTACCCACTGGATCCACACGAAAAAAACCATCGACGCAGCACAGACCGCCATAAACCTCTACGCACTTCCCTCTCCCATCCTCCTGCACACCCCGCTCGGTATCTGCGGTATCACCAAAGCCACGCTCGCGAATCTCAGCGCGTGCGCATATGTGTTTGACCCGCGAGGCGAGAAGGGCGGGAATGCGTGGAATATGACGCGAGATCGGATTCGCTTGGGCCTAGGCGCTACAAAGACGTTTGCGCAGGTGTGGGGTGGGGCGAAGGGGACCGAACGGGAGCTGAAGAAGATTGCGAGGGGGGTGTTTGCTGGGGCGGGGCTGGACGTGGAGAGGGTAAGAGATAGGGGGAGGGGGAGGGGAGGGGTTGCGGGTATGGGCGGGGATGGCGCTGCGGGGCTGGGGTTTGGAGGGATGGTGGGTGGTTGGGATGATTATGGGTATATGGGAGGGGCGTCGTTTGATGCGGGGTTTGACTCGGGTGACTTGCAGTATCTGGGGGATTTAAGCGGGTTGCAGGTTGGGTTGGAAGCGGGTATTAGGTTGATGAGTGATGCTGGGGATTCTACGTGATGGGTGGCGGTTCTGGAAAAGGAATGGGTATAAAATAGGGGGGTTCAATGTCTTTGGTGACTCGGGGTATTGCATGGTATATATATTCGATTGGCATACACACGACTCATAGTGCGGGAATGGCGTTGGTTTGTGGAATGGGATTGGGAGGGGCATCATATAAATCTCTGTCTATTGTAGAAACTGCATCAACATAAACATCAATAACACTCAATGTCTCATTCAATTTCACTCAATTTCTCACTTAAATTCTCAGAAAGCACTGCGCCAAGTTTGACTTAATACCCAGTGTGGCCAAGTCGAGATCTATAGCCAGAATACAATCTTGTTCTGCTCTACTTTCTAATTCTTCTTCTGAGTAATATATATCTAAACTATCTATAACAAAAATCAAAATCCATCTAACTTACCAAATCTAAACTCTACACATCTATCTATCCAACTTAGATATCTATTTATCTATCCATCTATCAAGCACCCAACGCCTTCAAAATCTCACCAAACGTCGGTCTCTGCTGCACAACCGGATTCACACACAAATAATGCAACGCATTCAACATCTCCACTTCCCCTCCTTCCTTCTCATCCCAAACATCCTCCCCAGCTGTAACCTTCCTCTCCACTAACCCCAATAAATCTTCAACCAAATGGCCAAACGCAAGCACTTCCATCTTCTCAATAGACTCTGCGTATGCGTGGTCCGTGCCATAGACACTTGCAGCGCCAAAATCTCCCAGGAGTGCGTGTCCGTTGTCGTTGATCAGGATATTATGCGCGTACAGGTCGCCGTGCACGATACCTTTGGAGTGAAGGTGTGAGGACACGGATGCGATTCCGGTGATGATTTTCTTGCATTTTTCAAGCGAGAAGACCGTTGAGGCGGGGAATGCATCGCGTGTGCAGCTGTCAAGAGTGGGTGGGAGACCGAGGTTGGCGTAATGAGGAGGGATGAGCTCGAGGACCAATCCGCGTTTGTCTTCGGGATGGGAATAGATTTTCCCAAGAGGTGAGATCAGATGCGGATGCTGTCCAGCGAGGATGCAAGCTGCCATCTCGTCGGTGGGAGAGCCGTCGCTGGTAACGGCGCCTTTGAAGAGTTTGATTGCTACCTCTTTGGGGATTCCTGACTTGGTCCATGTTCCCTTTGAGATAATCCCTGATGCGCCTTCACCGAGTAGTTCGTGGACTTGCAAGTCCCGCCAGGAGACCTCTTCTAAAACAGCATCGGAATCAACTTGTGGCGCACAAGGGTTCCCAGAGAATGAGAGGAATGACAATTCAGGGAGCTGGAACAGCCATTCCGGCATCACAGAAATACTATTCACCGACAACCTCAGCAATCCCAGCTTTCGACAGTGCGCCATCTCCTCTGGTAAAGTCGTCAATCTGTTCCCAGCTAGCATACACTTCTGAAGACGGTGACAATGCCCAATACTCTTCGGGATATGCTCAATCCGATTATTGGTGAGAATCAACCAGCGCAACTTGCGTGGGAAAGCACCTTCGGGGATAGTAGTCATCCCGTTGTTTTTGAACGCGATCATTTCCAAAGACCGGCATTTTGCAAGCTCTTTGGGGAAAGTGGTGAAATTGCAGTCGGAGAAGAAGGCGACTTTGAGTTTGTGGAGACGGTGGATTTCTGAGGGGAGAGAGGATAAGAGAGGGTTATTGGATAGGTCGAGGATTTCGAGCGTGTCGTAGAGAGAGAGAATTTCTTGGGGAAAGGAGGTTAGGTTGCTGGAGATTTTGATCTTGGTTGCGTTCTTGTATTGCCCGGCTTGGAGACCTTGGATTGTTTGCATGATGGGTGAGTGGAGGTATTTGGGTGTGGGTCAACTTCTGGGCTTGGTGACGAACTGATGTTCTTGATCGTCGCCTTGTTACTGTATCCAACACCCTAGCAATCTGAATACTCAATGAGAGAGTATGCCGGACGAGATATTATGTTTCCTCAAATCATCGAAAGAAGGGATGAAATGTCAGCTGCAATCTGTCTCGGACAAGGTTACTTCTCGTCACATGACTGTGGGGGTTACTAAGAATAGATCAGTGTGTACTAAGTAGAGCTCGAAGTTTGGGTGTTGCATTCTAGCTTGAGACTGCCTTGGATCATCAACAGAATTTCTGTTACCGTAAAGATGGTCTGTTGTGAGTTTGATGGACCAGATAGTATCCACAATCAAGGTCGGAGGAGAACAATCGTGGTACATCTGGCCGGCTCATGCTACCCACGCTACAGAGGCGTAGCGAGAATCGAACTATACACGACGTTTGTTGCTGTGGCATCATGAAACTTACTTGCTTGAGAGGAGGTCGAAGTCAGTGCCGGGACGAATGCTGCTCACAGAGGTGCAGTGATGCCTTCACATCTGCATGAGGGTCGACCAAGTGATCCGAGGCCTGTGCCAGGAGAGTTTTATGGTGGCATTGTAGACCGTCTATGCCGACAGATTCAGGGAAGCCCATTGCCAGGAAAAGTGCTTCTTGCTGCTCAACACTTCTGATGCCAGAAGCTGCTCTGATATATATTAGAGAAGAGTGTCAATGCCATGTTAAATAACCTTACAGGGTCGTCGAAGACTCCGCTTCCACCTTCCCTCGCTTAAAATTGCAACTTTCAAATTGTGCTCACATTCGCGCATCTACAACTTCACAACGCGACTATTTTCCAGCCTTGACCACAGAAACCACATTTACATCCCACTTCGTCCTTTGCTCTCCACCTTATCGACGCTTAATCATAATTATGGCTACACAAACATTGAATTCGTCGGTTCAACCGACCGATGTGTACGGAGGAGGTAAGCTATATCATCGCCTTGAGCTAAAAGCTCATCAAAGATCTCCAGGAAACTGAAAACTAATGGGTGATGAAGATGAGGTTTCTGCAATTGTCATCGATCCCGGGTACTCGAGTATACGCGCCGGGTTTGCAGGAGAAGATACCCCCAAATCATACGTCAATTCGCATTACGGTGTACGAGATGGACAATCGTTTTTCGGCGACAATGCGATTCACAACCCGCACGCGCATCTCGAGATCCGCAATCCAATGAATAAGGATGGCGTAGTTGAGGATTGGGATACTGCTGAGCAGTTATGGAAGTTTGCTATTACTTCCAGACTTACGAGTTTCAAACAAGCGGACCCTAGGACGAATGGATTGAACGACAAGACGGAGGATATGGATGTCGATATGGAAGAGGGGCAGGAAAAACCATTGGAAGAACATCCATTGTTGATGACAGAAACAGCATGGAACACGACAAAATCTCGCGAAAAGTCCATCGAGGTAGCAATGGAATCCTGGGGTTGTCCCGCATTCTGGCTTGCGCGCAACAGCGTCCTCGCAGCTTTCGGCGGCGGAAAAGCAACAGCATTAGTCGTCGACGTCGGCGCATCCAACGCATCAGTCATCGCCGTACACGACGGTCTTGTGCTTAAGAAATCCGTGCAAAGATCTCCACTCGCCGGAAATTGGCTCTCGTCCCAAATCCGCACTCTTTTCAACACCGTCGAACCGAAAGTGGATCTCGTCCCCCATTTTATGATCGCATCCAAGACACCAGTCGATGCAGGCGCTCCTGCTCAAGCTACCTATCGCAAATTCGATACCCCGCCTACCCCTAGCTATCGTGCTCTTGAGGAAGAGCGCGTTCTCACCGAGTTCAAGGAATCAGTAGTGCAGGTCTGGTCTGGGCCCGGCCGTTTGAGCACTGGTACCGCGAGTGGCTCAACGAATCTGGACGCTGCGAAGGCGCAACCTGGCCGTGTTTTCGAGATGCCAGACGGCGCGAACCAGATGTGGGGTGTAGAGCGATTCAATGTCGCGGAAGGAATGTGGGATGAAAAGGCCGCGTTGCCCATCGACGGTGAAGCCGCTCCTACAAAAGCTCAAACTATTCCAGAAATGGTCAAAGCCTCGATTGCGGCGGTGGATATGGATTTGCGAGCGCATTTACTGCAGAATATCATAGTTACGGGAGGAAGCACTTTGCTTCAGGGATTCACGGATCGTTTGAACAGTGAATTGACAGCTTTGTATCCGGGTGCTAGGATCAAGTTGCAGGCTGCGGGTCTTACGCCAGAGAGAAGGTTTGGAGGCTGGATTGGTGGAAGTATTTTAGGAAGTTTGGGGACCTTCCATCAGATGTGGATCTCGAAGAAGGAGTATGAGGAGTTTGGTGCTAGTATTGTAGAGAAGAGATGCAAATAAGTGGGATGAAGGGGTGGGATTCGTTTCGGTTATGATGGAGATGAAGATAAGAAAAGTTATGCTATACTTCTATAGAAGATTCACGTTGGCTGGAAGGGTGGAATAGGTGGTTGGCGTTTGAGGGAGTTATGTTGTGTGTGTGTGTGTTTGTAGAGATATAATACCTAAATGGATGATCATTTCTGATACTAAATACTATATATATATGCCTCTCTTCTTTGGACAAATGTCAACAATGGTGGTTCTCTCGTCTACCACCCTCTCCATCGAACCCAAATATCTACAATCTCATCCTCTTTTCCCTTCCGGCTCTCATCCACAACTAGGTACCATCCATACCCCGCGCCGGCAATACATGCATGGTTGGGCCAGATACGAATTTTCTGGCCGATGGTGAGTTCGGAATCATTTTTGCCAGGGTTGGTAAGGATGCCGTGTTCTTGGGAGATGCGGGAGATTTGCCACTGTCAGGAATCACATTAGCATGATTGGTCACGTCAAAAGCCAACAGCGCAGTGGAAAGCGAACAGCGTAGGATAGAAGAGTTGCAAGAATATTGATACATGGAGTAGGTACGTACACCAGAGTAGTTCTCGGGACCAGAGTTAGGTAGAACGAAAGAGGAGCGGTTCCAAGGTGTAAGAATTCCCCAGCCGGAATAGGCTTTGCATGGTTCCCGACCAACTAGAATTAGTTGTCAGTAGTTTCGTGGAGACAGGACGAGCGTCATAATGAGATACAGGAAGGAAACGCATGCATGGGAATATTAGCGGGCTTTACTTACTAGCCAGAGAACCAGCTGTGATTAGAGCCTCTGGAGAGTTGGAGGTACCACGAGAAGGGTAGAGAGACGCAACTTCTGCGAGAATCGTGAGGCCGAGAGAAGAGAACTGAAATGAAAAGCTTAGCAGATTGTAAAAATGAAGGACAGGGATAATATAGAAGAACTTGCGTCGAGCATATTTTCTGGTAGTGCATGAGTAGCCAGCTGTTGTAGATCAAGAACCGGATACACTCCAGCATGCAGTTCAATTTCATGACCGGGTTCACGAATTGCATCAATAGTTGCTTTGAGAGCGGAGACCTCTCTGGATTCTTCTTCGGAGGTGACGTCGACGAAAAGATTGCGAATGGACGTGGTAGTTGGCGTGGCACCGACAGAAAGGACAAGAGGTGTTTTGTTGTCGAATGTGAGATCTACAATGCCGACCGTCACGAGGAGAGATTCAAGTTCCTGACGGAGGTAGTCGAGAGCGACTGTTTGGGAGTTTGATGAATAAGAGTGACCAGCGTGAGAGTAGAGACCGTGGAATACACATTCATCGCGTTTAGCGAGCGAGAAGACCGAGGCGATGAGATCGGTGCAAGCTGTGGTCTCAGGAATTACACCAGCTCTGTGACCGCCCATATCGATCTTGATGAAGATGAGAGGTGGAACACCAGACTTTGCGTAGATGCGGGATACAGAGTCTAGTTGCGCTGGGTGGTCAATCATCAAGGAGAGGCCTCTGGGTCCAAGAGCCTTTGAAATGGCAGCCAATCGGTCAACTGCTCCAGGTGCGACAGGAAAACTGTATAGCACCTATCGATTGTTATGAAATGGTATGGTCATTGCACTCAAGGCTCAAGTGTAACAAGAACTCACGTTGACGTCCCTGCCGCCGTTCTTGTACTCAAGCAATAGGGGTACCACATTCTCCGCTTCAATTATGGTTGAAACTACAATATTAGCTGGTCGAGATCCAGCTCCGACTTGGAGTCTTGTTAATTCGGTAGTCTTTGAAGTCATCAGTGTTCACTCATATTGAATAACTGCAAGCTCGAGAAGTAAAAGACATTCTATATTCAGAGAGAACTACTCTAGAGGATTATTCCAGCGGACCACTCCAGAGGACTACTCTGGTTAAGAAACAGAAGAAGAGGATAAGCTATCCTTGAACTACAATACCTTGTGTGTCTTGATATGAGCTCTCCATCCAAACCCCAAAGAGTCCACAGCCTCAAGCATGTCACTGCAATTCTTCTTTACTTTAGATAGGTCGAGGACAGCTGCGGGGCATGAGACATCATGTAACGATTTCCCCACATAGTTTTTCACGAGATCATCCCTTGATGCGCGAGGATACATGGCAGAAGATTCCATGGTGGAAGCAGTGAACAAAGAGATGCCGTTCGAAATAGGTGTGTGAATGGAAAAAGTGAAGTTTGTGTATTGGATTGAGGTACACTTCAGGGTCGGGTGGGAGAAACCTTGAACCACTTATATATCATGTCAATGGTGGGACATCATGGGCCGAAGAAACCCCCTCCGTTTTCACCGCGATACATGATGCCTCGTCCCTGCATATAGATATCCCTATCTCGTATCTTAAGGACAACTCGAAGGGCGTGATACCTCGTGTCTGTCTCCAACATATAAAGTTTCGAGGAAAACCATTCTTTTGATTGGTCGACCATTCTAGCTCGATCTGTAGAGATAACCACACGAACCAACTACGCAGATCGCGAACCTTCCGTCCAGAGCTCATTCCACCTTACAACTAATTCAATAGGTACGACTTTGAACAACAAAGGTGGCCTGCGAAAGCCCTTACACGACTCGAGAGCTCTTCAAAAGCTTTCCGAGATAGCGGGCGCAAAAGCTGACTCGAAATTTCGATGATTGCAGCTTTCTAGTTGGCTCAGCACCTCAGGTGTGGTCGCAACAACCGCGAAGATGGCAGGCGCCAATAGCAACGAGCCAAGCGATACAGTTACATTTAATGATATCGACTGGAAGCGCCAGGAGGAACAAGACAATGCGAATCTTCAAGCGCTGCTGAATGAGAGTGTGGAGAAGGGAGATTACAGTGAAGGACTCTTTTCGGATCGACCTCTGGATACAGGCGAGAAGGCAGACGACGCGCAAGACTTCGAAGATATCAGCGATGACGATCTACCGGAAGAAGAAGAAGCTTCTCTACCAGGTGGCGGAGATCTGCCTGGACTGACAGATGATGCTGGCACGAGTAATGATACCGACGATTTGTTTGGGGAAGGGCGAGGTTCTTCACCTTTCGGCGACTTTGACGACAATGTTGAAATGCAGGATGGTGAACAGCCAGCGGCGACTACTGAAGAAGAACCATCTGCGTCTACTGCAGAAGAAGAGGATTTGGTGGAGCTTAATTTCCCAGGTCATAGAGAATGGCTAGCGAACCAGGATCTTTCAATACCTGCGCCAGCAGAGTCCGAGGCAGATTTGCTCAAGCAGTGGTGGCCAACATTTGTTCAAGGTGGCCCATTGGATTTCAATGAATTGCTCCCTCCCAAGAAAGCGCATTTCGTACCTAAGGTGCCGCTTAAGCAGCCAAAACCTCTACAGCCTACAAAAGTCAGTCTTGACCTTGCTCCTGATCAAGAGAAATCTTTTCGTGCCGCTGGCCCAATAACGGGTGATAAGCGGAAACGCGCACTCGAAGCCGAAGCAAAGGGCCTCATCGCAATCATCGAGGAATCATCCGATGAAGAAGCAGGTGATGAGGGGTTCGACTTCGATGAGCCCGAACCAGATGAGAAGTTGGGAGGGGTGAGTTGGTCAGACCTGCAAATGATCTGCGATGATTGGGAATCGAAGATACTCTCAGAGCCACTGGCCAGCGAAATAGAGATTGTTGACGACCAGCCTATGGATGATTGGGAGCGGGAGATTCTTGGTCATTCGGCAAAGCGAAGGAAAGTTGAGCCAAAGCAGATCGACTACATGAGCGCTCCCCGATTTGCGGTTCCTTCGTTTGATAACCTTGAGGAAGTTGCAATGGTTTCCGCCAAGCGACCTATCTTGGATATGAACGATCCTCATCTACTTCTCGAAGAAGTGAAAGCAAATATTGCAGCCAAGCGTCAACGTCTGGGTGGAAACTTCCGAGCAGGAAATAATAACCTCTCCAAGACCTTGAGCAAACGCTTCAATATCTCCAACGACGAGGCTTACGATGCTCTCAAGGAGAACCATCAGAGTAAGGTTAGAGCGGCTATCAACAATGTGACAGTCGAGCACAGTGTTCCCGCTCTGCGTTTGCAGTGGCCTTACTACAAGGTTAAGTTATTCAACAAGGAGGCTCGGTCACTTCATCGACCGACGCTCAAGTTCCAGAAGTTCATTAATCAACCTATCAGCTTTAGTCGGCCAGGATTACGGAAGAGGAAAGAGGCCCGACTTATGTCTGTTGCGGAAGCATTTAAGGAAACCAAAGACTTGACATTGGCCGATCACTATTCCACCGCAACTCTGATTGAATACTCGGAAGAACAACCAACAGTTCTTTCGAATTTTGGTATGGGTAGTCGGGTCATCAACTACTATAGACGTAAGGATGCGGAAGATACTGATCGACCAGTTCCGGAGGATAGGGTTGGTGATACAACAATTTTACTCCCTGAAGACAAGTCTCCCTTTGCGAACTTTGGCTTCGTGGATCCTGGTGAGACGGTACGAGCAATACATAATGCCATGTATCGAGCTCCGATATACAAACACGAGCCCAAGAATACCGACTTCCTGGTCATCCGCAACAGCACAGGAGTTGACGGAACCTCATGGCACATTCGTAACATCGATAACTTATTTGTTGCTGGGCAGCAATTGCCTTTCGTCGAAATTCCTTCGCCGCACTCAAGGAAGGTCACCAATGCTGCAAAGAACAGAGTCAAGATGATTGCCTTCCGAAAGATTCGACGCTCTGACCAAAAGTGTCTTAGAATCAGTGAGCTTACCGCCCATATTCCCGATACCACGGATATGCAGAATAGACAAAAGTTGAAAGAGATTCTCGTCTATGACAAGGTCGAGAAAGTGTGGCGTCCTCCGGAGGGAGCTCCAATTCCAGACTCAGCGCAGCTCCAAGCTTTGGTAAAACCTGAAGATGTTTGTATGATTGACGCTATGCAAGTCGGTCTTCGACATTTGCACGATTCTGGTTACGCGGCGGTGACCGAGAAAGAGGAGAAAGATGACGCGCTTGACACCTTACCCATCGAGCACCAACTTACTCCTTGGAATACTAGCAAAGCTTTCGCAGAAGCCACCACTGGCAAAGCAATGCTCAAGCTTCATGGTGAAGGTGATCCTTCTGGTTGCGGGCTTGCGTTCAGCATGATTAGAACCTCTATGAAAGGAGGTTACATTGGTGCAGTACAAGGTCCAAATGCAACATCTGCTGCTGCCATGGAGGCACAGAAAAAAGCAAACAATGGCCATACCTACAATGTCAAGAAGCAAGAAGAGCTTTACAATGCTGCAATTCGCGATATTTGGGAAAAGCAAAAGAGGAATTTGTCTGATGCCGATGAACACCTTCAGAATGACTTGGAGGATGTGGATGAAGACGATCGATTTGGCGTAGCACCTACGCCACACTCGATGCCAACACCTGCACCATTCGATGATTCTGTGAGTCAAGTCAGCAGAATCAGCATGGACAACCCGTCAGGCAAATTCATGCGTATCACGCGTAAAGTGCAAGTAGGAGATTACGGCCAAACTCAAGAGGTGGTAGAGACGGTTAGAGACGTGAGGGTTTGGAGAGAATACATGAAACGCCGGAAGGTAATGGAGGCTGCAAACTCAGAGTACGATTTCCCCTCTATTCTTTTCAACTTCATCTGCTAACCATTTATAGTGTCTACACAGTCAACCTTTCGGGTGATGCAGAACAGGATAGGGTCGTTGTAAATGAGTACGTTATTCAACCAAAGCGATATAAGCGGCAACGTCCCGTACCAAAGGTTGCACATCGCTAACGACAACCTCTCTTATAGGATACAAAAAGAACTAGATCGACTCGAGCGCAACAAAGATCGCCGACATGCCCGCGAAAAGCAAAAGTCGAAACAATCTCAGGCACTTCAAAATGCCAGTGGACAAAGCATGGCTGGCTCGCCATCAGCGTCTGGTGCAGCGAACACCGTAGAGAAACCTACTGGCACTACCAGGAAGTGTGCTAACTGCGGCCAATCCGGACACATCAGGACCAACAAAAAGTACTGTCCCCAATGCCGCTAAATCAAACTTACTTCTACTTTCTAGATTTTTCCTTCACCTACCTCATTCTTGGCACCCAGTTCTCGTGCTGGTGTGGGTCTCTTGCTCAAGGAGCTACTCTTGACCTATCTGTTCTTAATCCTTCTCTTTGCTTCTTTCCAAAATTCTTATGGATTCATGGATTGACGCATACCCGGAATGTCTACTTCTATCTTGATTTACACCCTAATATTATTAATAATACTTGCTGACACAACCACTTCCGCCACTCAGACTTTGTCCTCTTCTAAATGGCACGATGAAATCAGAAGACGCTGCACCTAATGTTGGTGGATTTGGTGCTGTCCAACCACCTTCGTTTGGCTAGTGCGTATGCTTCGATCGGGACACGGCAAGATCACATGATCAATATTTCCTGAGCCCTGCCACGCACAATCTACGCCTCTCTCCTTCAAACACAGGCTTCCTTTGCCTTCTTTCGACTTTGGGTTATCTCTTTCTGTGCTGCCTTCTACTATGGCTCCATACGGAGAAATTGCCTTGTAACAAGCAGATGACCTTTTGCATGAGCTCAGCAGGATTTTTCCGAGCCATCGAGCAGGAGATCATTGTGGCGATTCAGGCAAGATTGGTGCATTAAGACGATTACGATATGGAGGATATTAGGGAGGCGAGTAAGCCGTAGAGCGGAATAAATCCTGCGCCTACGATCAGAAGACAAGGTTGACTAAATCTATCCAAGCAGCCCCGACACAGGACCACGGCCTTCATCATGCCCTGGTTTGACCTCGCCCCGTTCAGGAACCTACCACCTTACTAATCAGAAATAAAACAACTTCGTCATTGCAACCTTGGAATAGGTCTACGATTTCGAAACTCATATTTAACAGGTGTGAGTCGGGGACTCGGGGAAGGGGAACACTTGTACTGTACAACATTGAAGAAAAGTGGGAAACGATTCGATTTTCGACTTTTACCACGGGGAATGGATGAGGGCGTTTGTTTCTTTTATCCTACTAATATTTCAATCTCTCTGCGTGACGTTAACTGCGTCTCTAACTCGGAACCGGCGGGTATATGGTCGGTTGACCATGCCCATGGAGTTTTTGGAGAAATGAGGGAATCTTTTGGGGAGCTGGGGATAACAAAAAAAATACATGAAGTTTTTGGTATTACGTGCATGGCTTGCATGGTTTCATGGGGTGGGCTGGTACCGGCTGCGGGTTGGCATGGAATGCTAAATTGAATCGGTGGGATGATGGGAGGATGGGTAAATGGACGCACATGCTTTGCTGTGTGATATGCTACAGTAATGCAGTCAACAGCAATCTTTGCAACTATTGACTATCTGAGATCATGATGCGCAGCTCAGAGATCCTCAGAGCGTGTCGATGTGCACAGCGATGTAATGCGAGGCCATGCTTTGCTCGAAAACATGTTGAGTTTAGAAATGAAAATTGCCGTCTCCTCCAGTGGCTAAATCAAGCGATGCCCTTTCAAGAGACAAACTGGTATGTTCTGTGCAGCTTTGACGTTGACGATGCCACGACGTGATAGAATGTGGAACTGAAACCCGAGGTCTTACCATTGTTCACACATATATATGATAGCCGACTGTCGTTGTTGTAATGTGATGGTAAACAAATACTTGTTATATCCAGTGCTCTTGGAGTCTCATCTTCGTCTGAATTGTTCCTCGCTGCTGTCGTAATTCTGTGATATACGATTTCATCTTTTCAGTATCCTTAAACGTGTTCGTAAGCTTTTCCAGACACCAACACTACCTGTGAAATCTCTTTGCTTGATCGTGTATTCAGTTTGTTTGTCAATAAGATACTCCCATACATGCTTCCTAGCTGTTGTGTTCTCCTTTGCAGCCTTCAACACCGCCTGTGTGATCAGCGGTCGACTGTCAATACCAGCCATCTCATTTTGCTTAAATAAAATCTCGAGCAGTTTGACAGGTTCTTCACGGTTCCCTGCAGCTGCTAAAACCATGGCCTTGGTGATAGGCTCTCTGATCCGTCCTTGTGCTCCCACAATCTCAGATGCTAACGAATAGGCACCATCATCTTGCAATAACACTGCTAACCATACGGTTTCAGTAACATGAACATCGCCACCAAAGCGCTTTAACAAAATCAACATGGGTGCTTCCTCGCTGCGCCAAGTGTGGGGACTCGGAGGGCGGCTCAAAAGCTCTACTAGGACTTCTTCGGATATTTCTGCGAGAATACTTTTTTTGGGCCTATGATTGAACGCAGCCTTCAGAAAGGCACTGGTATTATCTGGGTTTCTTGCGATATCTATAAGTAGATCTTCTGTAATATCAATACCTTGGTTGAATTCTAGGAGGCGTGCAAATATCTCATAGCGCGGAACCGCCCAAGCATTTCCCAGTACGGAGTGTTTACGTTCTGAGATATACCTGTGCGGGTTTAAGGACTTATCTCTCAGTATCGTTCTGATAACAGTACGCACACCCATTTCGTAGCATTCCTCTTCAGCTCGTAGGCTTTCTTGTAGTTCGTGGTTGTCGAGCGGGATGCGGTGATGTGAGTTGTTCTCCCACATCCAGTCCCATACAAGTACAAAATCGACAGGAACGTTTTCGACCAAACGAAGTACATCGGACCATATGGTGCCTTGCTGTAGTTCACAGTGTGTCATAGCAGGCCACTCATAAACTTCTGGTGGAGGGACGGCAATGACGATGACTACAAAATGATTTTTGCACGCCCGGATTATTGAAAGCTTCGAGCTCGCCTCAAAATGACATACCAAATCCCCCTGAAATACAGGATGTGCCGATACCTGAAAGCTCCAGCTAAGCACGATGTCTCCTGTAGTTTTTTTATGCTCAGGTGTTACTACCATGACGAGGGTCGCATTCTGTTTCTCGTTCGTAATCGTAGCCGGGTTTACTTCTGATATATAACCGACAACAATTCCTTTACCTTTAATCATTGATATTGTAGCTCTTTTCAGTGGCCACGTTCGCACGACTACCTGTTCACCCAGAACGTATTTGCAGACAGTCTGCAATAACTCCTCCCATGGCACACCATAATTAGGTATGATGCCAGCCTCACGAACATCATCGGAGCACATTGCAAGCAACGCGTAGATCTTATCGTGTTCGAGAGTTGCTCGGTGAGTATGATACATGTCCAAAAGCTCTCCTAATGTGTATATATTTAGCGATGACCGATTCACAGCAACCATATCCGTATTCGATCGGAAGAACCCGCCTCTAATGAGACGGCTCACTGAATAAACAAGGCTCTTAATTTGTGGCCGAGCTTCGTAAAGCTCTTTCAGAGCATCAACGCCGAGGCACAAAGAGTAACCGGCAATTTCTGTAGTGCCGCATACCATGTGAACATGTTTGGCTGCAGCAACTTCTTGTAGTACCTGATAGATATAATTGTCAACAGGAATTGTGGTTTAAGAGGGATTTACATACCCAAACTCGACGAAACCAAGGCCTCCGGAGCAGAGTAGTAATTGCAAATCTGCCTCTATCATCATTGCTAAACTCAACGCTGGATTCATCGCTCGATTCTTCACTAAACTCAACGCTGGATTCATCGCTCGATTCTTCACTAAACCCATCGCTGGATTCATCGCTAGGATTTTCACTAAAGTTAACGTCATCGCCGAGTAGAGCGGCGAGGCGTGTCGTTCTTCCGTCGAGCTTTGTAATTCTTCCAGCACCTGCAAGTCGTATCAACTCAATCGCGCGGTCACTATCGTCTCCCTCGGGACCCAGCCAAACAACTACTTGACGTGCTTGACTATATATCTTCGCCATCATTTGAATTTGCTGTTCTTTCTCTGGGATATCCTCCTGGTTGATGCACACTGCATCGATCCAAAGGTACCGGTCAAACGAATGATCACGTAATTGTATCAGAGCATGATTGAGACTTTCCGTGATGGGTAACTCGACCCCGTCAATTTCGATTAAGCAAGGTTTTTCGGGGCTGCCCCAGCAATACGACAAACATTCATACTGATGTCCTCGTCTACCGAAGCCTCGTAACGAGTAATCGAGAAGTTGACAGCAAACAGGCGTACTCTCATCCTTGTTTGGAAGCAGACGAAGCAGACGGATATTATCAGGACCAGGTGGAAGCGGGCGATAACACGCAGGATATTCTGAAGTCGTCATGATGAAGGTCGCTGCTTCTCAGTGAAAGAGGATTGTATTCTGAACAGACCAAAAAACATAGAAGAATTCCAAAACGGGCAAATGAAAATTTCTCTTCTTTCAGCCCGAAGAACGAGTTGAAGAGAATGAGGCTTTGTCCTCGAGAAGACACAGTCCCGCCAAATGAATGATTAGATGTTGTGTAATATCACATGGCGTAAGCAGGACATACCATCACGTGCCTACTTGAGCCGCTCGCTCAAGGCCATCGTTCCTCATGATGCTCACAGAGAAGACGTCAAGCGCGGCGACGGCACATATGGAGGTCCAAGTACTGGGTATCGCCACGGATGGGAGTTCTAAGCAGAATCCTGGAAATCGTCTATATAAGCCAACTGTTCAATGATCTACTATCGAATTCTAAAATCATGTATCGAGCAACTCGATCTTTTACCGCCGAATTCCGATATTTTGTCTTTTCTAAGTCTACAGACTAATGCACACTGCCTTAGATAGTGAATGGACGAGTGAGGTTCCGCGACAGCAGCTTGACTCCATCGTCAGTATATCTACTAAGATATCTAATCAGTATTACAGTCAACAGGAGGACATCACCACAAAAGGACCTCACTTCTACACCTTCATCTATGATGGAGCTCAAGCGAACCCCTTTTCGTCTAACACAGGCCACCGGGACCCAGTTTTAATAAGGGGGCGGTTTCCCACTTCTTCTGGGAGAACAATGTCTATCTTGCTTCGTGAACCTCTAAGCGATGGCGAAATTGCTCTATTTCTTCTATATATATTATTAGAATGTGTAAAACCTCACTGCAAGCCTCTTGCATTACCAGGATATAGAACACCCAACTAATTATTTCGCATGGGAGAGTGGTGCCTCTCTTATATAGATAGAAAGAATTGAGTCGAACAATCAGTACAACTAGTTCCTGAGAATGACCCAGTTGCGTGCCAGATCTCAGAAGTGTTTCTAACAATCATCAATTACAAGTGTTTCAATCAACAAGTACGGGAAACCATCTGTCTGTCCACGTACCCCTACGCCACCATCGGGATCTTAATCTCCTCATCTCCTCCCTGCCATAAACTCATCTAACTCGCAAGTTAAATACATAACCCCAGGTTATGCCTCTCATTGTACAAAACCTAAAGCTCTGACGCACTCACAGGTCTACCTGTAATCGCAGTTGTGTTATGATCCACCTTCACCTCCAGGTTACAACTGCAATCCCATACTCTACTAGTCATCGATACCCAGTCCGTACCTAGTCCTTGGATCTCCCTCCTTGTCATCTCACTTCCACGACATCGCCCAATTAAGCAAAGAGATAGACAGCCAGCCTTCTTGTCCCATAGACTGATTGCACAGCTGCCGTCCCAAAATCTCACAATACAAATACCAATATCTTCCCTTCCCCTTCACACCCCACCACCAGATCTAAATATTCCAGGACTTTGCTGCAACATCTAGGGAGTTTTCACTTACAAGTAAGCGCCCTCTCTTCCTCCATGCGAGAGAAGTCCATCTTCACCAACCAATAGGTCGAGCGCAGCTAGCAGCTACCTCTGAGTCAGATCATATCATATCGAATCTTATATTTTCTATAACCTCGACGTAGTTGAAATTACTAGATCCCCTGACTGTTGCTGCTAAGTAAACTCTTTTTTTTTTTCTTTTCTCTTCTCCCTTAGATCACTTCCCCCTTCTTCCTACCATTGTTCATTCTCCTCACCCCTCCTATCCATTATCTCCTTCCCCTCTCCTTCTCCAATCCCACTCTCTCCCTCATCTGCACACCCCCCTAAGCACTAATCGTCCAATCCGCACTCCCAACCAACACAGTCTGACGATTCTTCACGCGCCAACTGCTCGGTCCACCCGCCGAGTAATCGCCTGTATCCACCAATAGATCGGTGTAGCTGGTCCAGGAGGCGATGACATGCTGGGCGGTGCTGTTTTGAATGGCGACAAAGTGGGTGAATTGGTAGCTTTTAGGGGGTTAGTTTCTTCGGGAGGGAGGAGGGGGCGAGGGGAGATAGGATTCGACGATTCGACAATTTAAAGGAAGAAAAATAAAATTAAAAAAACCTACGAGCTCAAAACCGTCGCCTCACTAAAATTCGCCGGATTAATCAAAATCCTACTCGTCGCCAGCTGATGAGTTCCATGCGCAGTAGCACCCAGAGCTTTCTGTTCTTTCGCTATGATTTCTGCACGGCCGTTCCCTATTCATTTATACAGTCAGCAGGTAAACTCCCTCCCAAGGCTAACTTCAAATTCCCCTTCTTAAGCAACTTTCCCACTCCACTCTCTATCCCAAGAGCAAAAAGTAAAAGGAAAAGAGGAAAAGAACATACAAACACCCGCCCCCAACGCCGTGAAGTTCACCACGGCGTCCACGGTATACACCGCATCCAAGCCACTCCAATCCCTAGCATCGATCAGGAACGTCTCCTGCGCAAGCGTGTAGCGGATCTGTTCGATCGGAGGATAGATGTATGATGGGTAAGGAGCATTGGTGTTATTCGGAGCTGGGCTGCCGCTGCCGCTGCCACTGCCGTAGTGCGGATTATTGCAGAGAGCTGCGGGGAGGAGGGCCAGGAGGGGAAGAGCGTGGAAGGTTGAGATGTGCATTTTGGAGAACTGTATGTATGAATGAAAGAGTCTTGGCTTTTTGTTGAAGAATTGTCCGTATATATATGCAGATCCGATGAAGAAGTTCAATCAATTTAAGAAATATGCACCGTCAACCAAATTCCCGGAATCGATGCAGGAAAAAACAAACAAATAAATAAACACAAATCCGGAGAGAGGATTTCCATGGAATATATACCGCATCGCATGGCACCACATTTGGAATTCTCTGGCCACACGCACGTCTAGACATCCCATCTCAGCTAAGCAATAAAAGTAAAGCAAAGCTAAGCCCACTACTGAATCTCTCTCTCAATCCATCCATCCCTCCATCCATCCATCCGTCAGCATCAATCCCGACCAGACCAGACCTCTCATCTCGGCTTTCACAGCCCTTCCAGCAGGCACAGATGCAGGTACGTAGCACTTGCACTTGCACTTGCACCACATCCCATCTATCGAAAGTGGAGGAATCCGCAAGACATAAAAAAAGCGCCACAGGCCCGAGAGGAGAATTTCGTGGCTTCCATTACAGTACATCTAGCATAGTGTAACTTACTTACCGAAGTATTGGGTTGTGCTACCTACCTACCGCAAGATCCATTCCAAATCATATCATATCATCTGGCTTGCTAACTTAACGAACGGACTTGTTTGTTCGTACAGTACTACCAATATCCAATATTACTTAACTCAGTGCAAACAAGTGAAAAAAGATAGGATGGGATATACAAATGGCATCGCAAGTACGTACCTGAACCCGAAATTAGGCTCGGGGTTCGGGTTCAGGTTCAACTGTTTAGACTGATTTGTATGTCATTAATGTGCACTGAGACAAATCAATTCAGTCGGTGTCAGCCTGGCTCACCTCATCTCATAGCCAGTCGACAAGGTTGGGGATGTCCGGCCTTGGCGTTATCGTACGATATCACATATGGGAGTCAAGGATGATGATAAAAAAGACTTGACTTGGACAAGTCGACGGTACAATCAACTATCTTTTCATTCTCGACTGTCTTCTCTGCTATCTTATCTACCCATATTCATGCCATTTACCGCTCCTCCTCTCCCCAATCTTTCGCCCAACTGCTGCTTCTTTCGGTTTTCCCTCTAGATGTATATCTACGTTGCCACAAGTTGTACCCAATTGACTATCCACCAGCACCCAAGAATCTCCTTCCCCTCGAAACAAAAAAAACAGCCATAACGATCGTGAGATGATGAAGCGAAGAAAGAAAGAAGAAAGGTGGGATATAACTAAATAGCATAAAAAAAACAGTAAATCAACCCCACACAAATAACGCCCCTCACGAAACCCAAGGGTATTTACAAGAGGAAATGCAAATCCACCATCCACCATCGAATTCCACATGGGCTATGTGACCGTTTGAGTCCTCAGAAACATGTTAAAAACGATGAGTTGATGGAAAGAAGATATCTTTGAAAAAAGGGGAATAAAAAGCAAAATAAAGAACATATAGAGAGAAAACCTATGTCCCTTACGAAAAAAAAAAAAAAAATAGACAAAACATATCAGAGCGCCGCCCAAATTTGTAAATGCAACAGATCAGAAGAATAAAAGGAGGTAGAGCAATGAGGACTGTTCCACCCATCAAGAAGCATACAAAAAAACAAGAGAATAGCTTTTATCTTCTCCCAACCCCAAAATGCCCATTCATGAAGATCGTAACCACGTCGTGTCATATTCATAGACCCCGGATTGGGAAATGGTGGTGAGGCGGAATTCATCCGTCGAGCTTAGGCCTTTTCGAGTCACTTCCATCTCGGTCAGTGTCTTGTTCGGGCGATTTTCTTTTTCCGCCTCGGTCACCATTGTCTAGAAAGCTTGGACCCGTACCAACAACTGGAGTAGCAAAGTTCAAAGGACTAGGAAGGGTGTTTGAATCACTTCCTCTGTAATTCCACTCTGGATAAAATGATGACGGACTTGGAAGGAAGTCGGTATTCATAAATCTTGATGGAAGAGCTGAAACGGGTGTATCAATCATATTGTTATTGTTCGAATTGTTGTTACTCCCGCTTGCATTGGATCCTTGAGAAGGTTGGGTAACAGGATGTGGACGTGCGAAAGGATTTGGTGGACCCGATGCCCCAGCTGATAAAAGGGCGGATGCCGAGGGTGAAGGAGGCGGTAACACCATTCCGGCGTGATCACCACCGTTTCGGCGTGCGTTAGCAGCTGCGTTTGCGGAACGTGGAGATGAATTATCTTCCGCCGTTGCAGACCCACCATTATCTGAGGCCTCTTCTGGAATTTGTACTTTCAAAACAGGTCTCTTACCACCTCCGGCACTCAATTGAGCACTGTTGGTTCGTGATGGAGGTGTAAAGCTGTCCACCGAGGACAAAGAAATGTTCCGGTTCTTGTTGTGGGTTTGAGATCTTTGAAGTGGCGAGGGTGGCTTAACGCGGTTGACTGTAACATCCACTGATTGAGAACGAACTCCAGGTTCCTGTTTTAATGCATCCGAATCTGCTGTTGACCTTGCCCAATGTTGAGAAAGAATTGATCGGCTTTCATCGATTGGTGTGAAAATACTTCTAGATTTGATAGACATTCGCTTTACTGGTTCTAACATCTGCGGTGGCTGGGCTGGTTGCTGCTCTGGAGATGATTGCTGTTGTGGTTGCGGTTGTTGCTGTGGCGGGGCAGGTTGTGTAATTTGTTGCTGCTGCGGCTGTGGGGGAGAAGGAGTAGCACGCGAAGATGGTCTCTCTTGTGGCGGGAAAGCTGGTGGCATCGACGCTCTTCTTTGTTCCTCGGCGAATATTTGTTGGACTTGTGAATGTGGGTGTTGTTGAGGGTGTTGCTGAGGATGCTGTTGCGGGTGCTGAGGATGCTGTTGCGGATGCTGTTGCGGATGCTGGTGGGGGTGCTGTTGTGGGTGTGGGTGAGGGCCTTGTGGATGTTGCTGAGGATGCTGAGGGTGTTGTGTCGGTCCGAAGTTGGCATATTGTTGCCCAGGGCTCTGGTGAGGATGTGGAATTCCTTGTGGTGGTCCTTGCATATGTTGTGGAATACCATGTGGGTGCGGTGGCAGACCTGGTGTCATTTGCGGGTTGTAAGGTGGTGGATTGGGTGCAAACGCGTACTGGTGGCCATTCGGAGGTTGAGCACCGTGAGGATGTTGGGGTACAAGATTTGAGCTCGGTCGTCGAATTGCATTTCTGGACGATGGCCGTGAATTCATTCCAGGTTGTGGGGTATGTTGACGCTGTTGTGGATGATGGGGGAAGACGCCGTTTGGAATCGGAGGCGAAGCAGATGGAGTATGATGTCGGATGTGCTGAAATGCCTGTTGGTGCGAAAACTGAGGCGGCATCATTTGCGGCGGCTCTACTGAACCGTGATGTGAAGGAGGGGAACCATCATCATCATCATCGTCGTCGTCGTCACCACCCTTGCCTTTCCCTGTGAAATCACCAGGCCCCTTATGTTCGTTGGCTCCTCCATACTAATTTGTCATGTCAGTTCTCGTGTTTGCGCGCTGTATACAATCAACACGTACATATTGGTATCTTGTCAAAATCTCTCCAATATCACCACTTGAGTATTCGTACAGTTTCTTATTGTTGCCA
This sequence comes from Rutstroemia sp. NJR-2017a BVV2, assembly GCA_002946415.1. Classification (NCBI taxonomy): domain Eukaryota; kingdom Fungi; phylum Ascomycota; class Leotiomycetes; order Helotiales; family Rutstroemiaceae; genus Rutstroemia; species Rutstroemia sp. NJR-2017a BVV2. The sequence goes on along the minus strand of NJPS01000013.1, from coordinate 1,042,205 downwards.
AATATGATAACCGCAACGTCTACCGAGCAGAGGACGGAGAGTTCATGCGCCTTCTTAAACAATCCTCCTTTGCGCTTGAGGAAGGTCCTGTAGAGATGAAAGTCAGCATTTGCGCCGCAGAAGGCATCGTCACAAAGAAAACATACACTGAGCGATTCCTATCATCCTTGATGGCTTTGATCTCAATTTTTCTTCTACCCATTGCGGCAGCTGCGCGCCGGTCTTGTGGTTTATTTACGGGTTGCGTGAATTGGTCCAGAGTTTCAGACGTGTAGATAGGACGAGGTCGAAAAGGACGAGGGTCGTTGAAATTACCAGGCGCGTGTAATCGTGGTCATCGATGGAACACCTTTTCTTCTATACCTGAGCTTGGTCTGATATTAAAGCTCCAAATACGAATGGCGACGTGACCGATGTAGACCAGGACAGTACAGTAATCGCTGGATTGATCGGCGGCGAAGTAAAAGTCTGATGTGGGATGAAAGGAGAGAAAAGCTTTGTGCGATGGTTTCCGGGGACAGGTAAATTGGACGGCGGATGACAAGACGAAATGAGTAGGCGAGTGGTAAGGAGTCTAAAGTAAAGGCTGAGTGATCGGGAGGAGATTATGCAGACGTTTGCGACCGAGGTCCCTTGAGAGAGCGATGGCGATCCGGTTTGTTTAATGAAGATGGGTTGATCGCAATTGTACTTTTTCGGTCGAAGCAACACAGTCGCGAAGAAGTCGAAACACCGTATTTAATAGTGATACAAGCGAAGAACACACCTTTGTGCGGAGACCACGACTGGCAATGGGGGGTTGGGCAGGGAGAAGGTGATGGTGGTTGATGGTTGATGGTTGATGGTTGATGGTTGATGAGGTGAAAGAAAGTCTTTTCTTTTTTGGTTGTGTTTTGGGTGAGTTGGAGATTGTTCTTGGGATGGGTTTGGGGAATTGCGATCAATCAATGATATATGCTAACTTTTCCCTCGTCCCCAAATATCGAGGTGAGGTTGAGGTGCAACTGATAGGACTGATAGAGGAAACACAACCCAGTCGGTAGGAAAGATAGAAGTCTCGCGATGCTAATTATAGCTATTTTTAAAATGCTGGTGACGGAGGGAAGGGAACAAGTGTGTGGTGGTTGCAGATGGGGATGCGTGCTGGTCCTTTTCCCTCGCTTTATTAAGTTTATTTTCGCTTTTCCCTCTTCTTGTTCTTCTTCGCTTTTGTGCGCTTTTCCGGACTAGGCTAAATGAGGAAGGACATTGCAAATCTTGTTACAGCAGCAAGCAGGTACCGGACAGACAAGGGAAGAACGAATGTGTGAGTGTACGAGGCGACCAGGGGCAGGTAATTGCTACGATACAGACACTTTGATGCCTTTCTGGCTGTGGCACTTCCGTAGGTGAGGTGAACGAGGGATGGATGAGGGATGGATGAGGGATGGATGTTGAACGTGTGATGCTTGAATGCTTGAATGCTTGAATGCTTGACTTCTTCTGTGTAAAAGGACGGTTTTCTCCTTTCATCTAATTCCACCGGCGCAAATGCTTCCAATAGCTCAATGGGGAATGCAAGCTGTCTAATGATTTGGGTGGGTCCACGTCCACGGCTCAGGGCCCTCTCCCAGAGTCCCAGACTCCCAATGTTCAAGACCGACCGAGAGGGGGTCAGATGGATCCATTGATCTCCTGTGTGTTTCAATGACCTGCTGTGTGGGTATATCTCAATTGGCTCTTCCTCCTCCTTGTTCACCACACCCCTCCTCTCCAACACTAAGACCGGATGGGTAATTCAAAATGTATTATGTACAGTAGAAAGTATTGCGGTTCTACCCTGGAAATCTATCTGCCATCTGCCATCTGCCACCTGCCACCTGCCATCTGCCTAGCCAGACAGGCCAGTGTCGATGCTGGAATCGGAATCCATGTTGCAGACAGGATAGCCTCAAAGACACAAGCCTCGTTCAAGTTAGAAAAGCCCACGGCTACTTGACATCCGCGTAACCACAAGATCGAGGACTCAACAGAACAGTCAGATCTCAAGTGTTTAGTGTTTGGTACAGAGTCGCATTTCATTATTCAGTATTCATCCCTTGTCCGTTCAAGCCTCCTTCATCCACCCACCCTGCATGGTCTGCTGGCTCATACCGTGCGGCAACTCTCTCCCCCCTTGGTCGCGAGGTCGCTTTTTCCGTCATCCCATCGAAATTCCTTGCTAAGCGCCCAACAGCATGTGGGAAATACGATACAAAAGCTTCCCATTTTCCTGGCTGGCTTATGAGTGGCCGAGCAAGCACAGCTCCCACACCACTCGGATCATTTTAACTGGCTCAACAAGCCTTAAACGACGTCCCTCCGCCCTTGATGCTCTCCAAGGATTCTGATTCTGGCATGCTGACGCAACGGGAACGAGAACAAGAACAAGGTAGGTGAGGTCAGCTTGCAATTGCAACAATCTGGATCCTAGGAGCCAAACAGCTCGGATAGCTAATATCCATAAATAGAACCAAATCAGGTCATTTAGTCTCCCAAAGAAATCGGGCAAATTGCCTTGTTTGAGATAATATTAATGGACTTTTTGGATTTGCTTGGCTCTCCACCGCGGACTAGCTGCAAAGTGCATTCGGAAGGTCTGGCACGTCTTGTTTGCGTGCATGTCTTTAGTGGTGGACTGTGGATCAGATCAAATTAACTCCCGCCGCACCGTTGTTTCCTTGATCAGTTCACCACCCAACCCACAACCACAACCCACAAACCCACAACCCACAACCCGCGTCTCTCTCTGCCAGCCAGTGCCAGATGTCGTTTGTTCTTCTGCATATCCCTTTCCGCACCGGTACCATCTTATGTGCGGAGAACCCTATTTGGCCGTGTTTCTATTCTTGTAATTAATCCGAGAACGCAGGTACCGTAGCTTGCATTTCTTGCTTGTTTGCGCGAGGGTTGCGCGAGGGTTGCGCGAGGGTTGCACTTTGGTCATACTCTTTATGATCCTTCTGCCTACCAGGTCCTTTCTGTCCGCAGACTAGACTTGCAGTGCATGTAACCAACAACCGTTTGTGTCATAGGCAGTAGAGACGAGGCATGAATCGGCACAGCTGCAACGTTCGCAACATGATGACACTGGCTGGCTATGCCGGATCATCCATTTTCCATTCATTGTCGACTCGAAATTGTTACAATGCAATACAGCCCAGCCCAGTAGTCTATGTTTTAGATTAGGTAAGTCTGTTTGCATTGCACAACATGGTACTGATTTGTTTTGTCCACCACGCCATCGTTTGATATCCTTGAACTTGATATGGGCCAGAGCCTCCCGCCGTCGAAGCTTGTTCTAACTTTTGGCCTTTTGTCACTCCGTTACTGAGTCGGCCTGAATACAATTCCAAGGTATGGGCTAGAACGGTGTGACCTTATGGCCCCATCTGAATCGCACAACTTATAGTTACTTAGCTCATGCAGTGCCTCCACGAGTGCCTTGAAGCGACAGTTGCCGGAGGATGACAGAAATCTTACTCGCATTCCGGTCAGCAATGAAACCCACTAGCTAGTCTTTGACCTGTTCCAACGCACTACGTACTTCTCCAATACCGGTCTTGCGAAGAGTCCCACTGCTTACGATGATTATAGCGTATACTCTACTCTATGAGTGCTTAAGAGCCGCAAATTAGCTGGAGCATCCTGTGTAATTCCTTGACGGCAATCAACCCCTCAAATGAGATATCCTTCATGTTCCCACCAACGCGGAATCTAATTAACTCGTTATATCTGTACCGGTGCACGTAGATCCTACGGGCCCGACGTTGGCCTTACCGAGCTTTGACCAAGAGCTCCCTACTCCTTTGACAACCCCCATTCCTCCATCCCATCTACATGTCACATTGCATCCGCGATCAATGTCTCGAAAGTTCGGCTTCTGTGTACAGTAATCAATCAGGACGATATGAGGCCTACCAGGGCGACCAAGTAACAAAGCTTATATTGAATCCCTAAGGATATAGTAATTTCATCGGGGGGGATGTGGGAGACTCTGCTGACAGCTCTCCACGACGAGGAGGATTTAGCAGATGGGGCCGGGTATACAACGTAGCCTTATGGTAATCGGGGGCGAGGGGATATCAGGTATGATCTCATTTGACTCGCACAACAGCAGCACTTGGGAGGTAAATCCCGAAAGCAGTCAGTCAGATGCCCCATAGTCCAGGTTCTCCGTATGGTTCTCCGTATCGAATCAATCCCGTCTTTCCTGATATCCAAGCTTCCACCTTCCAAGCACGATTCGGATGATAGAAGCCCCGATGTGCACACACATATACACACATATACGCATACACATACAAATCCATATACACAGCACACTATTACTGTTGGGGTCTTGGAGCGGCTCGTAGCACACATTGGGGAAATGCGCACCAGCCATGCGGATTATGGCCAGCCTCCTGCACGATGAACTATTAATAGCTATTTATAGCAGCTCGTTGTGTACCCTTGCTCGTTTCCAACCCAAAGAAGTTCAAGTGACCGAAACAGCCGAATTAACCCCACCAAACATCTCGACGCACATCCACCAAACACAACGACTACGGTCGACTAAGGTCAAAACACACAGCATGCGCGCTTATTGTTCCAACTGACTGGACACCACGGTTGGTGACCAGGTATGCTGCGAGGGTGCGAGGGTGCGAGGGTGCGTGCATTGCTACACTGCTGCATGCCCTCAGGGCTGAGTTCTGTTGTACAGTACCTCATGTCTTCCTTCCGGGGTACAGGCAGTGCAAGAACCATATCAGAACCTCAATGCTATCCTGTACTGCCTCATGTACTGTACCTCTTCAGGTGACACACACAGAGGACTCGTTAACGTGCTGACTTAGATCTATTTCGAACTGTCTTCCGGCGCAAAAGAGGAAAACAGTCAGAAAATAGAATCCACAAACGGGCCGGACCTTGCGCATGCGCATGTTTCCTTTTCTTCCGCGCGCCAACAGCATGGATAATTGACATTCCAACAACAACCTTTGACGTGGAGCCGCCGCATCAAAACTCCATCAGTCTTTGATCAATCAGAGACCATAGACCTAGCCTATGCTGACCACCGGAACGCCCAAACAACTACTCACATGAATTGAAATTCGAAGCCGTCCTTCCAGCCAATCCATTGGCACAACCTCCTCGATCGGCAATCCGAGCAGAGTGGTCACCAAGCTCGATTATAGCATACAGGTTTGTTATTGACTGTGGCTCTTGGTTCTATTTCCATCCATCTACATTGCGTTTTCCATCAGTCTTTCCCGGCTCTACTCCCCCGCTTCTAGCAAGTGCGCGGATTTAACTAACACTTCCCGAAAGCATTCTCCATCTGATCTACCGAGACATATTTGCGGGATACGAATACCCTAGTTGGGATTTTAGGCTACTAGTCTAAGTATGGACTCTCGGTCACTATTTTCAACTATCCACTTCGGGTTCCTGCCACTTATGGTCTTCCTCGCGAGGTGATGCATACAACGTACATAGTGCAGATCTTACACGAGCTTCACCTTTCCTAAAGTTTGTCTATGATATCCTCAAGGGTTTTTGAAACAAGATGGACTTTCAAAACCACTTCCTGCTTGCGTATATGCACAACTGCGTCTGAATTTGGTCCTTCAAGGCCGCTCACTGCCTAATTGTCGCCTGCAATGACTGCCAAAAATTCTCTCCTTTCTTTCTAGGCATATCTTGGTTCCAGCTGCGGCAAAGCACATTAGCTATAAGCATTAGAGTGGATATCATGCTGTGACAGCTGCCGAGCACCTATCAAGCCTTAGCTATATCCCCAGAATCTTTAGTTTGTCTTCGCCCCTTGCCCCCTCCGCCCATGATCACTCCCACAGTGTGTGCGGAAACTAAAATATTATCTAAGTCTTCTATCCACTTCTATTCCTAGCGTTGCGTTTGTTTCATATTTCATCCTCGGGTTCGTCTTCCGTTAGTCCTATCTTTTCTTTTCAGAAGTTCCAAAAAGCTTGAACTTTGGCATTGAGGTTTTCCGCTCGTGTTCTTAAGCACCCCTCTATGGCTTAGCTTCGCAGAGCTCTCGGATCTGTTTTTGGTTTGCTTCCGTAATCTAAGCCTCACCATATTCTGCTACAATATTCAGGATTCATTTTGAAAAGGTGTCGGCCAAGCATCGAACCTCTCACACTCAGTATAATACCGTACACTGAGCTCCAATCAACCTTGTCTTGCGAATGCATTAGTTGTACCGTGAAGGATTCTCACGTCTCTCGGAAGTATTTCCCTTTTCTAGGGATGCTAACACCTCGTTGAATCAACCTTACTATTCACGCCGTTGCCGTGCCGCTCGGCTTCTGCAACCATCACATTGGCTACGCCACTGTAGTTTCAGTATGTGCTCTTTTCCCGCACATTCCAGGCGCATTTGCTGCCCCCAAAGTCTGTCTTTCAACTCAGATAGCTCGCAAGGAAGCCCTTCATGTTAGACGTCACCCCTAAACATTATCTTCCGCGGATAGGCTTTTTTGTTCCTTTTCTAACTCCACTTTTTCGACCCGATACCCTTTGCCATAAAATAACCGCCATGAATTCCAGACTCCTTGCTCCTTGAGGCATCGTCACGCAACTTCACCCGCATCAAAATCACAAATCAATCCCCCGGCCCCCAACACCAATCTGGTACTCGGCCCTTAACGACCCACGACGAATCTTCCGCCTTTCTTCAACGGTTTTGCTCTGGTAATATAGTAACTACCACGTCGAGCCATAACCGAGCATCGTTTTCCCGTCTAAGTGCGGAATCAGACATCTTGGCGCGGCACAGTTGATTAAAACCTCAAAATCCAACGCCCAACGCCCAATCGAAGCTTGTATCACACATGATATTAGCCGGGCAATCCCAACCACACAACCCTCATGTCATTCGTATCTGCATATATGTAAGCAGTTCCAAGCCCTCGGGATTTCTTCAGACCATAGACACAAAATACGAAGCCGCAAGCCCGCGCGCGGATTTGCTATTGGGGGGCTCGTTCCACAGTGTGGTGCCTCGCAGCGCATTCCAGTCTTGTGATGAGTTGAATAGATTGTTTACACGAGTGTGTTCTTTACGGCGCATTAAATTGTCCGATTTCACCTTGATGAGGAGCTTCAGATTCAAATTTCCCCTGCTGCATTATCTCATTTGACACTCATTGTTCACAATAAGTCGTCCATCATCTCTCGGCCTATTTCAACTCCCGAGCCTTCCCACAATCTCATCGCATAACCCCTTTGTATCTATGCGCCGACATGTATACCCAGTATCACGACCTCCCCAGCCCCCACCCATAGCCCTCTTCCACTTCCATTTCCATTTGTTCTCAGCGAACCCTTACCCTATACATATCAATCTCACAGCTTGGCACTCAGATAGAAAATTCTTCACCTGCACGTCAGACTCGGAAACAACTCCCCCGAACCGAGTAAATTGCAGGATATATCTTCCGGATACCACGCTGCCATGTGTCTGCCTGCTTTTCTGCATTTGGTGCTGTGCCTTGCTTCGAGCGAGGGGGGCATATGGATGGATGGAGGCGTGCGAATATGCTTGCTGGTGGTGGCGTCCAATCGTGAAGGGGTTGTGAGAGTTTGTTTTCCTTTTCTTTTTCCTGGTGGCACTGAACCTTGACGGTGGGTTTTGTCACTTTTCGGGGAAAATACTATTGTTGGGGTGGTTTGCGAATTTTGGAAGGTTGGGATGGGAGCTTTTTGCGAGGGAAGATTTTTCACATATGTCATTCATTGACTTGTTGATGGGGTTTTTGATTTACGTGGGGGGTTGGGATGATGGTTTGTATTATGTATACTACTTGTCGTTGTGGTGTCGATGTGGAGTGTTCGGTCGATTGACTTGCGATGATGTTTGATGTCAAGGGAGGGAGGGAGATAGGTGCTCTACGTCTTGCTGCCTCTTGAATCGGGGAAAGCCTTGGGGTGGAGAGTTTCGCGGTTTGTGTTCGATCTGTCTGGGCGTTTAGGGAGATGGTAGCTTGGGTATAATGTAGTCTAGGTGCTCATGATCTTGCAAAATTTATTACTGATATATAGAGGGCTGTTTTCATTTGGAGATATGTGGTGTTTTTTTTATAGTGTGCTACGATATGATATACCATCTCATCTCGATATATTCTCTGTACCCAACTCTACTTGATTTCTTTCGAAAACATACTATTTACCACTCCATAACCCACTATCCATCACATTTCATTCTCCCACCTCAGTCTGCTTGATGGAGCGAGACCGCTATATCACAACATCTACTCCTACATACGATACTTTGCACTGGAAAGGTCAAGCTTTTTTTCTTTTCCCATTCCACGTATTCATCCATCTTCCTTTCCGCCGTCTGTCTCTTATGTTCCTTTCCTCCTTCTTTTCGGTCTTCTCTCCACCATTGGAACTGTACTGTATGTAGATCATCCTATCCTACCTTTTCTTTGCATGGAACTTCTGAATCTCTTCGCTGTGCGTTGGCTGCTCGTTGTGCGGTTTGTTCTGCTTCGATAACCCCCTAACCATAACTCAACGCACTTCAAGTTCAACATAATCCTCGTCCTCCTATATCTCCGCATCGTACATCCCAATTCCATATCTCCATACCTGATCCTCCCACCCCTCATACAACATCCCCTCCCCTTCTCTCTCTCTTCTCTCTCCTCACATAAAAGCTCCATCCCCTCATCGCATCACAGTGCTCTCACTACAATTATAGACAAGCCATGAACTCAAAAACTTGATCCACGACCTACAACCCAAGATCCTCGATCCACACAAAACCAAGATACAAGATGGAGATAAGCTCACTGCATACATCACAGGTGGATATGGATTGACTTCAGTAAACTTGTACTGCAACGGCTGCATGTACTGTGCTTCTAGTCTATATGAAAGTGTGGGGAGGGGAAGATCAGACGGGAAGGAAAATGAATGGATTAAAGAGACGGATCAGTGGTTGGAGGGTTTTGATGGTATGTGTTTAGCTAGCCACGCAGCAAGAACTCCAACTGCAACGCTTTTAATTGATTAATTGGAGTAATCGTCTGCTCTGTATACAATCAGGCGGGTTGACTACTCAGTAGTGAAGTGATATGTACTCGAGAGTGGTAGTCGTTTAACGATATGCGCATACTAATGCCATACCCCGCCATGGTAAGTAAGGAAAAGGATACTAGAGCTAGGTGGAAGAGCTCGCTGTACTTATACTCATACTCATAATCTACTGTCTGCTCGTCTATTCATTTGTCTCTATATATACATATCTCCCCAAATTCCCCAAGGTGAACCCAATCCTCCTAGAATAGAAGCCATCCGCCTCCCTGCCCCTTTCTCTGTTTTCTATGCTCCACACTTCTCTCTCTTTTCTCATCTCCTCGAACGCGATCTCTCGTTGTCACGTCAGTTATTCAGGTGATACCCAGCTCGAACAACAGCTTTCTCCACACAACGGTAAGCTATACAGTCAATATCCACATTAGAGAGTATTCCAGTACTCGTAGACGTACTGCAAAGAGAGTTCACTGGTACATTCAAATATTCATGGAAATGTATAATGTAAATGTATTATATTAGAAAGTCATCGCAGTGTATGATTATGAGCTATGTGATTTTGCCTCCCATCCTCTCCATCCCACCCATCCATCCCTCTATCCATCCCTTCCCATCCATCCAACCAACCCTCTTCTCTCCCTCATAACCCATCCCCCCATCCCAAAATTAAGCATATCGCCCAGCCATCCTAGCAAAGAAAGCAAAGCACTTGAAGTCAAAATCTCATCTCCTCTAAACAGCCATAAGAGTACATGTACACGCCACACCCGTGGCTCTTTTTTTGAGGCAAAGAAACATGTAAATTAAACAATCAAAGAAGACAAAAGGAGAAGAAAAGAGTGTCTTGATGCAACAAAAACGAGCGCGCCTTCTTTTGGCATCTTTTATCTTTTGTTCCCCAACAAAGCAGCCCGTACAACTTGACGAGGTTTTATCTTGAAGTATGTCTGTTCCAAAATTGCATTCCCATTCAATCCCGTCCATAACGCCCAGCCCAAACAGATAGACCCGTGTAAAGTAAGCAAGACAAGTAGTTACGAACGCAGGCGATGAGAATATCTACGCTTGTGCCTCAACGTTCAATCATTCGTACTTCCAAAAATCGGCATGAGAAAACCAGACTCGAACAAGAAGGAGGCAAAAACACAAGAAACACAAGGAGAAAGCGCGAAGCTTAATGAACATGACCGTCGTCCTCGCCATGCTCATGTTGAGGTTCGACTTGTCCAGTGGTAGAACAGCATCCCTTTCCTCTGCACTCATCCACACATTCCAATAAGCAGCTATCGTCATCCATGCCGCATTTGGGTTGGCCGACAAGACCGTCAAGTCCAACTGAGAGGCCATCGACATGATCGTGGTCTTTATCTAAACAGAATTCCGGTTGCAGGGTAGCACTATGAATACCATATGCGTGGAGACATCTCCTTGCGGCCTTAGCCAATTCCATGTACTTTTCGCCACCAGCTTCGCTAATGGGGAAAGCAATTTGAATGTGCATAGAGGCAACGAGTTGCGTGTCAGAAAGTTGCCAGATATGTACGTGGTGGCAGCTGACGACGCCCGGAATGTGCTGTATATCGGACTTGATATCGGCTACGTCGATGTGGTCGGGAGTGGCTTGAAGGAGAATGTTTGCTGTGGCTTTCGTGAGGGGAATACAGGATCGGAGAATAATAACCGTAATGAAGAGGGAGACAGCCGGGTCAGCGTAGTACCGGCCGGACCAGTTGGTGAGCCAGATGACCAACGCGGTAGCGATGACACCAACGTTACCCAATGCGTCACCAATAACGTGGAGAATCATAGCATTCATTCCCATATCATCGTGACTGTGACCATGTCCACCTGAAGACTTCTTCTTAGATTTCTTGTTGTGGTTGTGCTCCGCGTGCCAAGAGTCATTGTTTGATCTGGAATTATGCGAGTGATGATGGTTTTCGTCTCCGTGGTTATGACTCGCTGAAGAGCTACCGTGCGAATGGCCAATCAATGGAGTCTCTTCAGTTGGTGCTACCCGATGTTCAACAGCAGCCTCGTCATCGGGTTCACTGGATCCTTCGCTCTCAATTCCATCAAGCTGATTCTTACTTGCGTCGATAATATCTTGTCGGAAACTTGCTGGGTGAATGCTCATATCATCCGGCCCGGAGAATCTTGATTTGCTGGTCCGTCTTCGATGCGTGTTGTGCTTGGAACTTCTGCTGGCTGATCTGGTAACCGTGCTAGCGCTATCTCGGGCTGTGGAAGCATCTTCATCTGGTTTCGAGAATTGGACTTGAGGTCGTTGTCTAGCTTTAGCTACTACAGCTTCGGGAAATACATCTCCAGCGATTGTGTTTTCGACGTCGGCATATGGCGCATACTCGTGAGAATGTGCGTGACCATTGTGACTGTGACCTTCTTCTGCAGCACTGACTTCATCTCCATGCGAATGCCCATCCCCTGGACCGTGAGAATGCCCATGCCCTCCTAGTACAAAGAAACCGGCAAGATTGGACGCCAAACCCAAGGATCCAACGATGAGTATAAGCCTCGGTTCGGTGATTTCAGGTGGATCCATGAAACGTCCGACGGCTTCGAGAATAATCGATACACATAGCGCAATAAGGAAGACAGCGTTGAAGAAGGCACCGAGAATTTCCGCTCTTAAAAACTGTAGGTGCGTCGAGTTAGCATGTGCTCATTGTAGCAGGGGGCGTAGGCACTCACTCCAAAAGAGTATTTGTCTGTAGTCTGCTTTCGCGCCGCTCGAACAGCCCAAAGTCCAACTGCTAAAGAAATGATATCATTCAACTAATCCTGCCATCAGCGTCTGTTGTTCCCGAGTATCACAGTGTATTCTCACCATGTGGAAAGCATCTGCCATCAATGCTAATGATCCAACAGCCATTCCAGCACCGAGTTCCACAACGAAGAAAACCGCATCGATCAATAACATGATCGTTATCCTCGTCGACTTTGACCACGCCATCTTGAAGGTTGTGCAGAGAAGAGAGCCCCTGCGGAATGTTTCGAAAAAAATTGTCGTTGTATTCCAGAAGTAAGATGGAAGAAGGGAATCGTGAAGTTCGGGGTTAAATGACGAATTGACGCCCCTCTGCACGACAAGTTCGTGATCTCACGATTTTGCGATCTCGGATCGGAACAATGCCGTTCGTTTCGTTTCGTTTCCTTCGTATCGTTTGTTGGCTCGATAATGCTTGCTAATCAAACAAAACAGGAGATGAATAATAAGTCGTTGGTAAACGTTTTTAAATACAATCAGAGAAATGAGTAAGTGCAGTGAATGATTTGGTCGCCGATTTGTTAAATTAGAGTAAGAAGAAACTTTGAGACTCTGCTTCACGAATTCTGTGTAGCTTTGGGGAAACCGAGCGCTATATTGCCTCAGGCACCAAAAGCAACAGTCCCAGATGCCTGGTCTGGACAGAATTGGGGTATCCATATGTTCACGCTGATTGATGCCCTCATCGTCAAACTCAACTTGGGATTTCTGGCTCTGAGTTAGCATGTCATGTAGTGAAATGCTGATAAAAACTATGCTTAGAATATGTTTGCGCTTCTATTGGCCGACACGGTCCGTAATGTGAGATGTTTCCTGTACACTGCACTGGACAAGAAAGTCCATTCGAAATTTCATCCCGAAAGCACATGTCAAGATCAGAGCAATAGAACCCGTGTTATCATCGCTTCTATACTCTATGTTGTCTTTTCCAACGTCTCATTTGAAAACCAGCATACTTCGTACCATGTTCAAAACTCCCCTCAGAGGCTATTTTCCTCTCAAGTCCCGGCCGGCTATGTGCCATAAATTATGCTGTTCCGGCTACATAACTGGAATGAAATTATCCATCAATCGGTCTCTATAAAGTATAAAGTATATGCTCTAGGCTTATGATCCCTATCCTTCTGTGACCTGTGATGAGTGCCTGTAAGTCGGTGAAGTGTTGGATGTAACCTTGAACAACATCCCAATATATTTTCAGCACGTGAACCATGTGCTATATCTTGGCTCACAGCAGCGATACTATGAAGACAAAGTATAGGTGGGATCAACATGATAGCCTCGAGATACGTTAGGGCGAATGAGCCTAGAATCAGGACCATTCGTCCGAATCGAGGGGTTGTTCACCGACAGCTGCAAAGGCTGATCACTTGGAGTCAATGTGTTCTTTCATTATGTCCACAGCAATCAGCAGGACAAGAAAAGTCAGAAAGATCTGCAATGAATTAGTATTACTTCCAGTATCATCTCATAAGTATGATACAAGCCATAGATTAAATCTGCTCACCAAGAAAAGTCCACCTGCCACAACAATAACTTCGAATCCTCCCGTTAGAGCCTTGCCCCTCACGATTTTATGCTGATGTCTCCAGCTTCTGAAGAGACCAATCAGAAGAGTTGTAATTGCGGCAACTTGACAGATGCATGCCAACGGCTTTCCCAGCACGAAAAAGCCTATCACATGATTTGGTGTAGGGGCATGCTGAAGTCGACTGCATTAATCCATCAGTTAGGAACGTACAGCTATAGGAAAGCTCAGTAGTAAAACCCACAAAAGTTGCGCAACCGAGACCCCCATCATTGACATAGCCAAAGACGTCCTGAGATATGCCAGGAAAGTTCTTTCGAGCGCTGACACACCTTTGTCAGTAAATGCACTGATTCCCAGACATCGCCCTGGCGAGAGGCTGCACAGAACAAAGAACGCATTCAGCGCAAAATGGAGATTTAACCTCGCCAAGTCCCGCTATATACAGCGCTCGGTACGTGATCAAGTAGGGAAGTACTTTAGGTAAATGAGGCAGAAGCTTAAGCTGTTGGTATGCACGGCGGTGATTCGGTCCTCGAGTCCCGTGGCTTAGGCTAGGAAATTTCTGCTCCTCAACTGCCCAGGGTGATCGCCTCTACAGGATAAAGACGAAGAACAAAACACATCCAGCTGGGTACGTACCGAGATGATCTCTACAGGTAGCATGGTCAACGGTTACGCTGACTTGATGTCGCCAAAACTTCGAAATGGAATACCCTGCTTTACCGAAAAGCCTTGCGGGCGCTGTACTACCGGGGCCGGGGCCTAGTGCGTGGGTTGAAGATGCTCGAGTATAATTTCGTCTTATTCGTGACAGCTCTGTCGATTCCCACAGATCTCTTTCTGCGGAGGATAGTTCATGTAACTCATCGGATTGGTCAACAGCCTGACGATGATCTGATGTTTCAGCCATAATCCTCGGAAGAATGCCAGATTACTCGCAGTTATGGCTAGGGATGTAATATGAATGAGGTGCCCAAAGGTTAAGACTCGCCTAAGTCGTAACTAACGAATGCGCATGGCTGAATTGATGGAAAAGGAGATGGGAAGTAACCCCTTAGTACTTGAAATTCAGGACTTGTGATGATAGTAAAGTCTCCTTTTTACCTCGACGCCCCTGTGTACTTACCTCTGTGCGTAAGGAGAAGAGATTTCTGGCGATATCATCGTATCATCGCAGTGAACATAACTTGAACATAGCGTTGTCGAGTTGTTTTTGCGTATTGATGGTGGTTGGTTGATTGCGGGGTACGACTTTGGGTGCTGCTCCACTGTGGCGCTTAGTCAGCTAGCTCAGCACGTGATGAGACTAATCCCCATTAACCAGATCTATTCCGATTGGCTGATATTTTTCAAGCACCAAAACATCAAATTTCAATTTACCCAGACTGCACGACTGACTGTGTCCTCATCTCTGCCACTTTCACGGAAAGCTATCATTCCATCGAGATCTATACGCCAACGCTTCCCTTCTGTTGATACACTCATCTCACTGCCGTTTTCCGAGTGGACGATCAGTTGTTCCGGATCTTTCTCCACCTGTCCCCAGAACCCGTTCTTGCTTATGACAAGGACGAACCCACAGAGGCGAGAACGGCCCGTAGGTCCGCTTCGCAGATGCAGACGCCTCTCAACGAAGTATCAATCTACATCCAGGCACGTTCTTGTCTTCCAGAAGTCTTCGAAGAGACTTATGGCAAATCCAGCCATTTGGATACACTACATACCATTGGCATGATCTTTGCATATTGCCTTCTGATCCATATCTCAGAATGTGATGTTGGCGTAAAACCCAAGCCTACAAATCCCGAAAGAGTTACGATATGCTTTCAGCCACCTCGAGTTCCTGAATTCTTTAGTGAGCTGCAAGGAACTTTATTGATGCTTCTGGTGAAAGTTCGGGAGCTGCCCGTTACACCTTACTCGTACGCGAAAAGTCGCTGAGCCGGTCCGTTCATACCGTTGTCACAAATGGATCGCTATCAGTTTCTCACTCGACAAGTTTTGACGGACCCACCGGCGCTCTACGATAACCTATCATCCATGAGATAGGTCACACCGGCAGTTCCTCGCAATCAAAGAAGCCTAGCAAGTATGGCATCCTGTAGCTGTCCAATTCTGATCTTCATTTGATATTAATTCTATTCAGCCGTCCCCATTTATGAATCTAATGCGTCTATACATTAATTAATGTATATGACTGCGCCCTATCTTGTGGAATGCGGCGTATGGAGCATGGGATATTCACCCGCTCTTACATCGGCTATGGAGGATATCACTTGGAAGCAGCTGATCGGGGCTCGGGTTTTTTCTAGTTGCTGCCGAAGTCTTAAGCCCATATGCATTGTTAATTTTGTTGGATTCTTGCGTTTGGATGTCTTTATAAGACATCCTCCGGTTCCTCGTTACCTTTTCACTAAAATTTGGTCAGCCTGCAAAGTGTGTTCCCTACTACAAGCCTTGAGGGTCCCCCTTTGCTGCATCACAACAACCGTAGTCGTTCTCTTATTCAAACATCAAGACTTGGGATATTAGTCTGACAGTTCAAGACAATTTCTGACCTTTCGCTCTTTTCATACTTCCACAATGGCCCAGTCTCCCGACAGCCAAATCAATGATCCTATCTTCGATAAGTTCGAGGAAGGGTCGGAGATTTCTAGCAGAGATACGGTCGCCACTCCGAATTCTGAATTCTCACCACCAGCAAGCCCCCCCAAGAAGAATGCTGCTCTCGATCCAAAAACGGCATCTCGTCGTCTAGCCGCCTCCTTATCTCTCGAAGAACAAGTGGGATTACCCCGAGTCCAGTGAATATTCAGCATTGATAACAATTTTAGGTATCATTATTGGTAGCTGCGGACTTTTGGAGATCGAAATCTATTCCTTCCAAGGGGATACCGGCCTTTAAGACATCCGATGGTCCAAATGGTGAGTTACAATTGCTTCGCCCATTTTACAGCTGACTTTCTTTGAGGAGATTGGAGGTGCATAGGTTCACCCATATGCTGATGAACCAATTCCTGCAGGTGCTCGTGGAGCTATTTTCAAAGCAGGCACGAAAGTATGTCTCAGCCAGGCCCGACCTCCATGCGCTTTCTAACAGTATTAGGCCGCACTCTTTCCATGTGGAATATCTCTAGCCGCAACCTGGAACACGGATTTAATCTATGAAGTTGGCCAACACCTGGCGGACGAGACGAAGGCTAGGTCGGCTCATGTTCTGTTGGCGCCAACAGTCTGTCTACACCGTGGCCCCTTAGGTGGAAGAAACTTCGAATCATTTTCAGAAGACCCGTTCCTTACTGGAAAACTTGCTGTCGCTTATATTAAGGGACTACAGGAAAAAGGCGTTGCTGCCACCATCAAGCGTAAGAAATACTCGCACGATGTAGCCATGTCACGTGCCGAATGCTAACAAGAACTCTAGACTTTGTTGCCAATGAACAGGAAACGCACAGATTAACCATTGATTCAGTCGTTCCGGAAAGAGCACTGAGGGAGTTATATCTTCGTCCTTTCGAGATGGCAGTTCGAGAAGCTAATCCTTGGGCTGTTATGTCATCATACAACCTGATCAATGGAGTTCATGCGGATTCGAATGAGCACACTTTGAAAAGAATTTTGAGGGGGGAGTGGAAATATGACGGGTATTTACCAGAACGAATATATCTGGTATTATGATTCTTGCTAACTTGCTTGTAGCATGGTGATGTCTGACTGGGGTGGAACAAATTCTATCGTGGAATCCATCGAAGCGGGTTGCGATATTGAAATGCCTGTTTCAACCAAATGGCGTGGCCAAAAAGCGATCGATGCTGTGCATGACGGTAGACTAAGTCGAGAAGCAGTTGAAAAGGCTGCCACAAACGTGCTATACTTGGTCGAACGAACTAGAGGATCAGATATGACGCCCGAGGCAGCCGAAGCAGAGGACGATCGAGAAGAGACTCGGCAACTAATCCGAGAGTTAGGCGTTGAAGGACTGACACTACTCAAAAATGAAGGAGATATCCTACCCATCAAGCCATCGGAAACAAAAATTGCGGTAATAGGACCTAACGCCAATCGCGCGATAGCAGGGGGTGGGGGTAGCGCCAGTCTGAATCCTTACTACAACACAATTCCATTGGATAGCATCAAAGCTGTTCCTGGTAAAGAAATCAGTTACTCGTTAGGATGCCACACCTACAAATGGTTGCCCCTAGCTGCAGATTACTGTACGACAGCCTCCGGACAACAAGGTGTCAGTCTCGAGTTCTACATTGGAGACAAATTCGAAGGAGAGCCACGAGTCATTCAACGAAGAACGAACACGGATCTTTTCCTCTGGGATTCCGTGCCTGAAGAAGTCAACCCAGTATGGTCTTGCAAAGCCAAAACTATTCTCACACCCACCACCACTGGTCTGCATACCATGAGTTTCTCTAGTGTGGGCCCCGGCAGACTGCTTGTCAACGGCGAGGTGAAAGTCGATTTATGGGATTGGACTGATCTAGGCGAAGCCATGTTTTCTGGCTCCAAAGATATCCTCTTTGACATCCAACTCGAAGCCAACGTTCCCGTCGAAGTCGTCGCAGAAACCACCAACGAAATCCGACCTCTTTACAAACAAGCTCAATTAAACCAAACCCACGCTACCGGTGGCTGTCGCATTGGATACAAAGAAGCCGATCAAGAAGATTATTTACTCTCCGCCATCAACGCCGCAAAATCATCAGACGTCGCTATCGTCATTGTTGGTCTGGACGCAGAATGGGAATCCGAAGGGTATGATCGTCAAACTATGGATCTACCAGTCGACGGAAGTCAAGACCGATTAATCGAAGCGGTTGTAAAGGCGAATCCACGGACAATTGTCGTCAACCAGTCCGGGTCACCGATCACGATGCCTTGGGTTGATAGAGTGCCAGCGATTCTGCAAGCATGGTATCAAGGTCAAGAGGCTGGTAATGCTCTGGCGGATGTGCTATTCGGAGTTAAGAGTCCGAGCGGAAAGTTACCTGTATGTTTTACCAACTTTTCACTTTCTTCATTCATATCTTGCTGCCCTTTTTCTCCCTCATCATCTAGAAAGACAAACTAACCCCTTCATTTCCAAATCCAGACAACTTTCCCCCGCCGCCTCCAGGACAACCCAACCTACCACAACTGGCCGGGCGAAAACCTCCGCGTCCACTATGGCGAAGGCCTCTACATTGGCTACCGCCATTACGACCGCATTCAACTCCCCCCTCTCTTCCCCTTCGGTCACGGCCTCTCTTACACCACCTTCTCATACGGCACTCCTACGCTCTCCTCCCCCATCCTCTCACCCTCCTCTAACATCACCCTCTCAATCCCAATCACAAACACCGGCTCAAGAAAAGGAAAAGAGATCGTCCAGCTCTACATCCACGATCCTAAATCTGCGCTGCCAAGACCGGAGAAGGAGTTGAAGGGTTGGGCGAAGGTGGAGTTGGATGTGAGCGAGACGAAGAATGTCGAGATCGAGATTGGAAGGCTCAGTGTGGGATATTGGGATGAGGGCGCTGCGGAAGAGCAAGATGAGAGCGGGAGGTGGGTGGCAGAGAGGGGCGTGTTTGAGTGTTGGGTTGGTGCGAGTGCTGGCGATATTAGGTATGTGTTTTATTTTTCTCCAGGAGAGAGGAATGATCTTTTTAGTTTTGTTCTTTCTGCGGTGGGTTTGAATGTGACGGGAAAGAACAAGCAAAGGGGCTGTCGAGGAAGAGAAAGCATAAAGAAAGAAAGAAGCTAACGATCTGCGCGCCACAAACAGACAAAAGACCTCCTTCGAAGTAGAAGAAACATTCACCTGGATCTATTAAACCCCCACCCAGCACCATCTGAGCTAAGAACAATCAGAAGTCCGAAGAAAAAGAATCGCAAACGGATGGTTGCGGGAACACTGGGTATCTATTCATACTTTTTCGCTGTCAAGAAGAAATTAAACACGGCACGGCACGACGAGAGGAAGAGATGTATTGATTTCATTTGGTGCTAGCATTTTTTTCTCTCTGCTATGGCTTGGTATGAAATTTGGTCTGGTTTGAATACTCTAGGATTTGATTGATTGAACTTTTCTCATCATCTCTACGACTTTGCTTGAATTTTCGTTTTTTGAAGTCTCGAGTGTTTTTTCGCTTTTGCTTTGGGTTGAGGGATGGATGCTAGCTAGCTACTGTACTGTAGCTATCGTTGGTACAGCAAGGTTATATGGTATACACATTTGGTTGGATATATCTATCTATCTACATTTTCAATTCGAGTTGCTCTGAGTACTGTGCTTCCTGCATTATTTTCGGATTTTCGCCGATGAGTACAGTACATGATCATCATCATTCAAGCAAGGTAAGGCAAAGAAAGGTAGGTAGGTAGCTTGGGAGTGAGTGATATATAATTTATTCATATACAGATATGCACACTATCTTCTTCCTCTCCCTCTCATACACACACACCCACTTCTCACTCTCTCTTAGCAGGTCGTTTTTGAGGGTACTATACAATATATACAACTTTCTCCTTTTCCACTTTCTTTCTTTCTTTCTTTCTTCCTTGCTTCATCAACCACTCTCCACTCTTCCATCCCCCGGTTTCCTCCCGCATTTCAAAGCCATCCCTATTCCAACCCACCCCATCGCATCCCATCCCCTCCCATCCCAAATCCCAAACCCCATTACCCTTATACTACCCTCCACCAACCCCTAACCTCCCATCCACCCTATCCAATCCCTGTAATCCATATACACAGAGCCAGCCGGAGTCCCAAAAACCTAACCCAAGTGCAGCCGCTCCCGCTCCCGAACCCAAAAACCCAATCCCAAACACCAACACCAATCTCTAACCAATCCCAAACCGTGATGCAAAATGTGAAAAAATGCGAGTATCCCTAACCGCCGTATATGTAGATTGTGTACTTTTTCCTTCTGTAGTACTGTGCCGTACCATGCCAACCAGACCAACCAACCACCTTATCATAACCAACCACATCCTTTACCCCGAACCTAGCCCATACCCATCCGTCTGCTGAAACTCCAATTTGTAAAATAAAATAAAAGTGCAAAAAAGTAAATAACGCCCGAATTCATTAATGTATTTTCTTCCCCTCCCCTCCCATATCCAATCGGTAATGTAACCAGAAACCAGAACGATGTCGACAAGACCCCTTTCAGCTCATCTCAACTCCACTTCAATCAAGCCCCGTAATAGTAACCTCGCTATCCTGCCACCTCCTCGCGACACTCGGACGACTCTTCCCACTCCCACTCCCATTTGCCACTGCACTTTCACTCTCACCACTGCCTTCGTTCCCATTTCCACTCTCTCCGCTCCCCGTTCTACCATTCCCCATATTCTCCATACTATTCGCCTTCACCCCACTAGGCGCTGTTTCATTTTCCCTGCCATGTGCGCCCTTCCCCCTTGGACCATCCTCCCCCATCTCCGCTTTGAACCTCCCCATATTTTCCTCCGTCAACTGCTGTCCGTGTCCCTGTCTCTCCTCGCCCATCTCTTTCCCGCTCTTCCCATGTTTTGCATGCGCTTCGCCTCTTTTATCTTGACCTCCTCCCGCTGCACCGACCAATTTTTCATCTCTCAAGTCTTTCGCCTTTTCCTCGGCACCTTCCCGCCGTTCTGCTCTTTCCCCTTCGTTTTCCATGAGAGGGAGGACTAGACGCTGTGAGTTTGCGCGCTCGCTCATGGTTGGTTTTAGGACTTCGAGATCTTGTGGATTGGAAGTAATGCTTTCTTTGTGCCTTGAAAGTTGCGCCGCAGATTGGTCTTGCGGTTTGAGTTGTGGCCGCCCGGAACCGGATGATGATTGGCGACGGCTTTGCCTGGTTTCATGTTAGAAATGCTTCTCAGCCGATTGGAACTGAATATGACATACCTAGGCCTCTTTGACACAACGTCACAATTTGCACTGTCATCCTCCGCACAATCGCTTTCGTCGTCATCGCTAGATGGTTTGGGGTCTGAATTCCTCCTGCTAATAGCCCATCTTACCAACATCTTTTCCAATGTTTTCCCCTTCACAGGCTTAGCAAGGTAATCATCCATACCCGCTTTCTTACACTTCTCTTTATCACCTTGGATAGCAGAAGCTGTCATTGCGACAATTGGAATATGACGGGAGTTGTGTTTGTAAGGGGTGTGGTGGCGGATCATATGTGTCGCGCGATAGCCGTCGATTATGGGCATCTAGGGGGTTCAATAAGTATTGAGTCTTCAATAATAATCTGATGACTAGCTTACCTGTACATCCATGAGAATAATATCTGGTTTGGGGTGGGAAGGATTTGGTGAATCCGCCTCCAGCAAGTAGTCAAGCGCTTCTTTGCCGTTCCACACAGCCGATGGTGTGAAACCAAGTTTCTTGATCGTTTTGAGAGCAATTTGTTGATTGATAGCACTGGATCATATTAGCATCTTCCAACTACCGACGGGTAATGGTTAGTCTTGGGACAACATACTTATCCTCAACAACAAGAATCTTGACATTTGCCCTATCCTCTGGCGACATATCCAAGTCCGTGACCGGAGGCGTCATACTCATCGACCTTGAAATGCGATACCTGTGATCCATTGAACTCTTCTGGGGCGAGGGACCAATATTATCATAATCAGAACTACTACAAGAGACACTCATCTCCGATTGTAAACGATCTGGGATCTTGCCAATGTCAATCAGAGTTGCACTACCATCGTGGTACTGTGGCTTTTTGAAAGGTATGTAAAAGCTGGCGGTTGTGCCCTGTCCCAACGAAGAATCAAGTGTGATACTTCCATGCATCAGATCCACAAGGTTCTTACTAATTGTAAGGCCCAAGCCGGTGCCACCGAATCGTCGCGCTGTGGACGAATCCGCTTGACTGAAAGGTTTGAAAAGGCGTTTCCGGACTTCTTCCTCGATACCAATACCAGTATCCTCAACAATAAATTTCACCCCAATAGTATCTTCTCCTTCTGCTTCCTTGAGGACGGAGAATTTCACCCATCCCTCACTCGTAAACTTGATACTGTTCGTGAGCAAGTTCGTGATGATTTGCCGGATTCGACCAGGATCTCCCATAACGATAAGATCAGAGTCCACACCGATATTGATATTGGATTCGAAAGTCAAGTTCTTCCGCTCCGCAGCAAAACTGAGCATTTTACTGACGTCCCTTACGACAACGGATAAAGAGAACTGCACTTCCTCGATATCCAATCGACCAGACTCAACCTTCGAAAAGTCAAGGATATCATTGATGACAGTCAGAAGAGCATTTGCAGAGCGTTGAATATTGTCAGCACATTCCTGTTGCTCCTCGTCGAGATTCATATCACTAAGAAGCTCTGCCATTCCAATGACTCCAGCGATTGGAGTTCGAATTTCGTGCGACATGTTAGCCAAGAACTGGCTCTTCAACCGACTAGCTTCCTTCGCAGCAGCTTCGTTCGCAAGGAGTCTGGTGTTCTCCATTTCCTGTATTCGAAGGTCGTTCTCCCGGTCTTTGATTTCTGTAATATCTATGGACACACCAATGACACCATCGATAAAGGCTTCATTGACATTGCCTCCACTCTCTTTCTTACCAAGTACGGGAACGAATTTCGTCCTATACCACCGGCTGTCGATGCTGTGCTCCATGTGGCCCTCTAGTGTTTTCTTTCGGAAAGTCAGTATTTTCTCAAAAACGAAGAAGATACACGGTCCTAGTTAAAGAGATTAGAGTGTGAATGAACTTACCCCAGTCAAAATGTCTTCTATCGGACTCAGTGATGATGGAACTCCATCGATGAGCTCCCCACCATTGGAATGAGATAAGACACTATAAACATTCTTGCCAATATACTCCTCGCTTCTATTCTGTCTTCCAGAGCCGTTGATACTTTCGTCACTAGAACCGACCTCGCTCTCAAGATCCCAAATAAATGAGCCCTCAAGTAGGTTCAGGTTTCTGTTGCGGTCGACGGAGAATAGTGTAACTTGAGCATGTGCTATAACTGACAGTAATTGTTGTCGCTAAGCCGTGTCAGTAAAAAATGGCCCCTTTATATTAGGTTTCCAACGTATACTTACGAGTCTCTTGGCTTCGAAACGAGCCATAACAGCTTCGTGTATGTCTGTACAAGTTCCGAACCACTTTTCGATCTTTCCTTCCTTGTCTCTCAAACAGACAGCGCGACCTAGCATCCAACGCCATTCACCATCATGCTGGCGACATCGGTATTCGGTGCTGTAGGTCTCTCCAGTGGCTAATGAATGCTGCCAACGTTTGGCGGTACCAGCCATATCGTCAGGGTGGAAGGGTAGTCGCCAACCCATACCCAGTGATTCTTCCTCTGTTAAGCCAGTGTAGTCATACCTAGTTGAGCGTTAGTCTCTTAAAGATTATATCCCAGTTGGTCCTGTTGGGTGACGCCAGTCCTGGAAACCCAGTTCAAATTGACTTACCATCTTTGAGAGAACCAATCATGGAACCCCTCAGGAGTCGTTGTCCAGATCATCTGAGGCATGCTATCGCAGATCATTTGGAACCTCCTCTCGTCTTTCTCCTTTATTTCAGTGATCTGCTTTGTGACCAGCGTAATGTCTCTGCATGTAACGACACCCGCTAAGAATTCGCCGGTGGTTTCGTCTCGTACTGCTTCTCCCAAGCAATCGAAGATAGTCTTTTCACCCGTGTCTGGGTCGTACATACCCATTAAACGACTCGAAAATGGTGTCTGCGATCTTACGAGTACAGCAATAGGATATTCTGATGGGTCCAGTCGTTCTGTAAAATCTGCGTTCCAAAGGTGCCATTTTCCAAGTAGGTCAAA
Source organism: Rutstroemia sp. NJR-2017a BVV2 (assembly GCA_002946415.1). Lineage (NCBI taxonomy): Eukaryota > Fungi > Ascomycota > Leotiomycetes > Helotiales > Rutstroemiaceae > Rutstroemia > Rutstroemia sp. NJR-2017a BVV2. The sequence goes on along the minus strand of NJPS01000013.1, from coordinate 1,018,011 downwards.
ACCGTCCCTGACAACTGACATATCCGCATCACGTTGAAACAGACGTCTCGCCGCTCTGTTAGGTATCGTCAAACTTTCATCTTTCCACATGGCCAAAATGGGGACTTCAGTATTGTCCATGAGCGCATCTTTCATCAGAATAACCTTTTGTAAGGCGGATGGCTCGCTTGACTTGGAGGCGCGAGAAGGTGGACCAAGCGGCGGGAATGGTGAGGAAGACATTGGAGCATGGGTAGGACTAGTGATCGCAGAAGAACCGCTAGATTCACCGTAGCTTCGCACAGAGCCCACAGAAGAGGGGCTAGAATGAGACAAAGAGCCAGATGAACCGGTGCCAGCATTATGCTTTGGCTTGGGGACATGCCTAGAGTGTCTACCGGAGAGTGGGAGCGATGTTTGGCTTGAGTCGGTGTTTGTGAAAGTCAACATGAAGAACTTCTCCTCTTCAATTTCAAAGATACTGATGATCATCTTGGCAAATGAATCTGTATGGGATTAGCTTCAATAAATCGAAGGAGTGATTCAAAAAAATAATGGAATGCTGCTTTTACGCTAGCTTATACAGCCGTCGCCAATGGTTAACCTCTATTCATGTGAACGATAATGGCATAGCTTGCAGGACGGCTGTATACTTCTGCCAAGATTGGACTCAGGAGAATCAAGCCTTGGCAAGGAACACTTCCTAAACGCCGCCAGGTCCGCGTCCCGGGTAAAGAAGAAGGAAACAGAACTCACGTTTGTCCGTCGTCTTTTTAGTCGCACGGCTTGCGAAGCTTGATGCCGATACTAAACCTGCAGTAATAACCACTTCTACCACCGCATCATGTACGATCGAGGTATCTTTATCGGCGCTTAACCTCCTACTCGTAGGTTCTACTCTTTCTACGGTAGGAGTGACTTCTCCAGATTCCGAAATCGCACATGCTGGTGCATTGACATGCGCTCGCATATCATCTGCAAGGCTGTCCAAGAAAGTCTCCCAAGTGACCCAAATGGGTCTTGAATCCTTAATCATGTCGATACCGAGTTGCCCGAGAGTCTGTCCTTTGTAGTGATCCGTGGACATTAGATACTCGCTCACCGTGTCGCCTTGAGGTTCGTCGGCCCCAAGAAGTCGTGCCATGGCCTCATTCGCAAGTACCACCGTCTTGAAATCGTTCAAAATAATAACTGGGTACGGCAAGAAGTGCATCGCCGAGAAGGCAACCTCCGCAGGCGAAGTCGTTCCCGGCATCCGCAGATGTAGCAGACTGCTATGACCAGAGCCTCTTCTCCCATTCCTGATTTCCTCGGTCCTCAAAGCATCCAAGCCATCGATTTGTCCCGGCGGCATTTGTAAGGGTGAGACTGGCTGCTCCACGTCCGTCGTGTCGGATCGCCCCATCGCCTGTTCGTCCGGGGACTGCGGCGCCTGCATCGAGGGCAGGTCGATATGGGTGGGGTGGTCGTTCGAGACCATGTTTGCTTCCGCACGCACACCGGACAATCTCCTTCGCAATGATGTCCTTGTAAGTGTGGCCGGCGGAGAAAAGGGCTGCTTTCGCAGTGTCTCGAGTCTCTACGAAATTCGTTTGTGACAGTCTACGCTAGTACGCCATGGTGTGATTTCGGGGCTATTTGCAGCAGATTGAAGTCGTCGAGAAAGGGCGCCGGGGAGTGAATAAAGGTACAAAGAGGGGCGAATGTCGTTGTTCTCGTCCGAAGGATCGCAGGTTTCTTTCGTAGTACTTTGCTCGAGTTTGTTTGTCGTTATCGTGGTCGGTCTGAATTTCTTGTAATCGGTAGATTAACGGGCAAAGATTGGCATTCGTCTATTACTGGATCTCGTGTGTCTTTGTGGTGGAATTGTGTGAAAGGTTTGGTTGATTTTGGGAGACACTAAAAAAGTGGCAGTAGGAATTTGATCTAGACTCGATTCTAGAAGCTTTTTGCTAAGCAGAATATCGGAAGGAAATTTCTTCTTCTGTTCGGTATAAAGTGAAAAGATGTTGAAAGGAGAATAATCAATCGAATTAAAGCAATGTCTGTCTAACGTGCGATGTGCGATATGCGATGTGTGATCTGCAGAGGTGATTGTTGGAAGGATCTCCGTCGAGGAACTGTAGCAGTAGAGCAGACTTCAGTTCAGACTGTTGCTGGGAATAAGGCGATAGGTCCGAGGTAGAAGAGGCGGGTGATTATTTGGTTCTTTCGATCGTTCGGACTGTTTGATCGTCTGCATAGAGTATAGAGCATAGGGCGGGTTTCCAGCTGCGGATCGATCCACGGCCACGAGCAGAGCCCTTCAACTATCAAGTAAGCACTGCTTGGCGGTGGAGCTGATACTGGGCCTTCGGAGTCTCACTACGGAGTATGCACGCGGCGGAGGGAGAACATTGGAATAGCAATCTACGAAGTGCGAAGTATGAGCGCAATTATGCTGAACGCGCAGCAGGTAGGCCAATTGACTCACGGAGATGAAGATTGTCAAGAACAGTATGAGATGGCCATTGCGCCTGCAGAGCAGAGGGTACTGGGTACTGGGTACTGGGTACTGGGGACTGGGGACTGGGAGTGGGAGTGGGAGTGGGAAGTGAGACATGCAGCAATCAGTCAAAGGCTAAAGTAGCAGCTGTCACGGCTCACGAGTAATACAATTGGTTTCAGTCATTTACTCCGCAAATTATTGAAGATTCATCGCTGCCATTTCGCTGCTGTCGACTGTCGGCTGTCGTCTGTCGTGATGCTCCCCAACATACAGCAGTATTTCGTATAGCTGCAGAGCACATTATGCCACTGACGTCGACGTGGCGCTCGGGGTGCTAGTCGGACAGCAATTGGCAGACCATCATTCGTCCTGTCTCCTGTCTCATGCCACGCGAATGCGAACGCAGACGCAAACGGCCACCACGCAAAACCGCAAAACCGCAAAACCGCAAAAGCCCATCCCATCCCATCCCATCCCATCCCATCCCATCCACTCATCCATTGCCGATGGCCGGAAGAATTTGCATCCAGGGTCCACACAGATCTGCGCAGAAAAAAACCGCTGATCTCCATCGACATTAAGACCGACAGCACTAGACCGTTCTTTTCCTGTACGGTATTCCCACCACCAACTGCCGATCTTTGCGGAGAATAATTCATTTAGCGAGAAAAAAAGCAAACGTGCCAATCGATTTTGTAGCCACAACTTACCAATTCTATATAAAGATCGTCGGCGGTGCACTCCGGACCGAAAAGGCAGGTCTGCCGCCGGGGGGATGCATATTTGACAAGGCCTATTGTCCGTCCGCATTCGGCGAGTATTGCGTTTATAAACGTATGTTACAGTATGTACGAAGTATGTGCGACGACAAACAACAACCAGTGAGAATTCTTTGTTCGATTACTATGACGTCAACGATACATTCCTTTGAACTTTACAAATATAGAAAAAAAACTTGTAAGTCGTCGCCAGTTTGGGTCAGGTACTGAGAGGAAGCAGAAGGATTGTGACGGAGCGGTACATATACGAAATCCGAGGAACCTTAACTTATCCACTTCGTCTTCTGTCTCGTTACCGAATATGGCTCTGTAGGAAGCAATACCGGTATCCCGAGGTCGGGAAAGGTATGGCATGCAAGGAGCTGAGAGAAGCCTACATGGCACTGCAAGACTATGCATCGACTTTGAATATGCCCGCGCGTTGTGGACGCAGTGGCGTACATTTAACAGTCGACGAAATGCTAAACGTATATGCTGCTACTAGGAGGACAAGCTTCATGCTAACTCTGGACCCTTCGCCGTTCCCATCTCCTTCCCCATCCCCATCCCCATCCCCATCCCCACCCCCTCTCCCTCTCCCTCTCCCTCTCCCTCCACCGGCACAGGTACCCCCGCCAACCTAACCACATACCTAAACCTATACCGCCCCACCGCCCCCTCCCCCCAATCCCTCAAATCCACATCCAGCCCCCCCACCTCCTCAAACCCACCCCTCCTATAAACCACCCACCCACCCTGCAACGCCTGCAGCAGAATCGGTCTCTGCCATCGATCCGCAACCCTATTCCCATGCCCCAGCAACGCAGTCCCCATCCCTTTGCGTTGAGAATCCGGGTGCGTAAACAGCGCTTTACACAGAATATATCGCCGACCGTGCGTCCAGCGGCGCAGCCAGCGTTGAGTGTCTGCTTCGACGAGGGAGGGGAGACCGGGGGGGGGGGGGGGGGGGGGGGGGGTTTTTTTTGGGGGGGGGGGGTTTTTTCCCCTTTAATCCTCCCCTTTTTCCCTCTTCTTTTCTCTTCCGCTTTTCCCCCAAAATCCCCCCCCCCCCGGGCATATACCACGAAGCCCACGCCGCGACGACGACCGTTTCGGTCAGCACCGCAACCACATGTTCCCAGCCGGGGCGGCCCACCTGGAGCTCGAGCATGGCGATGACGGCGGCTGAGAAGGCGGCGGGGGTGGGGAAGTGAAGGGGAAAAGGCGGGGTCGGGGAGGCAGGCGGCGACGTGGATTTGTGCGAGACGGGGGATATCGGATTTGGTGGCGGGGCGGAGGGAGAAGGTTGGTGGTTGGGAAGGAGGAGAAGATGGAGGGGGATGAGGAGGAGGAGACATAGTATAGTGGGTGAGTTAGAGGGGCTTGGAACTGGAAGGGGTGTTAATGTTGAGTTGATATGGAGATTGAATGCGACACAGCAGGAGGTTGACAGGTAAGTGGAGTTAACCACTTTCCACACGAGGGAGAAGTCAATTTGATACCCTGGCGACGGCAAGTATTTAAGTTACCACGAATATAATTTCCCATCTGCACACTGACTGGTAAGCTAAAATACAAGCCAACAAATAACCAACCCACCTACACATCAGACAGTTGGAGGCACGGCAGACGACATCTTGGGACCCAAAACCAACAATTGCCATATCCACTGACACGCAATGACACGCAATCCGCGACGCATAATGATAAGTCTACGACGTTCTTGGAAAGGGGGTGTACAGTGTATACAAATGGGAACCGTGTGATAAGATCCCGAACTTGGATACCTACACTCTCCAAGTGTTGAAGTACGGAAATATACATCCACCTCCCTTCTCTGCGCAGTTATCCGGTCCAGATCGAGAATAGAAGCCAGGGAAAAAAACGCTCCAATCATCATTTGATGTTTTGGATTCGTTTTTACTGATCCCATTCTGTCAGAGTCGTTACTCACGCAGTGTGGATAAATAAGTCGTCGACATAGAAACTTCACTTGACAGACTCAACTTCTGATCACCAAAATAACTTCTTCAACAAGCATATCGCCCAGAAGCATACTCTACACATCAAGCTTCACCCAAAGTCCTAGCCCGTAGATGAACACGCAACTCTCACCTCGCAAATCAAACACACAAACCCGAGGTTTTAATGCCAAACACACGATATCAACGCACAAACCAAACTCATAACCCCACAATTCCCATCCCCGTCCCAACTCCCTCCCCGCCCTAAAAATCCCAAGCCTGCTCAACCGGCGACAATCTATTCCCATCCCTCCTCCATCTCTCATGTCCCCCCTCATCTCTTCCCTCATCTCTTCACTCACTGCTCGAGCTTCTACGTCGTCTATACATCCTTCTCTTCCTCCTACTCTCTTTCACTTCCTCATCTTCATCGCTTTCTCTTTCCATTGCCCTTCTCCTCTTCCTGCTCCTTCTACTTTCCTCTTTACCCATGTCTTCCTTCTCCTTTTCCTTTTCTTTTCCCTTGCCTTTCCCACTCACTTGCTTCTCTTTACCACGCAACTCATTTCGTGGATGTGCCAAGCTCTCGACCTGCGATCGAGTAGCCTCGATAGACTTACCGATTGGCCCTGTTGTCCCTGTTGTCCCTGTTGTCCCAGGAGGAGGCCCAAGTGCAATTCCAGAGCGCACAGAAAAGGATTTAGTTGGGCCTAAAGCCAGAGGCTGCCGGCTCACAGTAGGAGTCGTTGGAGCAATTATTAGGTGTGGCGCAACAGGCGGGAGTTTCTGTCCAGACATATTCTCAAAAGCGTTCCTTGCTGCCTCCAGCTGCTGATACTCTCTCTGAATATGGATTCTCTGTGCCTCAAAGTTATCTTTTGTGAGGCCACCCACAGCGGTAGGTACGCGTGGGCCCGTAGGAGTAACCATCATGTGATTACCAGGCGTATTATGCAGATTGTTCGTTGAGGCTGGCTCTCGGAAGGGATCTGACCTAACCTGTCTAGGACCCACGCGCTTTTTCGCGATTGCAAGCATAGCATTCTTCCTCCCTATGTCATATATCTCACGGAGTCTGTTATATTTCAAAATCATAAAGGCTTCGATCGCTGTAGTCCATATTTTCTGTACACGCTGTTCGTCAAGCTTGCCTCTACAAGTTTGAGGATCGAGCACATGCCCTTTGCTCGCTACTTATGTATTCTTAGCTTTTGCTCACCAGCGTAGTAAGATTGATCTCACTCTTGTAAACAAAACTCCTTTCAAGCGTATCAAGTCTGACCTTGCCGGCCTCCACCCCCAACTCTCGATAATAGTGTCGGGAAAAATCGATATCTGACTCTTCGATAACAATACAGCGAGTGGCGTTGTTGATGAAAACGATTTTCTCTAGCTCATCGGACATATCTGGCAAACGTGAGTAGAATCGCTGCACGTCAGTGATAGGGACGAATGGTGACATTGCCTGTACGAGTGGGAAGATAGGGTAACTTGGAGGGGTAATCGGTGCTTTATTTTGCAACAGAGATATCAATTGTTGATCATAAGTCCGCTTTTGCTCAGGATTGTTCAGCATTCCGTGGGCATGCTTGATAGCCTTCCAATCATTGTCCATTTTGTATCGAATGCCGAGCTCACTTGCGAACCATTTCAGCTGTACCGCTGGTATGTCCAGGTCGTGTGTCGAGCCTTTAGATGATTAGCTAGGCCGTGAAATGAAGGCGGTCGAGACGAACGCAATGTGCTATATGCCATCTGCACCTCATAATGCGAGGCTGGGAACTCGAGGCCCAATCGTTGATAATAATTCAGACTTTCGTCTTGAAAATTGATCACGGTGGGTCGGTGGTTGGATGTATCTTGCGTAGTGATGTGCGTAAGTGAATTGGCGGAGATGAACTCTACCTCGGGCGATGAGGATGGACTCTTCTCCTGCTGCACCAAATGAGCATCCAACTTGAACATATGTATGATAATACTTACCAAGGAAGAGACAATCGACCCAGTAGAAGAACGAGACTCGATCCTGATCCGAGGGTGAGATCCAGCAAATACAGCTTCAGCAAATTTTACAATCTTAGTATATTGCTCAATCTGGAACTTCTCTTCTGCAGACAGACTGAATTCTGGGCCAGACTCCATGATGAATACAGGTTGGTCTCCAGATAGCAAGGGCTGCGCCACAGAATTGATTAAACACACAGAAGAAACAGGATACAAAGACGTGTCAAAGTCAGAAATACCGCCCAGCTTTGTTTGACAGTTGAGTGCACTGTACTTGTTAGTTGAGGTATGGAATAAACGGCAGTCGCCAAAAAGGTAGCCAGCGACAAGTTTACCCACGAGACGCACAGCTTGCTTGTTTGGGAAGGAACGGCCGCGTCCCCATTCACATCATATACTCTGAGAGTCTGAGAGTCTGAGATCCGTATTGAAAGCCACTAACATAACATGAAAGTTACATGAAAGTTACATGAACTTGTAATTAAGTAAAATTTACAGGTGAGGATACCTACCTATCTACAACCCTACGAGATCTCAGCAGTCAAGAACCTGCCCGTTACAGAATCGCAACCGCATTCGGCGGACTCCCAATGCCACCATGAACATTCAACGGCCCACTTGACAAAAAGAAACTATACTGTTTCTTCTCCTCACACACCTTCGACAACTCTTCCAGATTCCACAATTCGCCAATCGGACAGCCACTACAGTCATTCATTAGCACTACTATATCCATTCTCGAGCCTCTTTCCCTGCATGGTACCATCCACAAACTCCCTCCAATCTTCCACCAGGTTAAGGAAGAACTCACAACATAGCCAACAAATGATCATGCAACCTATACGGCGCTTTCGGTGGCCACGCCTCCCACGCAATTGCATCGCCAGCCACAGCACTAAAATGGTTATCCCATAGCCACTCCACCATTTCCTTGTCACCCCTTACGCCCACGAATTCATGGCCGTTTTTGACGCCCTTTCTTCTCTCGTCTTCGCCGGCGCCGTTGTACCACTGAATGAAGCCGCTGCGTACAATTAGTATATCAGCCGGTCTGAACTCTACCCCCTGTTCTGCTGCGATTGTCTTGATGTCCTCGAGCGTGATTTCATGACGTGTAGTCACAGAATAGTTTATAGAGCGCCGGGCACAGTAAGCTGCGTAGTCGATTAGCACCGCACGACCAACGATGCCGCCGCGTTTGGTCCAGTGATCGATGCCATTTTTGTGGGAGTGTTCGGGGTTGGTGATGTCGTCGTGGGCGAGGTTATTGTAGTAGAGACCTGTATCTTGATGGCCCCAGTGTCCTGATGAGGGGTTAGTCATCCATGGTAAATAATCGAGGGGAAATGACTGACGAAATCCGTCCCATTGAGATCCACTTTGAGTATTAATATGAATTATATCATCATGCGCAATGAACCCCATAGGCTTCAAGTTTTTAATCGTATGCTGCGGCTTCTCGCGACCAAAGCCGGGTTCGTGTACGCATTCCAAGTCCCAGCTTTTTACTCAAAAGCAGAATCAGTATCGCGTGATTAGACCCGTATATGGCATGGAAGAAGAATAAGAGAAGATGCACTTCAAAGCAAAACTTATCCCATGTTTGATTTCCTTCCTCGCCTCCAGCGTGTTCTCGGGTGTGAGCAGATTCAACGTCCCACAGGAGTCACGTTCGCCATCTTTATCCCACAGACCCCAGCTAGTTCCTTGCGGCATGCCTTGGACGGTGGGCATGTCCTTGAAGGAGGGAAGATCTTGAGCGCGCATTCTGGGAAATGAAGTAGAAATTCCGAAGAAAAATGTGTATACTGGCAGTTTGCGATTGGAGTTGTGACTTTAATTTCTTTTTATCTGAATTGAGAAATACATCAGAGGGCAGTGAGCAGTCATTTGTAGGCGTCCCAACCTCAATGACATGACAATGAGGGGTCGACGGTTGCACTAACACCTAGACTAGTAAAAGAGGAGTAAGCCACCTACCTCCGAAACAAGAAGCTTGTTCCTGTAGACTATGCTTTCGCGAAAGGCGTGGACGCAAAGACGAAAAGAACTCCTCGGCACGGTGCTCCTCAAGCTCGGTAACTGACCCGGAAAGCAAAGATACATGGCGATCTCGAATGATAAACTCATTTGACCTAGGACCTGGGCATAAGTGCTATTGGTCTATTCTGATGATGTCCACTGATAAGTTGTATGACGTTGTGCTGTAGTGCGCTTGCGGTGTTTTGGTGAACTAATTGCCCCACCTGTTTGGTGATCTAGTTTGCAGACACGAATTGCCCAATCAGCGTCGCCCACCTCCTTTAGTCACTGGATCCCGCTATTATATTTTGAATGGCAATGTATGTTAACATTACAAGCCATCGTACAAAGCCACTACACACATGATCCTACACCGTGAGACCAGACGCGTGAATCTTATCTCACCTCGTTCTCCTCTCCATTCGCATTGCCCTTGCTCTCACTCTCTCCCACCGCCCTCCTTCTCTCCAGTCACCCCTTCCTGCCCAAGGTTTACCACATTTCTCAGATTCCCAAAAGGCAGCACATCACTAATCCTCGAACTACAACTCAAAAGCATAACCAACCTATCAATGCCCGCTCCCCAGCCCCCTGTAGGTGGTAATCCCAACTCCAGCGCCCCAATATAACTTTCATCCACCGTTGTCGTGTTTTCATCATCTTTGTATTTCAACTGTTCGGTAAACTTGTTCTTCTGCTCAAACGGCGAGTTCTCCTCTTCATACATGTTGGCGATCTCTTTGTTCTCAATGAAAAGTTCTGCGCGGGCGGAGACAAGCTGCTTGGTGATTGGATCAGTGAAGGATTTAGCAAGAGGTGCCAAGCAGGCTGGGTGGTTGATTATGAATGTTGGATGCTTGCATTGAGGTTCGATGTAGAGGGACGACAATGCGTCAAGGATACGGGGGAGAGTAGCGGATGAGGGTGGTGTGATATTGTGCTTGTTGAACAAGGCGAGAAGCTTTTCAGTCGCGTCGTCTGCAGATAAGTCAGGTAGGGGGTCACCAAGCCCTGCTTCGATAGTGGGAATAAACTCGAGACGCTTGAATGGTGTTTCATAAGGCGATATATCAAGCTCAGGAAGCATCCGAAGACTACTAGAACGCAATTCCGTCGCTTGTTCAACGAGTCTCGAGATCAATGTTTCGGTCATGGAAATGAGATCATCAAGGGTAGCATAAGCCTTATAGAACTCGCATGTCGTGAACTCTGGGTTATGTGTTGCATCCAGTCCTTCATTTCTGAAAGCTGGGCCGATTTCGAAAACGCGATCCATACCACCAATCACCAAGCGCTTCAGCCACAGCTCCGGAGCAATTCTGAGGGCAAGTTGCTTCTGAGAGAATTCCGTTGCAACTGTGGTGAAGGGTCTGGCAAAAGCACCTCCAGCCTTGTCGGTAATAATTGGTGTTTGAACTTCAAGAAACTCATCATTAATAAGAAAGTCACGAATAGACTGGATAATATGTGACCGTAATCGTAAGGTATCTGCAGTGCCTTTGTTGGCAAGGAGATCGATGTGTCGATGTCGTATACGGGTTTCAGGATTCTCCAATGTAGTAGGCAAAGGGCTGAGGGAAGGGGTCAGGATTTCTGGTGTGGTTTTCGATACTATAACCAATGCGCCTCGGCCATTGCGGTTGGGCATGCCGGTCACAGCTATTACGGGTCAGATCTCACGATAGCCTGTGCGGAAGGCGACTTCACTCACATATGAAATCTCCACGCTGCAAGAGTCCCAAGTGAGCTTGGAACACTTTAAGCGCAACACCACTGGCAAGCAGATTGTACAAAAACATGACCTGAGCAATATGGCCATTTTCCAGAATATCCAGAAATATGAGTTTACCATGGCTCCGTATTCTAAGAATTCTACCTATAGAAACATTAATTGTGACTTCGTTAACAAACGAATCTTCTTACCACAGAGCGTGATATTTTCTTCACCAGTGTCATATTCTTTCAGGCTAGCATATTTTTCATTGAATGTTTTTACGCTTATTTTCAACGGCAATCTTTGCATGCGTGGATAATGCAGTGCATCAGCTTTCTCCAGCTTCTCCAGTCTGGCTGCATAGTGACTACGGCTCATGGAGGCCTCCTCTGCCGACGACCTGGCTTCCCTAGCTTCCGTAAAATGTCTTACCTTTGCGGCATATAATGTTTCCCGTACGGCAGCGCTTGGTCGCCAGGGCGTTGTGTTTGCGAAGAAACGTGCATAAGCAGCCGGCTTCACTGGGGCAATGTCATGATAGAGGTAAGGTCTAAGGAACCTCAGACCAGTTGGGCCGTTCATCCTGTTCTTCAAGAAAATCTCAATTAGTGTCAATTGATTCAACGTGCAATAGTGATAAGTGGAGGTAAAGAGTGAGCTTTCAGACAACGGATCGATGTGAGATCAACCACCCGGAGGTGTCAGTCGCAACGGTTCTAATGTTATAAGGAAATCATCATATCAACTCGGAAGAGAAAAAGAAACACGCATTGAAGCGAAGATATTACTTACTGAAAGTTACTGACGACTGGGATGTGTTTGTGCTTCAATCGACACACAGACGAGAGAAGTAAAAGGTTGAGAGAAGAAGAAACAATATGGTCATATTTATCCTCGAAAAAAGCTTCCCGCCGGAATATATTTCCTCCGAGCCCGCCACTAGCTCAATATTTCCTCAGACAATGCTTGCCAAAGCTCTGGTGCATTAACATTAAGAGACTGGGGAAATATCATTACACCAAGAGCCCTTCCATCGCACAGAACATATTTGACCTCGCCCCCGACTCAATTAACCTACGCAATCATGTCTATGTTCGGACTCGGTAGACCACAGCCGTCATCGGCAGAGAAAATCGCTGCCGCTGAGCAAGAGATGGACCTCATCACTGATATGTTCAACAAGTACGTTTGCCATGTTCAAGCTTCGCCTCTTTTATGGTTAATTACTTTGTCCCGTGCTAAATCCGAAACCTCAGACTCACCCAATCCTGCATGAAAAAGTGCATTCCCAGAGAATACCGCGAAGGAGAACTCAACAAAGGTGAAGGCGTATGCATCGATCGTTGCGCAGCCAAGTTCTTCGACGTACAGATGAAAATCTCAGAATTATTACAAGCGGAGGCCGCAGCCAAGGGAGCGGGGGGAGGAGGATTCGGTGGAGGATTCGGCGTATAAGCTCGTGGAGAGAGAGGTCTTTGCGGGGAAGCTGCGTCACTGGTTCATTGGGTACAAGGATGATTTCGACTCATTATGATTTGAGACAACAGTGCATGCTTTGAATGCGATGCTTTGATGATGAGTTGGAACCGACCCCAAGTTATTCAATATTGTACACTAGAAGTGTGGTAAAACGACCAACGGCGTCTGAACTACATCCAAAATAATCCAAACTCCGATCCATACTCTCATGCTTGTCTAAAAAAATGCTTGATGGGTATTCCCGAACGCCTGCCTGTCATATAAATATATCTCTCCGCATCGCTAAGGACTCATTGGTGCCACATTATTTGGGCCCATACCGATGCCAGTCACAGAGCGAAAAATCCAATGAGCCCAACTCTCCTTCCTGAACTGTTGCTCAAGCTCATCTGCCCGGTTTTCCAATTCGTCTACATGTCTTTCGAACTGTGCTACTCCATCTTCCACATCCTCGACTTTGGAAACAAGAGAATTGATCTCATACTCGAGTTTGGCTGCTGAAACTTCAATATCTTTGATGGCTTCGGTGACGTGAGAACGTTCTTCGGCGAGGAGCTCCTGGGAACTTTGCTTTACCGCTTGATAGCTTTCACTTAGCCGGACATAGAGTGCTTGGAATTCTTCCTGGTCACCGGCAGCTTGTTCATCCAAAGCATCCACACCGCTGACTTTCTTCTCCACCCACGGACTGACATTATTCTTGAGATCCGAGATCCGCTCGTAGAGTTTTCTGAAGTCCTCAGCAATGTACTTCTGTCTCTGGAAAGCAGTCCACTCGTCGGTCGTGTCAACATCGCCGAGCGTGTCGACCGGTTCCCAGGTCAAAACGGCTTCTTCTGCATCACTAAACGACATCTGACGTGGCCAAAATGCTTCAGAACGACGTTTTCGCATTTCGGAGGTAACAGAGATACTGTGTCGCCGATGTAGTAATACCGCAAAAGTGTGGTTTTCACGCTCGGCTTCTAGAACAGGACCTTCCAGGTCGCCGTCGTCGTAGAGGGAACCTGATATGGAAGGCTCCTTGGCCACTAAATCACGACGAATCTCCGCAGCTTGAGCGAGCCATTGCTCTTCGGCTTCGGCAATCTTCTTCCCCTCTTCCTGCTCGACGCTCAAGGTTATGTTTGGTATGCTAGCGTGTCGATCATCTGGGGGTGGTTCTTCTTCGCGATGGCGAATGTGAGCGAGGCCGGATGCAAGAGCTTCCTTTGGTTTTGGGAATCCATTTTGATACTCCTCCGGTTTTATTTTCCAGCTAAATGCATGTTTGATCATAGTGGGACTGGATGGTGTCGCAAATCCTTGCGGAGTAGCAGTAAGATTTCCCGGACTGAAATAGCCACCAATATCATCACAATCACCATTATCATCTTTCGAATGTTTATTGCTATGCCCACGCAAACCGACGGCATCCTTGATACGTCCAAAGCCTGATCTGGCATCATTCATCTTACCAGTGACGCTTTTGAAAACAGCCTTTCGAAGCTGCACTTCCCTTTCGTTTGGACTGTCTAGCATATTTGTAGCCGACCCCGGTGGCTGAGCAGAGTAGACATCATTTGACGTTTCTTTCTTGCGAATATCACTATCGTCCTCCGGTGGTAATGAATCTGCTCTACTGTGAGACCACAGGTATCCACCTTGATTATCCTTCGTGAAAGTCAGGTGAGGCGTTTCGGTATCAGACTTGCCATGATCTTCGGCATGAGCCCGTCTGGATTTTCCATACCAAAGCCATTTGGATCTTGCTCCATGTAGTAGACCAACGAAACGATCGATATCGCAAGTCTCAATGTCGGCGATTCCAGCTTTGTCTCGACCAACCATGCCCATGACCATTTCACCACTCTTTCCGCTGAGTTCAGCCACCGTCGACTTGACCGCTTTAGGAACAGCCCAACCTTCACCAGCAGCTGCTTTTGCTGTGACTTGATGTAAACGTTGTAGTGTAAGTCGGTCCAGCCGTCTTGTTCGTTCCATCTTCTGGGATTTCTGGAAATAAGCTATACCACGCTTGAGACTGTATACATCAAATGCATCCTTTGCTACGGGTGCTCCATAGTAATTCAGACGATTTCTGGCGCCCATGAGCAGGCCAAGTAATGCAGCAACAGTGGTAGGTCCAAGGATACCGTCGGTAGGCTCGATATTGTAGTACTCAGATCCGATTTCGGTCCACCAATCATTAATTGCCTTCTCGGTGACATCGCAAAGACAACCGTCGGCGTATTCTTGCTCCAGTTTCCCAAACATCATCAAAGCGACCTGACATAGCTTGACTAATTCAATCACGGCGCCATATAACGGTATGCGATCACTCGTCTTATAAAGTTGAAAGAATTTAGCTTGAGTAGCGCCGGCAGGGGTCGAAAGGCTCATTCCAGATCGCCCAGAACATCCCAGTCTTTTCAAATTCTCATTGACAAGAAAATCCTCCCTGTGCTTTCTCACATCTCCGTCCGGTACAGGTATAACAGTCAGACCGGAGGGGAAACTGCTTAGGTTCGTGACCATCAAAACCCCAAGAGGCGTGTCCTTCGGTCGGGCGTGATATTGAGAGATCGCATTGAAATATACCCGCAACCTAGGAGACCAGGCCTTGTCATCTGCAGGAACTCCCAACACCCCAATCATTACAGAATGGTTCTGATCTCCTGTGTATGTCGTAATCACAAATGTGGGATGTACGCGCGAACATGCCCATTGCTCGACAATGTAGAGTTCGTATCCTTGCAGTCGCCCGCGACGCTCGACAACGACGGTGGCAGGGTCTTCTTCGAGGTATCTATATGTCACAATTAGAACGCTTCAAGAGTGATGAGTAATTAGCGTCATGCCTGAAAGCAACTGGGTCTGTGAATACAAAATGTCGGCGACGAGGTTGTGATTGCGGCTGCGGCATGTTGCTGGTTGGGGAAGTTGATGCGCCATTTTGACCAGTTTGTGAACTCTGAGGATTCTTGTATGTTCTTGAAGTCGTTCTCGAAAGTGTTAAGGATTCCTCTCGATGCATATTTGGGTCATACCCCTGAGGTAGAGAAAGTCGAAAGGACATACTTCCGTATTGTCTCCGATTGTCCTTATCCTCAACCTAAGCTCTGGGTGCTGCGGCAACCGGGGGGTCTTTTCAGTGTGACGTCGATGATAAAGAACACCTTCATTGTCCGTCAGGAGCCCTGATATTTAGACCTTGGAGCGAAGCATGAAATGAATGTTTCAGAAGGCGAGAAGCTATTATCCATCTTCGCTCCTACACAGGAATAATATACACAAAAAGTCCAGAATCCAGCATTGATGAAGGGATAGAAGTGCGACAGGAATGGCTGCGATAAACTATCGTCGCATGTGATTTATTCGTTCCGATTCAAGGTTCAGCAATGCCAATATTAGGTACGGAAGTATATTCCTGAGCCTATCACATCATCACCACAGTCGCATCATTCGGGGCTTGGATTCCCTAAACAAATCACACTTCCCGGGGTTACTTGGCCCGACACCGATCTTATATCCTATCGACCACTAACGTCAACATTATCTTAGCTAGTCAGCAACAACTATTAGTGGCACATGCGATTGTATCTTTCTCTTTGCATTTTTCATTTCTTCGAATCTGCTTACTGCCAACCGCGAATCCAACGCAGCAGATGAGATTACAAGGACGTTCTTAAGTCATCGGCCGACGGGTATTGAAGCGGGGTGAACAGTTAGCTATGGATGTCCTTGAGGGCGCACTTTTCAAGCTCCAGAAAGAGTCGAGCTTCGACAAAAGTATCAGAGATGTCGACAAGATAATAGAACAGCTTGAGAGAGCACGAAATGCGATAGCAGATAGTGAGTAACCTCTACTCTGAGCTCTCACACGATCAAATTTATTGCTTTCCTGCTTGCTTCTACTGACAGACTTCCAGATCCAAATGATGCATCTATCACTTTAGCCAAACTTCAGAATCCTCTCAAGTCAGGGTTCGATAAAGTCACCGATGACCTTAAAGGTATACACAAAGCGCAGTCAAACTATGGGAAAGCGTTGAACGCTGTAAGGAACAACCTTGCCCCAGCTTCCACTGCTCACACAACTAACCACCGCATCTACAGAACCTTCCCAAGCAAAACCTCCCCACCATGCTCGATACGCTCGCCACCCATCCCAAACTCATAAACCGAGCCATAGCCATGCACCTCCTGCGCGAAGGGCAATTCTCCGTCGCCTCCACCTTCCTCGAAGAAACGCAAGAACTGCTCGAAAGCGACTCGCATCCCAGCACCCCTCCAAACCCAACCGAAGACTACTACAGCTCTCTCAAAAATCTCGCACTACAAGGCAAATTCGAAAACATGTATAAAATCCTGCACGAGCTCAAACTCCGCAACCTACATCCCGCCATTGAATGGGCACGCCAAAACAGCGAGGAGCTAGCTGGTCGGGGCAGCAATCTCGAATTCGAGCTCAGCAAACTACAATTCGTCTGGTTATTCCTAGGGCCCGAAGTCAACGGCCTCCCCGACGGCCCCAATAATGGTCTCCCCGGTGCGCTGCAATACGCACGGACGGAATTCCCCCGCTTCCAGAGCCGTTTCCTGCGGGACATCCAACAGCTCGTCACAGCCATGGCCTACGAATCGCACCTTCACACCTCACCCTACCACCGCACCTTCAACACCGCCTCCGCCTGGGACGACGTATCCTCGTCCTTCACGCGCGAATTCTGCTCGCTCCTCGGTCTCTCCGCCGAATCCCCGCTCTACCTGGCCGCCACCGCCGGCGCCATCGCGCTGCCCACGCTGCTGAAATTAGCGAATATCGTCAAGGAAAAACGCACCGAATGGACGACGGCAATCGAGCTACCGGTCGAGACCCCCCTGCCGAAGAGCATGATATTCCATCCGATTTTCGTATGCCCGGTTAGCAAGGAGCAGACGACGGCGGAGAATCCGCCGATGATGATGCCGTGTGGTCATGTTATTGCGAAGGTGAGTATGGAGCGGTTGAGTAAAGGGGGGAGGTTCTTCAAGTGTCCGTATTGTCCGAATGAGAGTGCGCCGAAGGATGCGAAGATTATTTATTTGTAAGGGGAGGTGGAGGAGAGACTGGGTAAATAGGCATGGGATGGCGAAAAAGTGAAGAGGATTCAGAGGATGAGTTCTTGGAGTATAGGGTTGATGAGAGTGGCGAAATTCAATTTGGATCGGTGTTTGTTAACATTTGCGGCGAAATGGGTGGGTATGGATGGATAGGATGCGGTGCATAGAAGGCGTTCCTTCTCTCCCCGTTCTCATGGCATTGCGAGCTTTGACCTTTCAGCAAAGGGGAAATGATATGATGATGCATGCGTACATGGACAGTCCGCAAGCAACGGGCGCTCTCTAGTTCTCTTAGGCGGTTTCTTCCAAGGGGGTTTTCTTGTATATGAGCATGATCATGGTGATGATGGTGGAGTTGTGGGAACACAAATAGCAGGCAGGCAGGCGGGTAGGCAGTGTTTACCTACAATCAAATGAAATCAATACGAGGATAGGATATCCAGTTTGTAACACCTCTAGCGATGATGCGATGGCCTTTTATGTATAGGAGAATCGTCGTCATTCAAGCACGCGAGTCACCGACGGACCGAGTAAATGGTAAACTCCAATGCAAGAGTAGGTACAGCGCTGTTGAGTCTCTACATACTATGCTGTGTTGTGCTGTGTTGCCCATCCTGTGCCATAGACCTTAATTATCACACTCCTCTCTCCCCTCCCCTTTCCCTCGCTAACCTAGCTAGAGCTCTCAAAGTGCCATGGCGCGTCTCCACCTCCATCTACACAGTACTCGTATCAATCGGATCCGCACCCACATTCTCGCCTCCTTCTCCAATCTTCTTCTCTCCTTCCGCTTTGCCGTCCGCGTCTACGATTTCCATTTCCGTTTCCGTTTCCTTTTCCTTTTCCTTTTCCTCCGCTTTAGTGCTTGTTTCTCCATCTTCGGCTTCCATCTTCATCTCCGTATCAGCGTCTGTATCTTTTTCTTTCTGTGCTCCCTCACTTTCGGCCTCTTTGGTCGCGGCTTCATCGGCTTTATTCTCGTCGCCTTCAGTATCCTCTTTAACCCTCTTTTCAACTGCACCGATGTCCTCTTCCGCTGCTCGTTTAGGCGTTTGTTCGCGCTTTGGCGCCTCTGCCCCTTCTTCATCTTCGGCTTCTCCTCCCATTTCCTCATCCGCATCCTCATCCGTCTCCCTGCCCGCCTTCCTCCCCACCGCAGCCTCAACATCAATCCCCATGCCCATCCCCCCAATCCCCAGCATCCCCGGCACCCCACCCGCCGACCCCACCCTCCGATCCTGCGGTCCCATATCCTCCATGCCGATCTCCTCGGGCCCTCTCGCATGCGGCACTTCGTCTTCCTCTCCCAACCCATTCTCATCGCCCACTCTCTCCCTATCAGGTTCTTCCAGCGTCGTTCCCAACCCTCTCAATTGCGTTGCGGGCACCACTCCCGCCCTCTGCTCCTGTCTCAGTAATTCTCCCTGTGTGACTCCACCTTCTGCTCTTAATCCTCCTCCGGAAGAACTCGCAAGCGTAGAAGAAACCCCATTCAAACTCACACTCACAGTCTCCACACCCCCCAACCCATTCGGCCCCTCCACCATCTCCATATTCTCCGTCCTCACCTGCCCCTGCGCCTGCGCATGACCATGACCCTGCGACATCGGACTCCCTCCATTCGACGAGCCCGAGTGATTTGACGACGTTTTCGTCAACCACGAAATCGGCGTCAAGAGCGCTCCCCCCAGCGCCTCGTCAGAGCCTAGAGTGCTGTTATTACTCGACGAAGTAGGATTGTGCCAGGAGACCGAACTGGCGTTCGGAGCGGGCGATGCGCCGTTGCTGAGGATCACGGACGCGGAACTGGGATCCGGGATTGCGGGGGGGAGGGGAAAGGTCGTCAGCGGGGAGGTGACGTGGATGACGCGGTCGAGGGCGTGTAGGTAGGCGGGGAGGGAGCGGTAGTGCGGTTTGGGGGTGAGGAGGAGCTCGGAAAGGCGCTGGATGGTGTGTGGGGGGTGGGTGGGGAAGTTGGTGCGGAGGGTGGAGAGGATGGATGAGAGGAGAGTGGTGGTGTATGTTGTGTAGGCGGAGGAGGGGGAGGAGTTGGACTGGGTGGGAGGAGGAGGCGCGGGCGGGGGAGGTGTGTTCTCTTTGTTGGTTGAGGTGGTGCTCTGTTGCGAAGAGGCTAGAATGAGTGGCGAGGACGGAGCTTGGATGTGGTTTTCGGTTTGGGTGCTGGTTTGTAGAGATGGTGGGAGTGGGAAATCTTCTTGGATTATCTGCGCGCATTGTTAGCTACCTGAATTTGACCTGCCTGTCTTATCACATCTCCAGTTGAGTCGCATATTGCAGAACATACCTTCTCCATCCTCGACGGCAATCTCTCTAACAGTCCAGGCCATTGCGCGCTGCAAGAAAAAGTAATATTAGCATCCAACGCAATCGTCGCATAGAAATGCAAAACTCACTAATCGATAGGCTGGCCTCGAGCAAGCGTTCTCAGTATTTCATCATCACTATCAATCTCCATTTTGTAGACTTGCGACAAGATGGTGGATATTAAGCTCAGGCTGGTGTTAGTGTGGGAATGGAGAGTGCGATATCAATTGAAATCCCAGGTCGCGTTTGTGATAGATCCCTATCGCCTGTTGATTATGCAGGTGCGGGCGAGTAGACGCGATTGATAGGGTAAGTCTCGGCACGGGAGAGACAGAGGGAAGCGGAGCGGGAGTGTAGTTTGGCCCGAGTTTGGCCAGTTCCTGACTTGATTCTGGAGGAACGGAGGAACAGAGGGTCGAATATTCTTTTACTATTGCGCATATCGACATTGAACAGTGAGTGTTTGTGTTCTCGACGTTACAAGCTTTCTATGGCTCCACCTCTCAATTTCGAATATCTCACGTATATCAACCCGAAAGCTTGTATCTACCTGCTCCCAAGACTAAGCTCTGGGTCTCTCTCCACCAGTGCTCCTTCGAAAGCTTCCTGCTGTAGGGCCTTGTTACTTCTTACTTGTAGCAATTGGTTAGAGTGCTGATCCAGCAGCATGCTCTGAGATAAATTCTACTTGCACGCATGCGAGTGGAGATTGAACCCCTCACTAGAATCACAACGTTTGGGAACCTCTCCGAACGAAACGAGAACTCCTGACTCTTCGAGCGCATCGAGAGTACCTTTCTTCCTGGAATGATGCTCCGCTGGCTCTCCGAGGGCCACTGCCGTGGAGGCCGATTATCTCTTCGAGTGGAGCGAGAGCAACGACGTCAGCTATATCATGTTCACCTATAGTACTACCAAGCCTGCAATGTATAGCCTTCACAGATGATGCTTTGCCTTACATTATTAGATGGTGGCAGTGTACATATACAACGCAGTATTAAGAGAGTATATATAAATCAGTACTTGTGTGATGCTTGGATCTTCAAGCTCAGCGCAAAAGATATCGCGCATAATGCTAAGTAGAATCTTTGCATAATTTCTACCTGTGGTTGTCCATATGAGCTTGAACCTTATACTTGACATAAAATAAAGCTTCATCTCTTGTCTCGTATTCATACATCTAAGGTCCAGACTCAGATCCTTCATCCCTACACCCATCCTCAAGCCGTCCTCAAGCCATCCTCAAAGCCGTAGCTACCCAGGAGCACCATACTTCAATTGGTAATAAAAGCCCCTCTCTAACCCAAACCAGCTCCCACGCCAGCCATCACCAACCTCCTTATTTTTCCACCCTAGGTCCACTACCAAACATCACCTGACTCATCTAGCCACACAACCGAATATATAAGCCTCTCCCCCTCCATTTCTTTTCCTCTTCTTTTTCTTTCTTTTCTCTTCATACTTACCTTGTTGAAGCCTTCGTAGATCACGCATTACGAGGCTGCGGTACGAGTCCTCCATTGCACATCGGGGTGACGAGAACCGTTCAGTTGCCTTCGGGTACCTGATCGGCGGAATTTTTGATGGCTTTCCTACTTTGGGATTTATTGGAATTTTCAATTCTTTTCATTGAGTTGGCTCAACTTCGTGTTGGGGCTCGAAGAAGAGAGGTGGATGAGGAGATGAGGGGATGATTGGGGTGCAAATTTCATTATGTTGTACGTGAAGCATTTGCCTGAGGCGTTGATTAGCATTAGAATTATACTGCATAACACACATATACGATATATGTTGGTTGTCGAGGAATTAATTGGACGTCCTGCACAAATATTGCACAACGCCTTCGCCAACCCAACTGACTATCCTGTCCACCTGTTCATCCTCGTGTGACAATCTTCTGAAACACTTCTGTGGGATTGGTGATGTGCCAAGAGCCATCTATTTATCTTCCGACCTCGAACAGCATTGGCAATCATTGGCATCATTGGCAATCGTTGGCAGCAACCCAATTCCTTCGCTCTGGACCTTCAGATCTTTCTCCAAACTGTTCATCCCATACCACATCGCAGACCAACTAATACCAACTAATTCCAACAAGCTTTCACATTGTCTCCTGGAACCTGCTACAGGTCAGAGGTTAATCGCACAGGTTCGTCTCTTCATGTAACCTCATTAAAACAAGTCTCTGTCTGGATGTGAATGGCTCTGTGTTCCAAAAATACGAAAACTTTATTCGTATCATGGCCTGCTTCTTGCATGGACACTGGACACTGGACACCACAGGCTGCATGAATCCTTCTGCACGAAACAAACAGTAAAAAGCACTGCATATCCACCGTCATAACATGTAGTATGTACTGAAACTCTGTAACTCTCGCAACTCTCGTAACGTTTGCCAATGAAACCACAACAATCTTCAACATCTCCCGCGCTTCTCTTCTCCTCCTCTGCTCCTTCTGCGCAGCTCCTTTTTACCTGCCACTACATTATTTCTACGTGCGCACCAGTCTCAGGGAATAAGCCGCAGTTCCCGAAGTAACGGGTTGAAATATATTGCTATTTCGTTGCTGAGCCTCATTCGGCTGTCCGATTGCTGACTGCGCCCGATTCTCATGGGGCAGAGGAAGAAGACACAAGCCATTCTTCTAGAGCTGTTTGACATGAAAAGATGACTTCATTATCATCATGCTAACTTAATTCTCGTAATCCAGGCTGGTGACGGTATCGAGTCGTCTTCTTTTATACGTATGAATAGAAAAGGTTGGTTTGTTTTGTAGAATTTACAACATACACAAACACACCTCCAGCTCTTCTGCCTCGTAAAAACCCACATCTCCAACCTCACTTCCCTCGACTTTCTTCAATTGCAGGGGAGCTGTACTTCGTAAGGGTTCTTCTTCCGCCTTACTGCGCTGCATTGCAGGGTTCACGCTGCACGCTACAGACTACAGTACGCAAGCAAATCCGAGCCAGCAGCCAACAGACCAACAGCAACAGACCAAAGTCCGCCAAGCAGAGAAGCTTATAGGCGGGACCTGCCATAAACGAAAAACCCCATACAAACTAATAAAATAGATTCTGGGCTCTACTTGGTCTGTCAGTGCCTACCTTGCAGTACGTACTCTCGCTCTCGCTCTCTATCTTTGAAGAAGTTGGACTTTCTTCTTTTCAATCTAAAGGTTTAACCTGCAACCGCTTAGATCAGAGCTCTCCTCATCCTCCATCCTCATCCATATCCATATCCACCTCATCCACCTCGCCAACCTCATCTCTACATCCAGATCTCCATCTCTCCATCTCTCCGGCTCTCCTATACCTCTATCTCTAGCTCTACCTCCCTAACAACAAATAGTCACATAGCATAAAACTATCAAAGCCTTCGTTTTTCGAATAATTCAGCCCTCTCTCCTACAATACGCTCGTTCTTCTCTTCTTTATCGCAAACTACAAAATCCGCACACCCTTTTTGCGACCTCTCTTCGCCCTACCGACCTGGCATTAAACCCCTACTCATTTCAAAACCCACCTTCAAAAGAAATCCACGCCACACTCGAGACGTTTCACCACGGGTCTGACCATAATCGTACACATATCGAGCTCGTCGAATACAACAAACCTACAGTTATTCACGCAGTCATATCTAATCTTCGCGATTATTGTACACAAGACCAGCCTTCCCAGTCTCTGCCTCCTCCCGAAATTTTGTGTTGCGTTAAAATCAATCTGAGTCTCCTGAGACCCCTTCCGCCTTAAACCAAATTGACCCATTCACCTTACGATTATTGCGACACACGGTTTGGCACAAACAAATCAGCAAATTTAACTCCCTCCTTCCCTCCCAACATTCACTTTGGCTCCTCACGAGGAGCCTTAACACCGCGAACCTGGCTTTCGGAAACGACTCTAGGAAGTCCTTGTTGACGCTTAACGATCAAGGACCATATCAACAATCAGTCGGCGGATATTTTCATCGAGAAGGAATCACATCAGGATCGGACGGCATCCCAATAGGGAGAGAGAAGATGTATATACCAAATACAACATGGACGTGGGTGTTCATGATATCGACAACTGTGCAGGCGGCAGTTGTTCTAGCAATTGAATCGTAGGTTGGATCGGGTTGGTTTGTCTCGATTCATCGTGCTAATCCTTCGTCAGATATGTATTTGCAGAGTTTCAAGAAAGTTTGGTAGCTGGGAAAACGCAAATCGCTCTCGATCGAACCATTCCAACATATCTTACCCTCTTCATTTTCGGTTTCCTTTATCAAGTGGTCCTGGTCTACGACTCGTTACGACTCAAGAACACAATTCAAGTTATCGGTCTATGCATGTACAACGGGGGTATGCTTATATATGCAGCTATCCAATACGACCAAATTCAGACTGCGATCGAATCATTAGGCGATCTTGGTTATGTCGATCAGGATGCGCATGTTTGGCCGGATGTTCAACCTTTCCTACTCGCCGTTCCATGTATCATCGCGTTCTTCAGTATTGTCATGTCATTCACGGCCTGGAAGCTGTACGATGAATTTGCCTGGACGATCTACAAGCACATCAGCGCCGACTTGAGAATGAAGCGCAGGTTTCTCACCTATCAGGTAAGATGAACAACTAGAGATGAAATGTATCGGTGCTAATGTTCTCCAGATTTACATTGCCTTGTTGAAGTTTGATTTCTTCTTCTTCCTGGGTTTCACTGTGCAGTTCCTCGTTATTGTCACCGGAGTCCAGGATTTCGAGTTCGGACTAACGATAGCCGCCATCCCCGTCACCATCCTCATTCTGGTCATGGCCGCTTTCTGGACTCGCCGCGAAAACAAGACCGGCATGCTCGTCACAATCTTCCTCTTCTTTTGCGGTCTTGCCTACTTCATTTTCAAACTTGCTCGCATGTATCAACCAGCCAAGGAAGCAGATTACCTGCCAGTACGAAAGAACTTGACAAGTTTCGCAGTCATCACCATCATCCTGATTATCCTAACAATCATAAATGCATCCTTATGCACAGCAAATTTCAACAAGGGACTCAAGCCCCATTTGAGGAAACGAAAGATCGGTGGTGAAGAGGAGAAGATGGATCATATGACCGAGCTACCAGATCTCAAGCATCCAACCGCATCGAATCGGATGACGATAGATTAAAAAGGATATTATTGTGAATACAAACATCAGCAGAGGACAAATTCCAAAACATTCAACAAAAATCTGGTTTTTACACATATTTGGTTGGGGTTTGAATTATGGACGGAGGGTATAGTGTAGGGAGGGAAACTCGGGATGTACACTGGGATGAAACTATGACTTTGGGTTCTTACTCTTTTTTTTTTTTTTTTTCCTTTTCTTTTTTTATGTCTCTTTTTCCTTTTAGAGGGTTTCGTCCTTTTTGACTCTCAAATATTGAGCCTCGACTCGCGTCTTGTAGTTTGGTTTTTGGCCTTGGCTTTGGCATATTGAGGGCCGGTCCAAAAAACGACCAAACAAAAACTTGTTCATACCCGGATTTGACTTTGGAAATTGGTTGGAGGGATGGCGTTTGGGGGAATGGGAAGTGTGTGTGTTTGGGATAGGGATGGGGTTGGCGAGGATGGAGTTTGGGTTTGTGTGTTTCTTTGGTTGTTTGACTTGGCTTTGCTGGATTGTGGAGGGGTGTGGGAGGGGGG
This sequence comes from Rutstroemia sp. NJR-2017a BVV2, assembly GCA_002946415.1. NCBI lineage: Eukaryota > Fungi > Ascomycota > Leotiomycetes > Helotiales > Rutstroemiaceae > Rutstroemia > Rutstroemia sp. NJR-2017a BVV2. The sequence goes on along the minus strand of NJPS01000013.1, from coordinate 992,528 downwards.
GATAATCTTTGGATTTATAGGGTGGGTGGTGGATGGTGGACAAGGAGGACGTCTGGGGATGCTGAAAGGAGGAGATGAGGAAGGAGGAGATGAGGAAGAAGGGCCAAGGGGTGAGGGGGAACAGAGAGTGAGGAATGGGAGCAAAGCATAGCAAAGCATAGCATAGCATAGTAGCGTGCGTGTCTATCTGCATGCGTGCATATGAATGAAATATTGAACTTTAAAACGAAATCTTTTTACAAGAAAATGGAACTGATCTGACATGAAAAAGACGGATGGATGTCTTTCGTCTACTCTATTGAGAGAGAGTGTGTGTGTTCTGCTACAAATGAAGGGATGTCTGAAGTTGATGACCTCATCCCCAGTAGGCGGGTTGTATACTTTCGGAAAGGAAAGCAGGTGCGCTGATATCATCATGTGCTTGCTCCCGCGATCGCTGTGCTCGCTCACTTGGCATCCGAATTCGGAACTAAGTGAGGGATGGGAGATGAGAGATCGTATATAAACCCCAATTTCCTCCGCACGCTGCACTTCTTTCTTTCCACAAAGTATTAACCCCCCCCCCCCCGCCCGCCAAGCCTGCAGAGGAATTTTAGGTGCGAGGTGGGGTGGAGGTTGAGGTCGAGATGGGGATATGGAGTAGGGAGGGGGAGGATGGAGGTTGATAGGATGAGGGGGATTGGGGAGGAAGGGGGTTTGATAGGATTGGGATTCGTTGTTCGTTGTCGTTGCTCTCGTCCTTGCCTGTTGCTGCCTTGACTTACTGTATGCTTTACTGTGCTTCGCTACACTGCCATATTCCCATTCCCATCCTGCCTTTCTCATCCCCGTCACTTACCCTGCCATTTCTTATTGCTGTCGTTTTGTTTTATATCATATTATATACATCGTCATCGTCATTTTAACAATTATTACAAACGTTGTCATTCCCCCCCCCCCTCCCTCCCAATCTGGGAATCCCGTGCTAGTATGTAGGTTCTGCACAAGGAGGTGGTCAGGTTGGGTTCTTGGCTGCGGTGGTTCATGGTAAGTATACACTTCCTAACCATAACTTCATGGAGACGCCTTGATCTTCAGGAGGTAGTAGAGATGGAAGGAAAGGGAGGGGAAGATGGGTTTTATAGGTGGAGATGGGTTTTATAGGTGGAGATGGAGATGTAGAGGAGGAGTGGTGGGCCGGAAAAGGAGGTGGAGGAGAGGGGTGGAATATCAAGTGAATAGCGGGGAATCAAAAGACGTGATGAGATATCGGGAAAAGAGCGGGAGGTGTGGGATTCACTATTCAGTTCGATCTGAAATGGATATGTTTTCGGTTGCTGCTCCGGAGGACGGAGGAGGATGTTTATAAAACAGGACCAGTGGACGAGAAGGTGAGGCCACACGTGGAAGTTCAGAAAGTGGACGTTATCAGGAGTTCCGAGTTTCATGGGTCTCATTCCCCCTTTATTGTTATACTTTGTGTAAAGAGGGGGTGGATGAGCTTTGTTTCTTGTTTTCTCGGTAGAAAAGGTTGGGCGTTTGCGGCAGTGCTGTTGTTAATGCATCTACTGCTGTCATTGTCCATTTTCCACTTTTCACTGTTGAAATCGGTGTGTGTTATTGACCATTCATTCATTCATTCATTCATTCATTTACTTTCCTCTCATCACTCGCTGAGCTTGCATAGTTATCCTTCCTGAGCTGGTATATCCATTCCTAGTCCTTCCTTCATCAATACGGGAACGGACTGAGATTCTGCGCTGTGCTGCTATTCCTAGGTTATCTGGTCTCTATGCTTGCTTTTATACCATGGGTGTAATAGAACGTCAGTTCGTGGTTAATCAGCTCGGATAGACTTGCAACAAGGAGTGCTTGTGTGCATGGGTTCACTCGGGAAGAAGTCTGTGAATCATGGGCAGAGGAGGGGAACAATTCATCAAAGTAGGATATAGCCGAGACTTAGTATAGAGGATATAAATCTCTCTATGTATGGATGCTCTTCCGTTACTTTCAGCAACCAGTTAGTGTTTTAACTTTTTACTTACTATGAAGCGAATCCACAAGCCGTTGGTTGCGTGCTTGTAGAGGGTTATGCGGAGTGCTATCTGATTTCTCACTCTGGTGGGAAGGGAATTCGATGGTATTGTCGTTGTCTTTGTCGTTGTTGTTGCCGTCGTTACTATGTGCTAGCTGCTGCCATTGTAAATGCTACTTCTACTATCAATATATCATAGAAAACTATCATCCCCCATAATTCCTTGAATATGGGCCTGAATTCCGGACCCTCCATGAAGGCGATTAGATTGCGATCGCTCCCTTCTTCACTGCGTTGCCGTATAGTTCTCGCTGCACCGTCTTTTGGCCAAATTCAGTGCAATATATACATAGTTGCCAGCATGAGAAAATAAACTAAACAGGCAGTGCGATCTGGTAAAATGGAACTATTCACTTTCATTAATACTCATAGCTCCACAAACCCTTTTGCCGTCTAGTCAAGAACAATTCACTCCCCCATTCAGTCGATCTCGTGGGGAGAGGGGAAGTAGTATATAAACTTCTGGTTTCGTAACAATTGTCATCATTTTACCTCGAACCACTTAATGCGTGATTACAATCTGGGTTGAACTACCGGAACACAGGGCGTTATATGAATGTTGAAACTTGAAGGACAAGAGACTTTTGGGTAGGTTATGGATGCAGATGTTGAGTGTTGGGGTTACTTTACTTCTCGCTGGTACTTGTATCTAGTGTTGCCGTTGGGATGAACATATGCCTTGTTGCCGTTGAGATGAATCTAAATCTTATTGCTGCCGATATTAGATGTTATCATAACCTATATGCTACTGAAAGTGTAGAGTTGCTCTTTTCCTACATGCTCGTGAGTCTTGCTGTCCTAGCTGGTGAGGACAATATCGTTCTCGCCGTTCATTGTCGTTATTCCTGCATCTTATTCTATGTTTAGGAATAAGTTAATAGCACTGTTTTCCACACAGGGAGAGCATGTGGGTTAGGTAGATTGAGGAGCAGAATCAAGACGTATAGAGATGGTAGGATGAAAGAGGGGAAGGTAAGATGAAAAGAAGTGAAAATTGTACGTTAATGCAGTCGGCTTCATTCAAACAGTTGTAAATGCTGGCGAGTAGTGCAGATGGAAAACGGTATCAACTTCCATATATTCTTCGACGTGCCCACATGTTTTCCAACTTTCTTCACTCCTATCACTAGATACACCAGCACATTGACCGGCCCGCTCTCCCTCGTCCTTTATGAATTATCCATGATGTGCCTCTTCCAGACCATGCCCTTGTTCTCTGTGAAAGCTGCAACTGCGGGGGCCACTTGATGGAAAATCACTATCCTGCGGTAGGCAGACTGACTGTTGAGCCCTATTTCGAACGGAGAAGCCCCCTTTCCCATCGTCTTAACGGTCCGGTAGAACCTTTGACGGTTGTCTGAAAGCCATGGGTTCTGGACTTCCAACTTGGATTCATGTGCCGACCCGACTGCAATGATAGCTCGCAAACTATTGCGGGTTTCTGCATCTGAGTCTATTCAAGCAGAGTAAAACAAAGAAGATGAAACCTAGCTCTCCTCCATCTCATTGTTCTCCTCCGACGCAAACTCCGTCCATCAAACCAGCATCTCAATTCCTATGAACCTTGTCTCATATCGCCAAGTACTTCCTGCAGCAGATGTGGCGGCTATTCTATGAATTTCTATCATTCTCAGCATGGGCCATGGTTGGCTGGAACGATTTGATGTGTTTCTCAAGACGCTATACCCAGACGACCTCAAAAATGGGTGATTAGCACCGTATAGACACTGTTGGGTGGAACGCGAGATCCCATGGGTTAGGGGATTTAGCGAAGGAGAAACGGGATATGGTGCGTCATCCGGCGTTCAGTTTTCATGAGTCGAGGGGTGAGATTTTGGTCGAAATCTAGAGCCTCTTTTCCTTTTCCGGATACAATTGAATTTCTGTTGACAATCTGGAGCCCTCGGAACTTGAAGAAATTCCCGGTCCCGAACCACCTGTACTATTCATGATGCTGTCAGCTTTGTCATCCGTGCAGCGCTTTGAAAGATGCATCACCAAGTGTGCGAATAGCTTCAAGATGTTCTTCTGCAAGTTTCGTAGCTGCATTAGTCGGAAGCTATGCTTCCAGCTATCTGATTTTCAATGAGACTATTTTGAGTAAAGCCGATTGACTCAATAATAAGTTACGATTTTTTGAACCAGGACTCCTGTCGATAAATTGTTGAGATTCGCCAAATCTGTGGATACATCGTTCAACACCCCAACGAGTACTGGATGCAAGGTTAGTCAGGAAACATATATCTTTATATATCGGAGAGTCAGCAGCTGTTCAAATACCGATTCGGCGTGAGATTTTATGAATCTTGCCAGCAAAATACTATCACAAACACCCGCAACCCTTCACCAAGTCGACGCAACACCCCCACTCCTAAACCGCTCGACCAGAAACTCTACCGTTGCTACTCATCTTCTCAAGTGCATCATCAGCAGACCAAAGCACAATATGGCCTCTCAACCCGAGCCTGAGATTGTGTTATACGACTTGGCCTGCACCAAGAATACCTGCTTCTCTCTTGTTGTCTGGCGCATCCGCCTCATGCTGAACTATAAGAAAATTTCTTACAAGACCATATTTCTTGAGTTTCCAGATATTGAACCCACACTGAAAGGGCTGTGAGTTATATTACCTTTCCAATATACAGTCTTGAGACGAAGAAGCACCCTGAGCTAACCCTCCCTAGCGGCCTCGTACCTCTCGAATCCTCTGCAGGAAAATACACCGTCCCTGCCATCCACCACGTGCCCACCAACACCTACCTCATTGACTCCGTCCCCATCGCTGAGTTTCTCGAGTCAACCTACCCCGAACCATCTCTCCCACTCACATCTGAGTTCGGCAGCCAAATCCAAGAACAACTACTCCCCGTGATTGGTTCGTCGCTACAGACGTCTGTTCTGGCGCGCGAGCTTCCCATTTTGAATCCACGCTCACAGGAGCACTTCCGACGCATGTACGAGCCTTTGGTCGGGCATCCGCTTGAGGATTTGATTGACAAGGAAGAAGAGGCTTGGGCTGCGGTGGATAAGGAAACTCGTGCTGTAGGCGAGTTGATGCTGAAGAATAGGGCTGATGGGCCGTTTGTGCTGGGCGAGCGTCCGAGTATGACTGATTTCTTCATTGTGGGCCTTATTCAGTGTGTGAGAGTGGTGGATGAGGGTGTGTTTCAGAGACTTACTAAGTACCCTGGTTTTGGGGAGATTTATGAGGCGTGTTCGCCTTTTATGGAGAAAAAGGATTAATCGGATATGTTCAAGGGGCATGGTATACTCAAGTCCTGTAGATGACAAAGCGAATCTACTCATACATGATATGCTTAGTGCAGATTGAATTATGTGAGACTCTTGATACCTCCCAGTCGCCTATATTTACTATAGGCTTATGGGAGATATAGTCATTAGGAGGTACGAGAGGACTAGCTATATAGGGTTCGATAGGCCTATCGGACAGCAGTAATTCGAAGGTTGACTACTGCACAAAGCAAGGGGGAATTCGTAGTCCGCCAGCGAGGTTGGATGGCGCCAGCATGGCTTACTCTCAAGCCTTTTTCCGGCCCGTTTCTTTATTTGACGATCAGGGCCAGGAAACAGCACTGCAAATCAGACCCTATCCCTGCACCAAGCACCCCGTCATCATGAGGGTTGTCTGTTTCTGGGTGCTAAATCAGATCTTGAGAGCTGATTTAACCATGCAACAGCATATGCGAGTTAGGAGTACGCGTCCATCCACAGGCAGAGACCCCTGGGCCAGAGAGCTTCTTTGTAAGCAGTTGCTCGGTCTCGAATATATAATACTCATCTCTTGGCGTTGAAAAATGAATTCCATGAATTCACAACATTGTCTTTTGCAAAACACTCATCCCCTTCTATCATGGCTTTCCAACGACGAGATGCTACAGATGACGAGACCACTGAGCGAAGGCTTGCTCCCACAGGCTAGTTAGCTGGCATCTGTCCCACAGCAGCCAAAGCTCTTTTATGGGAAGGAAAATCTGATCGACCGGTTTATCTGGTGCTACCCAGGGGCGATTCCAATCGCGCCAGAAGAGACAATGATTATGTGGTGGCCATCCTTGCGCATTCTGGCAAACAAGTGAAAGATTGCACTGGGACTTTCCAAGATTGGCTTCCGATTTGATTCGTCAATGATGGACGCTTTTCATCCAACAAATGCCAGTATAGTCATTGAGACTACCAATTCGAGTCTCAGAACAACACCTACCTTGACAACGATAGTGAAAGGCTCAGCCATCCTGTGGTGACCAACCCACAGAGAGCGCAGGCCAACCAAGCTCCCAGGGAAATGAACCAACAAGACACAGTATGATTTCTGGTGTGCTAAAACACAAGAAAGAGGAAAACGAATCTATGCCAACCTGCACCCCAAGGGTCAGTGATCTAGTGATCTATCAAGACCTGAAATAGCTAGCGCGTACTGCAGCCCTAGACTGCCAGGGATGTCGTTGGGTCTGACAAGACGGTACGAATTCATTATACTCTCTTTGGTTAGTGATTTAGTAAGACCAAAAGTTATACAATGACCGCAGCGGAAGTCCACTCTCAAGAGCTGATTTAGGGTAGTCACAAGATGACCCTGGTGGCCAATGTTGGAAACGGGATATACATGACAAAGCTGCCAGGCACAAAGCTCCAAGATCTTAATTTCTCCGTGAAGTGGCTTTGAAATTTGCAAGGCATACTTGAGTCAATCCAGGCACATGCTAATAACGCCCAACCTCAGCTGATAACACGGAGTTATATTCCGCCATAGGAACAGGTATATAGCTGGCACTGCCTGGTGCTGTCCTCGAATCTCTCAGTGACATTACATGTCAATGACTACTTCTGGTGACCTAAACTTATCACGGAAAATGACGAACGATAAGAATCCCCTCCCTGAAATGCTTGGTGCAGCATGGCAACAGCCAAACCAGTCCGCATATGACTTTCGCAGTACGATCTCACCCGTCATGATGCGAACAAAGCTAATGTTTCTAGGTGACACGGTTACTACTCCAACATTGCAAATCTTTCGCGCAATTGCTCTTGCCAGCTTCAACGATGGCTGGACGGGCGGTGGCGATACGAAGGCCTTTGAGGACTACACTTCCCAGCTGTTAGGGATGCAGTCGACAATCTTCATGGTCTCGACTACACTTGCAAATCAAGTTGCGATCTGGGCTCACATTGGAACTGCACCTGCTGGTGTTATCTGCGATTGCCGAAGCCACTTCTTGCACATGGAAGGAGGCAGTGTTGCGATGTTGTCTGGCGCTCTGCCACAGCCGGTCACACCGTCAAATGGTCTTTACATTACCCTTGAGGACATAAAGAGACGGATTGTGCTCGTTGATGAATCCAAGCCAGCAAGTGAGTGTGATTGTCCAACGCGAGTCATACACTTGGAAGTGCCTCTGGGCGGCAATATCATGCCTCTGGAGGAGGTGAGACGCATCAAACGTTTCGCTACTGAGAATGGGGTCAAGGTGAATATTGACGGTGCGCGACTCTGGGATGCTGCTTCTGCAGCGGCTGGAAGCTTGTCTGATTATGCTGCTGCTGCCGACAGCGTCAATCTATCCATGAGCAAGGGAATTGGCGCTCCAGTAGGAAGCACGCTCTCAGGCGATTCTAAATTTGTTCTTCGTGCGAAGAGTATTCATAAAAGTATGGGAGGTTCAATGAGGCAGCCCGGGCTTTTGGCAGCCTCAGCTCGGGAAGCTATTGAATCGACCTTTCAACCACAGCAAATTGGTAAGGTCAAGAATGGATTTGTACGTAGCCATGAGCAAGCCCGGCGCCTAGCTGAACACTGGACCGGACTCGGAGGCTCACTCCTTGTCCCACAAGAGACGAACATGGTGTGGCTTGATTTGGCAGCGGTCGGCATCAAAGAAGCAGATTGGATCGCGGGAGCAAGAGATGATGGCATGCTGCTCCACAGCTGTCGGATTGTGACGCATTTTCGTGAGATAGTTCGAATCCTGATCAATTCTGCTCGTACTGACGATATATAGAGATCTTGGATAGTGCCGTGGAAAGGCTCCAGCGATATATGACTAAAGCTTTCAGGACGATGAGGAATTCTTCCCATTGCCAGTTCCCGGAAAAAGAGGCTGTATCCAGACTTGCAGCGTGCATGCAAGACGTGTATCAGTATCGCAGAAATGGTAGGACGGCGACTGTAAAAAGTCTTGCGTCCCCCGGGAGCTTTCAAAGCCAGAGTATGGATAGCCCCCAGGGCTGAATTCGATTTCTCCAGTCAATAATGGAGTAGAAAAACCCCCTTATGAGGATTGAGAGCTCCCTAATAACGCCGAATCATAAAATCCATGCTTCGCCGAACATGTCCGTAATAATATATTTTTTAACACTTCTCAATCTCATGCAGCATCGTGGTTTATGCTGAGAGACCGAAGGGAATGATAGCTATCTTAGCCATGACTGAGTGACTTGAGCCGACAGCAGGCACGAATTAAAGGTAGCTAGCATCAAGTAACGAATCAAATTGCAGATCGATCCAATCCCGGGGCTTATCCAAGGCCGATATGATAAAGGTATTGAATGCTATCTTCTGCGACGCATTAGGGAGCATCTTCGCACCTTGGGTAGACAGCCGCGACATTGCATAAACGCGGAGAAGGTTTGATGCTGTGCAACTCGCCCATACTACTTGGTAACTCGTGGTCGCCACACTCTAAGCTTAGAAATTGTGAGGACAGGCCACAGAAGTAACAATATTGTTCCCCAATAGCTTCGGGAAAGGTTCCCAAAATTCTGTAGCGAACACGCTTCGGTGTCTTCTGGTTTTCTCATCTTCTTCACGTAAATTACGCACCATGTGCTGCGAAATCCACCCGTGTTGAAGTTGGTAGATAACTACGCCGTAGAAAGCGGCTTAGATGTCAGCCACCAGCAAACTGTTGGTCTCTGTTCTGGCACTTGCCTCGTCAGAAACTTCAATCGATAGCGTGTGAGATAGCACTTTCGTTAACCAACTATCCTGAGTATTGCTACCTCCTCGATTTGAAGTATCGTGCATCTTGGCATGGGCCCGAATCTAATGGATGTGAAGGAAAAGACGCTACTGCCTCGTTATCTCACGTAATCTTACGAACTTCCACGCCGCCCTACAGAAGATTCGGAGTCTTTCCAAGAGTCATCGGAAATCATTTCGTTTGATTCCTACTTCACTTGGGAGGATGATGCCGTTAGGATGAGCGACTTCACTTGCACCCGAATCTATTCGGAATTTGTAAGGCGTGAGGGCCGTTCCCTTCGAGTAACTGAAGACATATCATTCAACCACCTTAAGCCGTGTTGCACTCAATGGGTGCAAAAGTACGGCTCAATAAGGTGATTATGACTGATTCATTTAGCCCCTTTGTAGCTCTTCTCTCTATCACCATCCGATCTTACTTAAATTACATTAAGGTTAAACAGCAGCCCTGCCACCTTACTTGCGAACCATCGCGTAGCCATCAACTGCTAAGACTTTATCTCTTGCTTTTTGGATACTCTTCGCTCGATACGAGTATCTCAGCATCCAGGCGAAACTTTTCCAGGACCGCAAATCCATGGGCCTCGTATAGACCACGACTAACTTCGATTCCACAAATGTCTCAAGTCCCTTTACATCAGCTTTTCTATTTCTATATATGGGTAGATAGAGGGATTAGTGTAGTTCAGGGTGAAGAGTCTAAGGTTTCGATCTTTTACTTTCGATGCCGCACTGTGTTGGCCAAAAGGGGTTATTTATGCAACAGATATAGCTGAATTGAATACTTACTCTCGCTTGTTCTCCCATCAGAACGGCATTCTTTACCACCTGCATCTAGGCTGCTAACCTACCCGCCGGGTTGGGTAGGTTGAGTAGCTGGAAAATCTACCCAGTACCCGATGTGGAATGTGCCTAGGCCTGTACTAGCTTATACAACTCTCTCTAATGGCTAAGATCTCCTCTAGGCCTATATGCATCGGCCCCAGATATACAAGACGCAGTACCATACTCATAGCACGGAGCCAGAGGAATCCTACCTAGATTTGAAAGCTTAGAACTCGTGGATGGTGAATAATATACTTGATAACGATCGTTCTTGCTAGCTTTGCAACTCACTAGGACGTCTATCTGTATCTAGCAAGGTGGTCTGTAGCAGGGCAAGTGAATAAATCTGCAATCTCTTAGCTTCTGTAGGATACATTTATAGGAAACCCCCTTCTTTACTACAACTCAGCAAAAAGACCACCAGAAAGACAGACCCGACCACAATACAGATATATCAGAGGAGGGTTTGAGAAGAGAGAGTTAGAGTATAGTAACTAGAACAGAATAGAGTAGAACAGATCTCACTGACTGACTCCGCTTCACTTCACTTCACTCCAAGTAATCGAATGCACTGCTACACACCTGCTTTTTCGACTCTTCGTACAGTTCTAACCAACCAGTCCATGGATTTCTTACCCGCCTACCTGCCCATTCTCCTGCCCAGCCTCTCCTATCTCTCCTTTCCCCAAGCGACGTCTCAGCACTCCAATTATTCCTATATAATTAACAACAACGGCACTAACAACAACAGGAAGAATTGAGCGCCCCCCTCCCCGGTGAAGACCAAGTCTGATTTGGATTTCCGTATATATTTATATATGCATCTATCTAGACTATATAATCTCCAGACCAGATAAAAGTTGGGTATCTATTCATATAAGTAAAATCGTATCGGTCATATATACCATCCATCCATTAGCTCGGAAAGAAAGAGAAAGATCATGCAAACCAAACCGAACCGAACCGAACCGAACCAATCCAGTGTCTCACTGTTTGGCCTTTTATATTGCCACTACTACGCTCCATCAACCCTATTCCCTTCTGGGGGGGTGGCAGCTTCTGGTCCTTCAGCACCAGTATCTTTTTCCTTTTCCTTTCCCTTCCCCATATCCAGCATACCCACTCTATCCTTCCCCTCCATCTCCCTCTCCTTCTCTCTCTCCTTCTCCCTCTCCCTCTCCCTATCCTCCCCCCTCTCCAACAACCCCATAATCCTCCCCTTACTCCCCCCCACCACCCTCCTCACCAACCTTTCCTCCTCCCTCCTTTCCCTCTCCTCCTCCAACACCTTCCTCTCCCTCCTCGCACTCTCACTCATATCCATCCTTGCCTCCTCCTCCCTCACCGTCGCCTTCCCCTTAACCAACCTCTCCTTCCTCCTCCCCAACTTCCCCAGTATCTTCTTCCCCCTCCTCCTCCCCTTCACATACGCCTCCAACCCCACCAACACCGCATAACTCCGCGAAATACTCACGTGACTCATATCCACCCCCTCGCCCTTCAAACTGTGCACAAAGGCGCGGAAATTGCTCACCGGCGGTCGATAATGTCCGCTGAGAGGGCTCAATTTCGTCAATCTTCCATCTTTGATTTTGATCAGTCCAGCGGCGGAAATGCGCGACCCGTGCAGAAAAGACGAGTGCTGGAAAGCGCCGGATTGTTTGATACCGACGTAGAGCCGGAAGGAAGTGTCGGCGACGAAGATCCAGGTGTTCTTCTTGACGGAGCCGCGGAGGAGTTTGTTGAAGATGGTGGAGGCGGAGATGTGGGAGACTTTTTGGTAGCCGTGGTTGGCGTCTACTTCGGGGGTTGCATATTTGGAAGCACGGGAGGCTTCCTCTTCTTCTTTTTTTGGGTGCTTGTGTGTATGTTGATGTTGATGTTGATGTTGATGGTGGGGATGTGGAGATGTGGGGGTAGAGGCGGATTCCGATGATGAGGAGGAGGATGAACTGGAGAGACTGCTAGAACTTTTGGCTGCTTCGTTGTCGAGGGGTGCGTATGGTGGTGAAGGGTCGTCGACGGGGACGATTCCGTGAATACTGTCTCTATACTCGGAAGTCGTATCGATTCGAGCGCCATTCTTCGCCCAGCAAAGACGACCGTCCGAGTCGATTTTGACTAGATAGTCTAACCTTTCTTCTTTCGACAAATACCGTACTCTTTCCCTGTCCAGTCTTTCTCTCGGACATCCTTGACAGTCAATGAACCTCCCTTCTCCATAATCCAACCAGTAGAAGAAATTCTCGTGTGTATCTCTCTTTTTCCATTCCTCATGATACGTCCTTAGATTCGATCCATACCGATGTTTAAGATCCACCACCTCGAGGAAATACTGCAAATCCATAATCTTCGCAGCTTTCTGTCTCTCCTGTTTTTCCGCCACTCTTTTCTTCCGTCTCTCCTCCCGTTCCTTCTCCGACAAATTCTCACCATCGTCATCACTATCCCCATCTGGATCTTCATCCCACCCAGCCCTTCTAGCAATCATTCCAATCTTCTTCCAATTCTCCATCGCGTGCGCATGTGAAAGACTCCTATCCCTATTTCCATTCCCATTTCCCTCCGCCGCTCCATCCGCCTGTTGCGCCCCCCACTGCGTCGCGCTTCCCCCAACATCCGTACTCGCTCTCGCCCTCGGCGTCGTCAAATTCCTATACCTCGCCTCCTTGACCGCTTCCACCCACCTCGTACTAGCATCCAGCGTCTTTCCCTCCAGAATCCTCCTCGCTCTATGACCCCTATAATTTCTCTGAATCAATTCCGCCGCTTTCCTCCTATCCTCTTCGGATCCTTCCCCCTTGTCCCCACACTCACTCAACCTCTTCTTGATCGCTTCCACCTCCTTCTCCTCCTGCACCTGCGCAATGCGTTCAATTTCTTCCTTTGAGGGCATCTCTAACCTATCCAAATATTCCTTGTGACTCTTAGCCGGCGCTTGCGTAGAGACACTAATATGCGACTGCCTGTAGTGTCTATCGTGTGAGAGTTGGGATTGCGTCGCGCGATTGGTATGCGTGCTTATTGTATCGACACTTAACTTGGAATCGTGTTTCGCATGCCTTATAGGATAATTGCTGCTGTTACTGTTGCTATGATTGCATGGTGTTGCGCCGGTATTGGTGCTGGAGATGGACTTGGGTTCGTCGGCTTCGCGCGGGGGACATGATGCAAATTGAGGGGTCATGGCCCGTTTGGCTGAACACAAATCTTGGCACTGCGAGATAAGGTTGGTTGGTTGGTCTTTTTGTGCCTTGAATAGTTATGGCAACCAAATAGCAGAGTGAGGATGAAGAATAGGTTCTGAAGGGATATTATTCAATATATGGTAATGGTAATAATGTTTTTGGAGAAATGCCCTGCAGATGAGAAAAGTAAAATAATGAATTAGTTATCCACAGCTCGCAGGAATCGTTTCCACCACCAACAAAACTGCCGATGCGTCCGAGTTCGTTCTTCAAGTAAAAGAGGTGAATGGACTGCAACTCTTGCCAAACCATACGCATTCTTGGTCCTCAGATCTCTCCACTACTCATGACACAGTCGTGACACTCAAGCCACCAAGCCCTGCTGCCAATATTCTTGCGTCTTGTCGTCGTAACGTAAAATGACGTTATCCCGTAGCAATTAGCAATTTGCGCAGCCTTGCAGTCCCCAAAACTTGCCGAGCGTGCATAATCAGGGTTCGGTCGTTGGTTGGGCTTATGTTCTGGTGGCGCTAGTTCTGCTGGTCGGGGCATAAGGCACACGGCAACAAACAAACGCAGCCTGGGAGTAAAAACAAAAATAGAAAAATATGCACCAACTGGAAGAGCCGGCACTGGGCAAAGCTTGAATTGCATCTATCTTATCTGATTGGCACGTTGCTTGATGCAGACCTCCATCGAGCTCTACCTCCCTGCTGGGCACTCTATTCACGGCATTGAATAACCGTCTTGGTCCCCGTTGATTTGATGGTGCTTCTCTTTGTGAATGTTTCTTTCATTTTCTCTTTGCTGAACCTACCTCAATGAGTCGGCGGGTGTGGAGATATTATAATATGCTATTCAAAAATGCTCCTCTAAGTCAACCGCATGCTAAGGCTCGTTCATGGTCGACCACCTAGCCTCAGAGCAACGCCCTCCCATGCCATTCCATTCATTTACTCTCCATAATCTCTATTAAATTATCTATATGCGTAACCCGTGTTCTGTTTCTGGTGCTCCCAACTGAAAGCTTGCCCAAAAACAGTACAAACCATCCCTGAATCGTGACTCATCATCGCCCATGAAAACCCCCAAACCCATAGAATACAGCCCAGCCAATGTCTGGAAATGGTATAAACATCTCATAAATCTTTTGAAAGGACAGTAGAAGAACTGAAGGGAGTTCAACTATGACTATCGAGGAGGATAGAAAGTCTAGTGGGCAAATCTAATCAGCCCTCTTGCCGTTAGGCAATGAATTGGGTGATCTGGCACCGCTTCCATTTGGTGTCTTGGCCTTCTCGTTGATCTCGGCCAGTTTCGCAGTGGGGATTGTTAAGCAGTTGATACCCAAGTATGAACAGATGCTGTCAATAACCAAAAATGCCCATCTGAAGTAGACAATCAGAGCGAAGACGAAGTAAGCACGAAGATACCACAGCTCGACAAAGGCGCTGACAGCAGGAAGACCGATTCGAGGCAAGTTGCCGAGGACTGCACCACCAACAAGGGGGGTAAGCATAACGGTCCAGTAGGGGAATGGCTGGCGAGTCAAATGAGCAAGGATGATCTTTGTGGTCATTCTGCCGAAAACGAAGGACATCGTGAGACAGAAAAGGACAAGACGGTTCTCGGCCATGAGAGTGGAGTAAGGCGAGAAAAGCCAAGCTCCAATAGAAAATGTGAAGACGGCCATAGGTGTCCATTCGAGGAAGACGGGCAAGACTGGAAGGTTATCCCTTCTGCGAGCTTTCACAACGTTGATCACGCAGAACGGAACGTGTGCGCCGAAAAGAGAGACAACCAGAATAGGAACCCAAAGATCTCGAACGGAATAGGTGCCGAAGAACTCATGATATCCTAGGAAGTAGTGATGACCAACAAGATCCGTGATTCGGTGAGTCCAGATTTCAGGACCGTAGTAACCAGACAAAATCATGATGGTGCAGGCGAGGATTAGACCTTCCGTAGGTCCGTTGAAGATACCCAGATATAAAGTGTGAGTATGGTATGTCTCCCAGGTAGAGAAGAACATCGGCAGACAAGGAATCAAAGCGGTGAAGATTCCAGCCCTCGATGTTCCCAAACCCATAGCAGCAGTTTCGCACAAACTCGCCAGTGTACAGTTGAGAGAGTCGATTCCGTGGTCGAAGAGCTCTCCAAGCCCACTAGAAGTTCCTGTTCGTCGTGCCTGTTTCCCATCCACATTGTCCATCGTCGAATACATCCATAGCCCAAACGCGAAACTGTAGTATAACCATGAGGGGCCCTAGATCCAACATATTAGCACTCCCAACACATCTGTCACCCCGCCGTGAATCGAAGACGTACTGGCCCAACAAGATCCGGCATCCAAATTTCCAGACATATCACATTTGATAGAATGAAGCAGAACCCCAGCAACGTCACCATATTCGGCGCAAGCCATAACGGCAAAAGTTCGACAAACGCATTCCACTGTAATCACTCAGCAACCATTTTCCATCTGCGATTCTTTCTTGGGCATCATACGTAGTGCTTCAGGATGTAATTTGATATCAGACTCTTATCCACGCTGGAGTATTTGTACGACTTGAGATGTACCAACGCCTCTTCCGAGACACATTCGTGGGCTGCTACTTCTATAGAAAAGTGAGATTCGTTAGCAAAAGCACTCCCTCACAATCCTGGCATCTCTGGAACGAGGTAAAGGAACAACATACTCTTGCTCGGCGGCATTGTCGTCGATTTCGGAGTCGTTACAGGAAGAGGAAGGACGTCTTGGGCTGTTGCTGTATTCACAGCGAGCAATTTATTAATTTGATGAATTTTGAATTAAAGAGGGTGGAATCCGCTTCCGACCCGAGCGACACAAGAAAAGAAGGGGTTATTAGTATGAAAAATAGTCTATATAAGACAATGAAGTTGAAGAGAGCAGCGAAATGTGAAATAAAAGTAAACACAAATACAAAAAAGAAAAGAGTAGCTTGGAACTTTATTATTAAAGTTTAGATCTGCTTGTGACAATGTGAAGTGTGAAGTGTGATGTATGTAGGGGTTCACCGGTCGAAGAATTCTAAGGGCATTCTATGGGAAATCCGGCGCGGTATAGAAAAAGGCTCTTTTCAGTGGTGGGTTGACTATTAGGTGTCCATCCCAGTCTCCGCAGCGCCCGCAAGATTGAAGAATTTTGTTGGTCAATGACTCCTCAGGGGTGCGTTACTGCAAGATCCGCGTCATCCTAGGGATTGCTTTGCTCTGCTGGCGAGCGAAGAACCTTTGGCGGTAAAAGCTTTCACATGATAATTGATGTCAAGCTTAGTTATGAACTTATGGATCAAGGAGCATAATGAGTGTATGTAAAAATAAAACTGCTTGCGTATATTCCTACGAGTCGTTCCAGATTGAAATTGTTAGAGATTCTATATAAGAGTGGGCTTCCTAAGTGCTTCCTCTGTTTCCCCCTTTCTTTCAATCTTTTCTTAATTTCTGCGTTTGCTTATTTTCCCATTCACAATTTCACATGCAAAATAGGGGTTCATTAAAAAAGTACAAGGTACCTATTTAAGCAATCAATGGTTGAAGTTTTGACCCACTTTCAATCTGTTGATAGCTTCACTTGGGGCGGCCCTACAGATGATGTGAAGAATGCCTCAAACGCAGAGTGTGTTGTGTTAAGTTGATTTGATTTGATTTGATTTGATTGATTTTGCTTCTATTTCGTAGCCAGAAGTAAGCTGTCGTCGTGTCCAACCCTCATTATCAATTATTAAAAGGCTAGCAAGTAAGCTATCCTCGTTACCCATGCAGAAGACGTTATGTGCAGGAAACGCTCAAAGGTTGCCACAAAAAAATATTCCATGACCGCTAAAATTCAATCCCAAAGCTGTCCGTCCGAATGCAAAAGTAAAAGTTCAGAGATATCATAAGACATCTGCAGGTCGCTTTTCCCCAACCCATTTATCCCTGCTGACCCTGGTCGGCCTACATGACCAAAGCGAAGCCAGCGAAGACACTGGCGAAAACTACAGCGAGACCATAAGATCGGCCGAAGTCCAAGGTCATTTGTGCTCCACTCTTGGGAGTAGAGGTTGATGTTGCCGATGAACCACCCAAGCCAGTATATGCGACGTTGTTTGTGCTGCTGGCACCAGCGGAACTGGTGGCCGATTGAGTGGCACTGCTTGTAGTGTTGATACGAGTTGGGTTTTGGGCTCCGCAAGGGTGGTCATCTACGCATGCAGCTTGGCAAGTAGAGTCACCGTTGCAATTCTTAATGCATTGTTGATTGTATTGCGTGCAGATGAAGTAAGGAAGTGTCTGGGAATATTCGGAGGCGTTTGGTGATAGTCCGTTGCCACAAATGCACTCGAAGTCGAGGGTTGTCTATCAGGTGTTAACTTCTACTCCGGAGAATTCAACAAAAGAGTACTTACAGCATCGCAAGTGTTAGCATCGGTGGTGGAGGATGACCCCGAAAGTTGGAGGCAGAGTAATGGGCAAGATGATTGTTGAGATTGGCACCACGATTCTAGGAATCGATTATCAGTATATGCACAGCAGCATCTCAAGAATCGGGGAAAACATACGACGAGTAGCTAATGGAACACTGTCGGGGTCGATCGATTGAGCACCGGTCAAGCTGAACAAGGCGGTAGCTACGAGAGCTGCAGAGATCTTGAATGAATGCATCTTGATGGGGTTTTTATGATTGATGAAGAGATCAAGTAAATGGATCGTATCTCGAGGGACTGTTGACAAAGTGCAAGATCAGTACTGAACTCCGGAAGACGAGAAGAGCTATCGGACAAATTTAAAAAGTGGCGGGAGTATTTTCGCTCGTGTGCTCGGAATGTAACTAGGAAGCCGTGTTTATTTACCTTGCAGAAAATAGAAATCCGAGACGGGTAGATGAGAAGAACGAGGGAATTCTCAAATTGAAGCGACTTGATGCAAACAGCAAAAGCGAATGTACTTGAGGACGATGCAGCGAAAGTATGTGTGAGAAGTGGGAGGAGAACAGGAGAGGAAGATGGGATATCTTTATAAATGTCAATCCAACATATCCCGTATGAGAGAGCTATCTGTGAACCCCGACTCATATTGGGGAAAAAGCGCCTCCTTCCCCCCATTTGTAGGTATCTACCGCTAGGAGCATGCAGCTAGTGAAAGCCCCGGTTTATCAGCTTAAGCTTCTTTTAGCAACGCTCCACTTGGCCCACCAATCACGACCGCGGATTTGTGAGGAGCAACGAGGATCTCTAAGAGCAGAATTCGAGACATCTATCCACTAGTTCGTAAACATCGTAGCATGGTCGCATGGTCGCATCGTAGATTCATAAGTCGATTACTCTCCGGAAAAAGAGTTCCATCTTTAGCATCATTTCGTGCCGACGTATGAATGCCCTCAGTCCCACCCATTCACGTACGCCGTTTATTCGTATCGTTCGCTGCAAGACTGCTGTATGTGTTAGTGAGCTTGTTAGCATCAGGATATAACGGCATATCTGCCTAGAGTAGTGCGCTGCATGGAGGAAGGGTCAAGAGATCTCGCGGATTGTGCGTCAATCTCAAATTGATTTGCTTCCTTAATCCATTACTCCGCAACCTTACTGTACGCTCCACTGTACTTGTACTTCCGTACATTAAGGAAGATATAATCCCGCTTCACCCAAAATTATCCTTGCCACAATCTGCACATCTGCTCATCTGCTCATCTGCTCATCTACGCCTAAATACATACTTTCGGGTTGTTCAGTGATTTCCCTCGTCCAGCTCCACAAATAATAAGAATCATGAGTCCTTGTCTTGCTCCTCAATTCAACCTGACAACCTCAAAGTGGAAGATCTTGTTTGGTAAGATCAAATCAAAGTCCATCCGAAGTGTGTCTCACAGAAGGCCCGTTCATCACCGGCATTTCCTTCTCCTCTCCGTACCATCGCCCTCCCCCAACTTAAGGTTCTTCAAGGTTCTCCAAGGTCCACCAAAGAGAAAGATGGGAATGTTCGGGGTGGGAATCTGCTCACACGGGATATGAGGATATCTTAGAGGTTGGTGGTTTCACAACCAGCTGCACAATGCCAAGTTGCTCCGTAGATGTATACGAAGCGACTGTACTTCGCATGAACAAAGCGGCGATAAACATTTTAGACTTGGGGAAAGCTGCAGGGATCTTTGCTGTCACTTACCAACCTTGTACTTAGCAAATTTAAACCTCAACCACCATCTTTGAATCTCACCCCGTTGATCATACTCCAATCCAGACGTTACCAACGACACATTCCTTCCCATTGAGTGGCACAGCCATTGCAAATGGATGGAGTCTGCCACAGGCCATCAATATAACAATGGCAGCGTGAAGGGGACGGTAGACGTGGCTGGCTCAAACAAACCTCAGATCACCTCACCAAGCATACATACAGTCGACCATGCGAATGACTCTCCATCGACCTCGCCGATAACGTCACCACCCTACTGGCATCAGGCGCATCAACGATCAGTGTCCAGTGCATCCATCGAATCCGTTGGGCACGCCGGAATTACCTTACAAGACAACACCGATGGGGAGGACGCGAAAAACGAGGCCTGCTGGGCAAAGAGTGTATACATCGAGGATCATGTTGTTATAAACGGCGGCAAGACAAACATAGGAAACATTGGCGCATTTGTTGTGTGGAATATCACGGTTGAAACTTTACATGTGCGTACAAAACAGCCTTCCGTTTTGACGTGCATAAACCGGATACTGACAGCCTCTTAGGGTGGCATCATGCGAATCCGAAAGCGATACTCTGAATTTGATGACTTACGACTTAACTTAATACGAACATTTCCCAATTCCTCGGGAACGATACCACCATTGCCGCCCAAGAGCGTCATCTCAAAGTTTCGCCCAAAGTTTTTGGAAAATAGACGCGCTGGTCTACAGTACTTTTTGAAGTAAGGTTGGCCCCGATTAGTCCCGTGCAACCACTCTTACTGACTTCGGTTCTGTCTAGTTGTATATTGCTTAATCCAGAATTCTCAGGATCTCCTGTACTGAAAGAGTTCTTGTTCTCGTAGATGTTACGAATTTATATATTGTATATTCAGCGGGGCGTTTCTTTGTCCATTTGAATATCGGCGTCCTTAGGATGCTTGGATATATATAGGACCAGCGTATAATGAGGGGTATTAGAGTGGAATTTCGAGCTTGACCACGGAGTAGTAAACGTCGGACGACTTCAACTAGATGTTGCGTTCACATTTGTCACAGGTTAGATGATGCAGAACCATGCATAGTGAGTGCACGACCATGAAGACGTGAAGGATCGCGAAGAATCTTTTTATATAGCTGAACTAAAGAGGCAATCGGTTCAGAACCGCTGAATTCTTCCTATCACAATTCCATCACAAAAGTTATATATTTATATCTTCGACCCACATGTTATCTAAGTATCACTACCCCCACATTTGAGCCCTCGGGCTAAAGTCACGTCATTTTGAGTGAGGCTCGTTCCGGCATCAGTATTGCATCTGAAACAGAGCACAATCGTTCCCCAAAAGTGTCGATATTTCCTCAGCGCGATTAGATTCTACATCCATTACATCATTCCAAGTCTCTCAATTCCCCAGAAATGGCTCTTGCACCCAGATTCGCGGGGCAGAAGTTCGCGGCAACCAATGCTCCGACTCTACATACACTTGAATTGTATCTTGACTATGTCTGCCCTGTACGTGGATGAATGTCGCTGAGATCCTCTTGTTCCTGAGCCCTTCACTGCAAGTTTACCTATCATGCTATCCCACGTCTAACATGTATCCATGTAGTTCTCCGCCAAGATGTTCAACACAGTGCACAGCTCCGTCATGCCCTTAATCAAGCAGAAGTACGCAGACAAAGTACAGATTCTCTTCCGGCAACAAGTCCAGCCATGGCATCCGAGCTCGACGCTCGTGCATGAAGCTGGAGTTGCGGTGCTTAAATGTGAGTTTGGCTAAACGGGCCAATTCCATTAACTAGTTTACCATTTGCTGCTATGGTTCTGGTTCTGGTTCGCGATCTACTATATTCTAGAGGTTCATCACCGCTAACTTTCTAATCCAGTGCAACCTAGCAAATTCTACGACTTCAGCGCAGCCCTTTTCTCCGACGCAAAATCCTTCTACGACGTCAATGTTGTGAACGAGACTCGGAACAAAACGTATGAACGTCTTGCGCAGATCGGTGGAAAAGTCGGAGTTGATGAGAAGCAAATGATGGATTTATTGAGAATTAGCGACAAGCCAGCCGAGGACGGAAGTTTAAATACTGGCAACGGAGTCACGAATGATCTGAAGGTGTTGGTCAAGATGAACAGATTGGTCGGCATACACGTTACGCCCACGGTTGTTTTTGACGGCGTGGTGGAGAACTCTATTAGTTCAAGCTTTTCGGGAGAACAGTGGGAGGAGGTGAGTTTATGCTTATTTTTTTACTCTGTTGGTTTGTTTCGCGTGGGTTGGGAGATATGGAGATGTTGTTGGTAGGCGTGAGGCTGACGGAACCAACAGTGGCTGGAGAAGAACGTTGCATGAATTGCGTACTCCAACGGATGACACCCGAGTCGTCACTATGGACTTGCGGGGTAGATCTCCTGCTTTGTTGGTTTCGGGTTGTTATTGCCAGTGCAGAGATCTGAGGTTAGGCCCTGTCTGTTTCAAATGTTAAATCAACGAGGCATGAGGATTGTATGGGTTCTAAATTTTTGGAATCTTCATACAAATAGTGGAAGGATCACGAAGACTTGTTTCGCGATCGATGACGCAGAAGGTTGAAGGCATCGGATCATAGCATCCTGGACCTCAATTGAAATTCTTCCAAGCAATTCTTGACGAGGCCCACGGCCGTACTTATCGCTTGTGCTCTCCTACCGTGTTAGCAGTGTCGTTGCCCAGCCACTTTAACAGTTAGGTAGAATTATATCAAGCAGCAAAAGTTGGCTCACCGCGCCTTTAAGTGTTGGGTTTACTGGCCATAATGCGCCACCCGTGACCAACGTGTAGGCTACCAAGAGGCTCTTATACGCGCGGAGCATCCATCTTTAGGTTACCAAGGGCTCACGCTATGAACGGCTGAGTCATCTACAACATTCAAGGAAGAAAGACCAGTGATGCCATCAGGAGCGGAGCGGAATTTGCATGTAAACACCAATGCAGCGAAATGACTTCGTATAGCATCAGAGGATTTCAATATCACTCTGCGGCGCTTCAGATCTTGCTCTGCGATGCTGTAGTCGGGATTTGTCCACCTTAAATGTTATAAAAATACCTCTCGAAAATAGAGTTCTTACCCGTAAGCTACGCTATGTATATACACGCGCTCGAGATTCAATACCCGAGCGTTTGTTCTTATATGATCTCATCTCTGCTTAGACATCAGATATTTCGCCAGAATAACCCCGGAATGCGAGGAACGAGGTAGCGTATACGAGTACTTTATGTCAAACCCGCCTTGGGCAGTTAGTTACCCTTGGTTCTACGGTAGCACATCGAATCAAACTGTTTTCGCCTAGTCTTGCACAGTACCAGCACGATGCGTGCAAAGCAGTGAGAGAGGGGTGGGAGGTGGGTTTCATAAGGGTTACATTTTTGGGGTGTGGTGTTCTTGGATATGAAGATTACGGAACTTTCGTTTGGGGTTGGTCGGGAATGGGAAAGGAAGGAAGGTTTGAGATCGAGCTCTGAGGTTTGAGGGAAGGGTGTGCTTGAGGTGGGAGGATTGTAGCGTGTGTACTTCGTAGTCGTCGAGTAAGTGGGGGATTTGGGGGTGCTGTGTTCTGGATGTGTTGACTAGATACTGTAAGATGGGCTGGATAGAATGGGATGAGATGGGATGAGATGGGATATGTTCGGGTGAAATGTGGAAGATATGAGTTAATGCTCCATAAGTTTTGAGGTCTGAGGTTTTGAGGTTTGAAGGTGGGATGGGAGGAGGTGAGTCCAAGATAGATAACTGCGAGGGAGATGTGAGCTTCACGAGAGTTTCCTGAAGGGTTGTGCGAAGTATATGCATCAACCAAGTATTTTACATTTCCTCGCAAGTTTTGTAGCTTACTCCAAGAACTTCTTCAATGCAGCTTTAAGGTTATGCTTTGCAAAACGTGGTAGAGTTGCATTGATGCAGAAGGGACGATCCGACAGGATGAATTGGTGCCATGATTGGCTGATTAGGGTAGGATTTCTTAGTCATACACTTATTCGCGTAGATACGCAAGCACCTTGGGGAATTTCACAC
This sequence comes from Rutstroemia sp. NJR-2017a BVV2, assembly GCA_002946415.1. Lineage (NCBI taxonomy): Eukaryota > Fungi > Ascomycota > Leotiomycetes > Helotiales > Rutstroemiaceae > Rutstroemia > Rutstroemia sp. NJR-2017a BVV2. The sequence continues at coordinate 969,209 of NJPS01000013.1, read as the reverse complement.
TTCAGATGCTCATAGTTCAATCCTTTATTAGAAACATCCGCCACCCTCGCCCAACCACACTCGTCCATTGCGACTTTCGACACGGACGGGATGCGATCCACGCAATCGACAAGCATCCCCATCCTTCATGTTTCGCGTGGATGATCATCAGAAGTCCTTAATGCACCGCCCGATTGGGTGTGATGGGGGTTGTGGAAGGAGAGGAGATGGGGATTAGGGATGAAGAGGTCGCCGAGGAGCGCGTCGAGCTTTTCGTCCCCGCTCCCCGTGCCTAGAAATCAATGGAGCAGCAGATTCTGGCAGGTTGAAAGGCGTTTGTGAGCACAGATTGCCCTTGAGCACAGACAGGATAGAGCTCAGCAAGTCGGTGAGGTGAGGGCCAGCTTGCGGCACTTGGTACCTGGAGTTTTAGGAGGATTTCAACCATCATCTCGACCGCGAGAACAGAAGAATAGAAGCCTTTTAACCGCCAAGAATCGCTCCTTTTTCTTCCATTCGTTGAATGATATAGCCTTAGGACCTCTCCATAGCCCTAGTCGGCCGATGCAGAAAAGTGAGACGCAAACCACAGCCTACCATTCATTTGTTCGTCGAAAAGGAAGAAAGGGAAGCAGTCTGTTTTGCCGTTGAGATTGCGATACTTATTTCCTGGACCCATAATTCCTTCGCATACAGTAAGTATATGCACCTCCTACTCCCCTACCCTTTCTTCTGCGCTGTCCTGTCTTGCCTCTTCTCTCATTTATTCGATCATTCATTCATTTTCTCCGCTCTCTTATCAGAAGGCTGAACGCCATTCCGCTCGAGTCATCTTCATCTCGCTATACGGTGAAGTGCATCAGCCTCTCGCTCAAGACCCTGTTTCTTAGTGCATCAAGTATCGAGTAGCGACGATCTTTCTCAGCAGCAGGGTACTTTTTAGTGTGCCTCATATTGTTCGGCATCCTTATTTTCCCCCAGATACTTTGCTTTTCCTCCCGCGCAGACATTTCCTCAATCCTCCATAACGTCAAAGGAAAGGATACCAACAGGATACCAACAGAAATAATGCCTTCACGATCGTCGCTGCGAAAACAATTCTTATTGTTCTGTTCTGTGCCATGGCTGGGTTATGTGACAGCGAACACTCCAACATTATGTTATGTGATCGACGGCGAACATAATATCAACTCGGGATATAGATGTGATAATGGGACAACTGGCCATAGTACATGCTGTGCAGCCGGAGCAACATGTTATAGCAACGGGCTGTGTGTACAGATGAACGGAAAGGCTCAAGACTTCTTGAGAGTTGGATGTACAGATCCTACATGGCAAGATCCAGCTTGCTTAGATAAATGTACAAACTGTATGTTTTCAAAAATGCACTCTGTTTTTCTATGAAGTTACTAACAATGTCAACCAGATGCTAGAAGTTCAACGGCAGGCGTAAGATATTGCAACGGAAGTCTTACTGAAACCACTAGATAGTATGTTCTTCATATATCAATCCTGATTAAGATGGAGTTACTAACAACATAGTTGCTGCGATGATGGATCACATGGGGTGGGAAGTTTCGCCTGTTGCGCCAACGAGAGTGATATTTTTCAACTGGATCAAGCCAAATATCTAGCCCAAGTTCCTCTTGACTATACGCCAACTACTTCTAGCACAGCATCCTCCTCTAGTTCCACTTCGTCTTCTACAATACTTTCTACCATTACCTCTGGAAGCTCCACCATCACCTCTGCCCTCAGCACCACAATCGCCACCGACCCCGCCGCCGTCAGCTCGGCTGCATCTCTGCCCTCGCCCAGTACAGGCGCAACCAATAGCTCAACCGCCGTCGCAATCGGCGTCGGAGTCGGCGTAGGCTGCGGCGTCGTCGCTCTTGCGCTTTTAGGCTTCCTGTTCTACAGACACAAATCCAAGCAAAGGCAACAACCAACCGGGTTTAAAAATTCTGAAGGAGGCTACTCTCCTCAATCAGGCGGCTATCATGACTCACCAATCGCTGGAGCCAATCCGTCACTTTCGCCGATCGAACAGAAAGGTGGCTATTATGCTCCTGGTCAGCCGCTGGTGGGCCCAAGTCCGACAGAGAAGTTTGCTGGCGTGCAGAGACCGCAGGAATTGCATGGCGAGAATAATGTTTTTGAGATGCCGGGCGATCAGCAGAGGATGGTGTGAGCGTATGTGGAGAATTAGGGGATGGAGATGAATGAGCAGGATGGAGATTTGATTATATGCGGCTGATGATGAATGGATGGGTGGGGAAATCAGATGGATTAGCCATGTCACCTGCGGCAGAATGTTATCTGTTGAGGTCTGTTTGACTCGTTTTCAGCATCAACGAGATCGGTGGTTCATGACTTTAATTGAGACGTCACGACGATTGAAATACGGTCGTTAGATTTGCATGTTATTAAGGCGGTGGAGTTCATACTGGACTGGACGTCTTCACAACGCTACACATCACTTGTGGGACGAGCGGGTCAACAAGCCGGCTCTCTACCACGTGGGGAGGGAAAGGCGTGGATGCACGCATGCACGGAATTGATAGGAATTCTTTCCTATATATACCCCTGGAGAATATTGATGGATGAACAGGATGGGTTACACGGAACTTCTTTTACGATCTTTTATTTTTCAATGGGCATAGGATGCATGGATGCATGTTTTATATTGTTGTATACATCTAAGAAAGGCGCGGGTTCGCAGAAAATGGAAAGAGGGGCGGAGGAGTAGTTGTATATATGTATATGTATGTATGTATGTTCGTATGTCTATAATGGCATCTAAGAGGGGATTGATAAAAATGAGGATGGACAGATAGGTAGAGAGGGAGATGAATGCATGGGGTAGTTCAAGATTGGGAGGTGGTTATATCTTTAATACTTATTTTATTATTCTTTGTTTATCTTTAATGAGGTTGATAGTAGTGTGCTGAGGGCTCTGGTACGGAGAGGTTTGTAGGAGAGAGAGAGAGACACAGAGAGGGAGGGAGTGAAGTTTGCTAGGGAGAATAAATGCGGGGATAGAAGACGAGTGAGGGGGATAGGTTTCATGATTCGAGTTTCATATCTTCATAAGGCAAGGTAAGATAAAGTTGAGCGGGGGCCATGGGTGTTTATGATGCATGGCTGGATGGGTGAAGGGTTTGAGATTAGAAGGCATTGGCTCTAGTTCCCGGGGACAAGGCGGGGGGGGTTGTTCGGGAATAAGATAGAAGAAAAAAGGCGGAATGCTGGGGAGTGGGAGCGGAAACGGAGAATATGGTAGCCTGGTTTTGGTTGGTGGTTGCCGGTGTGGTTTGTGGTGGGTCGAAGGAGGGGTTGAGGGATAGAGGGGAAGGGGGTTTTGGGCGCTTATGAGGGGGTGGGTTGGGATGGGTTGGGATGGGACGGTATGAGGTAAGCAGGGAGGGAGATAGGGGATACAGTATAGAGGAGAGGTGAAAGTCATAGAGGGGAGAATGGAGAAGGGAGAGGGGAGAGCGAAGAGTAAAGAGTAAAGAGTAAAGAGTAAGGAAGGGACGGTGTAGGTGGATAGAGTATTTATATTCATTTAGAAGGAGGGTGGGTAAGTGAGGATGTGATACGGTGACTATGAGCAGGTGAAGGTAAGAACGAGAGGACTTGTCGCTATAGGTAGATAGATGTAGGATACTAAGGCAGATCGGGCCCGGGACCAGGTTCGTAGGCTAGGGGTCCTGAGGTCGGGAGATATAGGTAGATACATAGTTGTAGATGGGTGGTGGAGTTTGTTGATTGTGAGGGCCATGGTTACTGGCCGCTCGGTTGGGATAGGATGGGGAGAGGAGACGCGAAAGAGGGTGGATGGGGTTATGCATAGGCAGTAGAGGAAGATGATTGGGGTATATTAGATGAGAGGTAGAACGATGATGGTCCAGAGTAGAGGGATGAGAGATCAGAGCAGGTGGAATGGGAAATGGAGGTCTCAGAATGATTGTTTGTGGCTCTCAAATGTTTGGTGGATGAATGAATGAGATGAGCGAGCAGCGGAGGAGTTCATTAAACAGAAAGACAACATTTTCATATGGGTTGCAAAGGATGCAGGATAGTGGCTCCAAATGCTTCGTAACTTTGCTGAAAGTGCGAGCTTGATATGTTTCGCATGGAGGGGGTAACTGTTGGGCCGCTGAACTTGTCCACGTTGTACCTAAGTGAGGATTAGATTCGTTTCAAAGAGTCTGAAACACGTATCCTACGGAATAAGGATTATTTGTAATAGTGAATATTGAACATCGAAAATAAGGAAAAGTATTATGGGTAAATTAACGCTTGGAATGTTTATATTTATATTTTTGGGATAGGATGCTTGGGGGTTGAGTGAAGAGTTTCGAAATCAGGCATTTTTTTAATATGTTTTTAGTTCAGAGAGGATGAAATCTGGGTATCAGGCCCTGTTCAGTGCCATACTGGGCAGCATTTCCTATAGGAAACTGGCAGTGTGCACTTGCAACGACACTCGACTCACCTATATTCAGCCTGTGATTGTTGATACTGAGTGCTAGCACGTTCAACTCTTTCCCTCTGCTCCCTCTCGGCTCTCTCGTCCCTCCGCCTAGCATCCTCCAGGCAGGACGGCATGACCCGCCCATCCCGACCACGGCATATATGACAGCCCTGAAGAACCTGACCTCCCGGCTGTGTTTCCCACCTCTGGAAGATGGATTCCGTTACCGGGACAGTGTCAAGACCTCGACAACCGTCACACCAGGTGCGGACCATCGATGCGGGCTCTTGGTGCTCGACTCGTTTTTGGGTTTCGCAAAAGTAGCAATAGTAGATTTTGCGTTGGCAGCCGTTGACGCAGACCGGGATTGGGTCGATCATTTCGACTTCGTTGCGGCTCATGTTGACTTGGGTAGCGAATTTTGACGTGGCGGGTTATGTTTGGAAAGACAGATTATGGAACTGTAATATGTTTTTCAAGGGTTGAGTGGGTTCTCTGGTAGCATATAGTACAAATAGAAAAGGGGCTGAGGAGTCAAAGCGAAGGTGTTTTCTTTATACTTAAAAATCATAATTGTTTCGGTCATTGTTCGAGAACATGAAAGATAATTGTTCCGAGAGTAATAACAAAGGAAACAATTGTTCAAATTTCAAATCTGATTGATATCAAGTATGTACGACATTATTTTTGCAATTCTAGGATTGGACTGATACCGGAGCTTGAAGTGAATACTCTGGATAGCACAGTCTGGGAAGCAAACAACGAGAAGGGTCGAGGCTAGTAACATCTTGAATGGGCGTATTTACTAACTACCAGATATGTTTTATATATACTGGAATAGAACTCCAAAGGCGATCAATGATGGTGAAGCTAGGGGGCAGGCAAGCTACTGTTACCTTGTTTTACTGATCGTCAGGGAGTAAGAATGGTCACGAATTCGACTGGGCAGAAGCAGAGAAAAGATAGACGACGCGAGGAAGTTGATCAGCTCTCGTGTCTGAGAGAAGTATATCGGCAATGCCTCGAAATCCAAAAAAAACATCTAAAGAAAAGCATTAATCAAAGGGAGAATGCTCCAAAGTTAAACAGTGGGAAATTAAATGCTGTGATCCCGAGTTCCCACATGCGGCCTTCCAATGTCGATACGGACAGCATAAAGTCTGAGATACAAATTTCTGTCCCATACCGAGATGCTATTTCAGCAAGACAGGATGTGTGAAGGTAACTCTTAGCGTTACTGGATTTGACTGAAGAGTATCGACAATCCGTAGCGTGAAGATTGTTGATCTATGACACTTCGAGAGATATTGCGGCTTGAATGGCGTCTGGCTCATCCCAACCGACCGCCTCATGAATTCTTTGGAAAGAGGACTTTACCACTTGGTGCGTACCCTACGCGTTGAATATGATCGTGCTATGTTGACAAACCTGCATTGATTGCAGCTTTCAGAAACTTGCGACAATATCAAACCAATAATAAGAGATAGAGAGCCCAAGTATGTTAGAAATTCATTGCTTGAAAACCAGACACTCTAACACCAGCCATCATACAGCCTATCAAGTACAAGTCTTTTGATCATTCTCAATTTCCTCATCCCTTCCTTTCTGTCATGCAAAACGCCTTGACCCATCGATGAATATTTCGAGATTCTGAACCTAAAGTATACATATCTTTCGACTTTCTGTTTATCAATTATCTTCCTTTACTAGAAACGCCAGCACCAATGACACCTGGCAGCTGCTCATCGCCAATGCTGTAAAGCATACCAATGCCCCAGCTGACCAGCCCGACAAGAACAATACTAGAAATAGTGATCAACCAGAAGGGGCCACTAATATCTTGTTTTTGGCAAGCGGCGCCACCGCGGCCTGAGCCAAGTGAACAACTGCATGAGAAACAGTCGCTCGACTTCTTGTAGCAGAAACCGGACGAGGAACAGTTATTCGTAGATGATACACATGCATCCAAAGAGGCATAGCAGAAACGGGGAACGCGACTGTTCAAAGTGTGATTCGTAGAGTTGGAGGCGGTCGCATGGAAGGTAACTTTCTCCGAGAATTCGGTTATAGGCTCTTCTGAATGTTGTCTGCTGGAGACTTTCTTCTGAGATGGTTTCGAGTAGGCACCGTAAGAGCTACTGCTGCGGCGGGAGGATGGCATGAGAATGATGAGGACATTCATTTCTGATTGAGAGGCGAATCGGGTCAACCGTTCGAAGGAAGTAGTAATCGACTCTTCTTCCTGTGATAGCATTAGCATGCTCCAAGCGATGAAATCATGCAGTATAGTATGTATACCTTTGACTTTTTGCTCAAATCAACGTGCATAATCTTCGACTTCCCATTCCAACATTTATTTGCAAAAGGGTTGATAGCATCGTGGAAAGCACATTTCTTGGCTTTTCCGAGCTGCTCCTCCAAGTCTGCTGCCAGTCTTTGAGTGGAGCTAACAGACGGCGGGTTCGAGATTGTAAAGGCTGGTTTGATAGAAGACCAAGCACTTAACAATGGACCAGCTGTATCGTCCGAAACACCTTCAACAATCATTACCAACTCAGCCACCTGATCTTTTGGCGCATCATTGAACAATGATTTTATTTGACCTCCAAACTTATTGATATGCTTGATCGCGCTGTCTTTAACAGACCCGATATCGTGATACTGTGAGATGCCGAGTCGTTGTGCAAGAACAAGTCGTGCTTCAGTTGGTGAAAGAGCTGGTGGTGATCCGGAGTTGCTTGGCCATTTCTGTCCTTGGAAGAGATACGCAGGAGCTTCTGTTGCAGCAGAAACTGTGCTTACCAGTAATGGTAGTAGGAAGCTGGCGTGGAGCTTCATAGTTGTTGATGAGTATTGTTGATGTGACTGAGGAAGCTCATGCTCAGGTTGTGATGCTGGTAGTTACCGCAAGCACTTGATAACCTCAACGAGGTTCGGTAGCACTAAGGCAAAATCGGCGCTAACCCAATTAGAAATGAAGGCTGAATCCTCAAAATAACTTAGACCTCCCGTCGATTCCAAAATTTTGGTTAACTCTTCCTAAATGCTAAGAATATCCAAATTATTCTTGTGTTCTTCGGGAGTCTTTAACGAGCATGGTATATTTATTGGCTTTTGCATGAATCAGCAAAATAATAATTGTAGCATCGTTGAAACCGTGATAACATTCCTCTCTACTGACCCCTCTGTCATTGCTTCGTCGGACATAAATTGATTCCAAGACCGATCCAGGAATTACCTATCTTGCCTTTTTGTACGACCCAACTCCATACTTCAACGTTCATACAGCATACGACTACGAATACTTCTCGGACAGAGGAGACTCGGCGCATTTACCTACCAAGTGGTCTATTGTCTGCACATTCACACAAGTCGAGATCTCGCCTGCACAGTTGCGACCATTTGCCATCAACGGCTCGCCAGCTCGAGGCGGGCCTTGATCGACTTCCACCATGTTTCGATTCATTCGACCACGGACGAGTCTGCGAGCGCGACCATTACCAGTAAACATCCTCGGCTCAAGTCGCCTACCTGCGCGCTTGAATGCGCAGGCGCAGGCGGGACAAATAGAGAATCTGCAAAAGGTCCGGCTGAAGAAGCCAGGGATTCGACCGAGGTATACATGCTTCCCTTCTGGATGCGTAATCATGTATTGACATTGGCTCTACAGAAATATTGCCCTGAGCATATTAGTCTATTATATCTGCTATGAAATATACTCCAGAGTGGTCTTCGATCCTCTTGACGATGCCGCCACAGATGCAGTAAAACATATACCGGAGTCGGAACTGGAAGAAATCGACGACAAGCCCATTTTTATTCCCTTTCCCGGGACTACAAAGCAGCTCCCGCCGCGCCCGTACAAAGGCAGCGATCCTGAATGGCAGGAATTCATCAAATTCAGTAAAAATCCAGAGCTCGGAAAAAGCGTCCGAAGTTAGTTCTACCAATGACCCAGCGCTCGAATCAGATACTAACATCCGCAGATGAGCTTGCCGACTTTGTTCTAAAAGCGACCAGTCTACATCCATTATTAACCATTCGCTGTGGGAAGAATATGAAGGTTAGGAGAGTATGGCTGGATGTGGACTTTCCGATGGGGCCTCCACCGGAGTTTGAGAGATCCGGGTATGTACATTACAGGAATCGCAAAAAACAATGCTAATTTGTCATAAGGCTTGCAATTGGGGAGGACTCAATCTCATGGGTTACAATGCCAGTAGATGCTTCGACAGTGTTCAGAGTTCGACATGTCCTCTGGCCATCAGCCCTTATGGCATCATCGTGGAGTTTCGTGCGGGTTTTGGCGGCTGAGGAACTACGAAATATAGCAGGATTATTTGGAATAGAGATGCAAAGCCCTCCTCCTCCGCTTACGATTCACCAAGTCATCGCAAGACATGAACAAGTCTTGAAGAACCGATTACCCTCAAAAAATGGAGCGCAACAGCCGCTTGGAGATAACAAAAAGCCAATTATCGAGGGCACTCCCCCAGACAAATCCAACACGGCAGGAGGAGGATCAGGAGTTGTAACCCCAAGCTCCCTTCCAGCATTTCATTCCCATTTTGTTCACGCTATGACGGCATTCAAGATGAAAATGAGAGAAAAGTACCGACCAGCTCCGATTATGCCGCCGAGGGGTTGTATAACAGTCCAGGGCTTCGTAGAATTGGATGCTCCCAGAGCCTGGATTGTATGTGATGTCCAAGCGGCCTGGGATCCGAAAACTAAGGCCTTCGATCCAAGGACTATTTCTATCAAACTAAGGAGACTTCAGATGAAAAAGCAGGTTCCCGCTGGGTGAGCACGGCAGAGTGGGTTATTGAACTAGTATATTTATGGGCGTTGCGGAGGATCAGAATACAAGTGGTGCTCAGGCGTCTGGAGAAGGGTCAGCTGGATCTTTGGATCAGCCAGCCATACGGTGGGATAATAAGTGTGCGACTTACACCAAGTTGCGTCCTGATCCACGAAGCAGGACTCTCTTTTCTGGAAAGAAAGTTTCTGGGATGATGACTCGATAGAAAATTGACATCGAGTTTGGTGGCGTGTGAGGATACCACAATGTAAATGATATACCAACCAGCGAGTGTTGATATCTTTCTCAAATAGACTTCATTCCGTCTTTTGACATTTGCTACCTTAAGAGTATGCTTTCCAGGTGATAGTTCCAGCCTTTAATTTTAGATTGAGATCGGATCTATTCTATCCATTGCACACTACATAGTGGTCTATCACCTTGTACCTAAGAATTAGGTGACCGCAGTGATCTTTGCACCCTGCAATGTTTTGCTATTATATCTAACGTTATTAGTCACCGGACTTGGGGATGCTAATACTAACCCCTTTGCGATCTAACCGAACATTGTCAGTTTCCGTACAACCAGCACCTGGCTCACGTCTGAGCGGTCCTCAAACATGCTCTCCGAATACGATGATCGACTGATGTCAATTACTATCTCCATAATCTAACTCCCATCAACTACTTCCCCCCTCACCGTTGGCGTGTTCCCGAAACTTTCCAAACCCCTGTCGCCACCCATCTTCTCACCTCCAAAACCCTGCGCATGCGCATCTACGACCGCCTTTGCATCACTCATCTCGACCGTACCATCCCCACCAGCGCCCTCCTTCAAAGCTGCATATCTTGCACCAGTCTGCGTCAGCAGGACTTGCACTTCTGCCTCCCTCTTCAATATCTCCCTCTTTTCCCTTTCTCCGTCCTCGATCTTGCGCTTCCTCTTTTTCAATTCCATTTCCATTGCTCCTAGCGTGTTCTGCAACCTCTCCAGGCATTCGTCCAGGACGGGAATAGGTGTAATTCTCGCGGGTACCTGAACGGCTTCTTTCTCCGCAGCTGCTTCATCATGTTTATGTAAACCATCCATACCGGCCCTTGTTTGCGCGGCTTCATAAGCAGCTCTGCGCTCTGCTTCGGAGTCATCGCTCTCTTCATTGGAGCTACCTTCGGCTGCTTGAATCAAATCTGCCATCTCCTTCTTCCTGCGCCGCCTGGATTCTCGTTCTTGCTTTTTGCCTAGAGAAATTCGTCCATCTTCTACAAAATCATCGAACCCTTCGGCTAGATCTTCATCTTCTCGAACTAATCTCGACTCTGCCTTCTTCGCTCGTGGAAGTAAAGAGATCTGTCGTCCTCCGTCCCCAGAATTGTCGTCATTCAGTGATATGAAATCTTTTTCTCTCGCCATCCGTGCTCTTCTCTCCTTCTTCTCCCTAATCTCCGCTTCGGTGGGTATAACAGCAGCTACAGAACTCCCCCCAAGTTTCTCGTCCACATCCATATCCACCACCATAGCTCCCTCCAGCTCCGAAGCATCTAACCCCTCCTCCTCCACCGTCACATCGGCTTCTAATTCTCGCGGCGCATTCGGCGTCAATCCCTTCAACTCCTTCAAGTAATCCTTACTATACGTCGGCTTTCCCCCATCTTCCTCTTCTCTCTCTCGCATCGGCAGCGGCAACCTTACCGCCGCGTTCTTCTTCGCATTCGATTCTGTGACTTTTCTGGAAAGAGGTTTCTTAATCGGGTTGAAGGATTCCTCCTCTTCGAGATTCTCAGCATCGGAGCCGGATATTATGTCGCCAACGCCAAAAGAAAGACGCGAGGAGGCAGGCTTCTTCTTCTTTTTGAATGACGCTGTGCGGTTGATTGGAGGTTTGTTAGATGAGTCCTCGGTTTTGCTTTCATTGGTGTCTGCGGTTGGGGCATCGGCGTCTTGCATTGAATCATCGTATGCGATGCTTCGGCGCAAGTTAGATTTCTTCATTGGCTTGCGTACGAACGACATGGTGTTTAATGAATGAATGCAATCCTCCCTGAATCCCGACAGTTGTGCTTTCACAGATCTTGGAGGGTCGAGAACCGATGTAGAAACATCCCAAAGAAAACGCGTTCGCAATCAAAGCCTCGCCTGCCAAGCTTCTGCCTCCCACAAAATTTCCTTATCACCACGTGATATCTCAGCCTCATCAACCTTCAATACTATCGCATCGCAAACACGAAAATAATTTCCAACAGTAGGCCGACCACCAGCTGTCCACGACCTATTTAGACGACGAATTTCTACAAATTTCCATCGTCATCATGCCTCAAGCTCAACCCGAGCTTAAGAAGGTATGTGCTGTTCTCCGCGCCTTGGTTTCGAACAGACGTCGCGTCTGGATTGGAGCAGGGCTCCTAGCTGTATTGAGATTGTTTGGCTGATGTTGGTGTATTATAGTACCTAGATAAAAGGCTATTTGTGCAATTAAACGGCAGCAGGAAGGTCATTGGGGTCTTGCGAGGTTATGATGTAGGTCCTATCTTGTCGCCAAGTGAGTGGATAGCTTTGCTAACTCATCTATGCTAGGTCTTCTTGAATATTGTGCTAGACGACGCCGTGGAGGAGAAGGAGGGTGGTGAAAAGGTCAGAATTGGCATGGTGGTATGTTGTTATCGAATACGGACAAGATACTACTTTCAGACCGACTAATGGGGTTATTTAGGTCATTCGAGGAAACTCTGTTGTTATGCTCGAGGCATTAGAGAGAATAGGCGGTGGGAGAGAAGACAGAGGATGAAGAGCTTGAAGGACGATATCGTACGAATTCGGTTGTATTGAGGATCATCTAAGAAGGGTCATACGGGACACAAACTCGCGCATTAAACCCGGGGCGTTACGAGAGTGTATGGACCACAAATTGCATATCAATGAGCACAAGGGTGCCTGCTTGTTTTAGAAATTGCCTTCTTTGGCCTATGCCCATCCTGAATTTCTGATATCCTACCCATACTGGTTCAAGGTGACTGTAAGGTTGAAACATATCTCCTTTCCTCCTGACTATTCACTCGCCTACTACTCTACTTGAACTGCTCCCAATACTTCTCCTCAAAACCATCCATCAACGCACCCTCAAAATCCTTCACCCATCCCTTAATACCACCTTTCAAGACCAGAACATCAACCTTACTCTTCTTGCCAAACTTTGCTACATCATCAATGTAATCTTGCATCCACCCCGCACATCGTGGTCCCCTCCCCGATGATGATCCTGCAGGATGATTCTCATCAATGTCACGGCTTCCTACCAAATCTAGCTAGAGAACAACTCACCACAGTAGAAAATAACTTTCGTGATACCGGCTCTATTACAAAGTTCGAGCAGAGTTTTGCGACTCTGATAGAAGCTTTGAGCGGGGAGGTTGAGTGACGTTTTGATGGTTCCACCCTGTGTAGCCTCGTCAGCTGCAGCATCAAACCACACTCTGTTATATCTCGTACGCGCCGGCCAGATGAGTATCAGGTATGAACACAGGATCTTTCCCTGTTCGTCCTTCACTGTAGATTTGACATACCTCCCAATCATTTCTCCTTACATCGACCAGCAAGAATGATTTCGGCTCGGAAGTGATATCCATATCATCGAATAGCTTCATCACATCGTCCGCTGTGATCTCTGGACATTTTGCTCGTGCCTCGGGAAATGCATTCCACCATGGAGCTTCTGGATCTTTCGTGTCTGTCATATTTGCATGTAGTTGAGAAGTTGTTTCTAAAAGAGTTTTACTGTCCTAAGCAGGTTTGCGAGGAAGAAGAGTTTTGTTAGTGGAGGTTATTGTTTTAGGCACCAGTTCTCTCTTATAATTTTTCAATGCAATTGAAATCCCATGATTTCGAGTCAGACTCTGCTAATTACATACTATTACAAATTTACCTGCCTGAAGATATCAATGGCCTTTTTTGGAACCCTTTTTCGCCTTTTTGTGCGCCTTTTCGCCTAGCTCTTGTTCATATATCTCTGCCGCAGTTTCTCCTGCTTTTCTCTTCGATTTCGAACTCTTCACACTAACTACTGGATTCCTTTGCCCTGACTTTGCAGCATTCAGGACTTGCTTCTCAGCTTCTGCCCACCCCGGCGCTCCTGCTTCGATCTCATATCTGTATGGTGGATTAGTACTGCTATGCTTCACGTGAAAGTGGAAGGACGTACTGGTCTAAGGGCAGAGCATCAATAAGCTCCCTTTGCTTCTCCTTCAGAGCCTTCATAGCTTCATCTGCTCCTTCTTCCAATTCATCTTCAAGCCCAGTTTCCAAAGGAGCAAATCGCTCGTCTATAACTTCATCATCTAGAGCTTCATTTGCATCTTCCCTGCTGACGCCAATCGTCTCCCGTCCCGGTAGTTCGGCTTCTATGGCCCCAGAGACCAATTCTCCGAAATGTGTGCTCATTTTACGCATGATCTTGATGAACATGGCCAGTAATTGTGAGGAGGGTAAAGAAAGCTCCGACTCGATTGCGGTCAAGTCTTTGCGTTGCAAGCCCACTGCTAGCAGTATTGACTGCTGGATCCCGGTCAACTTGACATCAGACTTCAGTCGTCCTGTGAAATATAAATTTGCAAGTGTCGGTACGAGATCGAGGATAACGTGGTAGTCGAGCATATTATTTGCGTATGACTCCAGGCGCTTGAGATCAAAAGGTGACAGGAGGGAGTCAAGCTCTGCCTTGGAGAGGGGTTTGGGAGTTGCGGTTACATCTGATTTGGACCCAGCGTTGGCGGACTCGTCAATACTTAAGGCAAGTACAGAAGGAAATTCACGAAATTGGTATGAAAGCAGAGATAAGAATCGACGGTTGAAATCTCGAGAGAATTCACTCAACCAGGACCTATCATCGCTGTTCTCCAGTGTCCGAATCATAACGCAGGTATGCTCGCCAGTCAACTCGTTTGCTGTTTGTCGAAGGTATAGAGGCACGAAAGATGCTCGCTTCCAAAATCTATGGAGAGGTTGTGTAAGGCCGTAACTCACACCAACATAATCAAGGTTGTCTGGGCGTTTCTCAGATAGTTTTGCGAATAATGGCGGCATCTTCCTGATATCCCTAACTTTAATATTATCATCAAGTAACGATGAACTGGCTAGTTCAGCATCTGTGACCCGAGGAATGCTTTCTTCTACGAATCCGGCGGCGTCCTCTGAAAGATTCGCAAATTTGCCTTCATAAAAATCGGTGAGTAGCTCAAGAGCCTTGCTTCCGTATCCCATTTTGATGTAATCGGGATTTGTTGCTATGCGGACGATTCGAGCACCCGACAGCCCAGCAAAATCCTCATCTTGAAATTGTTGACTGACAAGCCAGGGGATGAGATCACCCGCGGCTCGCTGACCTCTACTCAGGCTGTTCATAACACTCTGCTTACTAATCTTTCCTTCTAGGGCAACTTGAATCACGCAAAGGGGTTCTGGAAGGTGCTTGCTGTTTTCTTCGATAGGCGGAACAAGGACAAACAATTGATGAGCCGGAGCATCACTCATCAATTGAAGGTCGTCGGGTGTGTTCTTGTAATGACTTGCAACGTAAAGTGCAATCATTTGCTGCAGGAACTTTTCGGAAACATCGTGGAAAGAGAATAGAGTATCACGGTTGACGTTAAGCAACTGGCACTGCGAGGGATCTGGGCAGCCTTGGAGGGTGTTAAGTCTCGATCGCGGAAGGGTAGCATCAAGACAAAGAAGTGAATTGAGCCATTTCTCAACAGCATCGCCTTTAGCATATCGAATTGGCTCAGACAATGTGATTTCCCTCAACGAACGGCCGCCGGTAAAGCTGTTATCGGCAGCTTTCGCAGCTTTGCCGCTTGATCGATCGGCTACTTCCACATCCTCGGTGCCGTTCACTTTAGCAGTCCCTCGGGATTGCTCTCGAAGTTGCTTTATCAGCTTCAAAGATAGAGACCGTCCAGTCCCTTCGTACCCGTTGATCGTTGATGCCATAAATACCAGATATGGGCCCATGAGCTTCTTGACAAGCGGCAAAGGTATGGCTGCAGCTTCGTCGATGACCAGTAGTTCGGCCTGACCAAGGACATGAGCATCTTGAGGCCTAATGTACTGAATAGTTTGACGATGTTGTCGGTGAATGTTCACTCGAACTATGGCTTTATTGAAGTCGGGATTTGTTGATTGAATGATGGAGTAATCGACATGATCCATGTAGTTTAAAGCATCGAACCCTTTGAAAATAAACTCAAAAAGTGTCTTCAAATTCTCTGGGCTTGGAGAGGTGATGAAGATATTACTATATCCGTGTGCCACTGCTGCCGCCACAGCCACACCAAGAGCGGCGGACTTTCCACGTCCTCTCCCAGCGGTTAAAGTGACTGTATTCTTTAACGTTTTCTCAGCAATCGCATCCACAAAGGTCAACAACGCCTTTGCTTGATCGACGGTCTTAGCCAAAGTGACCAGAGACCCAACTGGCTGCGTATCTTGCAACGCCTCCTTGATGCTATCCAGTTCCTTTTGCGCTTCGCTCTTTGGTTCGTCCAAATTGGGAGGAGGTAGGGCTTTGACGTTCTTCCCGCCGGAGATAGGTAGCACGTTCATCTCGTCATCAATGACGAGACATGATTCACACTTGCCTAGTGACAGTATAAATCGTTCGTTGAACCTGGCCGTAACGTCATCGTGCGCTTCTGTCCGATATCGAGAATGGATGTCCATAGATAGTGTGTATAGCTGCTTGAGACTGTTCATACCCTTCAATAGTAGAACGACAAGGCCCCCTCCTTCCACTGTCTCGATAGTTCTGGCGAGTAGATTTGGTGTGATAGCCTCGAAGTCCTGCAATATACACATCCCGAAAGTGTTTCCCAGAATCTTATCCGTTTCCTTGTAGTAAACATATCGAATATCATGTAAAGACACAAACAGTTCAAACGGGTCCTCTGTGTTGACATCTCGAATGCCACGCTTGATTTCTTTCTTGATTTTGTTTTCGCGCTTCTTTCGATGACTATGCGACGACATATTAGTTAGTATTGATTCGACTCGGGCAGTAGTATTCAATGCTGACCTAGTAAAGCCTAGAAGCTTGTTTTTGTAGGCCCATAGCACTGATTTGTTTTGTTTCATGTCCATACCAGACATGATATGGTGTAGGTAGACAATGACATCCTTCGACCTATCTCCAACGACCACAATGAAGCTTCGTTTCTTCTCTTGTATACCATTTCTCATGAGCGCGGGGATGCGCGAGTCTCTGTAAAGGTCAATGTTAGCTTGTTACGGCATGTCAGTCGCTTTTAGTATAGACTTACACTGCTTTACGAACCATTGTGATTATAGAATGGCTCGAATCAGAATCCTCTCGACGGCGACATACACACAAGCAACTCAGATTGAGGCTCCAGAACTTTTTTTCGCCGATTTCACTTATCGCGAACTTTTTTCAGCCAGGGCCTTATCGTACTATTACACATCTGGCCTAGCGTGTATGCAAGGCTGCGCTCTTGGTGTGCCCACCCTCGGCCTCCGAAACGGAGCTCCTCCGTCTAACTAAGTATGTACGAGCTAATTGTTGACCGCAAAAGCTCGATGAGTGCGGAATTGGTGATAATTGAATACGTGTGCAAAGACATTATTGGAAATGGGTATTATCATTGCTCTTTATCTAACAGTTCTCATCAATGTTGGATATACTAAGCTTCATCGCTCATGCCGTTTGTACTCCAATTCTCAACCCATTAAAGTCCGAACCATCAAGAAGGTTTGTAAAAAGATCTCACTGTAGAGATTCAATGACCAAAGCAGAAGCTCCACCTCCACCATTGCAAATACCAGCAACACCGATCTTCGCCTTTTGTTCCCTCAGTACGTTGATCAGAGTTGTGACAATCCTTGCTCCCGAACAACCAAGAGGGTGGCCGATGGCGACGGCACCTCCATGGATGTTAACCTTCGACTCATCCAACCCGAGAATCTTCATATTGGCAAGAGCGACCACAGAGAAAGCCTCATTGATCTCATAATAATCGACGGCCGAAGCATCCACCTTAGCGTGCTTGAGAGCCTTAGGGATAGCCAAAGATGGAGCAGTGGTGAACTTGTTTGGTGACTTCTCAGCATCACCCCAACCAAGAATCTTTGCCAAAGGCTTGAGACCCAGCTCCTTCAACTTTGCTTCTGAAACAAGGACCAATGCCGAAGCACCATCGTTGAGTGGAGCAGCGTTTGGTGCAGTGACAGTTCCTCCATTCGGCAAGAATGCAGGTCGCATAGCCTTCAGCTTCTCAATATTCAAGTTCTTGACCTCGTCATCTCTGTCGATTGTAATGGCTGGTTTTCCACGACCACCACTGATCTCCACAGGAACAATTTCCGTCTTGAAGATGCCAGCCTCAGTGGCCTTTTGGGCCTTCTGGTAAGACTTGATAGCATAGTCATCTTGCTGTTCTCTGGAGATATCATGGTCTCGAGAACACTCTTCACCAGCCATTCCCATGTGCTCCTTTTTTCCATAAGCATCGGTCAAACCATCTTTAAGCACACCATCAACCAATGTCTGATCACCATACTTGGCTCCAGTACGGAGGTTTGGGAGATAGTGGGGAACGTTTGACATGGACTCGGTGCCACCAGCAACGACAATCTCCGAGTTACCGGTGATGATAGTTTGGGCAGCAAGGATTATTGCCTTGGTTCCCGAAGCACAAACTTTATTCACTGTTGTGCAGATCACGCCTTCAGTAAGACCACCAGCAATGGCACATTGACGAGCTGGGTTTTGTCCCAAGCTATAACCGATCAGTAAACTTCCTCTCAATGAATCTGAGTTACTCACTTTGCCGACATGACATTACCAAAGAAGATCTCCTCAACATCTTCAGGCTTGATTTCGGGCACGCGCTCGACAGCAGCTAAGTATCTGTTAGATTCTACAGTTGCCACCTCAACAGTGCAAGGAGAAGAGCATACCTTTAATCGCCAAACCACCTAGTTCGGTAGCAGTTTTGCTGGACAGAGAACCCAAGAATGAACCGACGGGTGTTCTCACAGCGGAGCTAGAATCATTGACACTCAGTAACCAATGCAGAGGAGACAAGTATACAATATAAAAGAGCATGACTTACACAATATAGACTGGTGGGAACGAAGACATGTTTGATGAAGATGAAAAGACTTGATAGTATGAAGTTTTCAAGAAATTGAAGAATAGGAGGAGAATCAGTCCTCAACAAAGAACTTATAGGAGACACAGTTTATAGAAATTCTGTAGGCGGTGAATAAGCTTACTCAAATAGAGCTAGTTTGCCCCTCTGTCGGCTTTGAGGACCCTTGCGACTAACCTTATTCCCTCCCTGAAAACTGGCCGATTGAGATATATCTCAACATACTATTCGGCAATAAAACCAAACACTTTAAGTAATTCACTATTAGCATGTCTTCACCGATTTTGGGTTATATATCTAGCTGAGTTTGAAGAATTAAGGGTTTAGTGCTGAATCAGCCACTTTTTCTGCCCTTGGGAGCTATCGGTGTTCGCTTAGGCGATCCCTCATTGTATCTTCAAAGTTCAGAGAAAATGGCGAAAAGGTAGGCCTAAGCGAGTACCGACAACAAGTCAAGGTCTCCGAAAGTCGGGAGATTCATATGCACAAATCCGCGCTGCATACCTGATTGGACAGCAGAATTTTAGTGCTTGAGCTTGACGAGGCTGAGATCACGTGATGAAGAAAATTCCCGTCGCGAAACTCAGTTTTCGACGCGAGGCAGTGAAGGCTAGGTAGTTGCGGGCGCAATTTTTCATAGATCTTCGAATTCGCCAGTAATTACGCTTCACGATGGATGACCTTTATGATGAGTAAGCGATTGCATTGTCTGATACTCTGTGCATCTTACTAACATTTTCCAGATTCGGAAATTTCATTGGAGAGGCCGAGGAGTCTGAAGAGGAGTCCCAGCATGGCAATGAGGCTAGCGCATATGTTTATGATGAGTATCCAGAAGAGGAGGCAGAGGTTACGGGGCAAGAGTTGATGGATCTTGATGGTAGGTTCTGTTTTCATACCAAATGGAATATGCGTGCTGACGTTTGGACGTAGATGAAGGGCCATCGAATGCTGTGATCTTGCACGAAGACAAACAGTATTATCCCACAGCACAGCAGGTATACGGAGAAGATGTCGAAACCATGGTACAGGAAGAAGATGCGCAACCGCTCACTCAACCCATCATTGCACCCGTTGAGCAGAAGAAATTCAACATACAAGAGGCAGACCTGCCACCAGTCCACTTCGATCGAAGTTTCATGACGGATCTCATGAACTTTCCGGATCAGATTAGGAACATCGCGTTTGCCGGGCATCTACACCACGGTAAAACGGCTTTCATGGATATGTTAGTACTCGAGACCCACGATATCACGGATCGATTGGATAAAAAGACGGGAAAGAAGAAGGACGAGCAATTGCGCTACACAGATATTCACGTTGTGGAACGAGAGCGAGGACTATCCATAAAATCGGCACCAATGAGTTTAGTTCTCCAAAGTACGAAAGGAAAGTCGCATCTTTTGAACATCCTCGATACGCCAGGACATGTGAACTTTGTAGATGAAGTTGCATCCTCATTACGGCTTGTGGATGGGGTGGTTCTTGTAGTGGACGTTGTTGAAGGAGTTCAAGTCAATACGGAACAGATTATCCGACACGCCGTTCTTGAAGGTCTGCCCATGACCCTTGTTGTCAATAAGATGGATCGTCTAATCTTAGAGCTCAAGTTGCCCCCTACGGACGCTTATTTCAAGTTGAAGCATGTCGTTGAGGAAGTCAATACTGTGATTGAGGCGACTTTACCTGGCCAAGGAGAGAGTCGTCGACTCAGTCCTGAGAAGGGCAACGTTCTCTTTGCATGCACAAGTATGGGATGGTGTTTTACATTACAATCTTTCGCAAAGATGTATGCGGACACTTACGCACCAAGTAAGAAACGCGGACCAGGAATGAACAATGAGGAGAGTGGCATTAATGCGCATGAGTTTGCTCGACGACTATGGGGTGATATCTTCTACAACCCCTCGAGGAGATCATTTACACGAAAGGGTGTTGAGGAGAGGTCGAAACGCTCCTTCGTCAACTTCATCCTCGAGCCAATCTACAAATTGTACTCCCACACCATTAGTGAGAGCCCAGAAGACTTGAAGGACACTCTCGAGACGCTTGGGATCTATCTTAAGCCGTCACAATACAAAATGGATGCCAATGTTCTGCTGAAGTTGGTTTGTCAACAATTTTTTGGCCCGTCTTCCGGGTTTGTTGATATGGTTGTTCAGCACATCCCATCCCCTGTTGAAGCTGCAGAGAAGAAGTTAGAACGTTACTATACCGGTCCGTTGGATACGAAGGTTGCAGCGGCTATGAAAGCATGCGATCAAGATGGCCCTCTGGTTATTCAAATATCTAAACTCCTCAACACAAGTGACGCAGCTGGCTTCTATTCGTTTGGGAGGGTATTGAGTGGTATTGCACGGGCCGGTACTCAAGTGAGAGTACTGGGTGAAGGCTATTCAATCGATGATGAAGAAGACATGAGCGTCGCAACTATTTCTGATGTGTGGATTGCTGAAACGCGGTACAACATCCCTACAGATGGCGTACCTGCCGGCAATTGGGTTCTTCTCGGAGGTGTGGACAATTCAATCGTCAAATCTGCAACCATTGTACCGCTCGTACTACCAGACGAGGAGGAGGCGTACATCTTCAAACCTATAACTCATTTCACCGAGTCGGTATTCAAGGTTGCAGTGGAGCCAATCAACCCTTCCGAGCTTCCTAAGATGTTGGATGGCTTGAGAAAAGTCAACAAAAGCTACCCTCTTATCACTACCAAGGTTGAAGAATCCGGAGAACACGTCATTCTAGGGACTGGGGAACTCTACATGGACTGCGTCCTGCATGATCTCAGACGATTATATGCGGAGATGGAAATCAAGGTGTCAGATCCTGTCACACGATTCTGTGAGACAGTTGTTGAGACATCAGCTATCAAATGCTATGCCCAAACACCAAACAAAAAGAACAAAATCACGATGGTGGCGGAACCTCTCGATCAAGGAATTGCTGAGGATATCGAAAGCGGAAAGGTCAGCATCAAGAGCCCTCCTCGTGTCATTGGAAAGTATTTCGAAGAAAACTACGGATGGGATTTATTGGCTTCTAGAAGCATTTGGGCTTTTGGACCCGACGACTTGGGACCAAATATTCTACAGGATGATACCATTCCATCAGAGGCAAGTACTATTCAATTCCCCTACACAGGCTAATAACCGTTGTTGCACACAAAACGGAATTATTCGGCCCTTTTATGCTGACTGATCTACAACAACAGGTGGATAAAAAGTTGCTGCTTAGCGTTCGGGATACTATTCGACAGGGTTTTAGCTGGGCTGCCCGTGAAGGTCCACTGTGCGAAGAACGTAAGCTATCCCCCTTCCCCCACACGCCCCATCATTATGTTTTTGAGGTCTTGTTCATGCAAGCCATGGCAAGCGCTATGGCAACCTCCGCTTCCAAGCACAGAGACCCAGGCTACAGTAATTTTCGTTGGTCATTTCTACGACTAGTGGCTAACAAACCCCTTGCAGCTATCCGCAACAGCAAATTCAAGATAACGGACGTAATATTGGCTCCCGAGGCGATTTTCCGGGGTGGGGGACAGATTATTCCCACTTCCCGACGGGCATGCTATTCTTCCTTCCTAATGGCCTCTCCAAGATTAATGGAGCCCGTCTACTCCTGTTCCATGACCGGACCTGCAGATTCCGTTACCTCGCTGTACACTGTTCTCGCTCGTCGTCGCGGTCACGTCCTTGCTGATGGCCCTATCGCCGGCACACCACTCTACCGCGTTAGTGGCCTTATCCCCGTTATCGACTCGTTCGGCTTCGAGACGGATCTTCGAATCCACACCCAAGGCCAAGCTACCGTGTCCCTCGTCTTTGATCGCTGGTCCATCGTCCCTGGTGATCCGCTTGATAAAGACGTCATTCTTAGGCCGCTTGAGCCGGCAAGCGCGCAGGCCACTGCTCGCGATTTCGTCCTCAAGACGAGAAGGAGAAAGGGTCTGAGTGAGGATGTCAGCGTAGCTAAGTTCCTTGAGCCAGAGCTCTTTGCCAGCTTGAAGGAAACTGGCATTCTGGACGGCTAAACGCATGCATAGAGACCACGCGTCAATGGTGTGAGAATGTGAAGGGGGTTAATAGATCGATCAATCAATCATTTCTTGGAGTTACTGGGGCTTGAATCTTAGGTACAAGGACTTCATTACACGAGTGAGCAGTTTGTTCTCCTACTTACTCATCTATATTCCAAGACATCTAAGAGTATCGTATCAGCTGGCGGCGTTTCGGTCTCGAATAAATCAAATCAAAACCCAAGTAATTTTTCCGTGTATATACACAGATACAACACAATAAATGAATCAAACACTTGTATCTTTGGTATTTTTTTTAACCGCGGTATCTGTATTGATGTTGTCTGCGCATGTGCGCAGGCTGGATGGTTGGCCGGTTGTGGGCAGGTAGGTTGGTTGCATGCATGAGATAGATGCATTTCTCCCAATCACTGCACCTCAGCCAAGCCAAGCCATGTTTGTCGAACGCCAGATAGGAGTTCCGATACCCGTAAGGAAAAGGAAGACGCACGCTACGTCTTGGCATTCACATCAACTGAAACGGTGGGAAGTATAAACCGATTGCGTAGGGTAGAGGTTACAAGCTATGTGGACGGAAAATGCATTGTCATCTTTACAAATCAGTGAGAGTGGTATGATTCTTTTTGTGTGGTAGGACTTCTTCTTTAGTGCAATTACGTAGTTGAGGGTCGCGCATATTATGTAGAAAAATTGTATTAATTGGATGTATATACCTGGAGAGATTATTGTACGTGTTTGGTATTTGGATGTTTATCACACCACCTATTCGTGATCATGCATTGTTTGGTTGACCCGAAGCGCAAGGGGGTAGGGTAAATAATGTTCCGTGTGTGGTTCCTTCGTGCAGCGACCTTGTCCGGTGAGCAAACAATTCGGTATGTTGGGTGACAGACAGCCATAGATGGAACGGAAGGAAGGATGAGTGGAAGGGTTGCAATCGAGAGATTTATGCGGCTCGGTCTTACCGATATGCACACTGTTGATAAGGGATGCGATGCGCTATTACTTTCTAGATACGTGCCGGAAGGCTACAGTATTGTGTAGCTCCAGGTTTTGCTACTCTGCCATCGATAGAGGCGGTGCCCAACAGGTAGTCTAGGAGCCTTTCGGGATCAAGGGACTACGACTGGAAGTTGGGGTAATAGCCTGAAGTTAAAAATTGTGGGCTGATGGAGAGAGCAAAATGCTAATAGCAGCCAATGTAGTTGATCGTCGAGGGTAGGACCGAGCAGAGAATTTTCTGGAGAAATGGAGATTTTCCTCTTTGAGGAATTACATGAGTGATCCTTTTGCCATCGTCTGAAGTCTGTTGGATTAGAATTTGGGCGTAGAGATAGGCCATTCTGTGTCGTTGGGGGGTGAGAGAAAAAGGAAAGAGGAAAGAGATGTAGATCGTAGAACTGCCTGTTTCTGCTCCGCCATATTTTCTTTTGAAAGATGCTGGTAGCCAGTGGTAGGGCAGTGGTAGTTTGCTCCTGAGAGAAGAGTCCCTGGAAGATCACCGGTGGCGCTAGAAAAAAGGTGCCAAGAACAAAGCAACAGTTACTTGTATTTACCACGTATGATGGAATTGTTCTAGATCGTTCTGAGTAGGATTTACTTATGCTTATCTCAGGCTGGGGGCATAGATTGAAGCAAATCCTGGTTTAAGTAACAATCGACCTTGACTGGATGTCGTGCAGGTTACTTCTTCCATGTGTGGGAAGATTTGTGAATCCTAAACAGCAACCGTGAAAGGAAAGAGGGAGGCCAGGGGCTACGTAAGCCATATGGCGCCCAAAGCCACAAGTACGTTGCACTCGCAGATGTGGGAGGTGGTTGGGAATTGACGAAAGTTGAACTTCAAAAGGAGGTCCTTCGTAATGAGTTGAAGTGGAGATGGTTGGAGTTTGAGGGGATGGGAAAACTCGGGTAGCCTGACTGGGTGTGCGTTGTGGGGATCTGGAAGCCCACAGAAGGTAGGCTTTGATTGGATATGATGGGTCGATATACGATAGTCGCTTACCCCGGCAGAGTGGATGATTTATCAGGGGCAAGGGCGATTTCGACATGTGGGAACAAACGATGCTAATACTGTAGCAGCTTTGGTATTGGTAATTTTAATTAATCTACCAAGAGTGCCTCGCTTGGATGGCGATCTTATCAAAATACAATTTTCCGCTCAGTAGTTTTCGACGGGATCCTTCGCTCAAGTCCTACGGTACGACACGTGTGGACAATGCACAAAATGGCAAGCAATATCGAAGCACTTGGCTGTGACTGGGCCGTTGGATTTCATAACGACGACACGTGCCTAAGCTTTCCTAGACAGGACCGAGGCATGGTCTAATCTGGGTGATGTCTGAGACGTGAGATGAACCTGTCTTTGGCAATAGGTAGAGAGGCTTTACCGTGGATAGTTCGACGGAAGAATGACGACCGAGTAGGTGAGTCTTCGTAACATCGATATTCGGGTAATAGAACATCACTCGTCCAAACAAGTTTTCATCATCTTCCGCAGGAGCTTCATGAGATTTGCGTTTTCAAGGGCAGCTGCAACACGTTCCTTGTCCGCAAGTTGTTTATTGACCTCGGCTGCTTGGCTGTGTGTATCCTTCTTGATCTTGACTTCCACACGGTAACTTGGTGGTAAAGCTTGTTCCAAACGTACTCGGACGCCTAGTCCGATGACAGTCGCTAAGGAACAATGAGACACCGTAGGTGTTAACTCAACGAGGACACGCGAAAGGGCAGCAGGGTTGGTGAGGTCCGGGGGCGAAACAAGATGTACATCTTCGAGCTTGACTACTCCGAGTGACTCCAACGAAAGGGGATGTTCGGGATCAGATATTGGCGCAATCAAGTCTGTAAAGCGTCAGCGAGGTGACGGGGCACTAGTGGTCATTGCTGAGAGCTCAATATGATACAACCAGAACAATCGTGCCTACTGGACAGCCAGAAAATGTGACTATGCAACATAGAGCACGCGCCATGTTGTTCAAGTATGGAAGGCTTGAGTGAATAAAGAAGGAGAGTATATACCATAAATTTCTTGTTCATCTATCGGCTCTACAGTAGAGTCGTCAGATTCCGCATCAGAGAAGTCTGACATGTAGAAGGGATCCATGGCGTAACTTGGTTTGGCCATTAGAATACTTTGTATCCCTTGCTTCTTGGTAGAGAAATCCCGGGCCTTGCGCCTCTCTCTTCGGCGATGTATTTCAGACACACTTAAAATCGTAGGATTCGCATTTTGTATCTCCGTGCTAATCGACATGTTGAGTGAGGTGACGTGGTCTGTGGGCTGAAGGAGTAATGAGGAGCAGCCGTCTGTCTGCTGTTTTAGATTGGATTAAATTGCTAGACGCTGGTATGTGGGAGGGCAGTTCTCCCAAAGGAAGGCGCAGATAACAGTGTTGAGTGTCGTTGTGAATGGCAATTCTGAAGATTTCATTATCGATAACGACGAAGTGGGATGTATGCCTAAGGCCGCAATTAGGTGACTAATACTGCGAGTCAGCTACCACGCTATGATCGATCATCATGAATCAGTAATAATCTTCAAATTTTTATTCAGCATGTGAGTGTTTACATTGGTGATCTGCTAACCAAACCACGCGCTGCAAGACAGTGGCGGCGAGTTCAAAATCCCATAGAAAATTTTCGGACCATAGAAGAGAAAATTTTACGCCCCCCGCCGTACGAGCGACAGGCCTCTAGGACTTTTCGTCTAATGTCTGCCCAATGCTGATACTTTTGCTGCAGCGACCTACGGCTGGAATTTGGAAGTCCAGATATGGCTCAGGAGTTCATCAGTAACTCAATTGAGATCAACAAGCACGAGCCAGCTGCAGCCCATGCCGATCCTGCGTATGGGAAGGTCCCTTACCGTGCTATGTCCCGTTCCGGAAGATCTTTGACGTGGTTCATTTTACTCCTTGTGCGCGTGTTTTTGAGACAGCAATAGATAGAGACTCCCATCGTACGTATCCATAGGCAAATGACTACTTATGAAGTATGACATCGATTGTCCGAATGTGGTCCGCAGTTTGACGTCGCGATGGGATTGTCTCAGCTATCTCCTTCCTCCTCTTGTTTACTAATACAACAGCGCTGGATGCGTGGAAGCTATTACTACTTTTCACCTACTCTGTTAGTATTGAGAACACGACTTACTGCACGTTAAGGTTTTGACCTTTCTGTCTTTATTCTAGAGAATTGAAGGATCACTGCGGGTCGCGTGGTTCACGTCGATCGATATTGAACAATCATAGGCACAAAGCCAACAGAACCCTCCCGGGTATTCATTATGCAGTTCCATACTGAGGGGCGGGGGTCTTTCAAGCAGGTCTTCCCCATGAGAATAAATTTTGGGAGACCTCAACACAATGTCATGTTGACGACCCAAAGCTTCGGGAAACTCCTGTCTCGTTCACTGGCTGAGGACATGCGGCGGAACAGTGACAGGTTAAAAACGTCCAATCTTTTACTCGTCCCAAAAAGCTATGGTAAAGGACCCGCATATGCATTGTTCGCTGCACTTGCTGGCAAGAGCATCCTATATTTTGCTTGAGACATTTTTAACCGGTCACCTTTTCTGGAGCTGGTCACAATCTAGCTCTGCATGGTATAGTGTTTGCGGGGCAAGTCTTTATCGCTAGATAGGGCTTGCTTGTTGATCATTGATTGTTATTGCCCATAAGTTCATAACTACGGAGCTCTGGCTGTACTCGAGTATCCACTCATTATCTAAAAAGAATCTCCACGATGGGGCTAGATGTCGAAAATATTGGAAATATGCGACACCAGTAAAGGATGCACGATGTTCTGTGTACTGAGAAAGAACGCCTTCCGTTCTCACCGCCATGCGCAAGTGCGATAATCCGAACACTTATTACACGCTCAGCAATCTGATCGAGTACCTGACTTCACAGGAACAGCCGCTTCTTACTTCGTAGGTAGACTTCGGGAACTTTTCGCGTTGTTGTGCCGAGCCCTCCACCCACATCAAGCACTTTGCAGAACGAGCGATCTTCATGTTGGTTTTCGGGCTTTGTAAGAAAAGACCGAGACAGTGCCGTTAATATTTGCCGCGTTAACCCCTCATACCTTAGGCAAGATGTTTTTCGGTGATACCTAATAGCATATTTTCGAGCATTTACCGTTGGTCGAAAGCCACAGACAGCTTAGTACCACTTCGTACGGCACCTTCAGAAATTGCTACCTATCTAGGACCCTTTGCTTGAAGCTCCACCGCACAGGAACTAGACGCTTTAATATTCTTGACAGGTAGAAAATATGCAACAAACTCACACGAGCGCCCATACTCTAGATCAATTTTAGAGTTGCAGTGATCAGGAGCGGATACGGGGTTGGTGACAAAATGATAAGTGCTCTCTGTCACCGTTTCATATAGCTGTGAAAGTGGTCCTCGAGCCGCCCGTGATGCAAGAGATCATTTTCAGCCGTCCCTAACTGCAGGAGCTTTCACATTGCGGTAATGTTTTCCTTTGAAACCGCAGGGAGAGCTCCAAAACCCCGTGTTTGCCATTACCCGGCCGTTACCTCTGTCGGTTGAGATGTACCTTACAATCTGTCCAACCACCAAGCAGTTTCGCCGTCGGCATCCCACAGAACGATAAGAATTATCCAGCAGATTACGAAAGATGCAGAACGCTGAGGAGACATGTAAACATGAAAGGAATATACCGAAAGGTCGGTAGCGGCCGTACGGCTCAAGAGGTTGAATGAAGGGGGGAGGTGGGGGACTTGCCTCTACTGTACATGTACTGTATATGGCACATTCAATTCGTGATAGCTCACCGAAAAGACAAAAAGAGGGGCCAGCTGTGCTGCATTGTTACCAACACAAAGACTGGGACTTTCAAGCCCTCTCATCTCATATCTAGGTACATCTCCTATAGCCTCCCATAGCCTCCGTAGCATGCTTCGTAGAAGTAGACACAGTTGGAGCTTCCAAGCTTTCCAACCCCGTTTTAGAGCTTCATCGCATCCCGTCGAGCTAGAAGATAAGGCAGAACCCTCCAGATGTCTGAACTTTGTCTCTCTCAAGATTTCCTTCTTTCGTCCTTCCAAAAGACACCTAGTAGGTCGCATTCTGACCGGGATTTGGGGAAATGCATGCACCTGTGAAGTCGTTTCCACTTCCCTGCAACACTTTCCCGGCATACCCACCACCTAGATGCTCATGGTTTGCGGGTCTCATTATTCTGTCAGACCTTGGCTGGCTTGCTTGATTACTTAGTACCTTAACCCCCATACACGTTTAATCCCTCCTTTATCATGGCCACCACCTGCATGAGGCAAAGGAAAATTTGGGAACTGCAGTGCAGTCTATGCTCGCACACACATCCAAGCATCCAAGTATCCAAGCACGTACTTTGTACGAAATACACACACCCTTACCCATATCCATACCCACACGCAGAAGCCACTACAGAGTACTCGGTAGGGATCGATCATCTCTCTCAGAATTCCACTGCATTACCAGTTCACAACCACCCTGGACCATAGTGCCTAACGCATTAAGACCTAGAATTTCTGGAATAATGTTCCTGTCCTTGGAAGCTTAGAATTACTTGTACTGTCTTGGTTGATGCTTCTACTGTATTTCGCCAGAAGCAGCGCCGCACCAGCACACACCAGCACACACCAGCACAAACCAGCACCAGCACCAGTCTAGGTACCCGCAGTTCAATCTCATGGCGCGATCCTCAGAGACAAATCAATTGCTGATTTGATTGCGGAGTAACTTCCACTGCTTACTTCACTTTGCCCGTACTAACTATCGGCTTCGGCTTATGCCCTTTTCCCCAAGCCAAACAACCAAAAAGTACCGTGTACCTACCGCTGCACCTCCCTACTCGCACTCTTGGCCGACAACATTTCATCATACTTTTACCTCTATGCTTCCCTCCTCCACAACTCGGAAGACACAACTTTCAATTTCTCTGGAAGAAATCAATTAGACCATTGGGATTTGCATGGACGCCTTTTTTCCGTCTCAGACAATTGGTTTAGTGGATCATCTCCGTATTACGAGCTTGGGATACTGGAGGAGGTAGGCGCATCTTGTGCAACTCACGACGACTTCAAATATAGATAATTAGCTGACCCTACCTGGTCGCCTTTTGCAGTTTCATTTTAGATTACCCTGATCGTTCGACACTCCGTACCGTCTCTCTAAGCACTGAGCCTCTTACTTACCCTTGAGCTCCTGCGACCAAATTCCCATCTGAGCGTTCTATTTCCCGTGTCCAATCGTACCCCCCTCACCCGAATACCGCCAGACGTACCTCGGGGTTTTACGACGCCTTACCTACCTCATTACTCGCTCCAAAAATACATCGTTCTGCTTCACTTCAACCTGGCTTTCTGTATCCGAGATCCGAAAAACCAGAATTTTGATATAAGTCGACGTTCAAGGATTGCGTCCGAAGTTGTCGGAAGAATTTCGCATAGCGCATAGCAGATGTCTGGAGATCTTGGAACGCGGAGGCTGCTCCCCCAAAGCTCACAAATGCAGAGCTTTTCCTTTGCGCCAAACAACTTTGGCCCAAGAGAGAACCAGAAGAGTGGGTTGAACTACTCGTCGAATGCGCGACTCTGCAAGTGGCATCGCTGATCGATTCTAGATTATGTATTCGTTGACGAACACAATCGACACAAGCGTTTGAAGGGTAGGAGAGCTTCTTAAGATGCGCAATTTCAAACTAACTATTTATTAGTGATGCGAGCTTGTGAGGGATGTCGACGGAGAAAAATAAAGTGCGATGCAGCAACGACGAACACTTGGCCTTGTTCCGCATGCATCAGACTGAAACTTCATTGTGTTCCCCCGACGGTGACCTATGATCGCGATTTCCAGCCAAATAATCAAAGTTTCGAGGGCGAGAGAGTAGGATACGATGCTAGTGCTGGCACTCAAGAAGAATACCATCAGCAGGTACCGATACAACAGCACTTGGTCGGTCCTGGACCTTCAAAGAACGTACCTCCAATCTATACCCAGCAACCACCTTACGGGGACCCGACCAATGTATACCAAACGGTGCAGTATGGGGGATCGTCAAGTGCCCATAGCCAACAGAGCATGCATTATAATAGTCTTGCAACGCCCGTCAGTGCTCTCGATCAGCATCAACAATATTCGCCACAATCGGTATATCCGGCTGCACCAATCCACCCACAAACGCATGATTCTCCTGAGAGTTTTGACCAAGACCCATACGGGCAAAATATAGCCGATCTACTGGGAGAGCTTAAGATGAGTGAGACCGGAACAGGTGAGTATCTTGTCAAAATTTTCCTGTGTTTAAGTCTAATTAGATGAAGCGCCCTACCTCAGTAGCAAAAGTAAAGGCAAATCTTTGGCTGAAGAGCCCGCCTTTGAAGAGTTTGATGAGTACAAACTCGTCCTGCCCCCTACGTTTTCGGGTCCGGATCTGAAAATAAGGATTCCACCTGAATTACTTCCCGATGAAGAGACGATTCTCCACTATTTCGACATGTATTTCACGAATGTACATCCATATGTGCCTGTACTCAATAAACCGTTGTTTTATCACCAGTGGCATACAGATCGTGATGCGATCTCACCTCTTATACTCGAGGCCATTTTTGCGATTGCAGGGAGGCTTGATGATGAGCCAGCACAAGGACATCAGTGGCTTGCCCTTGCTTCAAGTGCGTGTTACGATATACCGCTACTCAACATTTTGCTAAAAGTTTATAGAACATGCCGACTCCTTCATGGATGTACCTCGTCTAAGTACTCTCCAGGCGAATCTAATAATATTGAAAGCCAGGGAGTCTGCACCAAAGCGAGGGTATTATTATCGCTCTTGGATGACTGTGGTTGCATGCGTCCAAATGGCGAAAGATTTGGGTCTCGACGAGCATTACGAAGAGCACAAAGCTGGCAGGCCTTGTGGAGCTGATTTGGCCGATTGCATTACCAAGACTCGAATATGGCAAACGATTTTCGTCTGTGAGCTGATGATTGGCTCTCCTCAAGGTTGGTTCACTACTCCAGCTTTGGACACTAACATTCATCTAATATGTCGTAGGCCGTACGGATCTATCTGTTGACATGGAGACCCTGGATTTGAGTATACCTCGGACCGGCCTCGATAACAGTGAACTCAACATCACACGAAACTTCACCTGGCTTACCCGTGTCGTTCGGAATGTTCGGAGGATGAACAATGTCTATGCAAGAATCAAGAAGAAGAAGGAGTGGGGTATCGATCCAGACTTTGTGCAGCTAAATCCTTCATTTGAGACCTGGATGAACGACCTTCCAGGAGACTTGCAAATTGACTTTCCCGCCGATGGATCGCCCCCTTGGCTACCAACTCACTTCATTGGAAATCTCCACAGCTACTACTATCTCAGTATCATTATGCTGCACAGGCCTCAACTCACCTTCATGGATTCTCAGGTGGTAGACGGGGAATGGAAACATCATATGCTAATATGTTATTCGTCAGCAAAATACTTGTGCAGGCTCCAGGAAGCGATTTTACAATCTTTCGGTTTAACGGGATTATTGTGCATGCAACGAGGCATCAATTTCACAATCTACTGTGTTCTAACCTGTGCCGTGCTGCATTTGGTATGTATTGGGCATTTCCATGAATCAAAGAGCTCATTGACAGGAAATCTAGGTTGCAATTACCTCGCCAGACCCAGATCTGAATTCGGATGCCAGGGAATACTTCACCCGACACATGAGGATCTTAGAAAAGTGCACAAACTCATGGCCGATGCCGGATATGCAACAGAAGATCGAGTCGCTCCGATTAGCATTCTCGGCTGACATTAGGAAACCATTCGTATTGAAGCCGTCTTTCCCATATGGAAGTCCCGTAGCAAACACAAGTCCCCAACAACCACATGGACAGCATTATCGTCAGTCGATATCGCATCCCACTTCCGTGGACCAACAAAATTTGGAGCACCAAAATGCCCAGCAACGATCAGTCAGTTATACAAGCCACCCCATTTCACCACCCATATCTGCCGGGGGCGTAGACACGAAGAGTGACTCTCCTGCGGTACAGTCTTTGGTTATGATGGCCACCGGTCAAAGAGCCTCCGTCCCGATTCCAAGCGGCGTTTCAATGGCAGACCATAGTACATGGAATCCCACAAGAATTTTTGAGTAAGCTTCCTCGGCCCTTTTGTTTTGAACCAGAAGGCTAATATTATGATCATAGTCAATGGAACTCCACTTTCGGTACGCCTCCTACTTCGAGCAGCTCTGCTTCCCAAACAACTCCTCTAAAAACTCCCTCTTCAGGTGCACAAGAACTACCGACCCTTTCCGAGATGCAATCCCTCCCAAACGTGAACCTTCCGCCGGGCTCCCAGCCCATGCCCCCGCAACAGTATTCAGGAGCCCCTATTCCGTCTTTTGTCAGCCCAAGCATGTGGCAAGAATCAGTGGCTAGCGTGTATGAAGGCGGTATTAAAAGACAC
This sequence comes from Rutstroemia sp. NJR-2017a BVV2, assembly GCA_002946415.1. Taxonomy (NCBI): domain Eukaryota; kingdom Fungi; phylum Ascomycota; class Leotiomycetes; order Helotiales; family Rutstroemiaceae; genus Rutstroemia; species Rutstroemia sp. NJR-2017a BVV2. The sequence continues at coordinate 936,269 of NJPS01000013.1, read as the reverse complement.
TGGGATTATGATGAAGACCACATGGTGAATCCGATTGCTAAACGACGCGTTTGACGAAAATTACTTTCTGCTTGATATTTTATAATCGATACGAGTACAAAGAGACGATGTCGAGGATCGAGAATGGTCTATCTGTCCATATCAAGCGACCTAGGTCTGGCCCTTTGCATACATATACAGAACACTACATTTTCGCAAGCCAGGCCGCTTTTGGAGTTAATTTGTCTAGGATACACGGGTGCCACACTCTCCTCGCGTCGATTTCTCGAATTATTTATCCGGCAGAATATCCTTTAGTCGAACTTGGCTATTACCGGGAAGGTGTTTTTAGGAGCATTAGTCTATTTCGCGGGACCGGGGACCAGGCCGCCGCTCACGATCGATCTAAGCGTGGGGTCTAGCATGTACGAACGGAAATATTTCTTTGGATTACAATCACAATCGACGGAAAGGGGGCGCAGGAAAGGAGGGAAAGGTATGAACAGCACAAAATCTACACAAGTACATAAGAATGATGGGTCGATGGAGGGATGGAACTGTACAGGAACAATCTAGCGGGAAAAATCTTAAGATAGGATGGATAGGAAGGAAAATTTAGGGATATTTCGGGATGGGCGTAGGAGTTTGGTGTTGGGATTGGATCTGGGATCTTGGGGCTAAGGGGGCAAAGAGTGAAAAACTTTGTAGTAAATAGTACAGTACTGTATCTATGTTGTATGTTGACGATGTATCTGAAAGGAAGGGAAGGGCAAGAAGCAAAGCGGAAGCAGGATGGGAAAGGGAAAGGCGGGTTAGGAGGGAGGGGGAGTGGGGGATGTTGGGGTTATGTGATATCCTGTATATTTCTCGTCTGAGTCCATCGAACGAGTCATGGCAATGGGGGGCTGGCTGTTTAGTTGATATGCTGATGATGGTCAACTTGTTCAAGTAGATAATTCCCCAAAGGAGTGGAAGGGGGAACAAAATTCACACCGATTTCTCATGGATATGGTTGAAATGAGTATCTACGCGTTTCTGTGTATGTATTCAGCGGTGATGAAGATTACTTCACATCAACATCATCCATAATGAATTTAGTCGGATTCGATGCAGTTACGATAAAAGTATATTGGTGCTTCACAAGGAACATTCGTTCACATTATGATATGCTGTCTATCTGTCTGGTCTTTTGGCCCTCTTCATGTTTTTGATGAACTTTCCTGCCCTTCCAGGTGCCTAATGCACTGTCTGAATATCGACACGACCTTTTCCAATTTTGGCAGCCAGAACCCGAACCCTACATAATGGGGAAAAGAGAGAGTACGCCTTGAATGCAATACGAACTAATAATATACACCCACATACCTTCACCCTGTTCCTTACGCGCCTAACCAAACCACAAATACCACATAAACACACTCCCCACAATCCCCAACACTCTCCCAGCACTCCACAACATCTCCCTCAGCATCCTCCCCACCAGCGTCACCCTGCATACCCTCCACCACCTCACCACCGCATTCGGCCTGCGATTCCGCCTCCTCGTCTCCTCTATCCTCTTCCTCTCCCGCTCTTCCGTAATCTCGAGTTCTCGATCCCGTTCCCAGCGCATGCGCCCGTCAAGGCCATAGTAGCCTGCTTTTTCTATCAGGGGAGCTGGTGTTGGGTATTGAGGCTGGGGTTGGGTTTGAGATGGGGAAGAGTAGCCGTAGCCATTCGCAGGGCTGACGGAGCGGGTGCGGGCGGTGCGGGGCGCGAGGGTGGGGTTGGATGCGGTGCTGGAGGTGGAGGAGTTGGATAGGCGGTCGTCTTCGCGTTTGAGGTCTTTGGAAGATGTGGGGAGGAGTGATGTGGAGGATTCTTGGTCGGGGTATGTGGAGGAGATGGGCGGGGCGAAGGGGGTTAGGTTGTATAAGGGGGCGCAAATGGCGCGGATAAGGAGAATGAGGATCGAGAGACCGGCAAAGATGCCGTAGTTTATTAGAATGGATATCTGGTCCGGGAGAAGACAAAGATGCGATTGCATTGTTACAAGACCTTGTTGCGAGTTGTCCGCGCCTCCATGTCCCGAATGTTGATAATGTAATGGTTGACCGTCTGGGCGGATGGGATTCCAGAGACTGAGCATGAGGAAGCCTGGGCGACGGATGCCCATAACCCAGCTCATGCTCTTGACTGTGATTTCGCGGGCATGGTTCTTGTCTTCGGGATGGACCACTTCGCAGTAATCGTGGTCGTCGCCAGAGAAGACTGACACGACGTTACCGATTTTTTGGATCAGTTTTATGGAGTCGTCGTTGCTAAGCACGTTTTGGTATTGGTAGCCGCGGGAGATGCTGAGCGCGTTGCGCTCGTCGGGGTTGACGGGCATGGTTTGACCTTTGGGCGGAGGGGTAGGTGGCCAGTGTTCGCGGAGGGGTCCACATGGTGTGCCAGGGTTGCGGTAGAGGGGTACGTGGGTGAGGAGAATGGTTGGGAAATCAGTCGAACCGGCTCCTGGATCGAGAGTTGGGAGATGGGCGTAATTGGCTGAGTTAAGATCTTCCACTGTGTGTGAGTAATGCATTGCCCTCTCCTTTCCGGCCTGATAGTCTAACTCCCGCGCTACAGCTTTTCGTTTTGATACTTGAACGTTGTCTAGGAATTCGTTCACCGGCTTGGTAATGGGTTCCGTCTCGCTCAGAGGACGCCCTGATGCCCCGGCACTCAAAGACACCGAGTCCACTGAGACAAAGGTATGATTTGCAATAACATCAACCCTGTTGACATCCCCAAAATAGACCTCGAATCGATCACGAACCGGAACCTTGATTTGTGCGCCAAATCCCAAATCATGATTCCCAGGTAAACTTGCAATGAGCTTCCGTCCTCTCTGTCCAACTCCAGCTTCAGACCCTCCCACATTCCAGTAGTCTGAAAATATCCTAGAAAATCGACCATATTCTTTCAACCAATAGTCCTCTCCATATCTCCTCCCCCAGGTCTCCAGATGTTTTTGCTCCATCGCCGGCCGATGTCCTTTCGCCCAGGCCGGATCCTCTGTATTCCCATGCGCCGTTTTCCATTCCCGTCCGCCATCAAATAAATCGCCTAGGAAAAACACAGTGTCTGGGTGTAGTTGTTTCGAAAGTTGAATATAAGAACGCATCATGTAGTTATCCGTATGCCATACCGTCAGTGTCGACAAAGGCCATGGCCGATCGGGATATGAATGCGGATCTGTGAGTTGAGGATCCGCCAGAAATATCAAGTGGTGCGGCGTCGAACCTGAAGGCTGTATATATTCCTGTCAGCCTCGTGGTCTTCCCTATCCCTTGCGCCCATACAACTCACCCATCTTTCCCAATTGTCCCACGCACACTCTTGCACACTCTTCTCAAATACCCACCGCTCTCCATACATCAACGCAACTATCCAAACGGCAACCAGTAAATGCGGCAGGCTGAATAGCCGTCTCCAACTGCATTCCCTCACCACCGCTTGGCGCAACCATCTCGGTATCCTCGCAGACACGGAATTGATATTCCCCTGATCAGCCATCCTCCTTAAACTCACAGCGAGATCCTTCGGCAGCGCTAACAACACGCGGTTGAAGACCGAAGGAGGTTCAACGAAACGATCTCGCGATGAATGAGGATAGTAAGGAGGAGCCATGCTCGACGAGTGCCATGGAGGTAGTGTAAATAGGTCGCTCGGTAATTTCGAAGGGGTAGGATGACGAAAAATAGGGTCGGGAGAATAGTATGTTATTACTGGATGGCTATTTGTGTAATCATATGCACTTCATTTAAAAAATGTGCCAGCTGTGAATGTTGCAGATGGTTGATTACGACGCTGGTTGATGTTTCTGGGGGTTTAAATTGGAGCTGCGGGCGGGATTTACAGAAGGTTTAGTTGGTGCACTCAGTAGGGTGCGTCTGCGACCGGGTCCTTGGAATGTGCCTGTAGGACTGGCACGATAACAATGAACAAGGGGCCTTTAAAGGGTCATCGTCCTGATTCCCTTGCGCAAACCATAATACAGTTTCGGTTTGTGCAACTAAGTTTACATGGCATCTGTTCAACTAGGGTATCATTGTCTATAAGATCTCTTCCTCCAGCTCATTGCACTTCTCTTTCAGAAATACATGACCTTTCCAACCCATCCTTCTAACCTGTATCTGCATACTCTCTAGTACCCTCTGCTTGACTCCTTTTTTGCTCCCATTACCCCCGTCCACCAACTCTTGTCCTACAAATGCTCCATGAGTACTTGTAAAGTCATGCCTTTTCAGCACCTCCCACATCCCCACTACCTCATCAACGCTCAATGGTATCATATTAGGTATACTCCACATAAACGAGAAACTATTCATTCCATCGGGTCTTGCCTGTTCACCTCCTCCAGGCCCTTTACTCCAATCCCCCATGCCAGCAGGAGTCGTGACCAATGTGTCCGCTATCAGCAATCTGCCATAAGCAAGACATACCAAACTTCCAGGGAAATGTCCACCAAGCTTGAGTGCCTTCACTCCAATCTTCTCTCCTCGTATCTCGAGCTCCTCTTCCGTCCCTTCGATGAACGTCCTCGCCTTTCCCAAACGATCAAGTCTGTTCAACCATCCTTTATCCTCCCAGCTCAAGTATACAGGGCAATCGAATGTTTCTGCCCATTCCAGATGCGTAGTGTAGTAATGCGGGTGACTTATAACAATCGCTGCTAATCCACCCAAGCCATTGATCCAGTCTACAGTATCATCATCAATATAGGTGATGCAATCCCACAAAATATTCCCATGCGGTGTCGTAATCAGCACCGCACGCTGCCCAATTGAAAATTTAGGCTCCGTCCAAATACTCCAAAATCGATCATCATTCTCAAACGGCTTCCACCTATTCTTGAACTTGCCGCTCGCTTTCAACGCTGCCAGTGTAATGAAAGACTGTCCCGTTGGCGGGACGAATTGTCTCGGATCGTCGCAAATCCGGCAACGCGTGAGTATCGACCGGTTGTCGGTATCGAACTGTGTGCCGCAGGCGCAGCAGATGAGCAGGTGTTCCGTGTCAGATATATTATCTGGCACGGGCGTATCGTAGCCAAAATTGTGAAGCGGGTTTTCAAATAGCTCTGATATCTCCTTATCTTCTCGGATGAGTGTCTGCGACGAGATGGTGGAATGTGGAGTGGAGTGCGAGGACATAGTGACGTCCGCTGAAGGAGGAGGCGAATTCATGCTAGCATATGATCGTTTATCGTCCCACGTTCATCCATTGCCATACCTAGCTGGCTGGGCTGAGGGCTGGCTATCGTATCGTAGCTTTGGCTGATACTTTTTCGTTGCTCCGGTTCCGATATTCCCGGCTTCCCCGCATGCAAAGAAATATGATGCGAATTTCATAACAGCTGAGCTAGCTATCTTTGAGCTATCCTGATTGGGCAGGTATAGCCGATTATCATAAGGACCCTATCCGATTTGAAGGACCCCTCATTTGCTTGCGCTGTACTTTACTCCATTCCTTTCCTGTTGTTTTCCATTTTGTGAATCCCTTCGTTTAACCTTTCTCTCATTTTATGTGATTGCAGTCTTCGATATGGTTTACCTACTTGATTACTTCCAGCATCGCAGGGATTGGTGAGTAGCATTTCCTATCTGTAAATCTTATCGTTATCTCAGGCCTTCTAGAGTCCGGGGGAAATGAACACTAATCGTTCTATAGCCAGTTCAAACAGAACGAACGAGCGCAAAGGATCAAGAACCTCACAAGTTACCATGGAGCTTTCACAAATTCTGAACGACAAGTCCTATCGAAACCAATCGAGGAACTTGTCCAAGAGGTCCATAAACAATCCATACAACCAATCGATATCCTTCGAGCTTACGGAAAAGCTGCCCTGAAAGCGCATGAGAAGACAAATTGTGTTACGGAGGTTATGATAGATGCAGCAGAAAAATGGGCTACAGACGGAAGTATCAACATGAAAGGTCCTCTGGCTGGTATACCCATAAGTCTCAAGGACTCCATTGTCGTTGGTGGCTTTGACACGACTGTTGGTTACAGCAGCAATGTCGGAAATAAGGTAGAAAAGGATGGAACCATGGTGCGACTACTGAAGGATGCTGGAGCGATTCCTTACGTGAAGACGAATCTTCCCATTACATTGTTGAGCTTTGAGTCAACCAATGACGTCTGGGGACGTTGCACGAACCCTCACAATAACAAGTACTCGCCGGGTGGATCGACGGGAGGTGAATCCGCTCTTCTAGCTGCAGGAGGTGGAAGAATCGGTATTGGTTCTGATGTTGCTGGATCAGTGAGAGTGCCCGCTCACTTTTCTGGAATTTACAGTCTGCGATGCTCAACTGGAAGATGGCCGAAAAATGGAATGGTAACAAGTATGCCAGGCCAAGAAGGCATTCCTAGTGTCTTCAGCCCTATGACGAGGACTTTAGGAGACCTCTCATATTTTACGAAATCGATGATTAGCATGCAGCCATGGAAATACGATCATAGCGTTCATCCAATCCCTTGGAGGGAAGACATGGCAAAAGAATATCGCGAAAAGGAGAAGCTGCGAGTTGGTGTTCTGAGAACAGATGGCGTGGTTGACCCAAGTCCTGCTTGCATGAGAGCTGTGGATGAAGTGGTCGCTGCACTAGAAAAAGCTGGTCATGAGGTTTACGATGTTACACCTCCGGCTCCATATGAAGCGCTATATATTGGATCACAACTTCTCAATGCTGATGGTTGTAAAACATTCAAATCATTTTTCAGATCAGGTGAATGGGAGGACACTGGAGCAAAACAGATGAGCTGGCTTATGTCGTTACCAAAACCTATCAAGTGGCTATACTGGGCTTGGGTTAAATATATCAGACGGGATGAGATCTGGGCAGGACTTATTAAAGAGTGGCATGAGAAATCTGCTTTCGAGCAATGGAAATGGGTCGTGAGGAGGGAAGGTTACAAAGCCAAGTTCCATGACTGGTGGGAACAAGAAGCCAAACTTGATTTCATGCTCACTCCACCAAACGCCACACCAGCTGTACCACACGACGGTATGAAGGATGCTGTCAGCAGTTGCGGATATACATTCCTGTTTAACCTTGTAAGTACTTCCCTCACACTCTTCTACATTTATACTGACAGCACATCAGCTCGACTATACAGCAGGTATAATGCCAATAACCCACGTAGACAAATCGCTCGATCAACTCCCCTCCACCTTCTCACTCAAGTCCCTAAACGGAGTTGCACGCGGCGCTTACAAGCATTACGACGCAACAGCCATGCATGGCCTTCCGGTCGCGGTGCAAGTAGTCGGGCAACGATTGGAAGAAGAAAAGGTCCTCACCATCATGCAGAGAATCGAAGACTTGCTAGGCGATGATAAATACCAGTTGTTAGATATTGATTAGATAGATACCATTATCTCTATGTGCGAAATCGGACTTGCGGAAGGCATGCATGTACTCGTAATAGCGAAGTGATAGATGGACAAATCTCATACCTGACAAAAATAAGACATTGTTGCATGGGATTCGGCCTATCTTGTGATATAGAGGCTGTAAGTGGTGGAGAGGCTCGAAAGGATTCAGGAATGCGAGATCGGAATGTAGTAGACTTGCAACAAAACACAGCTTTGACAAAGCGAAGCTCTTGAATAGGAACTCATGATTCGTATCTGAAATGGGCAGAGATATAAGCAGTTGCTCTGTTGCAGTTCGGAACGCCGAGATCGTCACCTCGTTAATCCCCCCTTTTTGCGGGGGCCCCGAAATCGGAGTATGTATATTTATACGACCATACGAGGTGGTATTGCATGTCGGATGCTGGGGAGAGATACTTGAGTTCGGGATATCTCATAATGAAGTGAAAGAGTTATTGTTTTTATTACTGCTTTAGTTTTCATCGTCACTTTCACCTAATGTAAGGGATTTCAAAAGTTTCAGGCCGTTCTTGCTCAGTTTACCCCGCATAAACATCGGCGCCGACATTAACACACACATCAACCTCACTTCCCCCAAATCTCCAGCCAAACATGGCAACTCCAGCCAAACCTAACGAAGATCACTGGTCCTCAGAGGTACAGTTCCACTATTTTGCCCCGTCCCAACCCAGCACATTGTACCCCCGTCTTTTCCCATCCAATACTTCCTCGCCCAAACCAAACCAGCTAACAATACCACCTCTCTGAACAAAAACAGGCCTACCAAAACTCAGCCTCCTTCGTACCAAAGCTGGCCACGAAAGTTCTCGGGTGGCTTGATGTTCAGCCAGATGATGTGATTTTGGATATTGGTTGTGGTGGTGAGTCTTATTTTATGCTTCGTTTGGGGTTTCTGAGGAACTCTAGGCTTGGTTCATGGTGGAATGGGTTAATGTTTAGTATGCTGTTGTATTGATATAGTCTAGTCTATGGTGCTTCTGGCTTTGGAGTATCCGGGGACTTCTCTAACTTTATATTCCATATCCCGTATTCACTCTTCCTTTCTATTTGCTTACCTCCTTCAGAGCACTCGTTTCTCTCTCTATCCTCCCATCCTTGATTTTTCCCTTTTCCTAGCACCTAGCACCTAGACCATTTCTTCCATTCTAATCGCATCTAACACCAAACTACAGACGGCATACTCAACCTCCAAATCGCACAAACGCTCTCCCGAGGCAATGGTCGCATTCACGGAATCGACAGCTCGTCCTCCATGATCGCCGCAGCAGAAGCTCTCGTCGCTAAGACCGGTGATGTCAAAATTGCTGAAATTTGTACTTTCCAAGGTATGCTTTTCTCCTTCATTTACACACTCTTCTTCCCCCTTTCATTCATTTGCTTGTCCAGAGTTCTTGTTTTGTCATGGTTGCTTGATGATAAATGATAGAATCTGAAGTTAACAGAGGGGAATAGTGCTCGATGCGGCGAAGCTAGACACCTTGCCCAAGGGAGCATATAATAAGATTTTCTCCAACGCAGCTATGCACGTACGTCCTCATTTCCACTTCTCCACCTTTCTCAATCCTTAATCCACCATAAACATACCCCCAGCTCACACAACAAAGTGGATCCTCCGTCCCCCCTCTCTCCGCATCCCCTTCTTCAACACCATCTCCACACTGCTCTCTCCCGGCGGAACATTCGTCTTCGAAATGGGCGGCCACAACAACATATCCTCCGTCCACAGCGCGCTTCTCTCCGTCGTCTCTCGGCACATCCCCGGCGGTGTGACCGCCGCCCGTGCCCTTGACCCTTGGTTTTTCCCCTCCGAGCAGTGGATGCAGCGCACGCTGTCCCAGGTGCCGAATCTCGAAGTGCAGAAATTAGAAACGGAGTATAGACCTACGAAAGCGGATGCAGGGGGGATAGAAGGATGGGTGCGGTTGATGGGGAAACAGTTTTTGGATGGGGTGGGGGAGGAGGGAAGTAGGGAGCGGGAAGAAGTGGTTAGGCAGGTGGTGGAGGTGCTGGGGACGATTTGTGGGGAGGAGGGGGGTGGGGTGGAGGGAGAGTGGTTGGGCTATGTAAGGTTGAGGGGAGTGGTGAGGAAGAGTGAGTGAAGGGTGGTAGAGATGTACTCGGTTTTGACGACTTCTTGAAGATTGAAGATAGATTTAGCAGAAGACTGGGGATTTTTCCAAATTTTATTGAGTATTCTATCTAAGCTTAGTTCGAGGCTCCCTTGGATTACTACGATGTAATATTACCACTAAACTTGCCGACTTCTGTGTCTCGATGACAGTCGAGATGCTACACTCATGCCGGGGTTGTGCAAGCTTTGGAGCTCCAATTAACTAAAAGTTGCATAATTCACAAGGTCCATATCGTGCTATATGACCCCAAGACATCTTGGCTTTTGTTACCATATGATTGTATTTCATATGTCTCTTTTAACTTACCCTCAATCTAGCATGAAGTCGAAAGCAGGCATGACGGACCAACAAACATCCTCGATGACTAACTGGCAACAAACAGCGCAAGTGATAGAACAAGAAAAAAGCAAATGCATTTCATCTACTGTCTGACAGCCATTGAAAAGCCCAGTCGTGATTGTGAGTCGTTGACTGCGCATGCGCAACTGTGTAGTTCATTCGGGGTGAGTCTAGCCTTATAGCCTTATGTCACGGGGGTAACTTTATCATATCTACCCCGCAGTGACGAAGCTGTTAGGTGTTCTTAGTAGAAGCTTATTCTGACTTTATTAATAACCAGGTACAAGAAGAGACAGGGAGAAACAGCGATGCCGGCATTGTCTTACGTCCAAGCATCACAGTTTTGACAAGGTCCTGCTACTTCGGCTTTCATCATCTGTCTTACCTCATAGGAACGATGAAGGGAGGAAAGATAGGGGCAAGAACAAAGGTTAAATTAAAGGATCCCGCATCTCCCTCTCCGTCCACCCCGACATGAAAATAATTATACAGGTAGAAGAAGGAGCCCCGCATCTAGAGGTGGACGTAGTGGAGTCAGGCAAGCACTCAAGATAGTCAAGATAATCGGTTGCTAGTAGGCTGCGGACCTACCCACCGGGTGGGTAGGGTACCCGCCGGGTTGGGGCACCCATGGGTGGGTTATGATGACTGATGGGTACCCATCGGGTGGGTTGGAGGCCATTTTGACCACCTATTGGTTGTCACAGGCCCATTTCTGGTATGTGCCACCCCTTATTGGGTAATGGGTAGGTTGAAGAGTTGGAAAAACCCACCTATGGTTACCCGTGGGTGGGTTGAAGTGCTCGAAAACCCATCCATGGGTACTCATTCCGCAGCCTAGCTGCTACCGCTGTGAAAGAAGCCATGACATTGCATTCCTCGACGTTAAGACTCAAGTTAAGGTAGTGTGGGTTTAGGATAGACGAGAGGAGTATTATTTAAACAGCGAGCATTACAAAGAAACGTAGAAAGAAACACCAAATGATGCACCTATCTTTCATCCAAACCAGCAAACAAAATCCAAAGAACAAAATTCGCAGTCCTGCCAGTCCATTATCAGCGCCCTATATCAACAGCAAGACTCTCAACTCCACCCCAAAGCGCAAGATCTCGTCATAGAAACATCTCCCTCAAGTTCCTCAACCCTTTACGACAACCCAAGCCTTCTCCAAAACAACTCTCTCCTGTGGGTTATGTTGCGGATACCTCACCAAAGCTGCAGAGAGTGCGAAGAGCACAACATCTGCTGAGTTTCCCTCCTCGGCACTTTTGCTCTGAACTCTTTCAGCGGCTTCAGCCTCCGCCTCCTCAATGTTGAGCGGCTTGTCCTGTTCTGGAAACTCGAATTCGTATGTGTCTTTGGAACCCCTGAGTAACAAGACAAGGTGGCAGGCATCTTGAGAGATCTGTGCCAACATTGCTTGGATATCTTGAAGCTCTGTTTCTTTCTGGGCTTTGTCTGCATGAATGCTGCGCAGAGGATACAAGAGGTTGAAAATTCCCTCTTCAAACTGCTTTTGGATAGTGGATTCGTGCGGAGGCAGCATCTTTGCACATTTCAGAGTTGCTGTGCGCCACTCCGTGATTTCTGCAGATGGATCTCGAAATAAATGTTAGTCTCGTGCTTCAAAGTAAGGATTGGAGAAAATACATTCTGCAACTTTTCTAAGTTGTCTCTCGAATGATTCGAAACCATTTTCCATTGCATGTGGAGCAAGACCATCAAGCCCAAAATACGGTCTGCTCAGAATATACTTATCCATGTATCGGAAAACGAGACTTCTGACTCTACGCTGTAATTCGTTCTCTTCAAGACCAAGTCCCCACAATCGATATAGGTCGATTTCCCAACGGTCAGCTGATTGGTGTGGTTTTGGCGGGGCCTCTGACATCGTATAATATTTTGGTGCAACAAGTCTTTGGATTTGTTTATGCAGACCATGGAATGTCGAATTAATCGCTGCATCATCGATTTGATTTGAATAATCCCCGGTATCCTTTAAGATTATCTCTCGGTATTTATCCACTTGCATTTGTAAATTGGCGATGCGAAGATCTGCAGTTTTGAGATCTTCGACTAGGTCGGAGTTTTTTTGTGTCAAAGACTCAGCGGTCCCCTCCAACTCCTTGTACTTCTGCTCTCGTATGCCGGATTTTGCAACCGCAGCCTGGAGGTCGCTGATGGTTTTGTGAAGGTTTTCTTGGTGGGCCTGGAGGCCCTGGACCTGCTGCTTTGCGGCTTCGAAATTCAGCTGTAGCTGTTCGTGTTCCATTTGAATACGTTGCTCTTCAACTCTGATAAGGCGATGTTCGTGACGAGGTGAGCCAAGCTGTGCGTTTGAAGCTTCAGAACTGTCGGGCACTGTCGTGGCTGAGTTTTCGGATTGCGGTCCGCCAAACATCTTTTCAAAGGGCAAGTCAGTCATAAAAACTCCGCCGCAGCACAGAAGGGCCTGAACTAGGCTTACGAGTTTGAAAAAATGACGAACTAAATTTGTGTTGCTATCTCTCCGCTCCACCTGTCTGTGTGAGCCGATATCATGTCGAATGCCATTAAAGCCTTGATCTAGTAATCTCTTAATTTCTGTGAAGACGCTGTCCACCATGACGTCTGTATACTTCGCCATTCGCTCCTCCAAGGCAACGAAATCGCTTTGGTCGGGTTGAGGTTGCTGCATGTTGTGCTGAAAGTCTGGTTTCATGTAAGAACGAGTGCGGAGAGCTGCGAGAAGTTCGCTCACAAGGACTTTTGGATTGATGCAAGTTACACCTATAACTATTGATGATCAGATTTGAAATTATATTGCTTGTCAGTTTTCAAGCCCGGAATTCGATCAGTGTAAAGAGAGGCGGGATGAAAGGAAACAGAGTTCGCATATGTTCTCCAAAAGAAGAACTGGTAATTTCGGTGAGTGAAAAAGGTCTGCTGTACAAACAAAATAGTGGGGTACGAGAAAGAAACTGAATATGTCTGGGATAGAGGAAGGTGACAGGACTGAATGGTAGTATACAAACGAAATTTGTGGGTCTTCAAAAGGGGAAGACGGCAGGTCACTTATTTGGTCACATTGACTCCTCATCTCAGCCGTATCGATACGTGTGCCCGCTGCCCAGACTTAGAGTACTATGAAGCCAACATTAGCTACAGTCATTTCAGTGATCTTATATCCAGCTGTCCTAAGCCACGTCTTCTTCCAAACAGATCAACCTGAAAGACTACTCAACACCACACCGAAGACGCATTTTCACCTACATTGATTTCTCACCATGAGCCTTGCCCCAAGTGATAGCTGGGGACACCCTGACCTCCGCAATGAACGCTACATCTACCAATCCGAGGATCAGCTAGTCATAGCTCTGGATTTCGGAACGACATTTAGTGGTATCGCGTACTCGTTTGTTAAGGGAGGCAAGCCTGATTTGGTATCTATCTTGGACTGGCCTGGTAAGCGGTTTTCTGCTGCTGCTAGGTACCTCACAGATGCTGATACAACATCTAGGTCGCGAAGGACACAAGCAACCCAAGATCCCGACCGCCATTAGCTACGACTCAGAGCATGCTGATGGCTTTACTTGGGGTTCTCAGAAGCACAAAAATGAACCGATACTCGGGATCAAGTTGCTACTCGATACCAATCAGAAGATGCCGATCTATCTCCTCCAGTCTAGTGCAAAAGAAGCTCTCAGCCTTCTTGGAAAGCCAGCGGTCGATGTTGCCGGCGACTTTATCGGAGCTATGTACCGGCATGCGATGAGCAGAATCGAAAGCGCTGTTCCGGTTGAGTACCTTGACATGTGTCAGAAGCATTTCGTCCTCTCAGTTCCTGCTGTTTGGTCAGATAAAGCAAAAGACTTGACAATGAAGGCAAGGCCTCCAAAGTCTGCGATTGATATAGGAATCAAACTGACGGCTCACTGCAACAGGCAGCTAAACTGGCTAATCTCCACCCGGTTACACTTATCAAAGAACCCGAAGCCGCTGCAATGTACACTTTGAATTACCTTAAAGACCGAGCACTAATTGTAAGTCGTACCCAACGCCGTATGTGATGGTAGTAGTCTCTGATGATTACACTCACTACTAGGTTGGAGATGCATTCGTCACCTGCGATGCTGGTGGTGGGACGGTAGATCTTATTTCTTATGAAATAATTCAGCTGCATCCCAAGCTCGAATTGAAAGAACTTGTGCCAGGCACAGGTACGAGCTATCGTTTATCTTCTCTGAGTCTTTACTAACTAAGGAGCAGGTGGAATGGCGGGATCACTAGGCCTCAACAAGCGTTTTGAAGAGGCAGTGAAGAAGCTTGTCGGGGAAGATCAATTCACTAATATGCGCAATACTAGGGCTTTCAGCGCGGCCGTTGAGGATTTTGACCAGTCTGTGAAGACTGCGTTTAGGGGGCGCAAGGATGAAGATTACCTTGTAAACTTCCCTATGGCTAAGCTTGAAGATGACCCCAAGAACAATCTTGTGTCAAACTGCTGGAATATTCAATGGCCCGTCCTCACTCCCCGACGATTGACATCTCAGCTAACCCTTTCTAGCGCTGATTTAGAGGCAATCTTCAATCCTTTGATCACTGACATCGAGAAACTTGTGGACGACCAAGTGAACCTAGTCATAAAAAAACGAACCTTGGAGGAACACCCTCGAGCAGCAGAGATAAAGGTTTGATTCGCACGATTGCCAACGGATCGACGGGCTATTTGCTGATAATCTCTAGGCTATTTTTCTTGTTGGAGGATTCGGATCGTCTGAGTATCTGAAGTCTCGGCTTTCAGACCGTCACCCGAACATTCAAGTCATTCAACCACACGACGCTTGGTCTGCTATTGTTAAGTAAGCTTGCGTAACCGTCTTTGGTAGAAAGCTGGTTAATATTTCGATAGGGGAGCAGTACTCAGTCAATTCCCAAGTACAGCCATCATAGTTTCGACACAAGCCACACGCCACTATGGTGTCTCGGCTCTTTCTGAATATGATGAAGATAGGGATCGTGGGCGACCTAAATCTCTAGATGTTTATGGAGTCATGAGAACCGCACGTGTAAGATACAGCAGGTATAATTGCTACATCTTGCTAATGATTCTAGATGACATGGTACATTCGACGTGGGGAGGATCTCAATCGAACGGAGAAGCTACGCTTCTCATTCTATCGCACTCTTGATGATGGCTTTGACGATGATGATCTAATTTTTCAGGATGAACTTCGTCAATGTGAAAGTGATGAAGCACCAATTCATCCTGGCCCCATGGTCAAAGTCAACTGCGTTTTAAAGGCCGACTTGACGAGCGCGGACCGCAGCTCCTTCAAGAAGAAAGTTGGAATGAACGGAGCCACTTACTGGGATGTGAAATATGATCTGGTGGTAACAATGATGCCCGCCATGATGAAGTTCTCTCTTGAGGTAAACGGCAAGGAGATGGGAAGTGTCACGGCCAAGTATGACTGAATAGTGCCTTGCAGAGGGATGGCGAAAACTGGCCCATTGTGGGAGATAGAGTAGTTGAACTTCAAAGAAACTGTGTGCGAATGTGACAGCGCTTTAATTTCAAGCCACTGCCTTAGCGAATCTTCTCGTGACCATCTGCTAGATTCCATTTGCCGAAGTGAAGACAATTGCGGTATCAACGTGCTCAGAAACCGATAAGTGCTGACTTTGGAAAGCATTGAGACTCATGTAAACCTGTTCTCAGAAGAGTTGAGGAATCTATGGCGTAGGTATGTTGGCAGCCAATGTGGCTAACCTCGTGAAATTGTTTTCTCCGCGATCGTCCTGAGGGGTTTCCGTGTTCAAACGTAGATGATTCGGCCACAACTGTAAAATGAGAAAGGGAGGGATTAGCTGAATATCTACATGTAAATTGCATGTACATCCGGTTAGTATTAGTTATCTAACCAGCAAATAGTTTGAACGGTCCATGTTGCTCTAGGGCTCATTCGGGTTGTGGCACCAAAGAATTAATTTCTCCAAATTTCTTGTGAATGAAAATCAATCGTCGTCCCACAAAGCACACACAACGCCGTTTCCATATTCTTGACCTTGCCAACAATGTGAGTACATGCTGACGATATCGGGTCCCAAGGAGGATTCTTCTAAGGTCAGTTATACTTCTGTAAATGGCGACTGCATTGCTATGCGGCTCGCGAACCGAGTGGACTGATTCGCGATCGAGATCCACCCTTGCCGATGTCGAAGTACTGAAAGCCCTGCGTAGAACATCATTCTTCGTGGCGACGCATTTACATGCTAACATCAGGTATATGTCGCAGTCAATGGCTTCAAGACCGCGTTCATGTGTCTTTCGAAGGTCTGTGATTGTCTGAAGAAATGATTTGTCTCGAGCTAACACGGTCGTGGATTAAGCTTACAATAACCGGGACTGGAAGGAGGGGTCCAATCACATGACTGCAAACAGCAACATCGGTCACATTTTGGATTTTATCCTCATATCCTCATTAAATGAAACCATAAGTAGATTTGAGCTTGATATGGACTAAGTACAAGACGGGACACCGAATGTTTCCCTCGACGGCCATGAAAGGACCACCGAACTGCCAATCCTTCGCGGTTTTGATGTATGGTTGTAGCCATCTTCTTCTCCTTTCGATCTGACTATGCTGTAGAGTTCCCCGCTCTGCATCATATTGACCTTGTAGGACTCGGTTGGCTGTGACTGTTGTATAATATGTCAATATTATCCTTCAGATCTGATTACCCAACCAGCGAATGGTTGCGGCCAAGGCGTTATCAACTCGATCTGAAGGGTCACCGACTTCCTTCAACGCTTCATTATGGTTTCACGACATATCTTCGGACTAGGCTCGCAGCTTTGCGTTCTGCCGCTTGGCTTAGCCGTTAAGTTTCGGTTTCCTTGCTCTCGTGTGGCCAATATCGCCCACAGGGACTGCAAATATACAACATCCTCCCAAATCCGAATAGTGATAGCCTGGCCGGGCATCTTGTGTCCCAACTTGACTTCAAGTGGACTTTATACTTTCCCTGACTATCCAAACGTTGAACGTAACAAATCTAGACCAAGGAATTTCGGAAAGCCGAAGATCAACGCAACGCTAGAGAACATGCCATGCCATGGGGTTCAAGAATAAAGGACCGAATTTATGTTTATGAAAGCCAGCTATATGAATAGCGACATTGTGTTCATCGAAACAGACCTTAAGTCGACATCAGCAATGAGCATTTTCCACAGTACGATTTCAGAGTGGACTCAGCAGATGCCTCAACACTGAGTCAACAATAACTTTAACCTAAGATCATATAATGAAATAGATTGACAGTGTGTGCTCCCCTGACGACGGGCCCTCAAAGGATCCGATCACTGATCTTTGAGACACCTTAGTTCTGACTGAAATAGACAGCTCGAACTCCCGGTCTCTGTTGCAGATCATGGCGATCTACTTGCTCACAGAACACCTCCCACCTCATGACAACCTTTATTCTGCATGGGTTCTCCTATTTCGATCGTGCATCGGGTAGGCTCATCCCAACCACTGCACATGCCTACCTTGGTATATTCCTCTTTCCAGGTTCATGCCCCAGGCGGCCAGGCCTTTCCCAGATATTCACCGGTGTTCTAGCCTTCGACTCTTAGAAGATGCCGTGGCCTTGGGAATTATTTCGTCTTCAGTCTTTTTCTGGCACCTGTCCGGCAACTCTATTCGTGGTATAACGAGGCTTGTTGTTTCTTTAATCATCGAAGATCTTCGCACAGTGGCACAAGGGTGGAACCGTGGAACCTCTACAGCTTCCGTCAGTGGAGAAAGATTAACCTGCTTGGTTGCCTGCTAGTCGCAAGCAGTTAGCGCATATTTACCCTTCGGAGTGGAGCTCAAGATATGCGTTACCATGGAGTTCAGATTCATTTGTCTGTTGGCCCCAAGCGCAGGCGCTGAAACTCTGAAGTCCTTTGGCATAACGCCAGATGGCATGGTCGCAGAATGACCTGATCTAATCGATGACAGGCTTTCTAAAACGGCGGAGATCAGGATCTGCGCTGGGTGTAAGGGTGTAGACTGGCACTTCGTCATCTAGACGCAACAACAACTTTATTCCTTGTAGTGGTCGGGGCTTATTTTATGCGCGCCTCAGGTGAGGTCGTTCTAGTTGTCTTCGGTTGCAGGATATGATCGAAGGTGAGCTATTGTATTGCATCGCACAAGGCACAGGCCCAGTTCTTATCAGCAGCAACGTACAAGGTCATATCTATGATTGGAAATAGACTTACACTGACAGTCGCAGACTCGCAGGTTGATACTCAAGTCTACATCAGGTTGAATGCCTCATGGACCGCGCGTGGGAAACCCCACTGTGAGACCATGCTGTGCTCAGGGAAGATCCGAAGGCCTCGCTCGGTGCACAACTCATGTTGGCAACCGAAGTGATGGAACATGAGCATCCAGAGGTTGCAGAAAGGGGTAGACGAGGTTTGGCAGTGACCCTAACAGAATCTAACTTGACTTGACTGTCATACTTGTGTATTCTACAACTGGCTAAGGTCCTAAGGCTAAAAATATACACAGATATGGCAAGATTAGACCTCTATGGGTAGGCTGGGTGATTGGCCTCTGACTATGTTTGCAGACCCACAAATTCGTTTGTGTAACACCACCTATCTCTTTTGTCCATTCCCCCCTCTTCGCACCTACTTAAAGAATTTTCTTTTCATCAACCTGGCATATCCTTTTCTCAACAAACACTCAACTTCTCAACTTGATGGGTACTTGCATCGTCTTGTCTCGTCATCTATCTCCATCCTCTCCTGTTGATTGATCTTATATCTTCTTGATGAATCGATCTTCCTCCTCCTCTATTGATTAATTCTTTGATGGATCTATCTTCCTCCTCTCCTGTTGATTAATCTTGGATCCTTTGACGAATCGATCTTCCTCCACCTCCGTTGACTAATCTTGGTTCCTTTGATGAGTCGATCTTCATCCTCTTCTGTTGATTTATCCTGTATCCTTTTGATACATCGATCTCTCTGAGACTTCGTCCACCTCCATTGATTAATCTGGCATTCTAATGATGAATTCCACCTCAACGAGCTACGACAAACTGAAGACTCGATGCCTCGTGGCAGCTTCGATAGTCCTCCAAGTCACTGAAGACACTTTCAACTCGCTCGACCTTCGTGTCAAACAGGTAGGTTCATCTCTTCCCTTTCTATTCTACCTTGGTTGAAGGTCCCTTGGAGACAGACTTCAGTGTCACCAAGACCAAATCTTTCTTACATACCATATGCTCAACGAGTTTCATTTCTTGCAAGTCATCGCTAACTCAGATCTAAGATCGAACAGGATGAAAAAATTTCGAAAGACTGGACCTAGTCACATAGATCTGATGGTCTCTGGCAAAAATCTTTGCAATGTTCCGTCGTCTGCTAGAGCAGATAGCAAACTCCTGCATGATCTCGCTGTTCCCACCTAAGCCATTTACGAAGACTCGTCGTCGAAGAGTAAGTTCTCAGATCTTTGCTTGAACAATAATAATGATTGACACCCAATGCCAGTTCAGTCCACACGTCGCGGCGTTAGTGTGGAAGGTGATCTCCGAAGAGTCCGAGCATCATTCGAAATGCGCAAGAATTCCACCTGCCGATCTAGGCTGCTGAACACATTTTCTATCTCTTGCGACCATGATGAAGAAGACAAGTGTCAAGAATGATTTCATTCAAGTTCTGCAGTAGCTGTTGCTGCACCCGTCTTCTATCTCTTGAGACTACTGTCAAGGAGACAAGTGTCAAACATCATTTTATTGAAGCATCTGCACCAGCTTTTGCTGCTACAGAGAATTAAGTCGCGCCGTCTGATGCCAACGCGACAGAAGAGAGTAAGATTGCCTTCTATCGCCTCATTTCAGGTATCCGCATGCTAACGACATCTCTACTCTTAAGAATTAGTAGGATGTCTACGTATACAAATACACAAGATCATACAATCAATGGGCCGACCATACGACCCCTTAATTTTTGTCATGAACGGTTCCGATTGCACACCCAATCGCCTCGGAGTCAGAATGTTTCTCCTGGCCCCCATGGATAATGTGTGTTGCAGAACAAGGAACTGAGTGCCTCAGAGACTCCTAGTGAGACTCTCATGCGTGGAGGATATCACTGCATGTATAATTCTGCCGATGATGCCTGGGTCTTCCAGTAAGTTGCCTTTCTTGTTGTACTTCCAAACATATGACTTATGACTCCCATACAGACCCTAATAACCCTGGCACAAAGGCCAGACGCGATGGTTCTGCAAACCAAGAACTAGTAGGACCTCTACGTATAAAAATACACATGATCTTACAGTACAGTGTTCGTCCCGGACACGGCACTGCCGGCAACAAGGTGGAGCCGTCGAAAAGTCTGGTTGCACATGGTATACCAATAGACATCGCTGCAGGATTTGACCTCTGGGCGACTCTTGACCGGATTGGTCATCTTGTAGAAGAGACCAAGGATGTAAACTTAAAGCATCATGAGCAGACTGTGACAGCTCATGCACGGAAGGGAAAAGACAACACTCTGGTTAGAGCACGCGTTAGAGCTTCACCTCAATTACACGCTGCTACAACCTACAACTATGCAGACGAATGCAGACGAAGGAGCACCATGTGGTAGCCGATGTGAGGAATCTACTGGAAGTGGCCCAAAGTCAAAGAAACTCACAGCACCTCTACCGACAATTCCAGAATCCCACCACCACCACCTCTGCAAGCCAGCAGCAAACGAAGAGTATGCGCTGTAATCCCGACGCCTCGCCGGAACAAGCTGAGAGCAACAATACCGGTAGTCAATTCCTGCAGCAGTAAATGGACAATCAACTCCTGCAGCAGAAAATGGGCGGCAGTCAACTACTGCAGCAGCAAACGGGCAGTCAACTCCGACAGCGGCAAATGGGCAATCACTTCCGGCGGTAGCAAATGGGCAGTCAACTACTGCAGCAGCAAACGGGCAATTCAACCTTTCCGAGTCCAACTCAACATGCTGAACAACAAGATTCTCATAAATAATAATCAGTTCGACTTCAAGCGCCGCCGGCATGAGGTTTCTAAGGACGGGCAACACCAGCCTGTCCTAGAAAAGCTAGATTAGACAGCACACCGCAAAGCTAATGCGAAGACTCGCCCCAGCTTCGACAACTATATGACTGTTTCTCGCCATCAAGAAAGATCGTTCCAGGAACTGGACGGCAGTCTAGATAAGATCAACCACGACCGCGAGGCTTCCCGCCCAATCTCCGCTGAAGCTTGTGAGCTTCAGCAGCGCACTGTCACCTTATTCCCAAATCACTTCGTCTGAGGAGACCAGAGACTTATACCTGTCATATTTTATCATTATTCCTGGTCTTCATCCCACGGAATCGATGATCTTGAGTTCAGAAATTGGATGTTATCACTACCGCCACCATCCCACGGAGTCAATTAAAGACGCGATTGCCTCCTCCTTCTTGACTTCATCAACACCATGTCCATCTACTCCCTCGGGCTACGCAGAGTACGGGAGTAATGTGTCTGTGCTTTACAGGCACGATGGATAAGTCGTCAAGAGAAGATTGGATGGCAACCAGACGAGGGAAATGCTTGATTTCGCCTGCAGGCAACCACGGCTCAACATGCTCAACAACAAGTCATAGCAGTTTGCAATTGATAATCTTCTTGCTTCTAACAGTCCCACGAGGGGCTTGGCTCTGGACGACATGGTTCCTAATACATCTATGACTGTCGCTCCCACTCGCCGAGAGAAGATCTACTGCGACAAATGGGTTCATGAAGGGACTTGTGCGTTCACTCAAGTAGGCTGCAAATATAAGCATGAGATGCCCACAGATAAAGCCACTCAGCTTTCTCTTGGTCTTAGCCATGGATTTCCCAACTGGTATCGACGTGCACATGGACTTAATCCATCACCTCCAACCACGATGGTCCCAATCATGGGTGCGGGACGCACGACGGCATCTTGGCGCCGACAAGATACTGTATCTATGCCAGGCATTCCCTCCTCCCAGGAGAACGCTGGTTTTGGCGGAGGAGAAGTAGATGGTGGAAAATTTCGATCCTAACGTCAGGGGACGACCTGTGCAACGACCGTTTCCTCGACGTCTACCCTTACACTGTCAAGCACAGACACGAGGTACATGCAGACCATCCCAATGGGTGCAAGTCCCGCCTCGACGTATTTGAGCGGGCCGCAACCGCCCTACTCTGCGGGGTGGTCTGCCTCGTCCCATCCCTCCTCAGGCCGCATCTCACCTCTAGAATCGCGAAGAACTTCAGGGGACAAGAATCCACATCCATTACAGAAAAATAGCTCGCACCGACAGTCTCTTCCTTCGATACACGAAGCGCAACGACCGTTTCCTCAACGTCTACCCTTACACTGTCAGTAGCAACCGGATAAACCCAGATATGAGATGTATGCAGACCACCCCAATGGGTGCAAGTCCCGCCTCGATGTACTCGAGCGGGCCGCAACCGCCCTACTCTGCGGGGTGGTCTGCCTCATCTCATACCTCGTGGGGGGGTTGCCTTGGCAAACTATGGCAGAGAGAGAACGACTTCGAACAAAGCTGATGAACCTGGAGGTTCACTGGGGAAGCTTGCCAATTGATATCAATACAATAGCGCATATCAACATCAAAAATTGGTGGCTCAAGTGGGGAATTTGGGACAATACATGGGTCGATACATTGCCTGGACTCATATGGGAGCATGAGCGTCGCCCTGGATTTCTGCCAACTCGAGGGGCTCGTCTCCCCTCTTGATCACGAAGAACTTCACCGTTTCCTCAACGTATACCCTTACAATAATACCATGGAAAATGGTGGAGATACTAGGCCGAAACCCCCGTTGGGGCAAACCGCTCCACCTCCTTTCCCATATCGTCCATCAAACAGTCTACCTTTGAGCGGACCGTGGCGGAACCCTGGGACTGCAAAGCATACTGAGTTCACCCAGGTCGTCGTCCACACTGCAAAGTGTGATATCTGCGGTAGTCGAAACGGGAATGTCGTGCAGCGCTGCACCATTTGCAACAAGCAATTTGACTACAAGTGTCGGGAGGAGGTCTCAAAGGACAGGCAGCACGAGCCCGACCTGGAAAAGTTAGATTGGACCGCACACCACAAAGCGAATGCGAAGACTCGCCCCGGTTTCGACAACTACATGACTGTATCTCGCCGTAGTGCCTATACCAGAGCCGCCAAGTTCCTCGTATCCCTCACACGTACCAAACTCTCGAAGAGTTTCGAGACCAGATCCTCTCAACTCCTCACAATATGACAAGTCAGCATAGCCTAGACAACTGCCATAATTCTCCATTCTTCGCGACGTCGTTGGCCGCGACGAGAGCCGAGAGCTTCCAACAACCAATGGAAAATGGTGGAGATACTAGGCTGAATACCCCGCTAAGACACACCGGGTGCCCATACCAGGACTCGGAGCCTCGACGAGAGCTGAGAACTTCACACGACCAGGACTCGGAGCCACCAGCTACCCAGCGGTGGATATCTTCGATCCGAATGTGAGCTTCGAGGACGCTACAAATTCTACCCGTCAGAGTGCTCACCTGAGTTACTTAGCGAACGGCGGCCGTATTGCAAACCCTAGAGACTTCATAGGTCCTCCACCACTCCCCACCCGCCCAAATACTCCGATCACAACTTCGAGCAGGGGCGGATATTTGCAAAACACGCTGCCTTCGAACCATGATCTCAATCGTGCGTTCTACGCATCAAATAGGAGGTCGATCGACATTACCATGGAAAATGGTGGAGATACTAGGCCGAATACCCTGCCTTTGGACCACCCCCTCCTCATCCCGCACCCACATCCCACACAACCCCCGAGTTCATCCACCTGACGAATCTCGTCACATATTTCTCGCTCCCCGCGCTCTCACTCGCATCCGAACCAGACCTGATTAACCAAGCATAGTTGTACCCATTAAGTATATTCTTCCGGGCGTTTATGGACTCACCGGATAAACAAATTCCTCTTACAGGGGAATGGAGATATGAATAGGTTTCACTTGTAGACGAGCATAGCTGTACCCCATTAAGGGTCAACCCCCAGTAATAGACAATAATAGACTTGTTAAGATATCTATGAGTTTGTGTTATTGATTGTATTTGTGAAGTGCGGTCGGAATCCAAGTTTGTTTTCTCCAAGTGCGTTGCCAAGGAAAACCGAACCACAACTCGAAAAGGTCTTGAGCCAGCTCAATCTTTCCACCACTAGCGTACAACTCTTGTCTAAATCCCCATATTAGAATAGACTCGAGAGTCGATCAAGGACAATATGTCTACATAAGCTGAATCGTCAAGCCGACGAGTAAGAATGCTTCGAGACGTGTTTACATTACAGTATGCCAACGTCGGGGTCGCGTAAGACGCTACAGTATTTTTTTTGTCGTCGCGCTTCTACAGTAACTACTGTACATATGTCTTTATGAGGTAACTTTATGCGCCACGACTTATTTCAAATCTTGTCTTCGCGAATTTCTGGTTACGAACTTGTCTGGAGAGAAGGCTCCATCTGTGGCAGCCTCAATGTTGCCGAGGAAAGATCCTAGATGCCTGGGTGCAAGAGGGTTTATCACATTTCTCCTATGGCAACGCGAAGTTTCATTACACTTGATTCGTTATCATTACATCCTGATACAAGAAGTGCGTACGTTAAATATCACTTGACGAGCTCCCCAACCAGCTACCTCATATTTCTTGGTGGATGGCTGTAGCGGTCTTCTCCTCCTTGACCATAATATCTTCAGGAACCTCGGCATCCGCCAGTCCAAGCCTTTCATTAATGCGCTGCATTCTTGCCTTATCTGCAGCTGCAATACTGTCAATGTCACCACCGAAGTACACATCGAGTTCCTCCAAGGTCTTGTCCTTGGTTTCAGGGAAGAACTTCCAAATGAAGAATCCGCCTCCTGCACTGAAGACAGCGAAGAAGATATAGGTACCATACTTCATGGTGTTCAGCATGTCCTTGGTGGTCAAACCGATGATGAAGTTAAACATCCAGTTGGTGGATGCGACGAGAGAGACACCACGAGATCGAACACTGGCAGGGAAAATCTCTTGAGCAAGAACCCAGGAGACCGGACCCCACGAGTATGCAAAATTGACTGCAAAGAGCCAGATGAATACGATTGCAACCCAACCTTGAGTGACAGCAAGTCCCTCGTTGAGGTTCCATTGGTCTTCGTACGACCCTTCGACAGCGGCGACAACAACGTGGCAAATACACATACCGATGGCACCAGTGATCAGGAAATGCTTACGACCGAATTTGTCAAGGAACAAGACGGCCGGAAGGGTGAAAAGAACCTGCAAGATACCGGTGACACCGGTGGCAAGAAGATTCGTGGTGGTGCTTGAGAAACCGAAGCTCTGGAAAATTTGAGGGGCGTAGTACAAAACAGCATTGATACCAGTGAACTGTTGGAACACCATCATAGCACATCCTAGGAAGATTCTCTTGAAAACGTTGGGGGCAAGGAGCGCCTTCCATGGTGCCCACTTTCCGCCAGTTCGGACTTGTTCAGCTTGTGTCTCTTCATCGAACATGACAGCGGCCTTGATCTCTAGGAATTCGGCTCTCAATAATGGATCATTGGCATCGAGACGTCTGAGTTTAGATAGCGATGCGATGGCTTCATCCTCACGATGCTTCAACATCAACCATCTGGGTGAGAATGGGAAGAAGAACATTCCGATGAACACTATAAAATGAATGATTAGGAATATTCTTTGAGATACCAGGGAGGAAAGGACTTACACGTCCACGCAGGAATCAGCTGCAATGCCAAAGGCACTCTCCATGCAATGGCTTTTTGACCTGTGCAAGGATGTCCGTGGTTTCCAGCGGCGTTGTATGATCCGTCGGCAAGGTAAGGGTTTTCAATACCCTCGGGCTTGCACTTATTGCCTCCGGCGAAGGAGAAACCGAAGTCAAGCCAGAAGGCAATGGTAGTACCGATAGTAATGGAAAGCTGTTGGAGCGATACCAAAGATCCTCGAAGCTCAGGGGGCGCGATTTCTGCTTGGTAAAGCGGAATGACCATGGAGAACATACCGATTCCCACACCACCGATGATACGACCGGCGAAGAAATAGGCTGGGCTTCGGGCACCAGCCTGCAGACCAGTACCAAGGGTGAAGATCAACACGGCAACCATCATACTGTATTTTCTGGAAATCTTATCGGCGACATATCCGTTCAAAAGCGCTCCGAACCATGCACCAAGCTCAAGAGCAGATACAAGCCATCCTTGGAGGGATGCACCCGTGAGAGTAGGGAACTCATTCTCGAAATTTTCCATGATCAGAACCGGGGACATGACACCCTGATCGTAACCTGGGATCTGGAGTATTAGCAGGTGTCACTCAGTGGGTAGGGATGTTCTGTTGTACTCACCATACATCATACAACCCAAGGAGGCGAATAAACACGTCAAGAACACATAGGGGTTCTTCATCATGCCCATGAAACCTTTGGGTTTGGCTGCATTCTGTCGCGCAACCATCGACTGGCTCGGCGCCCCTGAACCCCCCATGACTGCCATGGTGAAGTAGAATTCTCGAAGCTTGGAAGTTGGGTTGTTCTCGTGTCAACTAGGCAAAGGAGATCGATTCGAAGAAGAGGATGAGAAGGTGGCGATGCCCGGCTGAGGTGGATGAAGACGATCTCTACAAACCGAGGGAGAAGAGTCCCTTCATATAGCCTTGATTGCACCCACCTTCCCGCGCTTACAGGAAACACAGCCATGGTTCAAGCATTTCCAACTGCTTCCCGCATTTGGTCTAGATCTGAGAATTACACAGAAATGTAATATCTTTCAAAGCAGCTAATCCCCACCAACGAGAGGAGGTGCTCCGGAGAACTATACCATGCCACGCGTTGTTTCACTGCTGATTGGTCATAACTTCATGGGGAGGATTTGGAGAAGCCTGGATGGCACGCGAGGTCTCCAGTTTTCCAAGCTTCTCCCTCTTCTTGACTTAAGCACTCTTCTAGAGTTAAATCGCTTCTTTTGAGTTTACTCTCAATTAGGACTAAGCGCGCGCAACCCTACTGAATGCCAGCCCGAACCCAAAGATGGGACGATGCATCATGCGGTATGCCAAGGCTGTCAGATGAACTATGTTCAAGGATGGTTCGCCAAACGGTCGGTGCAAGCACCAAGGAGCTTGGCTGCTCACCGTCGAACTGGATCCGAGAAGCCACCCGCTGTTACGCGCGTTGGCAATTACCCCAAGCATCGTCAAGCATTACTTGGCCTTCAACGACATTGCCTAAGCGCAGATCAAGATTGAAATTTCCAACGACAGATCTCAAAATCGACTGTATCATTTTACAACAATTGCCTTCGCCCATACAGTATTGAAATCTCCATTTTTCATCCCCTTCTCCGCAATGGGGCGCTCACTGGTATTTTGCGGGCTGTGGGTGAGAGCTTACTCCATAGCTATTCGGCCCTTTCTCTCCATATGGAGTGATCTCAAAAATCCAACTTGGGGTTTGGGGCCCCGATGTCCAATCCATCCCAGTGGAGTCGCGGTGACCCCGTTGTGGCAGGATGAGCGAACAACAGCGACAAGTAGGTTAGAAGTTTCTAGTGCCATATGATAGCCCAGTTAGTTAATTGGGGGTACCTAGCTCCCAGTGGGGTGTTGTCGTGGAGAGAGCCTTTCATGAGAATTGTTGGAATATGAATTCCTGGTGTGAAATTGACGAATTGAGATGGGCTCAGATCTTTCAGAGATCAAAGTCTGGAGAATTTTCCCATCGGATGATTTCTGAATTCACAGCTTGGACATGTCTCTCACGATGTTAATTGAAAACCACACGGCCAAATGTAAGCACAGTACAGCATTTCTCAAAACGACTTTGTTCGACACACTCGGTTCCGATACTGGTACCTGAGTGGGCGATGTGGACGAAGTGGACGCTCCTAGAAGAGAACAGACAGGCATCCGCCAGCCACATTCCATGCTAAACAGACATTTTGGCGCGATCCACGCAATACGACAATGTCCAACAGCAACCTGCACACGCCAGCACCAAAGTGCATTTATTCCCCAATCTTATCTCCATGCCGGAGTCCGCTGCCGCACCGCGCAATTCCCCCATTTTCGAAAATCAGCCGAATTTCAACCGACCACCCACCACCCAAACCCCAAAATGGAGAGTTGGAGAACACGGGGTTGGTGCCGATAACCGTCCCTCCCGCGGTCACTTACGACTCATCGTTCAGCATTTCATAATCGCATTGCGATTCAGGATGCCCACAATAGACGGACCGATAGGGATTTGTCAGGAAGAATCAGTTGTTGTGAATTTTACGCTGGGAATCCATTTAAGGTATATTACCGCAAACGGGTACGCGTCAGCTTGAGATGTCGTATCCACCAACACATGGATTTTGGGTTAGTGGCCCTGGTATGGAGTCTCCAGATTGGAGTTGTCCCCGCAGGCTTGGCTGAGTGCGTAGGCTTATGCATGATTGGGTTTTATATCGGGTGTATGGATTGTCAAGGGCGATATTGTTCGATGGTTGCGTAGATGTCAGATATCATGACATGCCATTCCTGGAGACTTGACCTCAGGAGCGTGATGGCAGATCGTTCATTCTTTCCTGCAAGTTTGTCCCCAGATTATGTAAAATTTTTGGGGAAATGCGAAGCGGAGAAGCATAAATGAAACTTTCCAAGTCATGCGAGGAGAAATATGGTGGTGCAAGAAGAGGAGATACACAAGAGACTTAGAACTTCTCCTATCAGAGTTCGGTCCCGAAAACGGACATTCCATTACAAATACGCATTAAATCCGCCTAGGCCATTTGCAACTTCAGTGTAACGGAAATGCACCTCTAAAATTCTTTTCCGCTCAGCCCATTGGATACGAGGTGGATGTTGAAAAGTCCAGTGACGTCCAAGGTCCTCTCAAGTCGCTCCAGCAGATAAAAGCACTCCTTTCCCACTCTTCTTTGGTAAAGATAGGTGCATCCCCAAGTTTCGAACAGCTAACATCTGCGACAATGCGAGCCCTCACCTCGAGGAGAGACTGCCGCCGTTGGAAATATTTCGATAGCATGATGTCGAGTCGAGCAAGCAAGCACTAGTCGTACCTTTCCACTACACATCAATCCCGGCCGTTAGACATATCTGGGCCAGACCTAACGCATTCCACCTACACCAAGACCAGAAGAGTGGCTTCTAGAGAACTGGTTCGAGACGCAAGTTCCTGACGATATGGTCCTGGGCTATTCAATCACAAGGCAAAGCGGCCAACCTAGCCAGTATCTATCCAGGATAGCCCGGTAGGAAGCTTACATGAACGGGCAAAGTGGTTGAAAGAAGTTAAACTTCAATTGCCTCCATTGACCTTTCTCATAAGCCTTAAGAGGTGTTCGGCAGCGGACTTAAACTTCCTCCTACATCACTGAACACCGATTGAGAATCACATCCTCCCGGACACATTACTCTTCATACATGTGGCAGGAATTCTCTCTTCTCATTGTTTAGCTACGCCCGCAATATGTGTCTAATAAGAGTAGGTTGATACAGGAAGTAAGAAAACATCCATTTCGATAGCATCTCCTCCCCTTTTCCCTTCCCCTACCCAACACGCATATTAACAGCACCACGCCTCCGCGCCTCCCATCCTGCTCCCCCACCCCCCTGTGTACTCTTTTCCTCCTCCATCAATCGGATCTTAGGATACACATGTATCACGCAAAGTGATTTCTCGCTTCTCCTTACTTGCTTTACTTTCCTTCACTTGGAGACTAAGACTGTAGGTTATACAATAACATGCATGGGTGCGCGATGCTATCATCTTTTCCTATAAAATCACCATACCATACCATACCATCCGGCTTGCTTACTACTGTCGGGCTCTCTATTCACGGTCATCTATCTGCTCGCTCGTCCCTCTCTCTAGCTTTGTACTATATATCTTCAATCCCTCCTTCTACCCATACTCTACTCCATTTCTATCCCGATATCTACTAGCTATCCTCTTCTTCCCTACCTACTCACCCTCATAGTGTAGATCTTCTCCATTTGATATATCATATCACAAACTCTCCTCCCCTCATCTCACGTCACGTCACGTCACGTCACCTCCCCTCCCCTCATCCACCCTCCGCCATCCACACCCTCAACCCACTACCATCTCACAGTAGACAAAACATTCAAAATCATTACAAGAGTAGAATAACCGAGATCTGACATTTATATATACATCCTCCACAAGCCTTCCTTTCTTTTCCCCTCCAACACACCAACGATGCTATATATTTAAAAATGTACATATATACAACTGAAACCATCTTCTTCGTATCCAAACAATTATTAAAAATATAATTTTTTTTTTCATCCCGTATGGCATGTCATATCATGTTATATATGTGTATTTGAACGTCTCGTCGTCTCGTCGCTCTCTGTGCTCCGTGCTCCAGGGGTATCATCTCGTCAGCTAGCCAGTCGTTCTTAAACATTGTCCAACCACTCCACACCCGCGCGTCAAATCAACGCCTGACGCGAAAGTTTACCTGCCTGCCTCTTTTTAATCCTCATATCTTCCACAACTCTCCCCTCCCTTCTCATCCCCCCTCTCTCCTCTCTCCTCCCAGCAACCCCCCACCTCAAACACTCTTCTCCCCCTCACCTCCCACAACCCCACTCTCCACATCCTGACCCCGCGACATCCTCTTCTTCTCCTTCCTCAAGCGTTCCTGTTCCTCCAACCCCACCTTCGTGACCTCATGTTCTTTACTCAGCACCTGTTGGCCGATCGCGAAACTGATTAGCAGGCCTAGGGCTGCGAAGGCGACGTACATGATCCACTGTTTTTGGGAGGTTAGTTGTGTTTTTAAAATGATAAACAAAACAAGAGAAAGAAAGACCCACCATAATCCTCAAACTATCCGAAAACGCCTTCCTCGCCACCTCCCTTCCCGCTGCCGGTAAAGCCGCCACAATCCCCACACTCGCCCCCGCACTCCCACCACTCAACTGATCCGCGGCGCTCTTCCCTAACGCCTGCAGCAGCGTGCCATAGCGTTTCTGCATCTCATTCTGAAACACCACGCTGCCCACCACCACACTAATACTGGTGCTCAAATTCCTCGTAAACCCAAACGTCGCCGTCGCCGTCGCGATATCGCTCTTCTTCACCAACGTCTGCAGCGCAATAAGGGGGGCCTGGAAATTTGGCCCCACGCCAATCCCCGCGATGATTTGATAGATGATAATTTTCGACCAGGTGCGCCCGCGCGGCAGATCGATGTACAGCCCGAAGCCGAGGGCCATGACGACGAGTCCGAAGTAGATGGGTGGGAGGTACTTGCCGGTTTTCTTGATGAAGATGCCGGTTGCGGCCGAGGTGAGAGACAGGGAGAGGGCGAAGGGGAGGAGGTAGACGCCGGAGAGGAGCGGGGTGGCGCCCAGCACGGCTTGGAAGTATAAGGGGAGGTAGTAGGAGGCGGCGATGAAGACGAAGCCGTGGCAGAAACAGACGCCGAGGGCAGCGACGTTAGAGCTGTGTTTGAAGAGGCGGAGGGGCATCACGGGGTAGCGGGCGAATTTCCATTCGTTGAGGATGAAGAGGAAGGCTACGACGATGCCGAAGATGATGAGGCAGATGACGGTGGCGCTGGACCAGGGGAAGGTGACACCGCCGAATTCGAGACCCAGGAGAACCATGAGGGTGCCGCCGACGATCAGGAGGGAGCCGACCCAGTCGACTGCTTTGAGACCGTCCCAGACGGGGGTTTTGGGGTTGTCGAGGTGGAGGAAGAAGAAGAGGGCGACGGCGACGGTGCCGGTGATGGGTACTGGTGTATTGTCAGTTTATGATCGATCTTTCGGGGTCTGGAAAAGTAGGACAAGTGGGGATAGGGATATGGATAGGGATAGTTGGGGAGAAGAGAACGACGTAGCAAAACTTACAGTTAATATAAAAACACCACCTCCAGCTAACCTTCTCCGTAAACGCACCACCAAGCAACGGCCCAATCGCACTAGCAAAAGCCCACGTCATGCCAATCATCCCAAAATACTGCCCCCTCTTCCTCATACTAAACAAATCACTAATACAAATATTCACCAAAATAATCAGGCCCCCTCCCCCAATCCCCTGGATCGCCCGCGCCACAATCAACATGCCGATATTGACACTGACAGCCGCAAGCAAGCTCCCGACAAAGAACACCGCCGCCGCAATCAGCAGAATCGGCTTCCGCCCCCAGATGTCGGAGAACTTACCCCACACCGGCGTGCTGGCCGCGTTGGCGAGCAGATACGCGGACCCGATCCACGTGTACCCGGCGTTGGAGTGAAAGTGCTCGGAGATGGTGGGGAGGGCCGTGGTGATGATGGAGACGTCGAGGGCGGCGAGGAAGACGGAGGCGCAGAGGGAGATCATGATGATTACGGTTTGGAGGGTGGAGCGCGAGGCTTCGGGCTCTTGGGGTTGGGTGGCTGGGAGGGATGTGGTGGTTGCGGCATTGGGGTCGTTGTTTGTGATGCTGGGGTTTTCTGATGATGGGAGTGCAGCCTCGTCTTCTTTGGGGTTGGATTTGGGGGTGGATGTGCTGCCGTCTTCGTGCGTGCTGACTGCAGTGGATGCGCGCGAACTGGTTGGGCCGGTGTGCTCTTCTGCGGGCTGACCTTCAATTGTGGTACCCAGATCTGCACCTTGACCAGCAGCAGCGGCGAGTTCCCGCTCCTCAGCAACGGTTGTTGCTGGCATTGTGGTTGTTCCTTGCCTTTTTTTCAGATGGGTATGTTGTGTTATTTCAGCAAGTGTGTTCGTGTATTCTCCCTTCTCGAAGCTGTTGACGTTGGAGATTATAATTATGATATCATGTAGATCACTCCAATTCCGTACTCGTGCTCAAGGTATCATCCGTCCACTTTCTTCTGCAATTATTAAAGAATACAGCAGGAAAATCCCAGAAGAATGGAAAGTGAAGAGATGGAGAATTAAAGAAGTAGAAATAAAGTCATGAACACATGGAGCTGCACCATGTATCTATACGGTCAATTACCTAAACGCCATCCAGACCGCACCCTGGTATCAGAAAAGAAAAATGGTGCAGCAGCAGAATTATTCCCAGCGCAAGTGCCAATCGCATTCATTCCCACGAAGCAGATCAGAGAGGGCCGCGGAGGGGTCCCACTTCGTCATTAAACTCGCCAAGCGAGACCAAGAGCACGGTACCGCTTCGATCCTTCCACGCCCTGTGATTCGTCGGATAAACCGTGGTGCCCACTTGTTGTGTCAAAAGGGGTTTGCAATTCCGCTTTTTTCATTCGGTGGCGGCATTCGGTGTTCTTTTAATTCCGTCCGGTTTATTCGTTTCTGCTGTGTGTGCGTGTGTGTGTGCGTGGGTGTGTGTGGGTGTGGGTGTGAATTTGCCAGGGGCGCGTATTGTCGATACACAACGTTTACATTATCGCCGTGGATCGCTGTTTTGCTTACGACCGGCGATATACATGGCATGGGACGGCCATCACGACGGTCTCAAGGAAGAGTTGGGAGCGCTTTTCTCCCACAAAGCTCTTTTGCAGTGCTTGAATAACTTTTAGAATGCTGCACTCCTCACAGCCGCTTCATTCTTCGGTCCCGAATGCTAGATATGGTTACACACGTGGCTTTTACCCCCGAGTCGTGCTCGGTCCCGGGGTTAAAATGTAACCAACTTAACACCACAACACCACAACACCACTCTTTCCTCAACCATGGCCCATGACTCACATAATGCAGCTTCATTAGCTTTGTATTTTCAAACCCAATCGCCCTGTATCCTTGTCTTACACGATGGAAGCAAACGATTTCGACAAAAACCCAAAAACCCAAAACCCCCAAACTCAAGCCAGAATAAAGATCGCCAAGCCGCGCCCCGGTTGAAAAAGTCAAGCTTTTTAGCTCTGTAACTTTAAAGTGTAACTCTACTGTTCGTAGAGGAAAGTGGAGCTGACCGGTGAGCGGACGGAGGGCTCCGCTTTAGTGGCTGATGCGGTACAGTACGGTATCAAACTATCGCCGGGCCGCATCGGGTGGAGGTAGATTGAATACAAGTAAGTACGTGGAGTAATTAGTGCATGCAATATTTCGAGGTGGTCGGTATTAAAAACGTACGTAGACTTGGATGGAGTAGTCCATAGACCCTGCGGATTGGTGGTCTTACAGTAGTATGTCATTGTTGGCGTGGAATATTGATGGTAGGGCGGTAGGGTTGGGTGTTTTCGTGATTCGAAATTGGCCAATAAGATGGTTTAAGCATGCTATGGCTAGTATTGCGCTTACTGTACCTACAGTACAGTGGCAGTTGAGGCTGATGGGGAGAAGCACGATATGTGGAGAACTAGTCGAGGGGTATCCACTATCAGAGTGGTCATCAGTTACCTAGCATGGACGGAATTGAGACGCGAAGACCCGGTTCAACGACGAAGAAGACCATGGAAGTAATTTAATTAAGGATTGGAAGTCAAACTAGAAATCTATCTGAAGTAACCATTCCTCTCATCTCATCCCTCATCTATCCGCAGATCCAAACGGACCAAAAAGACCTGGGTATTCGATCATTATCCACAACCAGCACTGCAGTCTTCCATCATTATCATTTGCATCATAACATCCCCATCATCACCCATTAACACCAACCCACACGATTTCCCTCCCTCCCCAATCTACATCCTCAAAACCCCCTTCCCATAAACATTACCCTCCTCCACCACATCCAGTACCTCCTTCTCCGGCTTATGAATCCTCACTACCCACAAAAACCAATCCTCCAGCACCAGCAAATTCAACAACACATCATTCCCCCACCACGCCGCGCCACAAACCATACTCCCCGCCACCGCATCCAGGATAAAATGGTTTGCCGTCGCAATAATCGCGACGAGGATAAGCGCCGGATAGAAGGTTCCGATCAAGATACAGAGAAGGCGTCGCCGATGCGGGATGCGGAGGCGGGTATTGAGGATCGGGATGCGCAGAGTAGAGGTGGAGATGTGGGAGGGGTTGAGTGGGATCGTCATGATTGTGAGGCCGATTAGGAGGGAGTAGCCGAAGTGCAGGGAGGGCATGGCGGCGAATTTGTTGGTGAACCGGTTGTCGGTCCAGATGGATCCTTCGCCGCCGGGACCGTGGACTGTGTCTATGAAACTGGGGGGTTGTTAGTACGTCAAATCTTTCTTTCAAGATACTCAGAGAGTAAGAGAGTCCAGGAGGGGAGCACTCACCCGAAACTCCTTGCCTTTCTACCCATCTCAGTATCGGAATTATCAGCCGACAGAAGTCGCGGCGGCATACAAGGCCACAGCGTAAAAATAACAAAAGCCAACAAATTGCAAAACGCCATCGTTCTCCTCCTCGACTCATATAGTCTCGGACCAGCCGGCGAGCCCTTGACCTCTCCAACATTCTTATCCTGTTGTCTATCGTCAAGCCGATTGCGAGTGTTGGTGTAATAGAAAAGCCAAACAAGGAATGCGATGGAGCCGGGAATGTGAATGAAGGAATAAGTGCGGTTGATCCATGTCATTAGGAATTGGTTTTGCATGAAGTATTTCTGAACGTGCAGTTCGAAGAAAATGTGGAGTTTTTGCTCGAATGCGATTACTTGTAGAGCATGCTTTTCGGCCGCGACGACTGTGCTTTCGACAATGAGAACGGCGCTTGCAGCGCGGCCGAGTTGGTAGACCTGCGAATGAGCAATTAGCTTGCTGCGGGAAGAAGCTGACGTTAGTGAAGGTAGCTCACCCAGTATATCAAAGCCCAATACCAACATTCCACCAAGAATGGAAACTTCTCCAAAAGTCGGCTCAAAACATATCCTCTAAACCGTCTAGTATTCGGCGTCGTAACCTCCGTTTTCATGCCCCATATCCCCAACTCCCGTTTGTGCCATTTTGGTTCGCAATCCACGAGCAGAGAAGGTGAAGTAGATCTAGGAGAAGATACATTCGAGCCCTCACCAATCAGCTCTTCCGTCTCCGCCGGATGTATGTCCTGCTCGGAAAGCCTCCTCACGTCGATGGGACGTCTTCGTCGACCTGGCGCAAAGTCTCTATTTATCCATGTCCCACCAAAAAGAAGGAAGATAACCACAAGGGGCTCTGCTACCGCGCCTATTCCACCCATATCCGCGTAAAAGCTTCTAAGTTTACGGAGGAGGTGAGAAAAAGAATGTCACTGGGCATATCACTCGACTCTACTGTGTGGGCTACCTGCCATTTAAACATTGTGTAGTGGGGAGGCAGGCAGGCTTGATCTGGACTAATAGCATGAAAACTGAGAGCTCAGACCTCGGTAGCTACGTCAAAGGTTGTAACGACGTCTGCCGGTACTTCCGGTGATGTTATAGATATGATGGGTGAGTTGTGCCCCACCAGTGCGCGAGCACTTTGGTCGGCGGAATAACGGAATTTGAAACATCTGAAAAAGAGAAGAGATAGGTGAAAGCTGGACACTGGTAGAGTTATCTAAATATGTAAACAAAACATTGTATGGCTACCTCCAGAATCCGATGAATCCGTCGGCTTCCATCAGTATCATCATGATAAACTTCCAGCTCGCACCATAACCTTACAAGGTGGAACCACATGGTCGTGTGCCTCAAATTCTTCGGTTCAGAACTAAGCACCAACCAAGAAAATTTCTTAATGAGAAAATGCCATGTTCCTTAACCCGATTGCATCCAGATCCACATAAGGTTAACTAAAGCGCTATTTCCCTGTTCAAACGTCCGAATATGGCGAATTAGATCGACATATCGGTAGTCTTAATAATACAAGCCGGTATGCCGGCAACTAGATCAGGACTTGTCGATGCTTGGAGGATGAACGGGCCAATTGAGTGCTACCACGGGTTCTCCGATTATCCTACTTGATATTTTTGTGATTAGATGCAAACATGCGATAGGGCGATGATCTGATAATGGTGTACAAAGTACAAAGTAGTGAAAATAAGTACGAGAGTTGTGTCGTGTGATGGTGATGTTCAGTGTGGTCTTTGCTCTGACTCGCTTCGCCCTCGGACTTTTAAAGTCGTGACGATACACCGCAGCCGCAGCCAACATCAGAAGTCCGATAGAATTGTGTCCCACGCGTGGAACAGGTGGTACAGGTTGCACAGAGAGGCACACTCAAGCTCAATTCAACTCAATTCAACTCAAGCCTTATTCCATTTTTACCAAGAAAATTTTCGCTCTCCAGTCACGTTTTCGACCACCGCCCGCCGTCCTCGAACCTTTTTTGTTGCTCATCTCAGAATGAGAGCGTGGCTTTCACGTTTTTGCCATGATTTCTTATGGTAATCCCGCGATCCACAAAAACGACTACAACATCTAAATTCGGCCTAGAAAGTTTGGTAACAAGACTTTTACCAAGCTTCAGAGATGAGCCATGGCCATAGGTCGAACGGATGATTATCAATTAAAAACTTCTCTCTTCCATTTAAACTGCCCCAGGTAGGTTAAATTGGAAATTCCTAGACTTGCAACAAACATGAGGTGTGCAAAACTGTGAAATCTCTGGACGATGGAAACAGCACGAGGCGTGATTGGTTGGTAACTTGGTATGCATCCGGAACTTTCGGACTTTTGAAGAAAGCATTAAAACAGAAAAGAGGGCGGGATTAGCCGTTGTTTGCAGATGTTCGACGGGCAACAAATGCTTTCTTGAAGAGTTAAACAGTGGTGATTGGATATGAGCTGCTGGAGTGGATGTATGATTGGTCAGGTCATCTAGATAGATAGGCTATGACTGATACTGTAGCACGGTGTCACGGCATGCAGTAATTCGTGCCAACGACAGTGATTGGCAGGTTTGCGACACAACCTGCGGCGGTGACTGTTTGAAGAGGGGTAGCTGGAGGCCCCATCTTCTTCGCCCTTTTTGAGATGTGCAACAAATTATGCAGAGTGCTGTTCTGTTACGTGATTCGCTGCAGGTGTACGAGAAGATCACGATCTCGGTGAGCGTGCATATGAAGGTTTGCTATGACGAACGAATGATACCTGAAAGTTCCCGCATTAAAAGGGGACACCATCGCTTAGGCGCCTGCCAGCTTACCACCCATTTATCATACGATCCGTTAGGGTTTTCCCGGTTGGTTTGATTCTAATTATATATATTGACATATCGCCGGCGGAGTTTTACGGTTCTATGGTGTAATGGTCAGCACGTCGGATTCTGATTCCGGAGATATTGGTTCGATTCCTATTAGAACCTTCGTCCAAGAAGGTTCTTTCATCCAAAGCCCAGTTCAATTCTGGGTTGTAGAACTTTTTGCATTTTTGCTGCCATGGGAGAAATACTGGAACGAACACTGAGTGCATTATTATCCATTCCTGACGACCTTATATCAGATAAAACAGTTTCGCGGTCTCTCCCAGGCGTCTCAAGTGTCATTCAGCTGTGGTTGGAGTTTGTTTTCGTTCGTTCGGACATTTGTTTGAGCAAAGTTTGCGTTCATGATTATCAAATTCTATAAGCATGATCCCAACATTCCCTAACTGGTACCCAAGAGCTCCAACCATTGATAATCAAGTACACACCCAGTGCGATACTTGTTACCATTACATCTTATCAAAAGATATCTTTTAAATCCACAATCCTTCTCCCAATCAACCAACCATTTCGATACCGTCAAGGTAACATCAATAAATATATACAAGAAAGACCAATCTAACTGGTACCATCGAATGGAACAGCAGTAGAAGCTTGGCCAGCAGCAGCAGTATCAAGCTGAATATTCTTAGCCAACTTGGTCTGCTCAGCTGCCAAATCCGAGTCGTCTCCACCTTGAGCGGCTTCAACCTGGATACCGAGAACCTCAGCGGTGAGCTTGAGGACCTTGTTCTTGATTTTGCCATTCTGAGAGATTAAGTTAGTTGTGGACGATTAAGAACCAGCTGTAGAAAGGAGCTTACCTGAAGAGCAGTTGCGGCGTCACCACTGGCAGCTGCGACTGCGGGGT
This sequence comes from Rutstroemia sp. NJR-2017a BVV2, assembly GCA_002946415.1. Lineage (NCBI taxonomy): Eukaryota > Fungi > Ascomycota > Leotiomycetes > Helotiales > Rutstroemiaceae > Rutstroemia > Rutstroemia sp. NJR-2017a BVV2. The sequence continues at coordinate 897,367 of NJPS01000013.1, read as the reverse complement.
TGAAGGCCTCAACCTCAGCATCTTCAGCTACATCATGAATGCCCTTGATAATCTTGAGATCGGCAGCCGAGACTGAGGCGAGGTTGTTCATGTCGATACCGGAGAACAGAGCATTGGCTTTTGTCTCAGCGTCACCGGCGGTTCCACTGGAGATTTGGAAGTCATTGTAAGCTGCGGCGCTGAGGACACTTCCGCCTGTAGCTGCCGTAGCAGTGGAGGTGGAAGATGCAGCTGCGGCGGTGGAGCTAGCAACTGCGGATGATACCGAGGATGAGGCTGCGGCTTTCTCCTTTTTGGGAAGGGGAGAAGCGGAAACAACGGTGAGGAGGAGGACGAAGGCTGCTGAGAAACGCATGTTGATTGTTGGTTGCTGATTGTTGGCTGAAAGATTGAAAGGATGAGATACGACTGGAGTCGAATGTGGATGAGATGCGTTAATATGAAATAAGTTTATTAACAGTTTAGAGATAGTTTAAAAACAGCACTGCTGTGTGAGGATACAAAGAATGTAAAGTGGTTGATTGATTGGAAAGAATGATTGTGTTGATGATAATGAAAATGAATTATAGCAGGAACATATGCTGATCTTATATGTCTTCCAGATCATAATGAGATGCCATCAGATTTGGGGTCGGTGTTGATGTAACATCCTTGGTCCTTACCTACTTTCATCCCAAGACAGAGCTTGTCTCGGTAGAGGCATATACCCTCATGTTCATGCCATCGTATCCTTACGGACAATGGCGTCAAGAAGGAAAAACAGCGGGGAATGAGACGCCAAGACACCCCATTCGTCGATATGCAGTAGAAAGATCTGATATCTTCAAACCTCGCCAGAAAGCGCTTGCTCCATCCATGAGATGAGATCTGAGACCAGCAGTCGTCACTCCAGACTTGGCTGGACATGAAATTGTAAGCGAAAACTCAAGCTCAACGCAGAAGAATTGATGAGTTGATAGGTGGAAAATTTTATGGTTTCCATTCCCAGCGAGCATTGTACTGAGGTCCATCCCATCTAATTTGCTTGCAGTTTTACGGGTTTCAAACATGAGATGACACTGTGAGGCACTTGGCCGCAGCCATAACCGACTCGGGGGTGTTTCAGACCGGGAAGCGAAGGGTTTTGAAACCGAGAAAGGGTTTTTCGATGAGTGAAATACGATCACCATAGAGGTGGAAAGTAATTATCCTATTGTCGTACCGTACCTTGTACGGGGGGGGGGCGGTGGTGATCTACCAGCGGGTGGTATCCTCCAATGTGCGGGTGGACGACCTTGGCAGATGTTCAAGAAGCGCGTTCATCAATTTCTTGCACATTGCCTATTTCTGGATCAGAAAGCATATATCTCAAGAAGATCTACATCTGATGCCTTAGTGAAGCAGAAAAGAAGGCGTGGAATGATAGAAGGATGCTCACATGGGGCTTGACAGCGTAAGCTGGAGAGCTCTGAGGAAGTTGGTAGTTCTCGTTCTTGTGAAGCGTACTAGGACCATCATGCCCAGTAACAAGTGAGTCCCGTCGGCGAGACAATCTTCTCCGGACCCATTCTGTTTTTAGACCAGTGCATCAGGAAGCTCCTTTGCAAGTCAAAAGTTAAGGAGCTCTGCTTGTGCATGAGGTGAACGGTACAAGTCGACGACCTCGTTCGGACTAAAAGTGGTAGCTTAATTACATAAGTAGGAAGGCGGCGCGCAACTGCGCGCCCCCACCTCGAAACCGTGCTTGGACCTTTAATTTCTACAGGGCCAGAACCACAAAATAAGCAATTGTCGCCGACGCAAGAAAATACTCCCAATTGACATATTTTTTTGTCGGCCAGTGGGACACACACGAATTTCCGACTCACCGTCTCTATGGAAGGGACTCCGGAAGCGCCACTGATTCCAGAAACCATACTAACATCGAGGCTGCAATGCGATCTCAGCATTATTTGCTCATGTCCACACGCATACTCCTAGCTAGCTACGCTTGGGCGTCTGAGGTGCGAGTTTGCAATGCAATACTTCAGACAGAGACACAGAGACCTCTCTGAGGTCTGAGAGCTTGAAGCTCAATTCACCAAAGATCTGTTGCTATCAATCACGCTACATCTGCTAATAGAAAAATAACTCCGTAGTTCGTCTATCTCCATCTTCGTTGCGGATACATCATTCGACCTCGATTGAATCCGCCCGCCAGACCTTTACCGATGATCCAGCAACTATTTCCTTGTGCACGTACGAGCCGTTCGCTATGGCATACCAATATCGCCATCCGCGCCGGACTTGAACTTTCCAGTGCAGAAAACACAGAGCGATTTAGGACAATGTACTACACGAAACTATTCTACTGGGCATTGGAAAATTCCTACACATGAGCATACACGACCTTGAGATGATTTTCAAGCGTTGGTTGCCTATGCCGTCAATTTCCATCACGGTATGCGGGAGTTTTCCTACGGCGGACAGCGCTGGATTCATACCCTGATCCTCCTTCCAGCGTCCCACATCCACCCCCAGGCACCGAGAAGCGCCGTAGCTCCAGTACATACAATTACAGGTCCATACACAGTGGTATAGCCCCAGTTTCCAGCATCACTCCACGAACTGCGCAATAGAGCTGTACTGATTGGTCCCCCTATCACGAACCCCAAACCGCGACCTCCAAGCAATAACCCCATCACATGTCCCGTCTCAATTCCTTCGTCTTCATTTTTCAATGCCTTCGATATTCCTGGATAGGTGCTACTAAATCCTCCAGCGAAAAAGCCATACACAACAGCGAATGCCATGAGCAGGCCGAACTCTGTTCGAAGACCCCATAACAAAAATACTGCGAGCGTAGACCCGACTGAGGAAACGAGGATAGTTATTGCTGCGGAAACTCGGTCGTTGAGGTAGCCATGGATTAGAGAACCCAGCCCTGATGCCATGGACAAGACTGCAATGAGGATTGCGCCCGCGATGGTTGGTAGACCTATAGTGTGAGCGTACGAAGATAAATAAGTGCTGGGCAGGAGATATCCAAAAGCCTGGACAACATTTCCAACTTGCATCATCCAGAATGTGGTATGCTTTAGGAAGCTCCACGACAAAGGGCGTTGAGATACGGCTCGAGATACTGGTATACGAGGTTTCAAGAAGACAAGTAATGGCGAGGTCATTATGCAGAGTGATATGGCCCAGACTCGAAGTGTTGTCTGTGGCCCGTATTTCTCCAGCAGAGAAGACATCAAGAACGGAAAGACGACACCAGCAGCGGACTTTCCTGCCCCAATGGTCCCATATGCTATACCTTTTCGAGCAATAAACCATTCATCTAGGTAAAGGGTCGTTGGTGCATATAGTAAGCCGGAACCTATAGCACACAAGACACCTTGTGAAGCGATAAGTTGCCACACTTCTGTTGCAAATGAAGACAAAATAAGACTCCCAACTGTGATGAACAGCCCAACCGGGCCACAGTATGGGCGCAGCCGGGGATAGCGTGTTAAGGCGGTGAACATGATTGGCATGGACAGGTATATCACACCATTCAATGTCGTTCCAACAGTGGCAACGGATGCGTGTGAGCCCTTCAGTGTGTTGTGCGTCTGATAGTATTCTTGAAAGACACCAAACGCCGTAGAGTAACCTAGACGATTTTTCAGATTGTATCGTATACTGACACTGTTTGCTTACCCCACACAGGAGCTTGTATGACTGTACATCCTGCTAGGACCAGATACGCTTGTTTGCCATAATCTGTTGGAGCAAGTGCCCGCGACTCGATCTCCATTGTATGGGTAGCATTTTCGGCTTCACCATCAGATACCCCGCTTGTAACAGAAGTTCTGTCACTTATGTTACGAAACTCATAGTTCTCGGTAGGAACTTCCATGTTTGTCGTTATGTAAGGTCAGGGAGCAGTATTTAGTGATGAGGAGGGACACGGGTGTTTGCGTCACAAACAATGTCCACAGGACGGGGAGACATGTCTTTTATCACTTCTTGCATGTATTCAAACTGCAATCAATGACTAGTGCATCAAGTTGGAGCTACCCAGGTACATCACGAAGTCAACCAATCATGGCTCATTCTCAAGCCGATATCGCGTTCTATCTGTTGGCGCCTTTTGGGGGACAAGAGTTAAAAATGGCAAAGATCTACATTGTGCCAGATGGTCATGTACGGTTAGACGTGAGCTATTCGTATTCCAGATACCAAGCCATCTTCTAGAAACCTTAGGTCCGAAGGAATATGGTCGTGCACAGTATTTTCATCATGTGATTGTCTCAAACAATGTTCTTCTAGGTCAATTGAACCAATAGGCTTCCTTCTATGCTCAAGTCCCTAAAGTATGCAACAAGAGCATCCTTACAAGTGCCCGAAGCCAGGGAGTTAAAACAATAGCAAGCTCCGTCGCATCGTTTTTCAAAACCAAACATCAGCATGGTTTTGTCTGTCAAGATTTAGTGAGACTAGAAAGTATAAATCTGCATTCCATTCGCTGAGTACTAGGTAAGATGTTTAAGTTGATAGCTGCCGGCTGTGAAGCCTCCGCTGGCTGCCGGGAGGTGGCGACTAGGCTTTTTGTATTTTCTTGCCAGTAAGATACAGCTGATCGCTTCCGATCCAAAAATCTCGCAAACTGTTGTTTTAGACCGATATAACAGACCTCCGATTCATAGTGTCACTGTTCCGATTGACAAGGGAGACATGTTCGTAGATGGAGTTACCCCAAATAGTGAAACTTTGCAAAGCAGATGATGAGCATGTTATATAAACTTTCTCCCAATTCATCTTTCATATGGGGATACTTGTGGCCATAGTTCTATTCTCGAGTATACTCTTCTTCTGGTGAGCTTTAATCATGTCTTCTGTCTCCTGTTCTATCAACGCTGAGCGGGCGTGGCGTTTGGTATCGCTCCTTGTGGTTACACTCATGCTACTGGCATTTGTGGTATCCTCTGTTGATCATACATCACCAGCATATCTGCAAAGCCGAGGACCCCATGGTATGTCTAAATCATAAATACTTTTGTTTTTGCTCCAATTCTCGGGCTAACCTGCAGCAGATATTCATCTTGACGAGAGGAGTCTACTATCGTCCTTAGAAAGTGCTGGTGCAAGCCTTCTCGGCGGTGGGGCTAAAGGTGGTGGGGGAGGAGGAATCTTTTCTACTATAGGTCAACTGTTTTCAGGAAATACATCAGGACTCCTTGCTGGATTGGCATCCGATATAGCTGTCCCTGCCGGATTTTTGGGAACAGGTCTTGCTATGGGAGTCATTGCGGGAATGATGAATATGTCCGTACCGACTACAAACGCTACCGGGTTTAATTTAGTAGCCCTGAACCTTGGCTCAGGACTTACGAAGACACTGGTCAGCTCTATAAGCGTCAATCCCAACACTAGCGACACAACATCGAAAGCTGTAATGACGAACACTACAATGAGTATGACTCTAGGAGCTGGAACAATAAACGGCGCAGCTCTCGCCTTGGCACAAGGGTTAGGAACGGGAGCATCCAACGGATTGAAGTTCACCCAAGCTTCTACGAACGCAACATTCAATACTAGTGGAATTAATGGAGCGGCGGGTAACCTTGGATATGGCCTTTCATCGACGTTTCTCTCGAATCTTAATACCAGCAGCCTACTTTCTAAAGCTGGTGGGCAGATCAACTTCGCCGATGTTTTGAGCGGTAAAAGTACTCTCCTTGGAAGCTCGTTGAACGATATTGCAGCAGGTGCCGGGACAGGCTTGGGTTCGGGTGTTTCCCTCGGTCTTGGTCTGCAAAATCAAGCTGCCATGCCGGTTGCACCTAATGGTTCAGCAGGCGCTGCACAACAATTTACTTCTGGTCTGACGTCTAGTTTCCTGCAAGGGGGCACGTTGAGTAAGTTAGCTACATCACTCATGGGGTCGGGAAGTCCTGCTGCTGCCCTTGGACTTGGTGGCAAATCCACAGACATGAATTCTTCATCAAGTTCTGTACTTTCGAGCCTCAACATTGCAGCTGTGGCACAAGGTTTTGCTGTGGGGCTTCTCGACGGAGCGGGAAATACACTCGCCGGTCAACCTACTCCGCCCATGCAAATGCTTTCGTTCAATGATTCTGTTGGTGGTGCCGCGACAGGGTTCGGGCTTGGTCTTGGCTCGCAAGGCACAAAGCTCGTAAAACAAGTGCTGGCCAACCCATCCGTACTTGCAAACCTTACTGGAACTACTACTAAACGCGATGTCTTAGCTGAGCGAGGAATAATATACGGAAAGGACATGATCCCAGTATCTCGAGTCTCAGTCATCCAACGTCGAGCCGCAGGAACGAATACTTCTCTCATCGCCGCTCTGAATGCGACGACTCTTGACCCTATCCTTCAGATGGGTATTGATGCCATTGGATGTGCGGGAGTGGGCGGTCTTGCGTCTATCGGACTTGGTCTTATAGAGACAGGGACAATCGACCTGAAACAACTGACTAGTTTGCCGAAGATGAACAAGAATATCAAAAACAATCAAACCTTCGTTCTCACGAATAATGGGAATGAATATACGATAAACCTTGCGAAGATGGATATTAAGATCAATGGTGTTCCTATCAAGAGCGCGATCATTGCTCTCGTTCTCCATAGTAAGTTTTGCCCGATTCAATATTTCTCTTTATCACAAATCTGACATATCTTCTCTCAAATAGTCGTCTTCGCAGTAATCGCCTACTTTATGCTCGCACCCCTCGTCACCATCCTCCGCTCCACCAGCACCGTCCTCCACGTCTCAAGTAATTCTTCCCTTTTCCCCAACACCCCCTTCCTCACAACCTGGACTCCTCGCCTCATCTACGCCCTTGGTCCCCCTCTCGCCATCGTAACCCCCATTCTCGGCTTTGTCGTCAAGGGCAGCACATCGCATTTCGTGTCCGCGCACGAAATCCTCGGTATAATCATCCTCGTGCCAACCATCGTCACTGTAGCCGCTGGACCACTACGCTTGAGGAACAATGTGCTTAAAGCAACGTTTAGGTGGGGCATGGCGCTGACGATGCTGCTGGCTGTGATGGTGCTGTTCACCGGGTTTGTGGATCTGGCGGCGTATAGCTTTTGTGCCGTGCAGGCGCTGCCGGTGGTGGTTTGGGTGGTGCTTGGGGTGGTGATTTTGGGGCCATTGATGTTGGCTGTGGGGGTGGTGGGATTGGAGGGGTTGCTTGTGAGGCAGAGGGGGAGGGGGGTTGTGGGGCCTGGGGGGAGGGATGATGAGGTGGCAGGGGAGATCGTAGGCAGTTATTTTGATGTTGACGAGCAAAGTGATAAGGAGAAGAAGGGGAAGGGGTCGAGAGTTAGGGAAAAGGTTGCTCTGAAGGGAAATTAAGTGTTTGGAGATGGCTGGCTGGTACCAGGGTGATCTCTGGAAGTTCTCATACGTTTACGACGTTCATGAGTATATTTGTTTTATTATTGGGAATGGAGTAGGGACAAAGGAATAGGTATAGCTTACGAGTGGGATACAAGAGGAACAGCGAAGATGATTCATCCGATCCTTATAGTTCAAGCAGATCAGTTTTATCTAGATTTCAATGTATAATTTAGTATTGTAGTTTACTCTCAACATTGCGAATTGCAGAATTCACCCATCATACCTTTCTTGTTTGCCCTATCAATCAATTAAGGTATCTCTTTCCCATTGTTGCACGTCTATCTGTCCACTTGAACATATTGCTGTACAATCAAATCTCCCATCGCCCCATCTAGTTGTCCACTTGGCTGTGGGGAAGTACGGATGGGCGAATTCCCGTAATCTCGAATTCCTTCCTCTTCATTTCCTCATGTCCACTCGCACGACGTGGCCACCTCTTATGAAGCCTTATTTGGCTGTTCGTAGTCCACCTGAAAAAAGCCCACGACACAGCCCGGCTTCCTGACAGTACTGGCAAGGTATCCTTGGATGGAAAGTGTTGTTCCGATACTGGCGCTAGTCGGGTCATGTTAAGGTTAGCTGATTTGTCAAACGTGAGTGTCATAATTTAGAGTTTGAGAGCCCCGTATGAGTCGTATCATCCGGTATATTAGGTCTGGAGTTTCGGATTACTCGGATTTAGCGCGGGGAGTAGTGCGCGGGAGTAAAGAAAGGTGTTTAAGATGAGGGGGCGTTTCTGGTCGATAGGAGTGTTATGGAACTGGCTTGTGGTGATGCCGATGAGTGCTTGGGCTTTTGCGGTAGTTGAAGTGCTAGTTTTGAAATGCGTTTGTAGGATATTTTAACCTTGAAATTTCATTGACGCTCAGTACTGCGATTATTCTGGATAGAGACGCTGAGTTTTGGGATTGAATGGTTGAATATGAAGTAAGTGGCGGCAAGTAGAGGGAGCTTGATCTCGCAAACAGAAGCACTGCAACAGTCGACGGTAGAAACTCATTGCATATGCATGGCTGTGAGATACTTCCGCTTACCTTATACTCGCTTGACATCAGGTGAGCCGCTGTATCATTCGCATCTCAGCGCCATGTCGTACTGAATATGGCTTCTTGTAGCGACAGGCCAGCGAGTAGTTACGATTGGTTACCTGCTACTCCTCGACCGCAAGCCCACGAGGAAATACCGGGACGCCGCGGCAGGCGTGTTACCGAGATCTCAGAAGCCCATACGGTAATATTGGTACAGATGGTAATCATACGATGCCCATCTCTCCTGATTGCGACTGGCACAACGGCGACTTGCGCTCCAGTAACGGCAACAGCAACAGCAGCATAGGCAGGTACAAAGGTAAGGATAGTGATAAGTTAAGGTAAGATGAAGGAAATCATAGATATAACCATCAGGTCCATTCACAGACGTGTCGTTCTCAAGCCTAACATCAAGGCTTCTCGACGAGTAGAGTTTTATAGAGATAGAGAAAAATCAAGGCAGAGCTATCTGCGACGTGGTGATATAGCGATTAAATTCCAATTCCCATAATGGCTACCCCTTGCAGAATTTCGGAGTCAGGTCTTGCAGTGTAGATTTTATAAAAGTGTAATTTATGTGTTGTGAGGTTACATGAATGAAGTTGGGGAATTTGTTTGCTGTAGGTACTGGTGCGGTGATGAGATGCTATACAGGTACATTGCTCTGGTTTTATAGCGTACAGTAGCGACGTCAGTGTTGCGGTCGGTTCGCGAAACTTCATCTTTTTCTACAATACACGCGTTCCACAACCAGTCACCCGAAAACCCCTCCTACCACAATACAAGTATTTTCGAACACCACCAAACCAATTTACTAGACCCTTTCAACATGGCGGATACCGAAATGGATGTCGATGCCCCTTCCTCTCCCCAAGACAACCGACATGAGTCCAAGAATGCCTCAATGACCACCCACTCGAACGCGACAGCTGTGCGATCAATCGAAGGCTGGATTATCATTGTCACAAACGTACACGAGGAGGCCAGCGAGGAGGACCTGAATGACAAATTTGCAGACTTTGGAGAGATCAAGAATTTGCATTTGAATTTGGATCGGAGAACTGGTTATGTCAAGGTGATATCATTTTTTTGAATTTTCCCCTCTTAACCAACTTCGCCCGGAAAAGTGGCATGATTCGCCTGATGGTATTTACAAAATGGCTAATGTCACCTACGCAATAGGGTTACGCTCTAATCGAATATCCAACATTGGACGAGGCGCGAGCTGCGATTGATGGAGCGCATAATACCAAGTTGCTGGACCAGACAATCGAGGTGGATTTCGCATTTGTTCGACCACCACCAGGAGCAAAGGGTGGCAGAGGAGGCGGGCGCGCACCCGCGAAGGGCAGAGCAAGAAGCCGGACGCGCAGTCCAAGTGGCAGAGACGGAGGCGATTGATGGATTGATGGATTGATGGGCCACGATTGTGAGACCGAAGAAATTGGTGGAAGGTCAAATAGTGTCAAGGTCGGCGATAACTACAAATCATGTGTCGTACGGTGAGGGGAAGTTGGGAGGAGAATTCTTAAGGCCGATATGTTCTCCGCAAAGACGTATCGGCGTTCGTGAAATTCAATGCGCTGGTATGCGCTTCCTTCTGAATCCAGTTGTTGGTTGCGACGCTAATAATCTATTTCCAGCTGCGCGGTACCAAATAATGACTCCTGAATCTTGTCTTGTTGCATGATGTTCGTTCTTCCTGCGATCCCCGATGACTAGAAATCTCAAGTGTGGAGGTGGTAATGCGACCTCAACTCGTCACGCTCGTCTGCATCGTAGGACAAGCAAGTTGCCACTTCCCCCACACGCCATGATGGCAATATCTGCGAAATACGTACCAGCAGTGACATGGAGCAGAAAACAATTGCCGTATGCAAAGGGAGGATTTTGTACACTCTAGATTCGGAGATGCGGTGCCGGCTGGGGATCATCACCGGCTCCTGTCTGTCTTCTTATTCTTCTGCCGTATCAGCTACCAGCTACCAGCTGCCAGCTGCCAGCTATCACCGTATCCAGGGCGGTACGGTACATGTACAGAGTACAGACGAAGTCCTGTCCCAAAGTACCAAGGTACCAAGGGTCCATTTAAGTGCTGACACAGGATTGTGAGGTCATGTATATTTCGTCCGAGTGATTTGGTAAGCAACCAGGGCGTTACTCGACACCTACTCGATAGTTCCTCGTTCCTCACTCAGCTCGTTAAACCTGTTCCCAGACAACTTCCCTCTCCGTACGGCTCCGCCCTGCCCGCAAGCTGCGGACATAACTTTCTACTGAACTTGATCAACCGCCATACCTGGGAATTCTCGACCTTGACGTCGTACTGTATGCAAGCGTAGCACACGCATCTTGCTGGATCCGTACGTCAAATCGACTGAGGCCAACACTTGGACCAGTAAGATCCGGCCGCAGCAGGCCACCCGACCACAATCCCCTGCTCTACCATTTATCGGACCTTGTATCCTCTGCTGGTACACGGTACTATAACACTACAATACACCGCTTGGGACTACAAATACTGCTACATCTCCCTGTCGCAGACGACAACCACCACCACCATTAACACCAGTTTACTTTAACCAATTGATAACATTATGCCCTCTACTTTTCTTGACGTCCTCCCGAGGGAGATCCGCGATCAAATATATGGTTATGTTCTATCCTCGCCCTCAAGGCTTATAACCCTGGCTGCAAATCACAATATACCCGAAGCAGACGATGAGCCTGATGCCTACGCCGACACCTATGCATCATTTGGTACACCTCCATACAAGATTCGGTGTCAATCCGATGGCGACCATATTCGGCTGTCTTTCTTAAGGACCTGCCGCCAAATCTACCACGAAGCAAAATTAATTTTCTGGGAACGAAACTCCCTCGACCTCGACGACATTCTTCCAGAAGTCTACACAACAAACCGCACTTTAAGGAAACTACAAACATCAATGGGGCAAAACGCTACCTCAGTTCAATTTACAATTAATATCATGCGCACTTCAGCCTACTGCCGTACGAAAGGCCACAACCTGGTGCCCTTTGAGGACCAGTTGATGGACCTTGCGAAATGGCCGAACCTGAAAAAGATACGATTACATATGAATCTTGGGGAGGATGGATGGGACAACTTCAATGGATACGGGCATACAGGGCTTGCGAAATTGCTTTATTGCAGACGGAAGGGGGCGGACGATTATTGGACTAACATATTACGGTCAAATTTGGCGGCTTTGAAGCTGGCTGGCGGAAAGTGCGGATACCTATCGCATATCAAGAAAGAGCTGGAAATTGATGCGGGGTATCCGCTGCCCAATGGGAACGGCTTCCCGCAACGCATGTTGAAGATGTACAACGGGCATCCCATGGAAGCTTTTCAGGAGCTGAACGAGGCGTGGTTCGGAAATCTGACCGTGAGTGGAAAATTGTGTTATCAGGACGGCAAGGAGATAGAGGATATGTTCGTGCAGCAACCGGAGCCACGCTTACCTACCCTGAAACACTTTTTCTTCTTCAAATACGACATAGATCGTTGGGTTAATGGGCAGTGCGGGTCGCTGTCCTGCGCTAAGTCGTGGCCTGCAGGTGAAGAAGGCAGGCAAGCGAGGAGGTTAGCGTGGGAAGAGTCTGGACGGGCGGGATGTTCGTTTGATCTCATGCGGGAGATCCACTGGCCCTGGAATCAGATGTCTCCTCCGGACTTTGTTCCTTAGCCCATTTATATCTTATTCTAATGCTATAACGCTTTCTCTTCTTATTCTTTACGTTCCTGCAGTTCTCTCTTGTCTTTAGACCTTACATTATACGACCATACTAATGGAGTGCGGGGTAGTCTCAGGACCCTTAACATTCTACTTCGGTGCTTTAACGACCTCGTGAGACGAACAACCTCGTGGTCCAGAATTCTCTGTAAGGCCGTAACCCTCTCCGATATCCACTCTCACTGCACAATCCTTGCGTCGTGAGCTCGCCCTTAGCTATCCAGGGTCTACGGTTCTGGGTAAGAAAGACCCCCAAGTCTATTTTACCCACGGATTGCCGGTATGCGGCGACAAACGAGCGTGGGGTTTGGGCCATGCTTTCTCTCTTATCGCGTCCCGTGCATATCACATGCGTGAGTCATTTGTCCATGGGAGGCTAGACTTTCAGCTGCGTGGGTCTTTTGGATTTTGTGTTTTATGTGCTGCGACGTTGTGTTCCTACGCTGGGTTGCGCGAGGTACATGTATTGCTTGCTGTCTCGCTTTTGCACTCTTTTCTACGTCGAAATAGGACCGGTTTTCCGGTGTTGCAGGATGCTGAGGCTGGAATATTTTCGCAGGGTGCCACGAGCTGTGTTGCACAATATGTTGTTCATGTTTTTTGCATTTTCATTTCCTCTCCTGCGTCTCTTTACAGCATCGATTCTGCCAAGCTGGAAGTCGGCTTCAGATTCTTCACCCATCCCAAAGATTCCCCATTTGCATTTTTTCGCCCTATCTCTCTGCATAGCCTAAAAACGTGTAAGCACAATGAATAGTGTGTGGTTCCGAAGCCCCGGAGCAAGCTTACAGTATATGGATTTGAGTCTCGCATTCTGTCCCTTGGCGCTCACGGATTTCTCGGCTACCCTTCTTGCCTTAGAGGTACTCTAGGCTCGTTATCGTGCTTATCTTTATCTCCCCTCTCCCCTTTCTAACCCCATGCCTAAGATCTTCTGCAGGCATTTGCAGCAGAAACCGTCAATTTCGACCAATTGTTTTCGGTATCACCTGCTGTCACATTAAGGATTATCTGCAGGAAGGAAGGATACTGCAACGTGCTGTGGGTGAGTGGATATCAAAAGATTGATTGCAACGCAGTAGTTCCGACTACGCTTGCATGCGTGCAGTACGGAGGGAAAGTGCAAAAATACGATCCGTGGCATGTGATTGGAGTTTGTCAGGCTGAGGTGGGGAGCGACGGAACGGAGAGGGATTTGCGCTGCGTCGTCGGGTCTTATTTCCGTCATAGTAAGGCATTAGGATTGAGGATTCGTAGCATCCATATCACGATCGAGGCACGTCGTTGTCATCGACGTGATGATCGACGTCGTCACCATGTATGAACGTTGAAAGGATCTTCCAAGACGTCGATCATTTCCGTTCCGAAGGTCCGCGGCGGGGCGCAATTCTTACCACATTCCTATCTTGTAGGATGTCGTCGGCGGTGAAACAAGAGACATCATCGTGCTTTGGGCGAGTGCTTCTATTGTGATGATGACTCCCTTCTTTGCAGAGATTCTGAATCCTCCCACACCCTACGAAGTGGCCATATGCGGCCGTCGCATGAATGTAGATCCTCATATTCCTTGAAGTGAAGATCGTGAATTGAGGATAGATAGTTGCCATACCCGAAGCATGGGAGTTGGGCACACTATCGTCGGTGACTATGAAGTCATTCAGTCTGATATACGTCGATGATGAGCGTCGTCATTTTGAGTACGCGAAACCCTTTGCTGGGCGATTCTCTATGATAAGCAGGATCTTCATCGATCGCTGACCTGGAGATCCGGAGTTCAGTTCCCTCGAATTCCCGCCCAAAGAGCCGCAAGATGAGGGCGATGAGGTTCTCATATAGCCCTATGGATTGAGTTTTTCTCGTTCCTGTGCTATTTCGGTGTCTGATGGATATGATTAGACCCCTTCACGTGCCCTTGTTGCGGTAACATTGCTCATCCTAAGCTTCCGGTACTTGCGCACATCTATACACCTCATCTTTTTATTGAATTTCTAAATCTTGAAGCAATTGTTTCATGCTCTTTTATCCACTACACTTGGCATCCTGTCATTGTCTAATCCTAAGAGAAAGAAGTCATCTTGACATGAAGTCGTCGTTTCATTCAACACAGCCCGACGCAACGTCTAATTGTTGAACTGCCGACCAAGAACAACCAAGTCGATAAATTAGAAGCTAGCTTATTAACGGTCAGCCACATCGCAAGGCGGGTTGTTATGGTACTTCCGGAAGATTAACGATATACGCTACAGCGAGGGCTGATTTGGGCGACGAGAGGGAATTTTGGCTCAATGGCACGCCGTATGGATTCGCAGTTGGTAGAGCTCTTGCACTTATCTCGCGTATCAGGACTTTGATGATCATGCCTCACGCCCTATGCCTGTAGTTCACTGCGTTGTAGTGTGCATGTACTGAGCCGAGCCGCACACTGAAGGCCTTCCAGCTCTGCTGTTCTTGTGGAGAAATGAGGGCATTCGGAAGTCGTCCGATTCCGACGGATCTCATGGTCCGTCAGAGGCTCCGATGAGGCTTGCGTGGGTACAGACCATTCTCGACTGATTCTTGTTACCTTCTGTTGTCGCTGTTTTGAGGACATAAGCCTTGGATTTTGTCTGCATTGTGGTTCTTCAGATTTACAAAAACAAATGCATTTTCAACAGGATCTCAGAATTTCACAATCCTCCACCTTGGACTCTCGTAGACAAAGAGTGTCTACCTTCGATCCCTTCCTTCTTCAGAATGTTTAATTAAAGAGAAATGAACCGTAAAAGCTTGCAGGAAATTAAGTATCACTAGGTTTGCATTCACTCGGGGCCTAGTAGAAGCTCCTAGTGCCAGAGAAATATTTTCAAGGCCTACGAACGAGGCCGCCCCAGAGATATTCTTCATGAAATATGAAAAGAAAGGTGGCAGGATATGCTGGTTCTTCGGGCTCTCCGCAAATTCTCATACTCAGGGTTGGTTTCTAGATACATTTGAGATATATCATACATGTTCACATATTAGTGACATCGGACAAAAAAACAGGGAAGTGCCACTCAGAGAATCGATGGCATCCGTTGCTATTTCCTCCCCAAAGCTGATCTCAACTTCTCAAAGTACATCTTCATTGAAACGGGTACTCAGGCATACTTATCCGAACCCCCTCTCTTTGTATACATTCGAACTTATTGCAAAGTGGTAGTAGTCAACTTTTGTCTCCACCAAGTATCTAACAATCATGTTGATGGCGCTCACTCCATCCCTAATATCGAGCTAACGGCCCTTGCTTTAGTAGTCTTAGATGACATGGAAGAGTATCATCGTCTCTCCTCTAAAACAGCTATGTTCTCCGTCCTAGCCAAAGTCCCGACTTTAGGTTGGTTTGAAATCCGAAAGGGTTAAAGCTCGCCAGACCCGCAACCTATCTTACCTTGGGGATGCTGAAAACATGCCGGCTCCTGGTTCCCCACTGCTGTGTTAAATTATCTTTACCATTGAGAAACAGCAATTTGATATCAAGCACAACAACACTGAAGCAATCAACAAATTCATTCGGGTATAAGGTAGAACGACTTGCCACTACTCGTCAAACTGTAGAAAGGCACCTGTATGTGATCCCAAGTTTCAGGAGTGATGGATAACCAGTTCAGAGTTCATGGTGCTGGATGGTTGAGGATCTGTAATACAAGTCGTATCTTTCCCCAAATTGTGCCTCCTCATCTGCAAGAGCCAGCATCACGTTAGCTGAAATTTGCGCGGACATGATCATGCGCCAGCAATGACTTGAAGCAGTTACGGTTGAACATTGCAAGTTCGCGTTTTTGTCTCTTTTCGGAAGCTTCTTGGTGGTCCAGGCTTCTAGTAGGTAGAATAGACCAATCGGGATCGATTTTGGTCTTGATCCCACCCTGGTTTCAGCTCTCGGTTTTGGGTGGGTCTGCAAACCACTATCGACGGCAGACTTCGACTTCAGCTACCTTCAGTGATGAACCTCAGTGAGATCCCACCTGGGATATCTCTTCTCATAGAATGAAGATCTAATAATTTGATAAAAGTATAAGTAAGCCATGAAGTATCATGGCTGACCTTACCTCTGTGCATTCCCATTCCCATCGTCATCGTACTTCTCGTATTCCATAACACCAGCGACATATTTACATTTCGATAGCCACCATGTAAGTCAGCTCGAGAGCATCACAAATCCACGGCTGTATCCATCCATACTGACATTTCCAGGATCACCATCCTCTCCCTCGAATATGGCGGGCACAAGATAGACAACCCCGAGGTCCTCACCCGCGTCCAAGAGCACATGGACAACAAAATACCGCTATACATAAGCAACAACAATCTCGGCGGCGACCCCCTGCCGCGCACGCTCAAACGTTTCACGGTCTACTACCAGCAAGACGGGTACCTCAAAAAGCGCAGCATGGACGAGTCCGGCATTCTTGATTTCTCGTGGGACATCACAGGAATCCGCTGGGGCTACGAGAAGGACGCCAAAGATGGTGACAAGTTTCCAGCAGACAAAAACTACGTCACTAGACAGTATCGTGAGAGACCCGCCGTGTGGGAGCATCTATTTTGGAATTTGGATATGGATACCGACTTCGTGGTGTGCAATGAGAAGTTGGGCGGTGATCCAGCAGTGGGCTCAAGGAAGACGCTGGAGATTACCTACCAGCGTACCCACGTGGGGCAGCGGTTTGAATCGGCGAGGTTCAGAAGTGATCAGTATTCTGTTTCGGGAAAAGAGGGAGAGAACGTTCGGTTTGCTGAGAAAGTTAAACTTTTCGGTGCCAGGTGAAGTTT
Organism: Rutstroemia sp. NJR-2017a BVV2; assembly: GCA_002946415.1. NCBI lineage: Eukaryota > Fungi > Ascomycota > Leotiomycetes > Helotiales > Rutstroemiaceae > Rutstroemia > Rutstroemia sp. NJR-2017a BVV2. The sequence goes on along the minus strand of NJPS01000013.1, from coordinate 880,415 downwards.
TCGCGATAGGGTACTCTCTTGGTGAACACTCACTCGTCATGGGAATGCTCTCCCTTTGTCATGCTGTGGGATTCGCCCATTACAGCAGTCCTTTCGCTTCTTGAACTGGGCTCAATAGGGAGCATTGTCTATCCCTCTCTTCAAGCATATATGGAGCATTATCTGCCCCTCTTTTCAAGCATATATAGAGCATTATCTGTCCTTCTTTTCAAGCTTATATGGATCCTTAAGATCCCACTTAGTCAGTTGAGCAATCAAGCATATTCTACTTGATACTCTTCACACTCTTCACCCCTGAACAAAGGTTAACTTTTTTCGTAGCAACACTCACTAACCTTTGGCTATTTTTATTGTACTCTCTTCCCCTCTACACAAAGACTAAGAGCTTTCACGCAAATGAACTTTTTCTGTGCATATATTGAATATTTCCTTGTACTAGGAGAAGCATTCTATAATTCATTTGACGCTTGGTTCTGATGATGCACAATGAGCATGCTTGGGAGAGGTGGGAGTCCGACGTAAGCGTGCGGTTCCCATGTGGAGATCGATGGGAAAATGGACTCGATTCACCGCAACTACGATGTCTCATGTGTTTATCCATTTATAAATTCGATGGTAAACTTGCCACAACTTCAATACGCCGAACCCAGAGAAAAATCTAGAGAATCTTGAGAACAGTTTCAGACAGGCGCTACAGTGCCATCGTGGACTACGAATGGAGTGTTCGAAAGGTACGTCGTTGTGCGTGTAAAACCCCACGCGAGAGGATGCGGCCACTTTCATGCTTCGCAAACTCCGGTGGTACGAAGAACGTTTACCACGTCTCTACTAATCACTCCGAATTTGTCAGACAGCCCGCCTGTAACATTTTTCTTATAAAAATTCTCGAAAATGCAGCAGGGGAAGAAGCTTCTCACTTCAGCAATTTTGTTTGAATAATATATTTCAAATTAGCGGCCGTCATTACACATAAGGCAACTTGGCCGAGTGGTTATGGCGCCAGTTTCAGGAACACCTGATTCAAATCTACTGGTTCGAAAGAGCGAGGGTTCGAATCCCTCAGTTGTCAAAATGTTTTGTTTTTTAAATCTCGAAAAGGACGTTTTTGTTTTGTTTCGAATAGCAACGGGCTGGTCGCTGCCTGTGATGTAATTTTAGTGTTTGCGATCGCGGGGCATGGCGGGGTTTTTTATCTCGGGCGCTGGATGGTGGGTTCGGCTGTCGATATTTTCGGGTAACTACCGGATGCCCCTCCTTTTCCCTTCTGTCTGGAAATGTTTTCCACAGCGCAGATGTGTACTGCGGATAATAGCAATATAGGCAGGCTCTTGATGAACAGCACTCGAAACATATATCATGAAACTTTGCATAACCCGTCATCATACTTCAGCCTCACTCGGCACAATCAGCGGTTCTTAGATCAGCCTCACCCCTCATCGCTTCTCATAACTGCTTTCTTAAAGCAAAGTTCGTAGTATAAATACAGCCTGTCCAAATGTTCTCTCCTGTAAACGCGGAAAAACTCATCGTGCACTCAATGTAGGAAGTTCCGCAGCTTGTGGACCTCGAGAATCTGGGAATGCAAGAGTGAGTCATATCTATTCATCCTTTAATGGCAAGATACTTGCTTCTACTTACCTCGAAGACAGGAAGCTACAAATCAGCTTCGTCTGTCATAGGTTTCGGATCATTAGCTCAGGAGTATTCGGCATGGGGAAAGAGCCAGTCAAGAACTGCGATTGAGACTTTTTGCTACGTTGGACGATGAAGTTCTTGACGATGGGAGATGCTGGACTCTGAGTTGTCCATTGCGAAAAAGGCGTGATTAGCAACAGTTTTGTGACCACGGCCTTAAGTTCAGTGAACAAATAGACAGCGGTATTGAAAAATTGACAGTGGTGATATGCTACCGTCGAGGAAGTTGTCTTCACGCGTGGAAAGCGAAAATCCCGTACCATACTGGATAACGGGGGAAAACTGGTGCTGAGACCCATGATCTGTTGGAAATCGCATGGTCGGATGGCAGCTTCGTCTTCTCACGGCAAGTGGAAGAAAATATATAGCTCCAGGTCGTTCCATGATTTGAATGAATATGCCAGTGAATTTGAATTCGAATCAGGAAGACCTCGGGGATTAAGAGGAACTACCGAATTGAGGCCCGGGCTAAGAGAAAGTGGGAGAGAGAGGGGAGCTCCCAAGGTAAGAAACTTGGAATGAATGCAAAATGCAAAATTCGGGCATAAGAATTGCCAGCGCTGTAACCAGGACACTAGGATCCAAAACGCATATATTCAAACTTAAATGAGATATCATGTAGGTCATTATAATCACCAAAATACACCAATACAGATATCAAACAATCTTCGAACTCCCAAATACCTATTAACATAGACTTAAAATCACGCACTACCGCCCACGCTACCCAAAGACATCAAAGTCAACCTCCCTCTCGTCAACAACCATGCCCAAACCCCCAACACAAACCCAACATTAAAGAAATCAAAAACTAACGCTCCACCAAAAATGATCGAATGGTACGTCCACGCATTGTCAGCCGTCATATGAATCTTCGTCACCGCAATCGCCCAGGGTAACATCCAGAGGAGATTACTGCCAAGAGACTGTATAAAGTAGAGGTTGGGAGTTGTGCTAAGTAGGATGGCAGCCATTTGCGTTTGGATCGCGTAAAAGATATAGCACCAGTCGATTGTCTGGCGAATGTTAGATATATGATCATCAGTTAGGGGCAGAGAGTAGAACACTTACGCGCCACATCTTTTCCGTGATGAGAGCTACCGGCTCAGATTCCGAAAGGTAGAAAGAGAATTTCCTGATGCCCCACAATGAGAGAAAAATACAGAACGGAATTTCGACAGCAAGAGCGATTGCGCAAGAGACGAACGCGGGTCGAGAGATTGCTATTTTATTTCTCAGTCGTGTGTCTTCCACGGCGGGAAGAAACGAAACTTACTGTAGAGGTCCCTGAGGGTTGCTTTTGGCTTCTTTTCATGTGGGCCAACTTGAGCTCGCCATTCTCCCCACCCATGACCGACGAATGCTGATGTCGAAGCTTCCAATGCGTTCACAGGAACCATCACTATGCCCCATCGTATGTTATTGAAGACCCCCCATGCGGTTGCATAATTCAAGCCCATCGAGACGATTCCGTGAATAAGCCAGAGATAAATTGCGTTGCGTAAGGCGGACTCGAAGAAAGTCCATCTACCCGGCTTGATCAGGGTCCATAAGGAGGCAAAGTTAACTCCGGGTTTCCCTTCCCGTCCGCCAATAGAGCGTTGCATTTTAATGGCAATGTATATGAAGTATATGAGGCCGCAGAATGCAGATGACAGATCGCATGTCATTCTGACCAGAGCTTGTGTGTTGATAGTTGGCGTAAAGGATCCGACATGGAATTTGGAGATAATCAGCAAGTCAAGAATAATGTTGACTGCAAATTGAATCGTACTAATTAACAGTGGCACATCTGGATGATCTAAAGCTCGTGTAGAACTTGCTACTGCGACGCTCATAGAGGAGGACAAAGCTTGTACTGAAGATATTCTGACATAGTTGAGCGATGCTTGTCTAACAGCTTCAGGGACAAATGCGGAGGCTAGACGTTCAGCGCTCCCGATGAAAACCACTGTCATGATAGCTCCGAAGAAAACTTGGAAGGCGATGAGAGTGTAGGTTAGATTTAGTCGCGATTGCAAATTTCGTGTCGACTTATCGCCAATGATAACCCACGCGGCTCTAGGTAGACCTTCATTGAGAACTTCAACGATGACTCCAATATAGGTATATGAGTCCGTAGTCACAACCTTGCTAGAATCAATGTTCGCGACCCAAAGTTTGCTGAGTGTGCCATAGAGGGCAGGGAGAATGAATGCTCCTAGATTGAATAACAGTGAACCGGGGTATCTGTAGAATGTCAGCACCAAGCACCGATCGCGACACTTTCATGGAAAACACGAACTCTTCTCGCCTGAACAATTTTTTCCATTTGATCTTACCAACCGCCCGCTGGCTAGGATTTTCACTCGTGAGCTCGTTACTCGCCACTCCAAAATCGTCATCTTTTGCCGACACCATCCTGTATCTGATGCTGCTGAACGAAGAACTCATGTTGCGCGGTATTCGAGACTTTTTATCCAGCGACGAAGTCAATGAGGGGTAACTCATGATTGACCAGGTGTGGAAGAGCGGGCGAGAAGACCATTCTCTGTGCCGTGATTGGATGTTTGTGCGACCACCACACCAATCAGATGATGGACGTGGAATGCGGTGGCATTCACTCATTCACACACTTATCCAATCACCCAAGTCATGATTGACGCTTCTTGCTTGCTTTTCGTGAAGAATATTGACGGCGTCACAAACCGTGATGCGCTCATCATCAACAATGGAATACAACGCATAACGGCGTCGCTATGAATCAGGCTCCTGAAACGAGATGTCGACGGCCCAGCACTTTTGTTGGAAATGAGTAGCTATGTTCACGGCCCAAAGCATGAGACCATAAACACGCACACTGAAAAGTATGCTGATGAGAGATTTCCAAGACTATATGTGTGGACTGGGGCGTTTATGGCTTCACGTTGACCCGGAGGTTACCAGCAGTCGGCTGAAAAATGCCTCGTGAAAGGCGTCGACAAATCGAAACTGGGGGAAAAGCATCGGATTCCGGTAAATGCACTCGGATCCGAAACTGCAACATGCACGTGCCGAAAGAGTCGTGCGCAGACCGAATGTTCCGGGTGGTCAAAGGAAGGTTTGTGAGCCTCTTAATAATCGCCTCGCAGCTACCCCGCCCAAGCCAAACCAGCTTAATACGTCGAAAGATTAGTGAACAAACTCACGATGGTTCTGATTACTCTGCACCGAGCCATATAGCTAGTTGTATGGCTTCAATTACCCACATAATCGATTACCTAATTTTTGAACAATGCTTCTTCTGTCCTTAGTCCGCATTGCTATCGAAACTGCTCGTTGTCCATGACCTCAAGCGGGGTAATTATGCCCCTCACCTCGCAAGTCTAGAAGGACCAGAGACCTTTCATGCCATCGTCCATTGGAAGATACAAGCTATATCACCGATAAAAGTTAGATTAATTAAACTGGCGGGGTCAAAACATACCAATGAAGAAACAGGTACCCTCGGCCACAGCTGGTGAGATATGCTGTCATCGATTCTTTCCTTTATCTCCTCCCTACCCCACTTTCACATTCCTCTGCTTTCGTCCCACAAGCTTTCTTGTTGCCTACATAAATAGCTTCATAGCAAGCCGTGAAAACACATCAGCTATTGAATACCATCAAACCTCTCCCTACAACTATCAAAAATACAGCAGCTTCACTCGTCGACATGCCATCTCTCCCAAAAACCTACAAGGCCGCCGTCTTCGAGAAGGCAGATCAGCCATTCACCATCAAAGACATCGAGCTCAAGGAGCCTTCCGAGGGCCAAGTCCTCGTCAAAGTCCTTGCCTGCGGTGTCTGCCACTCTGATGCCGTCGTGCAAAGTGGTGGATTTGGAAACGGCTTCCCCATAATTCCAGGCCATGAGATTATTGGCAATGTGGCCGCCGTTGGACCCGGAGTTACAAAGTGGAAGGAGGGAGACAGAGTAGGAGGACCATGGCACGGTGGTCACGATAGCATCTGCAAGCAATGTCAGCGCGGTCAGTTCCAGATGTGCAAACAAGAGGCTATCAATGGTGTAACCAGAGATGGAGGATATGCAGAGTATGTCCTCTTAAGGAGCGAGGCCGTGGTTAAGGTCCCAACAGATATCGATCCTGTTGAATACGCACCAATTCTTTGTGCTGGTATCACAGTCTTCAACTCGATCCGAAAACTTCAAATCACACCGGGAGAAACGGTCGCTATTCAAGGACTGGGTGGGTTGGGACACTTGGCTGTGCAGTATGCGGCGAAAATGGGATACCGTGTTGTAGCATTGAGCTCGGGCGATAAGAAGAGAGATTTCGCACACAAACTGGGCGCCCATGATTATATCGATGCTTCAAAGGATGATCCATCCAAGAAGTTGACCGAAATGGGCGGCGCAGCGCTCATTGTTTGCACTGCTCCCAATCCAAAGGCTATTTCACCTTTGACTGCTGGATTGGCTGCTGGTGGACATCTGTTGGTCTTGGCTCCTTGCGGCGGTATTGAGATAAACTCAATTGATCTGATATCCAAGGCAGTTTCAGTCAGCGGATTTCCATCTGGACATGCATTGGACTGCGAGGAAGCCATCGATTTTACCAAGTTGCATGACATTAAATGTATGGTGGAGAAGTTCCCACTCAAGGATGTTCAAAAGGCTTATGATCATATGCTGAGCGGCGATGTTCGATTCAGAAGTGTTTTGGTCATGGAGTAAATCGGAATGGATGAGCAAAGCTGAACGACGGTCAACATATCCAGTCGAAAGAAAAGGGAGGGTTGTGGATTAATAATTCTTATGAACAATGAATATTTTTATGATGAATGAACATTTTTGTCACTTCTCTTGAGATTTTGCAGCACTTTTGGCCCTAGAAATGATCAGCTTAACTCTGAATTCGCGTTCATTTGGAAATTAATTTGCTATGACTTCCCTACAAGTACCACCTCAATTTCTAACGTGGAAATCGGGGTGTTCTTACCCTGCCATCTCAGATCAGACGCCTTTTGGATAATGGCCATTGGACATCACTGAGTCACACTGCTTCAGTTGACAGTATTCTTAGGGGTTTAAAATTCAGCTCTACTCAAACGGTTGGCAGGATAATGTAGTCAGATACGCATTGATTCTTGGGAATGAATAGCCATCCATGTCATGCGATGGGCAGGTCAGATGGGGTAGGGGTCACGTGTGGGTCTGAGGAGGAGGTCTGTAGAAATATGTCAGCGTATTGAGGTGTGCAGGCTGGGTTATGTAAAGTTGTAATTGCTATTTAGTTGATTGAAATAGGGGATTTGAATCCCGAAAGTATCTTTTGAGAGATATGTTTCTGTTTGGGTATTCATATTTTGGTCTAAAAATCCACGCAGATCCTGGAAAATTCCAGATGTAATGTGCCGTTGTTTGGAAGGACTTGATGCGAGAAGAATATTGAGGAACAGGCTAACTCAACCAGACTGGAATAAGTTATGCCAAGTGCGAGTCAACAACGATCATGCTATTCCTTCGAAACCGAAATAGGGCATGATTATTCTCCCAATAACTTAGTATGGCGAGGGGGGACGGTGCACCTCCATTTATCATGACTATGATAACGGCATCGTGCAGCATCCCAAGGCATAATATCATCCCTTTTAACCCTGGTCATCTCGTACATTATCTCGGCATAGAATTCCTGACATTGACTGCTTGTGTTCGCGATCATGAAGTCTTTGGCAGCATCCGGCTTTACAGCCACCGTCCAGGTATCCACCATCAGACGACGGAGTGGCGACGATTCATGTCCGGTTCTCGCATAAATGTTATTAATCACGGCCCTGTTCATAAAACATATCGAACCATTATTTACATAACACCTGCGTGTGTCATCCATCAAGTAGTCCATTACAACTGAACTAAATTCGAGGTCCAGGATGTACTCTCCCAAGATCCAGCACGAAGCTTTAATATACCATTTCATGGCGTTTGTCCTTGTCGTCTTCGAGCTGTTGCTTACGCTTACGATCTTGCCGAGATACATCCATTTCAAATACACGAGGAAAGCAAGTGGTATTTGCTCTGGTATCTCAACTACTTTGGTCTGTCCTGATTCCCATTGTTCGCTACAAGCGGCGTTGAAGAATGGGGACCTGTGACAGAGTAGTTTGGTGGGAACAACGAACTCAACCTTTTCCTGACCTACTACAACAGTGGTGAAAGAACTGACAGAATAAGCCTGCCAGGCGACAATCTCAGCGTCACCATGAGCACAGGCCAGTTCTTCGGCATCAGCATCTTCTTCGTCCGGCTCCGGATCTTCTCCTTCTCCTTCAGCATCACTGATTTCCATTAGATCGTTTGCAAACCCTTCGACATTGCGGCCATCGGCAAGTTGCTGTGCAGAATAAGAAGCATAGATATCAGCTCCTTTGACGCCAGTACCGATATTAAGAGCATTCTTGGGGATGTTACTACCGTTAGCAGTGATGTGGAGACTGCGGCTGCCAGTCGCTGTCTCTTGTTTCTGTTGCGTGGGAAAGCGATACATGTCGGGTCCTCCAAACAATCTCCTGTACCAGTCAGCCAAAATTCTAAGCAGATATTCAAATAAAGCTTTCATGGGAGGGAATCAAAGAGCAGATCAAAGAGCAGATCAAAGAGCAGGTTTCTGGGGGTCGTTACTTAGATAAAGGAAGATATGCTTGAAAGAAGATGGTTGTTCAGAATATCCTAGAGTGTTTGTTGTAATATTGTTCAGATTATTATAATCGTCGGCATTCGCTTAGCCCTCCTACGAAAGGCTTCGCCTTCTAGTCGGTGAAAGCGAATGCCGACGATTAGTGTTCTCATCTACGTTTCATTTTTCGTTTTTACAACGGATTGATATGTCGTTGTAGTGCAGCTTACAACCAAAGAAGATTGGGTTAGTGTGGGCCTATGTGGCACTGGCACACTACTGCCGACGCAACGTTGCTGATTGTTCGGGAAGTTCAAAGATAGACATAGCTGTCTGTCAATGACAGTGTTTAGGGCACCGTGGTCTACCGGGGTTCAGTGCTAGGAAAATGCAAAAATCGTAAAGTCGAGGTTGAAAATAATGTGATTGTGTGAATAGGGGGATCCCCGCAAGCGGGTCTCGTTGAAAGTAGAAAATCCTGTTTGTATTGTAAATAATATGAGCGCCCAGAACGTGAAATGAGGGAACACTATCCGTAGAAGATAGTTTGGACTTTCCACACAACTAAGTATTGGCAGAACTTAAGGGCACTGATAACGGGTATCCTCGTTCTTGTGATTATGATAATGACACGAATCCTCTGCCCAAATGTCCGTAATCCTGTATCCATCCCTAGCTTTGCTTATCGCCTGTTCAAAAAACTCTGACTGGAAGTCTTCATTAGTTGTATGCTTAAAGAGAATTTCTTTGAGATTCCCGCGATTGGCGCGTGAGATGCAGGCATCGATCACCAAACGACGAAGTGGTGAAGTAGCATCGGCGGTATGTAAGTAAACATAGTCGATAACTGCTTCAGATATACACCATACTGTGTGTTCCTTCCGGTGACAATCGTGTGCGACGTTTATCATTTGGTCCATCACCACATTGCAAAATCTAGATGCTTGGAGATAATCTCCTAATACCCAACATTGCGCTAAGGCTAGCCACTTTACTCCCCAGTGCTCGTGGGATTCGGGCGGTATAATCGGACACGGGCTATAAGTAATGTTTCCAAACGCGCCGGTATAAATCCACACCAGGAATGCTTTGAAACTAGTTGGATCATGCTCTGGCAGCTCGATAATGCATTCATCTGTTGATTGCCACTTGCTACTGCATGCTGCTTTGAAGAAAGGCGACCAGAAGAAAAGCGGTGCAGAGGGCACTATGAACTCGACCATTGCTTGACCCACCAAGACGGTAACAATCGCCTTCTTGCTGTAGAATTCAGCATCTTCTAGTTTGGGCATTTGGAAGTCCACTAATCCAAGGCCCATATCGTCAATAATATCGTCCATTTGGCGTATGGAGTGACTGAATGTTTTCACTAAAGATCAAGGTGGAGTATTTCACGCGGTTCAATAACTTCCCCTGGATACAGCTTTCCAAACCTTTGTGTAGATTTGGTAGGGACAAGCCGAAGAATCGACGATCACTTGCGAGGTTAAGTATTTGACAAAAATAGATTGTTCAGCAATTAATCTATCTAAGCAACTGTTCATAACACTGCTGAAAATTTAGAAGTTAGCGACTGTTCAGGTTATGTCTTTGTCAATACTACAAAGGATGAGTGTGGCTGTTGTAAAGCTTTTAGTCTAGCGAGCCTAACATCCTTTCTTACGGCATATTTTAGAATACTGAGTCCTAGAGGAGTGCTTCACCACGCCTGAGTCCATCTAGGTAGCGGTCGATGAGTTTCTCCATCCAAGATTCGAAAATTATGGTGCTAGCATCTCAGATATCCCACTCGAGATATTGGCTTGGGACGTCCCTTGGCACACAGTATTTACGCGAACTCCTGAGACGTAGTCGCTAAGATGGCTGAACGTGGACTCTCCGATACGTCTGATCTCGTACGAAGCGAGGGGTATTCAGAATTCTATGGCTCAGATGAAGAAGTTGTGCACTACGGTCGGAAATATACTGAGTTTCGAGTGGACCTTCTCGTCGCCTGACTTTGGGTTTGATATCTGATATCTGCACGTCTCGATTTCCCGCAATCCTGTATCTCTGCGGACGGAGAAGTGCGGACGGAGAATCGCGGATAGAGAAGGGTAGATGAGGGTTCGCCCCAAAAACGTTGATAATTCGTTTGTTTGCCAGTGCAATCGTTCCTACGCACGCTGACTGTGACCTTCCTGTAGCGAGTGCCACTGCGTGGGATTTTATCCAGGAAAGAACGACTAAATCGTAATGTTCTCACCTCACCACAGCGAAACGAAATGAAAATTCGACGCGATTTGACTCTTGCAAATACATTAAAAATCATCTTGAAAGTCAAGTTCTCGAGTTATGTATCGTAAGCATCCCTTGATATGTACAGCCATTCCTTCCTTGCCGCATATACAAAAATTTACAAGTCATCATGAACATTATATACCTTCTCATCCACCTCTTCCAACTCTTCGCTCTCCACCACCTCCTCTTCATCGGCAACATCATCCTCCCTAACCTTTCATCCATGAAAACAAATCAGCAAAAGTACCTCTCAATTCACACCACAACTGCAACTGTCACATCCCAACACACCACAGCACAAAAATACGAACTAAGGCACAACAACATCCTTCTCTCTCACCTTCGAGATCTTGAAACCTCCCGGAACCATGGTCTGGAAGACGCCATTGGGATCATACTTCTTCGCCGCCGCCCTAATCTTCGCAACATTCTTCGCACCGTAGCTTTCGAGCGGTTTCTGCGTCTTGTAGGCGTAGTCGAGGTAGATGAAGGGGTTGGATTTGCCGATGCTTTTTGCGTAGGTGGAGAGTTCGCTGATGAGCCAGTCGCCTTGGGATTGGAAGAATTTGTCTTGCGATGCGCCGTTCCAGGCTAGGTAGGTTTGGAATACTAAGTGGAAGGGGCATTAGTTGGGAGGATAGTAGATGGGTAAGGGGTGGAGGGAGACATACGGACTACAGTTTCGTTAAAGCGGTCGAAGCCTAACATGTCCCCACCTTTCTCGGCACCGATTTTTCCAAAGACGGTAGGGATGGGTTGGAACATGTTTTGCATGGTCCAGTTGCCCTTTGCTCTGGCTTTGATCTTGGGGATCAGAGCATCGTGAAGCTCGATGGCTTTGGTGAGGACGCGGACGTCGTTCTTGAATGTAAGTGTTATGAATGAGTCACTACATAATCATTGTTAGCTGGCTTATTTTGATGGGCGATAGACCAGCAGGGTACACGCACCGATAGCCACCGGCTTGCTCGAGCTCGATGGTGAGATCAGTCATGTTAGTGATTCTCATCGAGTCAGATGTATTTCCAGGGATGGCGAGGAATTCTTTGAATGCTGGTGGAGCAACGATGGGGCTGGTGTACTCGTATGCATTGATGATGATGGTCTGGTTCGTAAGGGTGGAGTACTGCCAGATACCAATAGCAGACCCATACGGATCGTTGTTAATGTTGTTGCCAAAGTTTACCATGGCCTGGAGCTGTTGGGGCGTAGTACTAGACGGATATGTCACGACACCACCCCAGATGTTGTTGGGTGCATTGTCACCTCCAACGAAAGTCTCCAAGTCGAGTCGAGTGACGATACCGAAGTTACCTGAACCACCCTTGAGAGTCTGAAAAAGGTCTGGGTTCGTCTTGTTGTTGGCATTAATGATCGAACCATTTGCGAGTACGACCTGAAAGTGAACATGTCAATATTGGGCATTGCTCAAAAAGAGGACAGTACTCAATCTTACCTCAAAGTTCGCGACGCCGTCACAAACCATACCTTTTCGACCAGCATAAAACGAATTGCCACCACCAATCGCAAGACCGGCAACACCAACTGTGGCCGCACGGCCTCCCGCAACGGCTACACCATACTTGTCCGTGGTCTCATATACCGATAGCCATCGAGCACCTGGAAGCACTGCTGCAGTGCTATTCTCGGGGTGGTAAGTGGTTGAGTTCATCAACCCAAGATCGATCGTCACACCATCCACGATGCTTGCCGCGCCTGCCCACTGCAACACAAAATTGTCAGTTATTTCTATGCTCAGGACTTTTTCTATGGGCATAAAGGTGATCGCATCATATTACGTAGCATTGTTTTAACCACAGACTTTTTACCCATCAATCCAACATTAAAAAGAAAAGAAAAAACACGAACTGTTGTATGTCCACCACTCCTAACAGCAAATTTACACTCCTGCTTCTTATTCGCCTTGACCAATGCCACCACCGCTCTCGAAACCTCACTCGCATCTTGTGGCTGTATAATACAATACGGGTCCAATTGCGCCGCCAAGGACCAATATGAACCTACTCGCGCCGTATATACTTCCTGACCTGGGTATGTAAGTCTATCCGCGAGGCCGGCAGATGCTAAGGCGTTACACTGGACAAGGAACATTGATGTCAGCTTATCGATCTCGATGATGCAGAATCCTGGACCTGCGGGGGGTGACGTACGCAGAATTGGGTCGAGGCATTATTAGCAGCAAAGTTTGTAGCACCAGAACTGCCAATGATTGTTGAAACCACAGCTACCTTTCCAAGTTTCATCTTGACTGATTTGTCGAGAATTGGGTGTGACAAATTGGAATGGGATTGGGTTTGGGATGGGATGGGATGGAAAAGAGAACAAAGCAAAAAACAAAAAAAGGAACCCCTTTCTTAACTTTGACCCAAGCTATGCTTAATAGCTACAACTCGAATACAACGCTGTGCTTGCAGCAGCGGAAATATTGTATCCACACTGCACCAGTAAACACCTTCCCATCCCAGTCAAGGCCTTGCCTCTCATATTCCGTTCTGGGCCTGCTCCGTTGTACCTGTCATCCTGTTTGGTCCCAGCAGAAAGGACCGCAGCACCATTGGATGGACAGCTGCATCCGTCTGCATGTGTCAGTAACGTACGCACAGTACCATGAGCAGAACCTTCTTTTCGATAGGCCCTATCCCGGGTCTTGCGTCGGCGCATTACCTAAACCGAGCCTTGAGCGAATCCGGCCCCACATTCCGTGAACGACAGGTAGTTCGAGGCGAGAGAGAACGGCCGGTTTTCCCCACATGGGATGGAGCCTGTCATAACTACTTCTGCCGAGGGCATATGCGGGGCGTCCCGTAGTGCTAGGCGAAATGCCGATATTTTCCAACGGTTGCGCCGCTCTTTTTCGCTGCTACTTGCGGGCCCTAAATTGATGTGAGATGGAAAATGTGGAGAGGTAATTAAGATGTCGACATGGTGTTGCTAGGTGCGACATTTGTCCCTCCTCGTATACTAGAGCAGACCGGAAAAGCATCCATTTCTATCACAAAAGTGCTCGGATAGACAATTCCCCGATGTAACCAGCCCGTGTCAGTCCAATGCAGCCATAATTGCCCAGAGCCATACCCAACCCGGGATATTCAAGGTCCAAACTCGGATAATTTTTGGTAAGGAAGCGTATTGGCTCCTTGTGTTGCTGACATGGAGTACCGACATGGTGCGGAAAGTACCGCTGTTGAGTTAAAAGGACTCAGTTGAAAGGACTTTGCTTTTTTATGGCTCGTGCAGTTTCTGAATTGATTATGTCGATGATATTCCTTTTTGATATTACGTTCGCTTGCTTGTCTGTTTGGTAGCGATTTTGTCGGTATATTCACCTTGATGTCCCTCGAAAGGAAGGATGGCACCCGCTATGCTTATACATCGTTGCTGCGCATTTAGCTCCTGTATTTTGTTTAAGGCGACAGCAGGTCTGGCGACAATATGGTTACTACTACATTGATAGCTGCGGTACCTGCGCCAGCCGGTTATGTGGTTGATTTTGCGAATCCTCAAAGACATGGTGAGGTTGCTGGATATTGGGTTTTTGGCGTAGGGCTGGTTCTGAGTTTCGCCTGTTTGGCCATGAGAGTTTATACCAAAGTCTTTGTTGCAAGGAGCTTTGCCGTTGAAGATTGTGAGTTCAATGATGCCCTATTCATCTACTCAATTTTGAGCTCAATCACTAACATTTTTCATATAGTCTGTATGATACTGGCTTGGGTAAGTGAGATGGTACCGTTCGACGTTCGACGCACTAACAAAGGAAATGTTAGATATTTGGTGTTGCGGTACAGAGTCTTTTAATTCGTAAGCTCTGCTCCTTCTACCGCGCGCGGAGCTGTTTACTGACAGGATTCAGACCTCTGGCTACGAGAAGCCATTGGAGTGCATGTTTGGGAGATTCCCATAGAAAGATATAACTTCTACAATATAGTGAGTCCAGAATGGTCCCCTGAGCTTTCCAATCTAAACTGACATCGCATATCTAGATGATTATGAGCGCCTCCGTTACCTATGTTCCCTGCCTAGGCCTATCTAAATTCTCCTTACTCCTTTTCTACCACCGCTTATCTCCACTTCGATGGTTCAAAATGGCTGTCTACTTCCTCATGTTCGTTGTAATAGGTTACAGCTTCGCCATAATATTCGCACTTATCTTTCCATGCAGACCTGTGTCTAAGAACTGGGACGCACGGATTACAGGAGGGACATGTATTAACCGTGCTGCGATCTATACAGCCACTGCCGCGGTCAACATCGCTACAGATATCGCTCTGTTGACGCTCCCCATTCCTATGATCGTCCATTTGCGGATGCCCAGCGTGCAGAAAGTGGGCTTGATTTTCATCTTTGCTGTGGGTTCGATGTAAGTTCGATTCCACTATTCAGATCATATGCTTCAACACACACTAATGTGCTGAAATTAGGACTTGTGTTACAAGTATAGTCCGGCTCACAGTCATTTTACCTATGCTGACAAACATCGATCAGACATGGGCAGTGTCTATTCCTTGTGTCTGGATGTAAGTTTCTACCTGTTTGTTTGAGCATTAGCGTCATTCTTCATCGCTCCCATATCTGTCGGCATGGAGCTAACCACTATCCCCCCAGTCTTGTGGAAGCCAACCTTGTGATAATTTGCGGTTCATTCCCTGTGGTTCGACAATTTCTTCACCACGTCGCCCCAGGATTGATTGGCGAAGGAAGCTCAGCCCAGTCTGACAGGAGTGGCAGCTATGGACTGGAGACGATCGGTCAAAAGGCATCAAGGCCTAAACGCTCACGTACGGGAATGACGACCATCGATGATATAGATCTGGAGGGAAGATATGCAGAGCATACGGTTGAGATATCAGCAGAAGAGAGGCGAGATAGTGACGGTGGGAGCGAGACTCATATCGTGAAGACGGAGGTTATGACAATGAAGTATGAGAGTAAGGTCTGATGGAGTTCAGGAAAGTGGAAGACGAAATGCCAGTGTGTTGTCGCAGTGCGCGTCAACAAGTTCTGTCGAGTGCATGATAATGGTAATTGTCTTCGGACTGCAATGGCTAATCCCACGTTATGAGGAACTTACTTGGTTTACTGGACGATATTGTGAAGTATTTGAGTCCAATGCCTCATGCCCCAGTGTTAGTAGATGATATTGAAGAAGTGATCAGAATACATAATTGGTGCAGCTAGCCCGTGCGCTGCTCGTCCCATTCTTAGGCAGGCTAATGTTCTTTGATATGATTGTACTTTAGGCGATACATTTGTTGCTTCGCATAGCGGGAGAGAGGTTCCTAGGCGGTCTGGAGAACACAAAACTTGGCGAGACGACGTCAATGCCGGCTAGCCAGTAAGTGAAGATAAAATTTTCTATTCTTAGTCTTTTTCGGACATCACGAAAGTGCTTGCGGAAGTAATTGTCGCACAAGATCAAGCCATCTTCCCATCAGCAAGTCCAGAAGCCTGGGAGTTGATAGAATCGAGTATGGTTTCGCATTGATATTTCAAATGAGTCCCAAGCGTCATGCAAGAAGGGACTTGGAGATTATGGAGGAACCCCAATTTGGGTTGATGGGCTGCGGTCATTAGAATAACCACAATGACGGTCGGGCGCAGACCAATAAATGGACGACAACACCTCATTCTCGACGACGGGGGCTGAATCAGCTATCATCATGGTTACCATTTGGTCAATCATATGTCGTCGTGCAGCGTTGTGGTAGGGAAATATGCGACGATCACTGACGTAGCTGACGTCATTGTAACATTTCAGGATGCCACCCCTGCCATCTGGGGTAAAACCGGAAAATAAACGAACAGAAAGGGATGAAGTCGATGAGATAGGGGACGGGAATGAAAAGATAAAGAGGAGGTTGCTGTACGGCATATTTCTAATTCTTTTCAAGATCATCATCTAAGAATACCAAGCTTTGAGAAACACTCTTCGATTCACATCATCCATCCATATATCCAAGCACTTGCACACTATCACACATTTTAACCACAAATCACACAACACATTTCATCAACATGCCTCTTTTCGGACGCCACCATGAAGAAGAACATGAGCCAGAGCCCGTAGTAGAGCAAAAGCCAGAGCGCAGCTCATCCATCTTCCACCGAAACCGCAATAGCTCTGTCTCGGCTCCATCCGAGCGATCGATGTCTACCGTCTCCTCCACTCCATCGACCACTAGCAACCGTGGGTCGATTTTCCACAAGAACAAAATTGAGAATGATCCTATCATCGCGGAAGCGGAACAGAGAATCATCAACGCGGAGCGAAGGGAGAGAGAAGCAGATATTGCCCTGATCAACGCGAGACGGGCAGTAAAGGAAGCAAGAGAACATATGGAGAGGCTCAAGGCTGAGTTGGCTGAACAGTAAGCTACCTACACTTGTATAGATGGCCCTTACAAGATACTAATCATTCGGGTAGGGCCAAATTATTGAAGGCTCGTCAAGGAGCAGCCAACGATATTTATAAGAGAGCCAAGCCACTTGGTCGTAAGTTACCCGCCTTTTCTCAAAGTACTCTTGATACACCTTGGTAGGATACTGACATATGCTTTGCAGGTCACCAAGTATATTAAATCGCCGAGGTCAACAACTTTGAGGCGGCTGACTGAATGAGAAACTTGTGTATTATTATTATGATTGATGAGCTCGGAGTTCGGTTGCGGTGGTTCTGCATTGGTCTTGCGTAGGCGTGGGAGTCATGGAAGCGCCGTCGATGTAAGAATATGATACCAAATAATATAGAATTATCACGGCGAATCTGTAACTGTTCTAAATTGATGTCAATTGAAAGCGATGCGAGTTCGAGCATGAGACGGCATCACCAGCCATGATGGATGACACTTACTCGTATTCTGAAAACCAATGCTCAGGTTCTGCGACGTGCATAGCAAGTATGATTGGCCAAGTCGCATGCATCCATGTTATTGACCGAAACCCTTCTTGCTTTCTCCTCACTGTCTTGTGCATGAACGAAGCGGTGGCAGGATGGCGATGCGGAAGCCATTGCGCACTGGAGCGGTTTTGGAGCGATTTTTCGGGCACATGACACCCCGCAATACACTAAAGTTCCAAGCTAAGCCCACTTACAGAAGGGCTCAAAGGGCTTGATCTTCGCCTTGGGCAGTGTGGCACACGAGGGCGACATGGTCCAACTTGGCTAACCTCCGAATCCTCTCAATTCCTTCCCACTCGACTCAGCTGTCATTTCGTCATTCGTCAATCCTCTCTTTCTCTTTACTTGCAAGTAAGACCTCGTGAACACAATTGTTTTCTATTCGTGTACTTGGTGATTTCTTTCTCTTTCATGGTCTACAATAGATAGATGTCTTCATTGATCCTTTTTTTTCCCTTTCCTGTCTCGACTGCAGTGCACTTCCTGCGATAGAAAGGTTCAGTTTAATCATGGTGTTTCCGTCGGGGAGCATCACGTTGCGCTTGCGCAAACCATTCATGCTTTTGTGCATGATCTGCGGATTCTTCCTTTTAATGGGAGTATCTGCAAGACCCGAAGAGTTCGTGCGACAAAATGTTCAGACTCAACAACCACTAATCGGCGACGACGATGGGTCGACAAGCGGTCATCACGGACACCCGCAAAAGCCCCTCAAACCGGTGGATCCCAAAATCTTGCCTGCGATGATAAGTGCGCTGGACGTGCTGCAGGGAGATTACTTCGCAACATGGCAAGGAGTCTATCCTACTGGAATCGACTGGACATCGGCCGTCATTGGAACCTATGTTTCCGCCGCTCTGACGACTCTGACGAAATCTTTCGCATACCTCTCCTCTCCTTCGACCAACGAGAATACGATCAACAAATACTTCTCTGAAGTCATTGGCTTCTACTTTGGCCAAGATGCCTTTTCGTTGCGAACACAAGCTTATGATGACATGTTGTGGGTAGTTCTTGGCTGGCTGGAAACCATAAAATTCATCGATTTACATTCGAATTTGCATTATTCGAATGCATCTCAACCGGAGTGGTATGGAAAGCAATACATACCTGCATTCGCGCATCGTGCGCGAATGTTCTGGGAATTGGCATCTCAGGGCTGGGACACTACTCTTTGTGGCGGTGGTATGATCTGGTCGCCCTATCTTACACCGTACAAGAATGCCATTACGAACGAGCTATATATTGCAGCATCGATATCTATGTATCTTTATTTCCCAGGAGATTCCAACGAATCTCCATTTATGATCGCAGACTCCACACATCCACCTCGAGAACCCAAGTATTTACAGGCAGCTGTTGAAGCTTACAAATGGTTGAACAACTCAAATATGACAGATTCAAAAGGTCTTTTTGTTGATGGCTACCATATATCCGACCTATCTGGAAAGCCCGGGGGAAATACCCGTTGCGATTCCCGAAATGAAATGGTTTATACCTACAACCAAGGAGTCCTACTCACTGGACAAAGAGGCCTTTATGAAGCCACTACAGCACGCTCGTATCTTTCTGATGGCCACAAACTGATATCCAATGTTATCGCTGCGACTGGCTATGACCTTGACCATGATGTTGTGCTTTCGCCACCACCCAAGAACAGCTCTACTCTGGCTAAATGGTATGGGCTTGGTAGAAATGGGATACTCGAAGAGGTCTGCGACTCTCAAGCATTTTGCTCACAAGATGGACAAACCTTCAAGGGCATCTTCTTCCACCATTTGACCGCGTTTTGCAGCGATCTGCCAGAGATCTCGTTCGTAAAGGGCAAAGAAGAAAACTACGCTATCGATAGGAAGTGGCACACCAAGAAGTGCTCCGCCTATGCAGGCTGGATCAAGCGCAACGCTGAAGCTGCTCTTGGCACGAGGGATGCCGGAGGAAGATTTGGCATGTGGTGGGGTGCACCACCTGCTGAGCATGCAACTGATAAAAGTGAGCCAAATCTCCCTAATGATGCTGTTGATTACAGGAATCTTGGAGTGCCCAAAACCACGGAGTGGCGAGGTAGAAGATACCCAGAAGGCGCAAGAGGAAACCAGTTTTCTGGCTATGGAGCAGACGGCGATAATCAATTCATTGGGATCGAAGATCTCAACGACAGAGGCAGGGGAAGAACTGTAGAAACTCAGGGCGGAGGAGTATCTGTATTACGGGCACTATGGGAGGTTGTAGATATCAGATAAGCTGTAGACATTTTCCGCTTTCTATCAATATCTTGGGTATGTAGATATGGTATATGAAAACTGGAAATGATAGATTAGAATGAAAATGGATTTATAACATACAATTTTTCATGCCTCAGTAAGTTAAGACTTGTCAGCTTAATTCACAGTGTTACTTGTATTCAAAATCATAAGTCTGAAACGGCAGCGAACTTGTTCGGTCTTGCGCAAGCTCCAGCCACATCTTCACTAGCCACAAATAGATGAGCAGCCGCCAAATGTAACATCTTGTAACACCTAATAGCTGAACCGACGACCTCCATCGCCATCGCCATTGTCAACTCATCAACAGTCTTCCGGTCAAGGACATTCAGCTCGAATATTCAAAGTCATTTATTCCCATCTCGTTACATCCCATCTCCTCAATCGCGCACCAAGCAATCTGCGGTCGGCGATGTACAGTGCGTCCGCATAACGTCTCACGACGCGTAATCAGCTTGTAACCAAGACATTTCCGGGAGCACAACTCCCGTATAAAGACAGATCTTTGGATTCGCTCTGGGAGACTCCCATCATCACATATTTAAAATGAGTAGTTGGACGGTAAGTAGCTCTTCTCGCGCAGCATTCCAACAAACGTCTGTCTCTGTCCCTTACTTACACGGTGGGATTTAGCCCTTCCGCTATGCGGCCGACATCAGCCATACCCTCTCGAAATGCATCCTCATCTACGCAATTCATAGGAACTCATCTGCTGAAGGTACATCCATTTTCGTTGTCCCATTATCCCGCTATCCCGCCAGCAATGTCCTAGGTACTAATCAAACGTGCTAGGTGTCTCCCTCATCACCCAAGTCCTCTATGCGGTCGTATTCTGCACTCGCTATGTCGACCTCTTCCAAGGCACCCATATGACAGGCACCCATATGTATTGGAACGTAACACTCAAGATCTTCTACATTCTTTCCTCGCTCTATATCATATTCTTGATGTTGAGGGTCTATGCACGCACTCGGGAACGTGAGACGGCGTGGAAGCTCGGCGGTATATGTCTTGTGGGGAGTGTGGCGCTGGCGCCTGTTTTGTTGATAGTCGAGAATATGGTCAAAGAACGGAAGAATTGGGGGTCTATGGAGGTTGGTCTCATTTTCTTTAACTTATTGCTCAAATCAAGTGGCTAACATCATAAAACCAGTTCCTCTGGATCTTCTCCATCATCCTCGAATGCACCTGTATCCTACCGCAACTTCTTCTCCTTCGTCAAACGTCCGTCCCTACAGTCCTCAACTCGTACTACCTCGTAGCACTTGGCATGTACCGCTTCCTGTACCTCCTAAACTGGTTCGAACGATCCCTTGATATCAACGACCGTTCTAACAACTGGATCGCCATCCTCGCTGGCATTGTCCAAACAGCCTTCTATATCGATTTCGCATGGGTATACTACAGTCGACAACGGGTCAAGCTACGCAATGGTGGGATTGTCGATTCGGATGATCTCGGTCGAGGCTGGCTCGTCGGTCGCGTGCTGGGTAGCAAGCATATTGTCGCGAGTCAAAACGATGATGAGGATGAAGACGTCGAGGCGAACCCAGGACAGGGACCAAGGAAAGCGAAGAATACAAAGTGGGGCGCGAGGGGCATTTCGGTTAGTGCAGACGACGATCTACCGGATTATGAGGGCCAGGAGAGTGGCACGGTGGATGCGGCTGGTGCGAATGGGGATCTAGATAGGGATGCGAAGATGAGGGACCCGGATGAGTTGGCGAAAATTTTGGATGATGAGGGAGAGGAGAGTGAGGAGGATGGAACTTTGCTTCCTAGTGGGAGTGGAGGACCGAGCGCGGGGAATGGAGCGGAGTGGAGGAAGTAGATTGTGAGTTGGGTGGTTTGAGTATTTAGTATATTATGAGTTATGGATCTGGTAGGTATACATTACGGTCTGGAAGGGAATTGAATGGAAGGTAGGGAATGGAATGGAATGGCAAAGGAGAAAGACAAATGATATCAAGAATGAGGCCCATTTTCTGTTTGTCATCTTTCGAATATCAGGCAGCTGGGAGTGAAGAGCCATGATGTAGCGTCCGTATTGTATCTATCTAGTTGGTAGTCAGTGGTTAATATACCCGCTTGTCTCCATCTCCTTATGGAATCATCTACTCATGTACTATTTATTCATGGCTTTAATGTCTCGGCTTGAAATCTCTACTTCAACAGTGACCACGCCCCAGTGGCAGCAATGAGTTAGGGTGTCTCAAATCTTGAGGGTTGGTAGTTCTACCCATAGTAGAGCTTTCAGAAATGCAGAGAAAAATTAATGCAAGTCAAGTCTTGTGTAAACAAGTCACTATTTCCATGAAGCAAAAAATGAGAGAAGAGCAGCCCGGCGGTGCGGTAGAGAACGGTGCTGGCACGGCTCTAAATCTTGTTCTTGGAATATCAGTTCGGCACCCATCTACAGAGGCATAAATTTCTTGTGGAGAAAAAGATGTGCAGAAATTGTGTGCAGAGAGTATGTAGCGGTTTTGTGGTGTAGTTGCACGGGTTTGAAGGCCGGAGGAGTGAGCTACTGGTATGTATATTTACCTTTTCTCTAGCAACGCTGAGTTATTTGCTTCTCATTTAGTGGGATTCTTCGAGCTAGGTATCGCTGATCAATATGCTAAACTCTCCTCAAACCCTGCTTGGAACTTAAGAACAACCCGGCTGCGATCGCTCCCATGCCAAAGAGCCACCATCTTCCTGCGCCGCGCGATAGCCTCTCGCATAGTCTCGTCCACGCCGTTGAATGCTGGACCAGAACTTCCTTCTCTATGCTTTGCAGCTCTTCTGCCATCATTCTATCAAGCACCCCTTCCAACCTCCTATTAAAAACTTCTTCCACCCTCCTGTCAAAAGCTTCTCCCATCATCCTATCCTGCGTTTCTTCTTCCGCCATCCTACTCTGCATTTCCTCTTCCGCCATCATACTCTGCACATCTTCTTCCACCATCCTATTCTGCATATCTTCCACCACCACCAACCCCTCCCCAACAACCCCTATCAACACATCCCTCATCTCCCTCAATTCCCTCCTCGCCTCCCTAATTATCTCTTCCCTCCCTATACCCATCACCATCTCCATTCCCCCATCCATCACCATCCCCAGCTCCTCTCCCTCACCCCCTTCACTAACCCCCTCCCTCACAATCTCCACCAACCGACACATTCTCCTAGCCCAGGTCCCTAACTCCTGCAGCTCCCTTACATACCGCCGCATCCGCGTCTGCACTACGTCGTGGATCATCTGCGCTAGTTCTTGTTGTTCGAGAGGGGTCGCGATGAGGTCTTGGGGGTGCGGGGAGGGGGCGCGGGTGAAGGGAGAGGAGGGGGGACTAAATTAGGGGGGTGGTTAGTTTGCTGGGGATAAAGGAGGAGGTGATAGGAGGGGTAGAGAAGGGGGATAGGGATAGGAGGGGGATAGAAGATAGGGAGCAAGGAAGGGGAAATGATAATGGAAGGAAAAGTAAATGAGATCTGGACAAGTGGAGGAGGAGTAAGTTGAAGAAGAGAGAAGGGGAAAGGGAAAAATATAGTCGAAGGAAAACAAAAACCTGAGAAGAAAAAGAAAAAGCTTCGAAGGAAAAGGAAAGACTTACAAGTATCCCCAACCAGATTCGGATCCAAACGGCTCCATGGCACGTTCAAGCTTTTTAATTGCGTGTCTGTATGTGATTTGTCTTGTCCCAGATGAGACGTTGGAAGTTGTTCAGTGAGTCAGGTAAACTAATAGATCAATGTAGTTTGTCTGGAGAATAAACAGTTCGTGTCATCGACAAGGAGAGTAAGAAATTGTTGGACCTGAGAAGGTGACTTGGAAGTTCTCATCGCGGGAGGTCGAAGGTGATCTTGCAAATTCACTATGGGATATTATGCTGTTGTATGTCGTAATGAAGTTGGATGAATCTCTGAATTCACTTTAAAAAGTAGGTCTAAAGTTAGCTTCTACTGTGAAGGAGATCTATTTTGTGAATAATTCGATTCACCATAAACTCTCCATGGTAAGAAAGAAATGCATGCTCATGGCCTGAGAGTGTAATGAGTTAAAAGGCGAGTCTGGAGCATGATAGTTTCACTAGAAAGTTGGATATCTGTCGAAGTATTCACCCAAATGTAATTTCAATGAACATCGGATGGACACCGAGAGCTGGGCTATAAGAAGGACCTTATGTCCATAATAAAAGAATCAGTCCAAATCAACCTAAGTTCCGCACATACACCTTTTATGAGTGCATCGCGGCAGTAGGTAGGTCTTGCCACAATATGAAATCTCAGAAACCAACACCTTTGGATACTCGATAACCTCTATTTTGCCAAACAAGAACTTCAAGATTAGAGTAGCTTGTATGATCTATCCACAACATGTCTCCAATTCGTGCACGTAAATCTGCCATCTCTCCAGCAGCACAACGGTACCAACACCCGATAGTGATATGATGTTATTCTAGCTAGCTGGGTAAATAGATGAGTGTTTCGAATACAGCATTCGATGAAAGTAGAATATGCGTTTGATTTGGGATGGGGGAACTTGATGCTCAGATCTGTATCAGGAGAGAATTGGTGATTGTTTCGTTGTTCGCGCTGGTGCTCAACAATAGATGCGGAATACCACAGTAGCGACATATTTTCTACAAGCCATTCTTTTCTCCAACGGCCTATCTATCCTAATTTACAAAAAAACAAAAAAAAACAAAAAAAAAAGTACATACGCTAAGTGCTTCATTTTATAAACCAACATGCCATATAATAATACAAATCCCGTCTCTTCCATACGCACTCTATCAATGCACACCACCAAATGCGAACCATTTCTCCTCAAATCCTTTCAACTCCTCATAACTATCCCAATCATCAACCGTAACCAATCCCTGATCAAACCCCTCAAAAACCGACATCTCAGTAACCAACTTAGGATCCGCAAACACATGCAACTTGACTCCCTCCCCAATCCTATCATTCGGCGGCTCTATATTCCCGTACGTCGTCCCCTCCACATATCTATCATTCGTCGCACGATGAATCCGCGTCCACAACGGTTTCGGGAACGACCCATGCTTGATCAAATTAGCATGCACAAACATCCATTTCCCCTCCGGATCCGCCTGCAGCATCGTATGGCCGCCACCCTGAGGATCATTGGGAAGTGCCACACCAGCCGCAGCATTCAAACGGCCGGGCCCAGCCCACTTCTTCCCAAGCAGGAGCGCAGCGGCGCGGAATGAATCGCGGTCCCCGCCCATGAAGCCGTAGTATTCTTCGTGGTGCAGCGCGAAGTATTCGACGAGCCAGAGGAGATCTTGATGTCGGGTGCGGGAGATGATGATTTGGCCTGATTCGCCTTCGTACTCGTTGCGGCATTTCTGGCCTAAGAGTCGCCAGATTGGGTTCGTGGCGTGGGATTTGCTGTAGTCGGGCCAGAGAAGGAGTCCGGTTTTGGACCACTGCGGACCTTCGAATAAATAGGTCGGGTCGCGCAGGAGGTAGGAATCGGTGTCTAGGTAGAGGATCTCGGAGAATGAGGTTTGCTGGATGGCGGCTCCTTTGATGTGGAAGTCTTTCCAGCCGTGTCCCTTTTCTAATCCTTCGACTACTCGCACCGTCACTTTCATTCCCTTTCCCTCTGCCCCCTCTCCATCCCCCAGCTGTGAGAGGTCCTTCAAGAAAGCTTTGTCCGTGCCCGATAATTCGCTCGAGAAATGAAATATCTCGACGGGAAGGGTGCAGTTATATGACTTTAAGAAGTTGATACTAGTTTGTGCACGGATGACAGCGTTGTGATCACCTGCTGCCATTACGATGCCTCGTCCTCCGTCTTCGGTAGACGCCTTCTTCGAGTGATGCTCTCTTTGCTTTTTTTGCAAGTACATCACGATTCCCTGTCTCCACTCGGAAATTTGGGATGAGGGGATGTCCTTCCATTTCTCAACATTGCCGTCCACGCCATTTCGATCGTAATTGACGCCGTGGACTGGACATGCTGCAGTGTTCGATGAGACTGCCTCATCATAGGATTGCACGGGACGTTGGAGGAACTCCTCGAGGAGGTAGTCGAGGTCAGTGTGATGCTCATCCTCGATAGGTTTGCCCTTTGGAGGTGAGACGGATGGGTCATGTGTTTTTCCAGCTTCAGAGTCCAATGGGATTTCTGCCGGAGAATGACCGTGAGCTGGTTGGGGTAGGTAATCTGTGATCTCTAGAACGTTCAGATAGTTGAAACTGAATATTATTAGCAGCAACGATATCGTCGCTACTCCGATCATGCGTGTTCGGACGGCCATGTTGGGGGAACGCAAGGTGTGGCTCGCGCCTGGTGGCGGTGTGCACTAGTACTCCAATTCGGAGTGCGAGGAAGGAAGGTGCATTAATATTGTTATTAATGGTAATTTCGGATACAAGAGTACACTTGGGTTTCTCGAGTGATCGAATGATATGTCTCAAGCCAGGGAAATGCGTGTTGGCGACGATTAATGAATAATGGACTCGCAACTTTGATTTTGCTTTCCCTCAGGGCCAGGGGCGCGGACGAGAAAGGATTGGAATAACTTTGTTCCGGTCAGAGCTTACGCGGAGCGGAGTTTAGGAGTTTGAGAAGAAAGTAGGTATTTTTATTAGCCAATAGAAATGCGAGTACATGCTAAGGCCATGTCAGCGAGCTGTGTTGTTACCTGTTATTACGAAGTATTCCTCATTCCTTGGAATCCTGTTTTCATGCCGTAAGGCGTAGGGCATAAGCTATACAAGTACAAATCGGTGGTTGATCTACTGGCTATTCGAGATGAAACCTCGTGGGCGACAAGGAGTTGTCTATATTTGGCCCAGAAATTACTCTTCCTGCGATAAGCTCCAACATGTCTACGAAGTATGGTAATCGTAATCTATGGCCACCAACGCCGACGGTGAAGGAGTTGTGTCGTTGTGTCTAGACCCATGGGGGCGGGAAGGGGTGAGAAGGGGTGAGAAGGACTACAAGCAACTCAATCGCAGCCCTCACCACATGACACCGAAGAGCCGAAAGGCATTTCCCGCCGCACTCCGTAGTCTGTCGCTCGACTCATGCCACCGGCTATCCACAGACTTACTCTGGCCGTCGTCCCTCTCAACCTTCGCGGTATAAAGGCTGTCATGGATGGAATACACGTCTTCATGACGGTGTGATGTCTCACGTGGCACAGTTGACATTTCCATGCTCCACGCCCACTCGCCCCGTGGCTACTGTACATGTACCAACCCCGCGAGCGTAATCTCTCGAGCTGTGCGTTTGATTAAGGAAAGAGGGGTCACTAGCATCTGGCATACTTGGTAAGTTGGTAGAGCCTCGGGAAATCCATCGGAATATATCTTGGGCTATATCGCGGACTAATGCTGGAATGCTTGAATGCCTGCCCAGTGCCTGCTCCGTACATTACTTCGTACATGGAATAGCCATGACAGATGTACTGTGATGTCCGTGATGCCCGTGATGCACGAAGCGGTCTGGGAAAGGCGGCGGCCAAACTCTTTCATGTAGGTGGCTTTAGGATGCAGAAAGGCGTGCGAGTGGAGTGGAACTCGGACTCTTTGTCAAGCACAACAACAACACATTGTCGCACATTCATTTCGACATCCCATCTCCCATGCGTGCGCGCGAGAGTCCCCTCCCACTCGAACGATATTATCATCGCCGTTAATGTTTTAAAATCCAGGTTTTCCCTCCCATTTCGCTCTGGCTGGGCGAAGCGGCGGTGATTAAAGTCGGTCGCTTACACCAGTCACTCCCTGAACGGGTGTGGCTTGAGAGGACTAGGCCTGCATGCAGCTCTGACTAACCGCAACGAGCACCCCTCTTTTGCGATACCGTCTTATTCACCGCCATTGCCCGCGACCGCTCTGCGATACACAAGAAGGGAACTTCTTTTATGAACGACGAAATGGAGGTCTTCTCACCTCTACAAACTTCTGCTCGAGGTTTATCCAATGTCTTTACATACTGTCCTTTGCTGATGCGACCTTTTTTTGGCAGTTATCCACCTCTTTTCCGCCGTCACCGCCCACAGAGTCGCGGAAACCTGCGTAGATTTGCTCGCGAAACTAGCGGTGATTGATATTTATTTGCGCTCAACGTTCTCTTTTGCTGTCAAAACCGTGCCATTTGAATTCTAGCTGAATTCTGTATCTTGCTTCATCTTGGATATTCTCTTGGGCATCGTTCTAGGCAATCATGCTGCAAAGTACCGCCGCTCTGTTGGAGGAGGAAGGTCCTAGATATACAGGCAGCTCAGTGGGAACGATGGCGACCTTGCCAATACGAGGCGGTTCCGGTTCAGGTACTCCAAAGGATCGCGAGGCCTCACTTTTCTGTGCAGATACCGCTGCGCCGACCGATCAATCGCAGATCAAGCTCGAGTCTTCACAGGTTGCCAGACCACGTGACGACACCCAGCCAAAGTCTGCTGAGGCTTCTCGGCATAACTTCGCTTCTTCGAGGACGTCAGAGTCGACGGGAATGCTCGCATCAAACAGTTCTCTTTCCGGACCAGTACACCGACCTCAACAATTCACCTTCTGCTTCATCCAGGCTTATTTCTCACAAGAGACCGGCGCATACACGAAGAGCGAGCAGGAAGGTAGGGGATACACTCCACATGAGCAACCAATAGTCGGCAAGAGACGAGCAATTACTAGTCCACCACTGAAGATAAAGTCATGTGATACTGTAGCGACAGTAAAGGATTTGGGTGCTTGTTGGAGGTGCAAATTCCTCGGTAAAAAGGTCAGTCGATGAAGATCTACTCATATCTGTTGTTATCGAGGTCACTAACTATTACTAGTGCGATACACAAACCCCTTGTAGCGCATGCCCACAGAAAGCGACCGCTTGGTCATCAATTGGGTGTAGACGTGGACCGTTGCGGGATGTGCTGCCACCAGTGACATTATGCTCTCCTCGGCGTTCCAGTATCGTTACGACTGCCGAGAGTTCGGAAGAAACGAAATCCGAGCAATCCCCAAGACCAGACGACCTAAGTTCAGCAAACTCCTTCTTGCACGAAATCGAACAGCAACGGAATAGTCTGCTTGACACAATAGAAAACTCAACCCAACCTCCGGAAGGCACTACAGAGAGCAAGACTCACTGGGAGACTTGCAGGAGCTTCTTCTCGAGCATTCCTATATCAAGTGCTGCCGCCAAACACAACCCAAAAACATTACAGAAAGATATCTCACTGCGTCATGGCGTCACTTGGCTCATGTGGGAGGTTCAGAACAACTCGCGTCTTCGGGAAATCTTCACAAATGGTCAGCCGCTTCAATCTTCGGATCTGTCAGATGTGTTCACACTTCTCACTGCGGCTGTGACTTATCAAATCCAAGAGCGAAACGTAAGTTCTTTTCTTTAACTCCAAAAGTATACAAACTGACAGCATACAGTACCAACTCATCCAAAAATCCTTCCTCTGCCTACAAGCCTGCATCGAAGCCTTCCAAACCCACAACTCATGCAACCTCACCCACTTCACCCACGAAGCCTGCCCCACCTCATCCTGCCAACTAAACTGCTTCTCCCGTCTCGACCGCTACCTCAAAGACTACCTCGATCTCCTCACCATGGTTCTCTTCAAAAATAACGGTCTCAACTGCCGCGACTGGTGGCTCTCCGTCTTCTACAGCCTCTGCGTCCAAAGCCACGTCCGCAAACTCCTCATGGAACTCGCCGCCACCGGCGCCTTCCAAGACCACATCGCCAGCACAAGCCAATACCTGCATCTCGCCGTACGTCTCTTCTCCGTATCCTGCGGCTCCACCTCGAAAAAGTCTTACGACCCGCTGAACATGGATTTGGATAATCTCTCCCAAAACGAAGTCATCCTGATGGCTAAACATCAACTTGCCATCACCGACGCGAAGAATGCTAAGATCGCCGTCGCACAACATCGCTGGGCGGATAGCGAAATAAGCGGATCATACAACTACCTGGAGCGCCTCTTCGACGGCATCCACAGCACCCCCGTCCCCTCTATATCACGCAAGCGCTCCGACCGCGACCGCGATGAGCGCGAATCCGTCGACCCAGCAGAAAAACCGCTCTTCCAGCGCTCGATCCGGAAATCGTTCCAAGCCAAGCGTCTCCCCAACATCTGCACCAACCTGTACATCTCCGACAGTCCGAGCATAACCTCGGAATCGCGGGAGCTCTCACCGTTGCCTTTGCGCTCTCCGAATTCTTCTTCTGCCCCGCAGCCGGAAAATCTCTTCCAACCGCAATACGTCCGTCCTGGAGAGGCCTGGTGCGGGTACTGTCGTCCGGGGCGCTGGATCAGGGGCGCGGAGGCGTGGTGGAACGATCGCTGTTTGTTTCATGGGATATGCGCGGAGACGGGGCGGCCGTTTGCGGGCCCGGAGGAGGAGAGCGAGGTTCCGGGGGGGAGGGGGTTGTGGAGAGGGAGGTGTGGGGATTGTGGGGTTTGGGTGAGGTATAGGAAGGGGGATTGGGGACATTATTCGGAGTGGTTTGTGCATGCTGCTAATGTGAGTTTTTATTTTTATTTTTTTCGTTTGGGGAAAAGGAGAATTTTTACTGACTTGTTGGATTAGTGCGCGGATAGGAGGAAGCGGTGTGCGGGGGAGGGTGGGGAGGGGGAAAGGGGGAGTGAAGTCGATAGAGATATGGAAATGGAAGTAAAAGTAGAAGTGCAAGAGGATGAGGATGAGCAAGAGGAGGCCGAAGACGAAGACGCCGCAGTCGACGACGAAGAAGAAGAAGAAGAAGAAGTAGAAGAAGTAGAAGACAGCGACGCAGACTACGATTTCGTAAACATCGATAGTGATATCGAGGCAACATAAAAAGGAAAATAGGTTAGGTTGGGATGGGATGGGATGGGTTGGAATAGGATGCTGGATATCCTAGGTATTCTTTTCGGAACTGACTTGACTCGACTTGAATGAGTTGAGTTGAGTATTAGGGTATGTAGGTAGATGGGGTAGATAGATAGAGAGAGGTATGGAATTCTACTCTACTCTGCTCTATTCTATACCTGCTTATTACAATTAAATAAATTACTTATGACACCTTGTGCTTCTTGCTGTGTTGTTTTGATATGCTTGGGGTATCTTATACGTAGGTGTATGTTCTAAATGTCTGGTCGTCTGAGTTAGGGTGTGGATTCTACATCATTGTAATTTGGTCGGACGATCAATTTAACCATGTGTGTATGTGTTATCCTTCAACGCTCTTAAAAGAAGAAGAAGAAGAAGAAGAAGAAGCATAGTGAAACTTAGTTCTTGAATATGTAATCTACTAGTATGGTTTCTTTTTCATTTCTAGAAGAGAAGCTGCATCCACAAATCCAAGGTAGTATCCATCATCAATCCAAAAAGACCAACGCAGGACCAAAGTCTCCCATCTACCAAGCAGTATGTGCTTCTGAGCGTATGTGCGCATTTACATATGTACTGTAGAAACCGTGCAGCCAAACCCCAGACAGCCAGTCACCATCCCCAGCATAATAAGCACTCCACCGCATCACCAGCAATCTACTGCAAACTCTTCGCAGCCTTCTTCAACGCCTTCTCAATAATATCCACCCACTTCCCCGCATTATCATAATCCTTCGCATCAATCGCCTCCACCAACCCAGGGAAAACAGCCCCCGCATACCCAGTCCAAAGCCCCGGCGCAAAAACCACATGTTTAAACCAAGGTCTACCGTCCAAACCCTTCTTATACAAGAACTGTCTCTCCAAATACTTGTACTTATCATTAACCTTGCGCACGCGATAATACAGCTTAATTCTCGTAGTCCATTTCCACCACGGGATATCCTCGCCTGCTTTTTCAGCCAGAGCGCTGGCATGGCTATCGTGGCGGGCGGCAGCGGTTTGGAGGGCTGCGACTGCGTGGTGGAGTTTGTGGAAGGAGAGTTTGAGGGTGTGGAGGGAGCCGGTGGATGAGGAGAGGGCGATGGTGGGGCGGGCGCGGGCTTCGAGATCTTCGGCTTCGGAGGAGATGCCCATGATGGCGGATTCGATTTTGCTTTCGACCGTTTCGATGTATTTCTTCAATGCGTCGGCATAGTCGGTTGCGTTGAATGGGATGACTGGGGTTTCGGACAATTTAGCGGTATAGAGAGCCCAGATCTTGGCAATCGTGGCATGGTAGTGGAACCCAGGGTCGCCATATGTGCTCATCCAGTGGAAAGAGTCATAGTTAGAATGGTATTGGTAAACGGCACCATGGGTACTTTCGTGGTTGACATCAGGTCCGAAGCCCATGTCAATCGAAGGAATACCAGCGAAATCTTGGAATGCAGTAAAGTCACTACCACTTCCCATCGTGCTGATGTGACCGTTCCAAGTATCGCGAACCGTTTGACCTGGAATAGTCTGGTTGGGTGATGGGACTATGCCTGTAATTTCATAGAGAACCTTGTTGAGAAGGGGACTTGCGGATGCACTGAAGCGTGGACCAGTAGTCCCGACATCGACGTTAACGTATGCGACGTTGGCATGGTTCAGCCAAGGTAGGTACTCCTCGACCCACTCAGTTGATCCAATGAGACCATATTCTTCTCCATCCCAGCTTGCGAAGACAATCGTTCGTAGTGGTTTCCATCCCTTGGAAAGGGCAATACCAAAGCTTCTGATAACCTCATTGAGCGCAGCAGAACCACTGTTGGGGTCTCCTGCACCACCAGCGATCCAAGCATCGCGATGGTTTCCAATAACAATAACTTCGTCGAGTAAAGTACCGTTAATAACACCAATAACGTTCCACAACGGTGTTGTAACATATTCAACATCATTAACCAAGTTGAGTACGAGGTTATCCGGAGAAGGTCCAACGTTATATTCAACACCTTTATATTTCAAGCCGTTGTTTCGCTCCCACCATTTATTCAAATCCTTCGGACCTGGTCCAACACCATTTAGAGATTTAAGGATAGGTAAAGCGTCGACGTAAGAGATTGGAATAGAAGGAATGGACGGAATTGCTCCATCGACTGGCTGTCGCGGAACGCCGGGCTTAGAGGGGTAACCTGGGGTAGTACTGCGTAACCGTCAGCCAAGGAAAACAATGGAATTAAGCCGATGAGGGGTAAAACTTACGGATCTCCAGGTGCCACACTCAAGAATTGAGCACTTCCTCGCTGAACACTGCTAGGGTTTCTAGCTGGTCCGTTTGGATATTGTTCGACTCCATTTTCTTCAGTGGTTGTTCCATCATCACCAGGGTCGGTAAAGAGGACGGCTCCAACCATTCCCAATTCTTGCGCACGCTTGATTTTGAGACCACGGAAAATGCCTCCATACTTTGCGATAGCAATTTTCCCTTCCAAGCTAATGTTGGCGTTCACTAGATCTTCAAAGTCTTGGTATGTACCATAATTGACATAGACGTATGGAGCGGTGACATTTCCAGAGGCAGAGTATCCGTGGAAGGTTGGGATACGATTGCTGAGCCCCGTAGTTGGGTCTTCTTCAAGCACATCTTCCTCCAAACTAGCCTCATCTTTGACAACCCATTCCTCCAAATCTCCATTATCTTTGTTCTTCTTCTTTTCGTATAGTGCCAATCGATGTCCGCGAGGATAATTGAGGTACACGTCGTACGACACGATGTCCGCCTTAATACCGAATTCCTCCCATCTCTCTTGTGTCCAAAGTACCTGACTATAATTCGCACCAGCCAAGTGAGGTCCGGAGGTGTAATATTTGCTCCATTCTCGTGCGAGTTCAGCCTTGGGAGTTTCGAGGAGAATTTCTTGAAGTTCTTTGTATGTGAGCGCAGGCCTATCCTGGTGAGGTCTGCGATGGGGCCAATCTCCGTGGTGTCGAGGGATGATGGCCAGCGGAAGTAGGAAGAAGAAGGTGGCAGTGAGTAAACAGCATGACAATGCAATGGTGCAGAAACGGCGAACGGTGTGGTGTTGATATCTTTGTCGAGGAGGAGCGACGGTGATGGTGGTGATCAATGGCGTTCGTTCATTGTTTGCCATCTTCTCATTGAGGCTCCTACTCATGGTGACGGTTTGAAGTAGGAAGGGATCAAAGGAGGAGGAGGGACCGGACCATCAAGAATAATCAATTGAAGTGGTTCAAAGGATGAAAGAGAACGTCCCAGCAATCGCGACAATTATTCTCCGACTCTCGAAGCTGGAGTTTGTCTGAGCTAATTGAAAGGATGCGGGGTGTGGGTGGAAGCTCTAGATATAAGCTCCCGATACTACTGTAGATACTAGATAAGGTGACGTCCGCGGAAGCTTACAGTAAGAAGGAAGGGGAAGCTTTGAAGTGATACCCGGCAGCAGACGGCCAGTTGTGCCAGTCAACAGCCAGCAATGGTTTGCAGAGTGGAGAGAAGATACAGTAGTGGATGCTGAAACGGCAAACAGGACCTTGCCTATCTAGGGAGGTCGGAAGGGCAATGACAACATTCGCACTTGATATTCCGTACTCGTCGGGACCACTCCGGGATAGCCACACAGGTACCCATATCAATTCGCTATCAGATACCGACGAAATGGGTGAAGAAAATGAGGTGTAATACATTTGGTTTTGATTCGTCATAAGTATACGCAGAAAGACCATAGTGTGAGCAATATGAAAATACTGGTGCGTGATCAGCCCTTTGTCTTACGGAGTCAATACGCAGCCTGCCCGTACAACCTCAGAACGGCAGATGGCCAGTCGCTGCAAGTCTTATCGGGCCAGGCAGTGTTGATAAAGTGTTGATAAGAAGTCAGAGGCTCAGAGCTGTGTAACCACATCCTCCATATCTCCCGTCCTTTCCAGATCTCCCCAGCGACACCAATCAACTCATTCTCCAGCATCTCATGCAAACCCGTACACTGCCGTCGACATCATACCAAGCCTCAGCCTTAACTGCCCGTCGACATGGCTTGCCCTTCCTGCGTCTGCTGGGCCCGATGAATGCGGAAAATGGCTTGCGACCGGGCGGAAAGTTTGCCCAGAATGGCCCATGGCAAAAATACCAACAATGCATGTTTCACGTGATGGCACTGCAGAGCGATAATCGGCCTGCATTCCGACTTTTCACCCAATCAGCAATGTCCTGTGTTGAATCATTGTTGGATCGGCCAATCAGAAACGGTCACACTCACGATTATGTATACTCCAGCAATATCCTTGCACATGCTGTCGACTTTCTGGACACTTGACTGCCTGCTTGCTTACTTAATTCATATCAAAAATACTTCTGCACACGAACTTTTGCCCCACTACCGTATACCGTCTTTCCGTCCCTGTCCCTTCACAAGACTCACCCAGACTTTTCGCTCTCCTTCTTAAACCGAACCGCCTCCCATGCTTCGTTCATTGTCATTTCTTTTATATATCTCTCTCTCCTACGTCCACTTGTCTTGACATATTCCGCCCATCTGTCATACATTATTGGCTCTTTAAATAGCTGCTTTCCCAGATCAGTTCTAGCAAGGCTCGCAGCTTTCTATGTTTCACGTTTCACACGCCTGAAGTCTCTCAGAATCCTTAACTGGTCGTAGAGTATAAGCAGAGGAAGTCGAGGAAGCAGACAAAGGACCTCGCCATGGCCAAACGAAAGGCATCAGGTCCTGCAAAGTTACCTGCCAAACAGCTGGCAATCCTTGGTAAGCCCTTCCCCCGTTCTTCCTCTGCGTTTAAAACTGTCCAGCAGGATTATCTTCGACTTCGAACTCGTTGAAAGTATCTTCGGTTGCGATGAGAAAGGGAAGTTGTAGCAACTTACTCGGTCGTTTTTCTGGTGGGCCGGTGCCGGCTGTGTTCATCCACACTACACCTTACCCTAGGTGCATGACATACCCCGCCTAAATCCCCACTCACCAAGAAAATGTTCCTGTCCCTACGAAGATTGTCACCAATTGTTGTCTCCGTCAGAATACATACATAACTTGAACCAATTAAATAATACACCAACTGTGCCATTGCCTTCACTATGCGATCAGTGATGGAGTTCTCGTTCACGACGTGAGAGCATTGATTGAAACGCCGCGTTGGTCTTTTGAATGCATTCCACCTTCGAATTATGTCTCCATGTCATGATGGTCACTTCACACGGCGCACACTCAACTATCCCAGCAAATCTGATCTTCGCCAATCTGCGTCCATTCGTACTAACGATTCTCAGCGATATGCAGATTTGCAGAGCCAGTCGCTCTGACTTCGGTCTTCCCATATCTTGTAAGTTCTCTTGCAACTCTACTTTCTACCACCCTTCAGATTGCTAACTCTTTGAAGCCCGAGATGATCGAGAGTTTTGGGGTCGAGAAGAAGAATGTGGCTATGTGGGCAGGCATCACCTCGGGTGTCTTCTCGATTGCTCAGTGCATGACGGCCGTGATGTGGGGCAGAGCTTCTGATAAATTCGGGCGGAAACCTGCAATTCTCACTGCATTGACAGCCACCATGATCAGTAGTGTTCTTTGGGGGATGTCAGTCAGCTTGCCCATGGCTATCTTGGCAAGAGCGCTGCATGGAGCGTGCAACGGAAACGGTTTGTCAACACAGGCTTGTTCACTGACCTGAGCTAACAAGCATAGTTGGTATCATTCGTACAATGGTAGCAGAAATGGTTCCTCAGAAAGAGTTACAGCCTAGAGCTTTCTCTATCATGCCCCTCGTGTGGAGTCTCGGATCTATCTTTGGACCTTCATTTGGAGGATTTCTCGCCAAGCCTGCACAAAACTTTCCCGAGCTTTTTGGAGACAACAAGTTTCTTCTTAGATTTCCCTTTGCATTGCCAAATCTTGTGGCCAGCGGGCTTTTCACAATTGGAATCGCAACTGGCTTTCTGTTCCTGAGGGTGAGTTGGTCTACGTAAGGCATACACTCAAAGCTAATGACCATCAGGAAACGCTCGAAACAAAACGTCACAAGAAAGATGTGGGTATAGAGCTAGGAAAGAAATTGGTAGGCTCTACAAAGGTTCTCTGCTGCCAGAATCGACCCAAGAAGCACTTCCATCAACACTCTGCATACGATGAATCTTCAGCATCCCTTCTCAGACCAACCTCTTCTGCCGGGTCGGATTCTGCGAAAGCTTTCCAAGACAATTTCGGATCATCCAAACAGAAGACTCCCATTGCCCCACCCAGCATTCGAGAGGTTTTCACTCGCCAATCCGTTATCAATCTTATTGCGTATACCTTCCTTGCCTTACACTCCGTAGCCTATGACCAAATTCTTCCTGTTTTTATGCACAACCCACCTCAGGTTCACGATCCCACAAACACACAGCTTCCTTTCAAATTCTCCGGTGGTTTCGGAATCGGGCACAGCAGGATCGGTACTCTTTTCACCCTTTATGGTGTGGTTGGTGGCTTTATTCAATTCCTCATTTTCCCTCCAGCAGCACGCTATTTCGGAGTTTTGAATTGCTTCAAAGCCTGTGGAATAACTTTCCCTCTCATCTGTTTGATGACTCCATACACAGCTCTCATCGAGGACCCTACCAGTCAGCAAGCCATCATGTTCGCCATCATGATTGTGAAGTCGTTCGCAGTCATATTTGCCTTCCCTTGCTCGGTGATCTTGCTCACAAATTCTGCCGTGAGTTTAAGAGTGTTGGGCACTTTGAATGGAGTTGCGGTCGCTATATCAGCCATTGGAAGAGCTATCGGGCCGGCTTTAACTGGAGCAGCATTCACATGGGGTCTTGAGAAAGGATACATCGTTACCCCTTATTTCCTCCTTGCGGTGATCTCTGCCATTGGTGCCATACCTATTTGGTATCTTGAGGAGATGGAGGGATTTACCAAGAGCGGTACTGGCAGTGATGATGAGGAGGAGGAATCACTGCTTTCAAGAGACGATGAAGAGACTGGCCTACTCGCTAGTGATGAACGTCACGCTACCGACCTTAATGAAGAAGCCTTAGATGTGGTCGAAGGCCCACCACTCGCTATAGATATGAAGAAACGAAGAGAGTCGATAATCGAATCGAGGATGTCCAGCCCTATTGGAGTTATGGGTGGGAGCGTAGGGCGTGGAGGTCCTAGGAGATTGAGTAATGGTCTTGCTGCGTCGAACATGGGTCAGGGAACCGGAGGGAACAGCTTTACGTGAATGAGTTGAGTAACTTAATGAGTATGCGTTGGGTTTGCGGGATGCATGTTTCGATGCATCGTTCGGACTTCTTGGAGTTGTGTGATTTGGATGAATATCTTTATGCATAAGGTATACATATATAACGATAGTTTTTGACTGATGAGTAGATGATAATGAAATATTATTGGTTTTCTAAAGCCCGCGGGTAGTATCGTGCTTGGTGTATCTTCAGCTCACCGGCATTACTATCTCTCATGAACTGAAATGCAGAGTAACACCCGGACAGAAAGCAGGGGATCGTCATCGGGCGGCACAAGGCAAAGGCGTATACCCCTCTTTTCATGAACACCAAGACTGTCGCTCAATCCTATCATGCATGCATCTTACCCTGCAAGGCTGCCCCCGTAGAGCCGCCGGATCGCTATAACATTAACAGCCCAGTTGTATTCCACTCTTCGACTCTCCTTACCTTGATTTCCTCGTATATCTAGACTTTCCTCCCTCTTCATCAAAATCAATCGAATCATATCCAATATTCGTACAAGTTACAATATCTCTTCAATTGAGTTTGTTCAGAGTCCGTGGATTACCTTGTTTTTTTTTTCGCACACTGTTTAGTATTACCTCGTTCGTCTCTTCAGGGTGACGGGGTCGGGGGAGGGTGTGTGTGCTGTGAGGTTAGTGGAAGTCTGGGAAAAAACCATAGGTCCTGTTTATTCGAGTATATTGATCTTTACGGTCTCAAGAATCGTGAGCTGGGAAAGGTCGGGAGTCGGGGTTGACGGGTAATTGGGAAATCTTTGGGGAGGATGGTTGAGTAGTTGGGGTTGTGTGGGTTGATGTTGGATTTGGTTGGTTGGAAGAGTGTGAGATGCATTGGTGGCGAGTTTGGAAGGAGACGGTTATTTGTGTACTGTAGGTGTTGACTTAGATGGTGTTATGGTGTTGGATGAAAGATGCTGAGGAGAAATAAGACTTGGTTGCTGTAGATTTGGTTCATATGAACCTGGTTGATCGCTATGGAATAAAGTGAGGCTTATGTCGGTGGTGAACCGAAGTGTGTGAGTTAGAATGGTAGGTTTGGATGTTGATATTATTGGGAATGGTGTTGGTGTTGGTAGATATCGGATGTTAGTATGAGTGATGTTTCAAGCGGAGAAATATATAAAAAAGAGTTGGAGTTAGAATTGGCGGAGGAAACATTCGGGAGATTTCCAGATGGAGCTTGTGATCTGTGTTCGGGGTTTGGGAAGTGTTTTGGATGTGGTGAGGGAGGTGAACGG
Organism: Rutstroemia sp. NJR-2017a BVV2; assembly: GCA_002946415.1. Classification (NCBI taxonomy): domain Eukaryota; kingdom Fungi; phylum Ascomycota; class Leotiomycetes; order Helotiales; family Rutstroemiaceae; genus Rutstroemia; species Rutstroemia sp. NJR-2017a BVV2. Next base: position 841,306 of record NJPS01000013.1, on the reverse strand, counting down.
GAGGTGAGAGGGAGCGAAATAGGTACTTGTTGGTGAACTTGGAGACGACCGTATAGAAGACATTCACTTACGAATGCCCTCATTTCCGCTTGTCCGACTTATTTATGAATGTACAAAGGGCTCAAATTGCATGTACTGCGCCCTCTAAATGGACCTCTAAATGGTCTATAAAAGGTTCTTAAGACCTTCTAGTTAGTAGAGAATAATCATCACTTCTTTACACTTTACTTCTTACAGAATTAGTTTGAACTGAGCATGATTAAATGCGATGTCCAGTCAATTCTGATTCTTCTATGCTACTGTACTGGAGTCGCCATTGATTGGATCTGCTTTCCTGTACTAGATGGAACTAAGTTGTTCTCTGAATGCCCTTATGTAAGTCTATGCCGTACAATTGAATGATTCTTGTAGTTACTCCCATAGTTCATTGAATCTCATTCCCGATACCAACTTCTCTTGATCAGCCAATACAACCACGCGATCGTAACAAATCTACTACCTCTTTGTGGCCGTTCTTCTCAGCCCACCATAGTGGTGTCTGGCCTTCGAAGTCTTTTTTATCCGGATCAACGGCCTCACAATCCAGAAGCACCTGAACCGCTTCTATGTTGCCTTCGCCTGCAGCCCAGGACAGCGGCGTGCGCCCATCACAGAAATCAGAATTCGGATCGACGGCATCACTCCGCAGCAGGATCTGAACAGAATCCTGCCGACTCTTCTCTGCCGCCCACGACAGCGGTGTCCGGCCCGTGATGTCCTCCCTGTCCACTTCTATTCCCGCGCTTTCTACCAGCAATTTTACCATGGGTGCATAATCACACGCTGCGGCTTTGGAGAGCGGGGTTTCGCCTTTCTCATTGGCGAGATTAACGTCGGCGCCTTGACTTATGAGAACCTCTGCTGTCTCTTCATGCTGATATTTGATCGCGACAAACAGATATAGCGACAGAAAAGAGGAGTCTTTCCCAGCATTGAAAAGCCGCTTTCTTATCCTCAGAATCAATTCTACCACTTCCGTATTGCCAGAATACACGGCGTCATTCAGCGCTTTTTCACCAGAATCGGCCGTGGTGTCATCTGATTCCAGCAACAACTCCACTACTTCTACGTGTCCATTTTTTGCCGCACAAGCTAGTATTGATTCTTGAATTCCATGCTGGGCTTGCCACCTCTGGTCAGCACCCGCATACATCAGCTGTTTCAACCCATTTATACTTCCAGAGCTACAGGCAAACTTCAGGCAACTTCTCACAATTTCCGTAGCATCTGATTTCTTTACATTTGGGTTGAATCCTATCATGCCCAGAAGCCGCTCTATAAGAATGGTATAGTTCCACATGACCGCCCAATGCAGAGACAGATCTCGTCTCCCAACAGTCCAAAGCACGTCGAAATTTTCCTGGTCGAGAAGGATTGTGCCAATGTTCAAATGTCTATTTTTAAGAGCCAAGGCGAGTGGTGTGTTGCCAGAAAGGTCCGTGTCATTGATTTCCACGCCTGGGATTTGGAGAAATGCTTTCACGGCTGCTTCAGAGCCATATCTTGCAGCATAATGTAGTGCTGTTCGACCTTTATAACCACCCATGTTAAAATAGCAGCCAGCGTCAAGTAGTAGGTTGATGACACCAACTTCGTTGTTTATAGCCGCCCTAATGAGCGGAGTCTCCGTGTCGTTGCCTGCCCCATCAAGATCCATTTGACCACTTTTCAGCAGAGCAGACACTACCTTTTCATTTCCTGAAGACGCTGCCACATGGAATAATGTATCACCGTACTTGTTTTTGCACGTTTTGTCGACATCGCTGCGGTTCCAAAATATGTCCGCAAACTCCTTGTTTTTGGCTCTCATAGACGACATGATAGGAGTGTCGCCGTGCTCGTCTACACAGTTCTTGTCTACGTCATCGATTTCGAGCAGGAGAGCGACCAACTCTTTGTTTCCAGCTAGAACCGCTTTGTGAAGTGGAGTTCGACCAAGCTTGTCCTTGCAGTTAATATCAATGGGCTTCTTGGAAGGCAGGTATTCCTTCATCGCCGCAGAGTCGTTATCTGCAGCCAAAAACAACGGTGTTCGACCATGTTTGTCTCTACACTCGATCCCGATATCCTCTCGGTCTATCAAGGTCTTTATTACTGCAAGATGACCCATCTCGATGGCCCACAAAAGCGCCGTTCGACCGTACCTGTCCTTGACATTTAGGTCAATGGCATTCAGAGCCGACAGGAGTTTCACTATGGTCTCTCGGCCCTTCTCTACTGCCCATGAGAGTGGTGTACGTCCGTATTTGTCTATCCCGTTTGGATCGACGCGCTGATTCCCAATAAGTGAGGACAGAACTTCCTCACAGCCTTGCTCTGCAGCAAATGATAATGGCGTTCGACCACGGTTATCTCTGCTGTCCGGGTCCACTTCATCAGTCTTGCTTAGAAGTAGAGTCACCACTTCCGTGTTCCCTTCTTCTGCTGCCCATGATAGCGGAGTCCGGCCGTTCTTGTCTTTGATGTCTGGGTGGAACCCCTCCTCGATCAGCGCAGTCATTGCATCCGTCAAGCCAAAATACGCTGCGAGATGCAGCGCACCGACTTGTTTCGGTACTCTTTGGCTGTAGCCCGAGGATGTTTGAACCGCCATAAGAGCTTGGCTAGCGCTTGAAACCTTGGGCTCATCTCGGAGGAACCTCAAAACAGCGGCCTTGACATCTGAAAAGTTGAAGCAGGCGTGATATCCCCAGTATTGTGCCGCGTAGCTGTAGAGCGGATTCAAACGTAGCCGGGACTCAAACTCTTTGTCATTGGGACAGAATCCAGCTTCGAAGGCTTTAAAAGATAAATACGTCGTACAGGCGTTAGCAATCTCGATCTGGGCGTCGGGAAACCAGATCTTGTAGGTCCGCTCGAAGTATTCCTGGGTGGTGTAGTGGACAAGTCGGATAATCTTGCTCTCTTCGTCCACAGTGACCAGCCCAGCGCACACGGCGACCAAATCTTCCGTCTCGTTCAGACCTTCTTCATCAAATTCTGCAGTTCCAATCTCGATGGCAAGTGCGTGCCGAAGTTCCAAGGTAGATAGAGGTCGTCGGGCGCAAGTGATCCAGGATAGGATTTGGACTCCGAGGTTTTTGAAACCCCCTTTCTGGTGGTTTATTCGATCCATAGCATCTTCATACGCATGGTCAAGGGCTTTGGACCTCCCTCCATCTCGAGAAACAGTGGAATCTTCCATAAAGCTTTTCAAGGCCGATCTCAACGCCTTGGGGTTGGTTTTATCAGTTAAGCCGTCCATGTATAGATGGGCGAGAAGAAACCTAGGGGGGATTAGCTTTGCTTAATTACAATTACCAATAGTCTATGACAAGCACACATACATTCCATTAACGGACTTGATAATAGTAGTCTTAATCTCATCTTGCATCGAGGGATTCCTGAGTACAAACGCTGGCAGGCGATCCATCTGGTCGTCAACGAACTTCTGCACATCTGCTTCTCTTGCAGAAATTTCCACGATGTTGCTTCCTTCGAATTCTTTCGTGATGTCCGGGATAGAACGCGAAGTAGCAAATAAGTTTGCTCCAATTCTAGCTTGGAGATGAAACAGAGACGTGAGAACTTTCGCTCGATCTCGTGGATTGAGTTGAGACTCATCGAGGGCGTCAACTAGGATAAAGATCCGGGAATATTCAGAAGAAACTTCGGCTAGTACTTGCAGGATTTCAGTCGACGTGGGGCGACTCTTATCGCCTTTGTAACGTTCATATAACTTTTTGACGCTTTCTGGAATCGATGGCCTACTTTGGAAAAGTTGCTTGAGGATGCTCAGAAGTAGGTGAATGGGCAGTTGCTCATACTGACGCCGAAAATTGCAGTAGATGTACGCCACACCGATGCTGTGGTCGTCTCGGAAATTCGTCATCAAATGGTCAACCAGAATGGCGGTGATCATAGTCTTGCCAGCGCCCGGAATGCCCGGACAGAACAGAGTATTCTTGCCCTCCGACATCCACGCACCAAACTCCTGGGAATCCAACAGCCACTGCCCAGTGCCAGGCTGAACTTTGGATATGAGATCAGTCTGCTGGATAGCGTAGTTAGTGGGCATGAGCCATTCTGAAATATCCTGGAACAGCTGATCATCTTGACGCCGGTTCAGTCGATCTACGCCCTGCTTTGTTGCTAAAGTCACGTCTCTTCGTTTTGTCAGTCGTCTGGATTCAACTGTCTGGTACACCAACAGCCCACTTACCCTGTAGTTCGAGCCAAAAAAGCGTTCAAAGCACTGATATTTAGAGTGATGCGGCTTCGATGGCGATCGATATCCTTGGGATCAAATTGGATCCTTTTCCACACTCTTCGAGTCTTGTTGACTGTACCTTTACTGTTGCTCTTCGAATCTAATTCTTGATACTGGTCGAGGGTCTCTTCCAGCTCTTCGAGGACCTTGACACATCCTTGGGTCACTTCATCTAGCCCCTTGCTTTTTGTCCCATCTTGTTGAGAGACTACATCATCGATGTCTCGGAGTACATTTGAAAGAACCTTCACACTATCACATCGTGAGATGAGCCCGAGTCCTAGTCAAGGGGGAATGAGAGAGGTACTCTTCGTATATGGCCTTAAATTGTGCAGGGGCGTCCACGAAACGCTGGCGAACCTTGTTTGCCAATTGTAGGACCGCGAGACAGTCGCCTACACTGACCCCGAAGCTCATCTTGTACCAATGAGAAAGAAACAGGTACTTTTGGTATTCGAGAGAGCTTCTGCTCGTGGGGCACCAAAATGTAACGAAGTCGGTGCCTATGTGGCGGGCTCCGATTGGCAGTACTTGTCCACTTAACCAGGGTAGACGTCCGAAATTCGGCACGTGACCGCATATGTCCTTACTTTCATCTGATAGGGGAGAGAAGAAACAACACAAAAAGCACGAACTAATTTTTTGCAAAATATACTGGAAGTGGCTGCTAATGAGGCATAGGCATAAGGATTATATAAAGTACTCCTTGACACGGAGATATATATAGATGTAGATGGGAACCACTGGCAGTTCGCTCACTGGTAGTAGAAGAGTCTGAGGAGGTTACCTATCAATTGGGTATATATATAACGATTGTTTCAGACTGATAAGTAGATGATAATGAAGTTTATTGGCTTCCTGGAGGTCACGGTTAGTACCGTGCTTTGTGTAGCACCTCCTTTTGACATCTTCGTTTCTTGTTCATGTTGTTGTAATAGCTCTTGTCTTTTATGCATTCAATTTATATGCCAGGGGTTCGCAGTCTAGAAGTGCTAGGTTGCTATGAAAGTACCAAGTTCAACTCCAACTTCTTCAATGACCATTATCACAGGCTCAGATATCTATCTCATCTTCCTGACTCCCTCTAGCCAGCCAGCTCCCCTCAGCAGTAGATTGTCGTCGCCTCAAATTCACGAATCCGCGCTCATGAACCCCAAAAATCAGCTTCGGTGTAGCGTGCTCGATAACACATACACTATCTCGCAGGATCCAGACAAACGACACAATATCAACCTACACCCGAAAACTGAAGGTTCTCGCCAAAAGAGAAAGAAATCAACCATCGAAACGGACATTACGGACTTTTCCACAAAATAGATGAGTTGCCCTAGACATACGATCCACTTGGTATTGCCTGAACGTGGTCGATACGATGTTGTGTATGTATGTCTGAAGGGCTAAGAATGTTAAGGAATCTGCCTGCTCATCCAGGCGGTCTAGGATGGCTGGTTTGTTGTCTTGGTCTGGACGTCACGGAAGTCGGGGATGGGGATAATGGGCCCGGTAGTTGTATACATAGACGTCCTCGGAACAGGAGAAGCAAAGGCTTATTGTATCGTTTATGTGGTGGAGAAATATGGAATCGAAAGCCAGCGTGCTTGATACGGGTAGAGAGAGAACTGTACCGTTCAGGAGCACTCTGTTCTGGTGGTTTATGGGAGCGAAGAAGATTGTTCATATGCTGATAAGTCGAAGCATCTTCTTCTGGATAGGTTACTGAGTCTCGGGCGGGAACTCGGAAAGGGGTCTGAAGGATGTTATTCTGGTTAGTTATTAGGGTTGAGATGTAAGAGGGTGGGATTAGAGGTGGAGGTGGGTGGGGAGGAGGAGGGATGTTTGGTTGTTGGGTTTTACTTTTAAGTTTTAGTGGGATGGGGTGATGAATTGAGTGGGATGAGTGGATATGGAGGGTGGAGATGCTATAGAAGCGGAGGGGGGTCGATTTAAATGGGATGGGGGAGGGATATGAGTGGAAGGGATCCGAATGGTGTTGGAGGGGAGGGCATTGAAGGAAGTGCGTCGAAGGGAAGGGTGGGTATTAAAGGAGAGGGTGTGAAAGGGGATGGTGTAGAAGGGATGGTGTTGAAGGGGGAGTTAACATCGAGGGGTGGATTGGTCCAGGGGCTTATTCGCGTCATCCCTAAAGTCCCGGTGGACAAGAAGACGATATGTCTTAATTCTTTTCATTCTAGATCGATAACAAAACCAGGCAGCAAGTGATGTGGACCGTAAGGCGGTTTAGACTTTATCAAGAAAGATTATCGACGAATAGAATGGTTTCGACGAGGTCGAGCATTATGAATCCGATAAGTTTCGGGATGATATTTAATGGACTACGGGAGAGATTACTCCATGGGAAACAAATAATTGTACGGCGGCACAAGCCTACATGAGGGCCTTAAACGATTAGCTGGCTCCATGTAGTACACGAGAGTAGGTTCATTTAATGGCCACTCCAATCCCATATTTTAGAAGAATCAGACGTACCTTAACCACTGTAGTTCAGTGCAGTTACTCCACTGAACCACTAATTGAAGTGAGTCTGATGCTATGGCTGGGAAGTCAACCAATAGTAAGTGAGGTAGGCACTGGTCGTAGATGAAAGATAGCCACGCGTGAAAACGGGAGGTCGTTGATCGGATAGGAGATGTGATTGGGCTTATTGGTAAGAGAGTGACCGCTTAGAGTAGCATGAGTAGTTAGAGAAAGGTCGCTATCTGCGGAGTTTCGAGGACTTCGACGGACAATATCAACAACACCACAAACAATCATGGGCAGCCACAAAGTCGCGGAAAAGCGATGATGACTTTCAGAATAGAGATCACAATCAACTAAAATATATCCGGTGAGTACTTACATTTCAACTAGCGATATCCTTATGATCCCCCATCAACAGCCCCCAATATAACTTCAATTACTGTTTAGAAGCAAAAGATACCAATCGTCCTAGTTTTGATCCACAAGATCTCTAAGTCGCTGATCTCTGGCAGGCATATATATTAGATCGCCCTCTACTTTCGTATGGGGTACATTATCAGTGCCGAATGGGGTCAACACCAACAGTAAGCTTGTCTTGTAAGCCGGCGCTGCGTGGTTCAAGTGGCTTCGCCTACGTCTTCAGCTCATTACAGCCCCCCATAAGCTGAAATGCAGAGTAACACCACCCGGATAGAAAGCAGGGGATTGTTATTGGGCGGCGCACAAGCCTCTTTCACACCCTTACCTGCAGAGCTGTCCCCAGAGCCTCAGAGGCGCCGGATCGCTATTATCTTAATAGCTCAGTTCTATTTCGCCTCTTACATCTTACATTGTAAGTTCCATCCCTCTTTATTGGAGCCAGTCGAATCGCATTCAATAAATCTTCTTAGAACATCTCTTCAATCGAGTTTGTTCCGAGGATCAACTTCTCACACACCATCACCTCACTCACCTCCACGGGCGAGGCTGTGCGTGCCATGAGTCGAAGAACAAACTATGGGTCCCGACCCATCATGAAGCAAGGTGGGAGCTCAATGGAGAACGTTGATCTATACAGCCTCAATTATCGCAAGCTGGGAAAGGTCAAGATTGACTGTCAAATCCGCCAATCGAAAAATCTTTGGGGTGTCTATGGAGAGGATAAACGACCAGCTGGAATTATCTATATTGATCTCAAATTCGACCAACCGAAAGACTGCAAGCTCTCAAGCGCTACGGTGTTGGTGACGTTAGAAGGAGAAAATTATACAGATATTGATGATGATAAAACACGCAGCAAAAATAAAGCTGGGTTAGATTTGGTTCACATGATTGATCGCTACGGACCGAAATACTTCAATGGCGAACCGAAGACCATGGCTGTCAGAAAGACCATAAACGGCACGCCGAGCATCAATGTTATGGGCAACGGTTTTGGTGGAGCTGGTGTAAACACATCCAAGGTGCGCACTTACTCCAGCCGGTGGTCTTTTAAGGGGATGTTGGAACCTGGAACATCTAGCAGAGAAAAAAGTCTCAAGGGTGGCAGAACTGGCGTGTACAGGTCTGTCAAGTGGGAGCTAAGTGAAAACGACATCGAGGCTCAGAGTTTGCATAGCAACATTTTCCACACGGGTTTTACGTTCCAACACGACAGAAACCTTTGTTACATACGTGTGGAAATTGATGGGAAACTACAGAGAACTTGGGATCGATTTAAGCAGAAGCTTAAGTTTCCACCTCAACACCGAAAAGATCAGGGTTTGGCCTTGACCTCAATTGATCTGACCAGGAGCAAGGAGTATACGAAACGTCTTGATGCTGTCGCCGATGGGTTGGACCAAGATATGCGGGATGAGAACTACACGGAAATTCCGAGTACGATTCCCGATACTCTACCTCCTTTTTTTCATCATGGACAGCAACACAATTTCAATACATCCAGTACTCAATCGAGCAAACTACAAAGTAGTGCACAGTCTAACTTCATACAAGGCACATCGCCTTTCCACCACACCCAGGCCCAAACATACTTAAACGCCCTTAGCACAACATCAGATCCCTTGATCGAGGGCCTCTCACGAGCATTGGACCCAATTTACGCTCCGGATTTTCAATACCGCATCCACGACCACGAATATCCGCCTTCAACAGCCAGTTCCGATCAGACAACTTTAGTTGAGGAAAGCCCTCTCCTGCGTAAGGATGCGATTGATGTTTCAAGCAAAGAAGTAGACAAAAAGGACTTGGAAGTGGCGGAGGAAGCGTTCCGGAGACTCCCGCAGAGCTCGGCTCTTTTGATCTTCATGCAGTTTCTCTGGAAGCTTTTGGAACTTTTTGGACGCGGTTCGGGAGATGGGAGGGAGGAAGAAGGGAGGAAGACGGGGATGAAAAATGAGGCTCTGTGATCACATGGTTTCTACTATTAGAATGACCACTACGTTAGTATATCCGCCCCCACTAGCAGATCGAGAGATATTTTCAGTCAGAATATGCCGGAAGTCGAACAAAAAAAGGGGGTCGGCTTGTATATAGTCTTTTGGTGCTTGCAACTGTAAAACAATCAATGCTTCGCCATCCTTTGAATTTTTACAAGGCTCAGGGCTAATGTACACAAGCTAAATGCATTGCTACCACAGTTACATATGATGTGACCCACTCAAGCCTCCATTTTCGCTCGATTGGGATATTCAATATTAGGACTTCTGCAAAGGAAAATCCCGAAAGCAAATAATAATCATTTGGCTAGGATATAATCCCTGAGCACACTTGCACCCTACTCTCTCGACCGAAAGAAGCAACCTTAGCCCCGCGCCACTGTTTTCAGCTGTAGCCTGTAGGCAAACTGCTGACACAATCAGATGCACCAGTCAGCCTCATTTCTTTCGTCTATCTTCTCCAAATATTCAAGAGCTTCATCGTTCTCATTCATCCAGCCTTTTACGTTAATGGAAATAAGAGCAGCAACATTCATTTTGCCCTGTTTATCTGCTTGGTGTAAGCACCCCACCTCCGACCGCTCCGGGCCGACTTAAGATGCCACTGATTACTCGTCCTCAACGACGCGTCCACTACTACGATTTCGACTCCCACTCAGTAGTTAGAGCGGCTAACCGTCGAAATTCTTACTACACTGACTACACTGACTGCGAAGACTTCCGAACACCTAGGCGCCAATCCTCGTTTATTCAACGTTTAAACGACTTCAACTCCAGCAAAAATGAACAGGCTTTGGTGGTTCGCGAAAGAGAAAGAGAGCGGGAGGCGCCCATAACTAATCGCACGAGAAGCGTTGAGAGAGTTCGTTCGCCTATCGGTGGGAGAGGGCGTTCGCCTACTGTGGTGAGAAGTCCTTCACCTATTGTTGTGACTGGAAGAGAGAGCAGTATAGACAGAGGGCGATTTAGAGAGGGATTAACGTCTGCCACTATCAATAATCGCATTCATGAAGAGCGAGAGAATCCTCTCCTTCGGAAGGGAGATTCAATGAAAGATACCCAAGTGGTATTGAGACTTGATTCCGATCAAGATATTACCATCAGCCTCGAATTAGACGTTGAGGGGGATATCGAGAGTCAACTTGAGGAGTTCTCGCGTTTGAAAAGATTGGGGGATTTTCATGCTGCTGAAAAATACTTCCAAACCAACCTAGACGAGTATCTCAATAATCCACTTGTTGCGATTGAATACGCGGAAATGCTTTTGCAGCAGGGAGCTTACCAACGCCTTAAAGACCTACTGCAAAGATCTGAGCTAAAGGCATATATGCCGTCTGATTCCAAGGCCTCATTCCCAAGCACAGCTCGTGTATCAGCGGGTGGTCCTGCCACCAGAGGAAAGGATCGCAAGATTGAAGAGCGGTATATGCCTGCCCGGTCACAATCCTTGGACGGGGTTAGTGTACCTCGTCCTCAATTATCTCGTACAGATCTATCTGGAAACAATAAGAGCAATCCAGGAATGATGGACACGGCTTTCTGCCTGATCGGAGGTATCGCGGACATATATTCCCAAGGCGCGCTCCGGCGAGTGTGTGCATTGACGGGCGGTGCAGGGACAGACTTTCGCAGGCTTCAAGATCGGAAACATCTTCGTGAAGACTTTAGCCTAAGTTTGACGGAAGTAGGTCTACCAGAATTACTCGAGATTAAACAGAAGCTTACTTACTATGGAAGGTACAACTAATCAACCATTTTTGGGCTATTCTGGTCCATTCGATCGCAAGATCGAACTTCGCATATGCAAAAACAGTTGAAGAAGGATTTCCCTGGTTCGAGTTGTCTGGGTATTACGATTCCCTTCTAGACGAAGGCAGGATTTGGGAGCTTAGAGACCTCATTTCAAGCTCACACCCAACCTTCGGTGGTGCACAGACCTGGGAGACCCTGTTTCGTGAGGATCTCTTCGATGCCAATTTTCCTGAGAAATTTCTGAACGACTGGGGAGTTAGTACCCAGCATTACGACGAATCTACGTATCTCGCTACTCTCGCCATACTCGTTGATTTATGCCAGGGTCTGCTCTCCATGTCCGTCCTGTCTTTTGATAAAGGTGTGCTTGCAATTGCGAAACGGTGCTTGGAGCATGCAAGAATGTTTGCAGCATGTATCAAAGAAAATGACCTTCCAAGTATCAAGTCACGACCATACATATCATTGATCATTGTTCAAAAGGGATTAGAAAGGCATTTAGCAGATAATGCGCCAGGCATAAAGTCTACAAATGCTGGTTTCAACTCCAAATATATGAAAAGTCTTCCTGGTCTCAGCGTGTGGACAAGTATCCTTCCGATCTACGTACCTATCAAGTCGGAAAATTCTGGATGGCCTGTCCCAGAGCAGCCAGTAAACTCTGATGAGTTGCTACAACATGCTCTTAGGGCTTCACAGGACCTAGGAGACTACAGAATCGAGGTGGCTTGCTTGCGAGAAATGATATGCCGTTCACCGCAACCCAAAGAGCTTTTTGAGCGACTGTGTCACGTGCAGAAGACGCTGCAAGGAGATATGGTTGGCTATTTAGAAACTCTTCTATCAAAGTACCTTCTTGTTACCGATGAGGAGTCACGTCAGAGCCTTAAAGACGAACTGTCTGCGTTTGACGCCCTTCAACCAATATCATACGATATTCAGGACCCCCTAATACAGTGGTGCCAGCGGATGGTGCAAGCTGCACTTTACCGCTTTTCAGGCAGACACACAACGGAGACAAATCGTTTAGAGCAAATGGCTGAAGATCTACTTGACAGTTTGCCTCATCACATCTATGAAGAAGCTTTGAATCTTAGTATTCCAGGACGTGCAAGCATGCATAGGATACCTGCAAACTCGGGTGGGGTTCCGAACCGAAATGTTAGATATTCTCCTCCACTATCGCCTACTACAAGGAATATAGCAGACAGAAGGCCGAGTCGACCTTCCTATAGACAGACCAGTGCACCGGCGCCGCGTGGATCATCTCCTGCGCCACGGCCGCCAGAATACGGAAGAGCGAGAACAAGAAGCCAGTATACATGGTCGTCGGACTTAGACTCAGAATGGCTATCAGAATCTAACTCAGAATCAGAATCGAATTCAGATTCAGGAACTAGTATAGTAATAGACGGAATGATATACCCATTAAAAAAGAAAAAAGGAGAACGGAGAAGATTAACAAATAAATGGGTAGGAGGGGTCAAGAAAAGACAGGAAAGAGAGGACAAGGAAAGAAAGAAAAGAGAGAACAAGGGAAGAGAGGAAAGGGAGAAAACTAAAAGAGAGGAAGTAGATGAGAAGGAAAGAGGGGAAAGAGCAGAATATCATAAGGCGGGGTTAGATGCTCGTCCAATCTCATCGACTCCAGACGAGGCGAACATTACAGATACCAGGCTTCCAAGCACCAAGATGGCTCACCAACCAACGGAAATCACTCACTCAAAGAGAGATGACGCTCAGACAATTGACCCAAACAAGGAAACAAAGGTCTTCACAAAAAAAAATATTGAAGCGGATACACGTACTATTTCACCCTCTCGAGAAGTCCATCAACGTATAGACTCGTCTCCTGTAGATGCTGTTGGCCATGGTCTATCGCACCAACACGATAGCTATTCTCCAGCTAGAAGACCGGCGGTAGTAAGCGCTCACTACTCAGACCCCGGTGAGGGGCTTCAGCCCGTGCGGGACGAAATGTGAAACTGGTCCTGGAGGTCTTCATCGTTAGTTCTTTACTACTTATTCATCAATCTATTATCATATACAGTGGAGATCCTTGCGGCAGAACTCGTTCCCGCTGCAGCCCTGTTGATTACAACCGGCTGAATGGTCTCGCTGATTGCGATGGCGGCACCGATATAATTACCCTTCACCCATATCCAGTCCGAGTTTCAATACAGAAAGTGAATTTGCAGCGTGGTTAAGATCTCACGAGTCTCTCGTGACTTCGGGAACATTGTCAAATCGATCTACCACTCAACATCTCGCCGTATAATGACTCACTATGAGAAAACCACATCGAATTCTAGATGAGATGTTGTCTTTAAAGATGTATACAATATTAAGAGGATTCTGGGTGTTCGACTCACCAATCTGATGACAGACCGCAGTGAATGACTCCAGTCAGAAAAAAACTTTCTGAATACAGCCATCAAGCATAGGCCAATGTAGTACCATGGTCATAAGAGGTTGACCTTAACAATTCAATGAGTGAATTTGTCATGAAATTCACTGTGAGGCATCTGATCAAAGCAGAGCAATTTAAAATTTCGGTCGCCCCTTCTACCTTCGAAGTAAACAAAATAAACCTTCTAATACTCTTCGATTCTGTCGACGCCAAACAGCTGCGCCTATATCAAACATTTGTAGCCATTCTTGGATTTTCACGACACTTTCACCACATACGCAAACCTATCGACCTTTTCCCAATCATAAGGTTCGTCACATTCAGCGCCGCCCACGCACTGTGCGAAGCTGACCCGAAACGATCAAGAATAGCCAGCACTTACAAAGACAAAATCATGCATGGGTCTTCAGAATCTATAGCTAGCGGAGGTGAAGACAAGCAGGTGTCACTGTCTCGTTCATCCACATACCAAGACGAGTACGAAAAGCAGACTACAAAAGACCCTCAATCGAACGCAACGGATACTCCCGACAAGCCGCGCATAACCATAATCTACAGAGACAGCATCTTCCAAAGAAAGCCTCAAACCACCTGCCAATACATTACAAACAAAGTGCACAACCTTACATGCGGAAAGCCTGTGAAGGAGTCGGGGATGTGTGGATGGCACTTAAATCTGAGTCCGGACGGCATCGCCTGGATGGTGGGCCCGGAAGGAAATCAAGCGTCGACGAGACATATGGAAGCATCAGATTGGGAATGGAGCGAGACTGCTGATCGATGGGTTAAGAAGAGATATCGGATAAAGAAGGGCAAAAAGTCTCGGGATGGTATGGATGAAGATTCAGCTGATATTGTGTATGACTCTGTGGAGGAAGACACGTGTGAAATGTGCGAAGATGAAAAGGATGTAAATTAGCCAGTCACATGCGATGGTGTTTTGGATGATGGTGCGAGCGATTCTCAATAAAGCGATATACAGTAAAATCTGGTCGAGATCAGGTACAGCGGGTATCACATAGTAATGGATGGTCTATCTTTCTGAACGAGCAGCATGTCAATCTCTGACGAGCGAATTGGCTTTTCACGTACCACATTCTCTATAGTCATACTTCAAAGGTGATGCATCAGATCTACGGAAGATCATCTCCACGATTCTCCAGCCTGATCCTGGTTCGGACGGAGCCGAACAGATACTACAACTATCCACCTGGCAGTGCCTTTCGTGGAGTAAATTGCATACTAGTTAATGATGACTGTGTGAAGGATCCAAACATAACTTCCTAATGGTTCATGGATTGCCACACTATTTCCTGGATTCACCGGAAAATAGCATTGTCCGTTCGTACCTCGCATACCCCTTCCGATTCCAGTTGGCAGTAAGCCTCCAGCAACTGTAATTGTATGCACCGACACCACTGGAGATTGACTATTCCGTCGGTCGGGGAATTTTCAGGGTCTTTTGGAAACACCCTGTCATGATCCAGCGCTTATGGGAGACACGCGATATGAACCGAAAGAAACACACACAAGGCCTTTGTCATTCCATTTTTTGCTAACCCTCTTGTTGAAGGACTGGACTTCTGTACCAACATTTTCCATTTCTTTGTTCACTAATTAATTTCCCCTTCCTCCTCCGCAGTTGTTCTCCTGTATGTTCTTCGCTTGTTCAGCATAGGCAGTGAATTAGAAATTCTATCATGATTTTTGGGTATAAAAGCACAGAGCAGACATTTTGGAGCTGGAACGACCTCAAAGTTCATCTCTAGCGTATTTAGACTCGAAATTCATCTTCTCCAATGTATAGCACCGCCAAAATTCGTAACACAGATCGCTCACCATGGAAGTCCATATCTTGTTCGAAGGCAACACCACCCGGTCCCGAGTTCCTACATACAACGCCAACACAATGAATGACAAAGGCTCATCAGATCTAATGTTCTTGATTCACATAATTGAGAATCTCATCGTTTTCGAGATAACACTGTGGCTTATTAGAATGCTTCCGCCGCTGATACCCCGTCGGCAAGTGATCGGTGTCGGAAGGAACGGCCGAGCGATATATGCACGAGAAGGTCTCATCCTTAGAATATTGCGATACATGGGGATTAATGACATACGGGTATTGCTATACAGAATTGCATTTGCTGTTGAAATTGTGTATGCTTGCGTGGAGATAACAAACCGGGTGCGTGATCGTTATGGACTCGCCGTACACCGGGAAGGGATACAGCACGAAAGATGGCAATTTTAGGAGCATTTGACCGATGAGACGTTTCTCTCCACCTAATTCGGTACCTGAGTTAGAAACAGAGTGCTTTAAGCGTTGTTCTAGAAGGCCAATTATCGACTGCATAGACCGGGCCTAGCACTAACATCTCCCCTTATGCCCTCGGCTAAACTCTCGCTTACGTAAGTTCTACCGCGGCCTAGCACATTTCGTCCGCACAAACTACATGCAGCACTTTTTTGTCAATTACCCACATATCCAATCTATCTTTCAGAAACATCCACCGTTTACCTATCAATCACAATGTCTAAGCAAAATTCCACCAAGAAGAAGTACCGATTGGTATCCGCTCTGAACAATGCTGCCTCAGCTGTCATGTCTGCCATCAATTCACCCCGGCAGACCACCGCAACCCTAATCCTCGCCGCCACTGGAGTCTTCATATTCCTCCCGCCTAATTTCAACACCAAAGCTTTGTTTCTCTTCGCTCTCGCAGCCATCATTGCCCTTCACCACTACAGAACAAAAACACAAGCACGCCTACCCGAGACAACCCCCGCAGGCGCAGTGCGTAGAAGGAGAGGAAGACCAAGCGAGAAGCAGCTCGCGCAGATCCGAAACCAGTTGATAAAACAGGGCGCTTGGGAGAAGAAGGCTGAGTTGCCGATGTTAGATCAGTAGGACGATAACGGGAGTGATATCTCTGGGGACGGTGTGACAGCTTTCGAGGGTGGTGCTAGGAGGATATTTATTCTATAGGCAGCGACCGCGGAATACTTGACAATAATAATAATGTATAATTTGACACTGTATACGGATATTAATAGTATAAATCGCATGACTACGTATTATTTCTCGGAGTCCATGGAAAAATGGTCTTACGAGCACCCACAATTCCCCGGGTGGTCTTGTGTTGCGACGCAACAATCTAAATGTCTTCTCATAATATTTGCACGCTGATATCGACTCATCTTTATGACAAATGCAAGTAAATTAACAAATTATGCCAGCGCATTCATACATCTCATTCTAGTCACTAGGCCAGTGAGTTTATGCCTAACCCTGAACCCGTGATTCAAGGTCACGCACACTCAACCACACTAACCACTACTCTACTCATTGCAACCTGCTTCGCCATCGAATTCTCCGCACCAAAGCTTTCTGTTTCCATATTCCTCATCGTGCTCCCATCAGATGTATCCTCTTTCTTCACCTCTCTGTTTTTCTCCACCATATTCTTCGCGTTGACCCCTCTTTCTCCACCAACTCCTCCTTCTGCTTTCTTCCCCCCATGAACAACCTCAGTTCCCTTTCCTGCACTCCCACCAATCCCTCCGCCACTCCTCAAAATACCCAACAGCCTCACCACCAAATTCTTGACTCCTCTCCCCCTTCCCCTATCTCGTCCACCCACTCCCAATCCTCCGTTTCTCTTTCCCCACTCTACAAAAGAGCCCAACAGCGCAAAAGCACATTGAACATATTCTTCCCCCCGCGCCATGAATTCTTCCTTATTATCCGTCTCCTCTGTCTTATTATCCTCTTCCTCAACCTCCGGTTCAGGTTCTTTCATAACCCACTTCCCATCCTTGGTCCTCACCCACTCGCATTCACTTTCAAATTCTCCTCCCTCAACACCACCATCTATTTTTTTATTCTCTTCCCCTTTCTCCACACTCTTTTCCATCACCGCCTTTCCCTCCCCAACTACCTCCCTACTCTTACCAGCCCCCGACTCCAAAACCCCCACCAACCAACCCGCCAATCCTTCCCAACACATCTCAAATTCCTCCCTCCCCATTTCATCAAACACGAATCTCCTCACTTCCTTCGAAATATATATCCCATTCCGTACATCCACCCGACTCAGCAATTGCAGGTCCAGAAGATCGTCGAGGTTAAGGATGAATCTATTTCATGATTTCTCGTTAGCAGAACATTCACAGCGATAGAAAACAAAGAACGTACGAATCTTCATCATAACAATCATCTGCGGCACCATTGATATCATTAGAAGCAGCAACAGCTCCTCTTAAAACACCATAACTGACAACTCCCGAGCCTTCTGAAGCGAGCAGCGCGATTAGGGAGAGTAATTTGTAGGTCGATTGGTCGAGTGCTAGTTTGAGGAGTTGGATGGCTTGGATTATGGGGTTTGTGCTTGTTAGAGGGGTGGAGGGGTTCGAGGGTGTGAGAAACATTATGGGGTGTAGTAGGGTGGAGATAGTGCGGTGTGAATAGAAAAGGTGTAAATTGCGGGTTGGAACCGGAGACAAGATTCGTGTTGAATGTGGGATTGGAGACTGAAAGAATGATTGAGATAACCTTTGCGAACGAGTTTTTGCCTGAATGAATGTCTTTTTGTAGTTAAGAAAAAGCACACGACTTATTCGATCAACGAACCATATGATGACTTAAAAGAAGATCAAATTATACGAGTAACAACACGCAAGATAAAAGAATGCAAGAATAATAATCGTATGCCGTTAAACCAGAAATATGAGCAAAAAGATGAAACACGAGTATTCACGAAAAGCAAGGAGAGAGAAAGGAATAAAAGAAACGCAAGGCACCGAGCAACAAACAAACATATACCACCACTAACTTACTCTCAGCACAAACAATCCGTCATCCCATCCGTCTCTCCTTATCTTCCTTCCCTCCATCCTCATCCTCATCCTCAGGCCCAACCGCCCGACCACAAACACAACACAGCGTCCATTATATATATATGCTAAACCCAGACGAGAACCTGAAAGACAACAAGTTAGAAAAGGTCAAATTCGTGGTCCGTGGCTAGGGCGCTAAATATCCGTGTAACAGTACGCTGTACAGAGTGCTGGTCGTGCGGCCGCGCCAGCAAAGTCGCGTGCTAATGTAAGACTTACTTTGACCTACCGAGACGCGCGGTTGTACGCTGTCTATCGAAATGTTGGGAACCAGGTCAGGCAAGCTGAGTAATTCTTTGACTTTTCTAGGAGCGATGAGATGAAGTATTGGAATTGAGAAAATCAGGTGTGCAGTAATGTTTGGTTGAGCGGTTGGTTGTTGATTGGTCGGTTCGTTTACAGTATTCGTTCATTGGTTACTCCGTGGACCGATGCCGGGATCGCCAAGTCTTCCTTCCCTTTACTCCTTTCGCTTAACTTGACGACCATCAGAGCGTTTAGCTCAAATTAAAGCATTAGATTGTACAAAATATAACACGACAGCTCGATACAACCATCAACAAGGCTAGGCAGAATCTGTAGTCATACTACTAATCATATTGATATCCATTAAACTAATATCATCTCATCTCCTCTCAATACAAAAGTGCGTCAACGCATTCATCATGAAGCGATGAATCCATCCATCTATGCAATTATGCATCTATCAACACCAGACGCCAATGCTGTAGCATAGACAAGACAATGATGAAAAGTAAAAGTCTCGCGCAACTGCAACCATGATTGAGTCTATGACCCAATTCAACTCCTGTCCTAATGGTTCGAGAGTAGAAATCTTCAACGCCATTACCATTCCTCCACCCAATGCAGCAACATGAGAAGGACAAACATGAAACGAACAACAAAGTAAAGTAAACACAAGAATCTTAATATCACCCCAATCCAAATGCTCTCGTTACTCATCCACACGTCCGTGCATAATCATACAATCCCTCTCCCTTCACATTCAACCCATCTACCTCCAGCCCCCCTTCCCAGCAGCACTCATAATCGTCTCTCTTGGCTTCGGTGCACTCCCGACTGACCCCATACCCGCTGTCGCCGCCCCAGTCAATCTAATTGCCGAACTGCCCATCGACCCACTAACACTTCTCCCTGTATCGATAGTCGTCCGTCTCGAATGTCCATGTCCATGTCCATGTCCATGTTTAATAACTGGGGCCGTCCTCGGACTTAAAACGCTACTTAGATAGCCTGACTCCTTCTCACTTCTAACCATCCTCCTCGCGTGACTCGCCGTAAACAGGGCATTGTCACTTGGTGGCGACGCCGCAAGTTGAGCCGCGGTAGGGCTTCTTGTTCTGCGTTGGCGGGGCAGAATATCCGAGGCGGAATGGGAATGGGACGAACGGGAAGAGTGGGAACCGGAACGTTTAAGAGCCTGGCCTATCCTAACACCATCGGAACGATCGACTTTAAAATTCTCGCTTTCTGAGGTAGAATTGTTGCCGCTGTCATTGGCTGCATCATCGGTAAATTCGCGGAGCGGGGATCTATTTGCGCCATGGTTAATGGTTCGTAATGGAGAATTTTCATTATCGGATGAGGAAAGGTTGGTGATCGTTGGTGGTGGTGGTGATCCTACCGATCTTTTTGATAGGAATCCAGCCTGGAACCGACTATTCTTTGGTTTAATATCCAACGATGATTGTGGGGCCGCAGGAACCGGGGATGAGCCAGGTGAGGTAGTAGAGACATCGCCGAGGTAAGAAGGTAAAGGTGGTAGTACAACGCTTTCTTCGACAATCGAAATATCCGGTGGCGAGTTGATCTTTTGCGGGGTCTTCTCAAAATCAGCCAGGGCACCAGCATCATCATCATCTCTCCATCTGACACTGCGCTTCGAAGTCTTCTTCGGCGTGAGATGGAGACCTTTCTTTACTGTACCGACCTTGCGACGTCTTGGGGATGCTTTGATAGGAGACGGGATCGAAAGTGGAACTGTTAAGGATGGGAGTTTTGATGCGGGAATGGAGTCGAATCCAAGATCGACTTGCTTCTTCCGTTTGGGTGTACCGAGCTTGGTTGGGGGGAACTTCTCGGTAATGTTAAGTGACCCGTCTGGTTTGATAACCTGTGCTGCAGTAGTTGAGCAAGTCTGTAAAAGTTTGGAAAGAATCCTCTTGGCGTGTTGAACTGCATCCGCTTCACTCATACCAAGAATGTCGTTTAGGGAAGAGATGATTTCAAACTGGGCAGAAAGCAGTACTTGCAAAATACCCGCATCGGCACCTTTCTCCTGATGCAAAACATCTCTGTACGAATCCCTTGAAGCATTGGCCTTCAAAAGTTCCGCTTCCCGATTCAAGCAAGCAATATCAGGACTGTCGTCGCATCCATCTACTTCGATAATCTGTCGGATACTGTTTTGTAAGGCCGAGTCAATTGCACGCTCCCAATTGATTTTGTTCATTCTTTGATGATAATGTTGTCGGCTGTTCTCCAGCTCCAAAAGAATACCCTGGGCAGTCTTTCGCATAGCTGCCAAGCTAGGTGGCATCTCTTCATCTTCCCGAGAGTCACAAACACCGTCGAAAGCTGCGATCCAGGATGATAAAACGCTTATTCTTCGTTCAATCTGTCGCAATTTTTTCATCTGGTTAAGTTTCTCCAGTCGCTCTGGGGCCGAGTTTTCAAAAGCCGCCCGGATACGAGCAACACCCTCGCGAGCAATACCATCCTTCTTCTCGTTCTGTTTCCTAAATTTAGCGAAAGCAATATTCTCCGCATCCTTCTGCTGTGCCTTAAGCTCATTAATCATCGCCATCTGCTCATCAATCTTCACCAGGAAATCCTTCACGTGTCTGTTGACATTGAAGACGTTCCGTGTGACCTTAGTTTGGATGTTCTTCGCTCGATTCGCATATCTTAAGGTGTTTTGAGTTTCGTCAAAATGGGCGCTCGACGGACTGACGCAAACGATCATGACGGTCCGGCAGTTGCCCCCCAAAGAGAATTTCAATAATCTGGTAAGTTTCGAGTTTCTGTACGGTACGTGGTTTTTCTTTCGCGGGTCGCAAAGAGCATTGATACAACTACCCAGCGCAAGAAGGGATTTGTTGATATTAGCACCTTCGATCAATCGCTCTCCTCGATTTTTAGTCGCACTCGCACGTTCGCTTCCTGCCAAATCGATGATACTGAGGGTTGCCATAGTGTGCGGTTCGTTTACAGCAGCGTTTCGATCCTTTTGGGCAACATTGATCTGAAGAACGGCGTGGGATCGAGAGGACGTCGCATTGGCTGCCGTTGGTGAAATTGTGCGGTATTCGTTTCCCTTGACAATCATATCCATCACTTCCTGCACATCCTGTGGCCGATGACTCGAAAGCCCAGCAACAGATACGGCTTGATTGGCGTCCTCTCGCAACATCAACCCTTGCTTACTTCCATCCGGAACCAGCAGATCTCGAATCGTCTCATTATAGATCTCTAAATACGACAAGGTGACTTCTGTGTGCTTTTCCTCCGACCTCTCATTGATCTTCTCAAAGAGTTCCTGCATAGTCAAGAAAATAATTCCCGGTTGTTGAGCTGTTCCCGTAATCGTATGTGTTTTACCGCAGCCAGTAGCACCGTACGCAAACACTGTGGCATTGTATCCATCCAGTACACTATCCAGGAGCCCTCTCGTAGTCGATTCGTAAACATCACCTTGTGTAGTATTTTCGTCGAACACTCGGTCGAATGCGAATGTTTGATCCTTCACTCGTTTGCCCATATTCGAAACCACAGTTTTCGAGAATCTAGTTACCGGACTATCTTCTGGGGGGTCGAAAACACTGCTTCCATTAGCTCTAAATCTGACGCGGTTGGTAGAATACTTACAGGCACCTGTCGTCGACCACTTTTATAACAGAACGAATTCCCTTCCCGCCCAATTTCGGTGTGGGTGCAGCTGCCAAAGAACCCTCCCCCAAAAATAATGTGCCATCGTCAGATTTTGTGCTACAAAATGATTAGTACAAGTCGGTGTGGAGCTCTAAGGAACGAGGGGTACGAACATTTGAGCAGCTTCTCGAATAGTAAATGGTCGAACACGAACTGTGAAAGATTAGCAGACTTCCTCATAGATGTACACCCAAATCCTCGTACCAGTGACCGAGATTGAAGACGCGTTCGCCGCCATCTTGTCGGTCGAAATTGTGTTCTTTCCAAGAATAATCTCTCTACAACCCGAAGTAAACAGATCAATCACCGCCTTTAGTATTAAAATCAAAATAATAAACTCTGAGAGGAAAAGAAGAATTTTGTTTTAAAAGCTAAGACAGCACTGCCAGGTTAGTATTGTAACAACAAGAATTAAAAGAGCGAGGGTATCGTGAGGTTTGTTGTCGTAGTCGAATCTGCGATGTTTGCGTTGTTCTCGAAATGCCCCTAGTAAAGTTTTGAAGTGGAGAGAGAGAAAACAGCGCTAGCGGTTGACCCACCAACAGCTTTCGACAAGTCGATTAGCGCAAAGCCCAATCCGTAGTCTTATGCAGGGCTGTTCGCTTGTGTTAACAAGCCTAAAAGGGTCAGAAGTGAGTGTACAATACACGGTGGTTGCTGACAATGATTTCAATGTTTGATCAAAAAATGTGCTATGAGAGTTCCAATATCCGCATATGATATGCATATACATGTAAAGCCTCAGTCCCACCCCATCCCGCCTTATCATCAATCCATGAAAACGAAATCATGATCATTTTTATCATACATTAAATAAACTTGGTGTGGTATCTCCGGGTGCCCTTTTTAAAGCAACGCAAAGCAAAATGTACAGGTCGCATGTATTGAACTCCAGGATCGCCTATGATCCCCAGAAGTAGATCCCATTCCACTTTCGCCAGCCTAAATGCATTAAATGTCCATATCCACATACGCCTCGCCTGTCACCGCGCTATAGCCCATTTTCAAGTACCACCACAACCCTAATTGCCAGGCCCGCCGCCTTGACCAATATCAAAAATATTCAAGGGCCAAGTGGCACCCATACCAGCAATTGGCCCGCCAAGGTGAGGTTGTTCCGCCGCAACACCAGGAGACATGTCGTTCATTGCTGGGTTAGGCTGCGAAGATTCACCGTTACTAACATCTCTGCCACCAAGTTGCATTAAAGCACTAGCAGAATAGCAGTCCTGAGGTTCCAGATTACGCGCCATTGCCGATGTCCATTGTTGCCACGCTTGGGTAGCTGGGTTTGTCTGGGCAGAAGATCGGTGCCAGGTGTTGGGTGCGACTTGCGATGCTTGAGCGGCAAAAGCAGCCAGTAGGGGGGCTTCAACTGGATCTGTGGTAGTGACGGGATAATTTGAGTACAACTGAGTGTCTTGCTGTGCATATCCTACATCTGAAGTATTTGAGGTACTTTCAGTGTAAGGTGGGTATTGGGTTGCGGCCGGATATGGTGTCTGTGAATGAGACATCTGAGTTTCGACAGCAGCATAATTAGTCGTACCGTTGTCGTTATTCGATGAGCCATCGTTGTAATTGAAGTTCTGTGTAGTCGCGGAATAGCCATTGCTTGTACTCGGAGGCTGTTCTATGCTTGGTTTCACGTCTTGGGGAGGTATACTATTCGAAGTATTGTTGCCATTTTTAGTGGGAAGATTCCTAGTTAATAGACCTAGAGTACCGTCGGCGACAACTCGAACAGCTTCCCGGAGTCGTGTTCCGGAGCCTGGAATCGTTAGAAACAACACAAGAAGCGGGCAGATTCTACTCACCTAAAAGAGCACCAAGGTCCCCCATGATATCTAACCAAATATCCATTTCTTCCTTTAGAGCCGCAAGATCGGCCGTTGTTGTGTTGCCTCGCTTTTCCCACTGAGCGAAGAGTGTGGTAGTGATAGCCATAACATAAACCGCAGTATTGTACCAGGTCGTGTCGAGACTTTTAAATT
Organism: Rutstroemia sp. NJR-2017a BVV2; assembly: GCA_002946415.1. NCBI lineage: Eukaryota > Fungi > Ascomycota > Leotiomycetes > Helotiales > Rutstroemiaceae > Rutstroemia > Rutstroemia sp. NJR-2017a BVV2. The sequence goes on along the minus strand of NJPS01000013.1, from coordinate 817,117 downwards.
TCTGCAATTGTCGAACAACACCTAACATTTGCCGAGAGGATTCGACGCAGATCCTCATACTTTCAGCGTTGAAGTCGGGGTCGGTAGTCATAGAGACAGAAGGATGACGAAGAAGTAGGCGGAACTCTAGAGGCCATGATTGTGCATAAAGAGCAAATACCCTGCCCTCTTGCTCATTGGCTCCCAGCTTACCATCAACAAGCTCAGCTGGTAAAGCGTCCTTCCAAGCACGGATTTTCGCCTCGAAGGCGTTAACAAGCTGGAGGTAATTTTCAGACCGTCGACCAATTGAGTAAATGCTAGAATATAATTCCAAGTATAATGGTATCAGCTTGAAGGCTTGTATACCAATTTCGTGGAGAGATTTGGTGGGGCGGTAGATATTAGGATCGTTTTCATCTTCCAGATCATCATCAATAGCTTGAGGCATCTCAGCATCGTAATCTTCGATGCGGAATGGCATCGGACGTCCCAGTTTCCCACTGAGTGTGATATTGATAGTAAGGATTACCCAGAATACACGTCGTCGCATCTCAATTTGAAGAGCACTTGGCATCACATCAGGAGCGCATCGCTTGACAGAACGATGCAAGCCGAGCTCAATGGCGAAAGACATGGCAGTACGTGCAAGCATCCAACTTGCACCGGGTTTCGGGAAGTTCCGAAGAAGCATGCAAAGGAGAGCCATAGCCTGTATATCGTGAACAGTACGGCTAGCACATAGCTGGTAGTAATGACTAAGGGCATAGTGGTAGTGGGTATTGCATTGCGTCGTCAAATTAGCTTGCTGAGCCGCATCTTCGTAATTTCGTACTGCATACTGGAAGTACATAATTGCAAAGACTGTATGAACCATAACGGTCTCAGCCGTAGATGGGCGAAATGTAGGATCATCATACATGCGAGTTAACTAGGAAATTAGCGAGCGGTTCTCAGTTGCGGGATCTCATAAACATACCAATTTCATGAATGTTGCTTGATGTAACAAGGGACAGTATGGGTTGATGACACGGAAATACCATTGGGCATATGTGAGACCTTCTGAGCGTACCGGCAATTCAACCTTTTCTAACCTGGGATTGACATTTAGGATCGTCTGGAGAAAGGCCTGGTACGACTTGTTGTAGAGTGGAGCGCTGCGTAAAGAAGCATCGGGCTCGTCCATATCTGGGCATCGGAAATCCGCAATGTCTATCTCCATGCCAAGGATAGACAAAGCAGTCCCTGAGATGGAACTAAGATGGGAGTTGCCAGGAGCTACACCAAGATAGTTGTCGTCCAAAAGCCCCGCTCGAAAGGTAGGTAGTGCTCGAAACATGTTTGTCTCTTGATGCTGACCTGAGCTCAAAGAAGTGACATTTGGTGATGAGTATCCTTGACTTGACTGGCCCCAGGTTGGCGGTACAGAACCCTGAGGTTGTCCATATCCATATTGCTCTGGTCCGGAGTCGTGGTAACCGTTCGAAGATTTGATGTCTACACCACTCTGCATCAATCGATGTTCCAATTCATGTAATCGGTGCTGCAGATCTCGGTTTTGTTGTTCCAGTCCCTCAACATAACCACGCGAGGTCGCTCGACCCGTTATTCGATCGGTCGTCCGACATTCTGTGTTATTTTGCAAACATGGCGAGCAACCACCGGGCAAACCATCGCATCGAATTTTCCGGACCTGTGATTTTGTACATCATCACCGGTTAGCATAAGCTTCGTATCGCTCAAACGCGCGCGCTGGGGGTAAGGTAGATCGGTAACTCAAAGCGCACCTTACAACGGTCGCAAGCTTGACCGGTCCTTGATGAAGCTTGCAATTTCTTCTTCACGGTATTTGAGAATTCCTCGGGATGTTGTTCTGACTTGACTTGCTTCGAGGGAGGACCATTTGCGCCATTTGGTTCTCCAGAAGCATTTCGCTTTTGAGGCATCGTCGCAATTATTTATGGCACGGATTTTGCCGTATTATGTAGGCCGTCTGGGTCGAAATGGAAGAAGCCGTCTGATACCCAAGACGTTTCTGAAGAACTTATCTTCTTGTAGATTTTAGCAGAATGCTCCAAACTCCATTGAATTGAGCAGAGGTTGTCGCATGTAAAACAAAGCTTGGCAACGGTCGGATTTTGAACTATGTGTGTTTCGACAATCAAGATTGTGGTAGAGGGAGTGAGTAGATTGATTGAGATTTCGAAGATTCAAAGATTGAATGCCGATAATTATCATCATTGAGCGGATCCGATAGAGTGAACTGCGGGTGCCCAGATGTGCCCAGATGCGCCGAGGGAATCAGCTAGTACGAATCCGAACAAATGCGGTACCCCTGAAAGACCAATTCAGTAAGTTTTGGCAACTGATAGTACAGCAGCTGGGGCTGGGCTGGCTGACTAGGAAGCATAAGAAGCGTAAAAATGAAGGAAAAGTAGAGTGGGGGGAATGTTGCTGTTTCTGTCGCTGTGCATGCGAATGAAGCATATGAGCACAATAGGGGAGACGAGGAAGGGAGACGAGGAAGGGATAATAGGCTGTTGATCCATCGGATTGGATTTGAGTTTGGCCTACCATATATATGACTTATGAGTTTTCTTAGACTATTCGGACCGTACGGAGCTTTTGATAGTTAAGGTTACGCAGAGGAGCCTACATCTGGGTAAAAAGCGAGGGCGGCGTGTGGAAAAGGATGACTCGCAATGATTGAGTAAAATACACCGTCGAATGTTGGGGAAACGGATCTCCTGCTCTTCTGCTATGGCGACAGCTTAATCGATTGTAGCTTTCTCAGAGGGAAGAGAAGAGAATGAACGAGAGGTTGATGAAAACAAAAGCAGCACACAACATGGGGTACTTGAGGGGTACTTGAATTCCAAATGCAAGTCCACCGCTTTTACGAGGAGAGCATACCCTGTTTTGGCATCTGGGTAAAGCCCTTTTTCCTAGTCACTACAAGAATAGGTACGAACTCGACAAGAGTTGCCTGACGTCTATGGAAACAGTGAAAGGGAACATCAATTACAGGTCGCTCGATAACAATAACGCCTCTTTTGAGCCCTCCGAGACTATCAGCGAACCGGCAAAAAGCAATACCTGAACGAACACAAAGTACCTTGCAGCTACCACCACATTTGCAACCATTTCCGGGCATTTCATGTTTCTCAACGAATCAGACGACTGCACTGAATCCAAGTCCCCAAGAGACGTCAGTAGTGTAACAGTCTCATATTTCGAATCATGTATTTACTTTGCGTGCTGTCTACGTCGCCGTCACAGTTGCGTTGCAGCCATAGTTCTGCAAGACCGACGATCAGGGACGGGGAGAGTTCTGTGCTCCCCGGAAATGCGCAATGCCACGCGACGTTCCATTGGGTGGAGGTACTACTGACTGATGAGTGGGAGCTATGCGTTTTCCTTTTCGACTTCCTACTCTGCACCGCGGGTGCTGGAACTCGTATTCAAAGACTAACCAGCCAACCAAAAAACGGGAAAATCCCAGATGTTTCTCCGCTACTTCGCAAATGACACCGTAAACGTTCGATAGGGCGGGCGCTTTGAAGAGGCGTGCTTTGACTGAACGCCATTATGGTCCCGAGAATTCCAGAGCGCCGCCACGGTGATACCGATGTACAAAGTGGGAATTACATAATATTCATGTCGGGGATTATACGACGATATTATGTGTGAGAATCTCGAGCATTGAAGCCAACAATCGAAGCAGTTTCATAATCAGCTCTTCCGGGACATGATTTGACCTGACAAGACAACCTGGAAGACGTCGGCCCCAGTAAATCTTGAAGCGGCGATGAAGCTTCCACTCGTATTGTTTTAGTGTCGGTAGCTATTGCCTTGCAAGTTGCAACCTTACCCACGCTCCAACCCACCTAATCACACCCATCCTTACCGGTAGATTTCCCGAAACATTGTCAAGTACCGGCCGAAATTTGCACGATCCAAACCCTGCCTAGTTATCAAATCGATCCATTCGTCGTCAGAGGAACTCCCGCCTCAAAGTGCAACGACAGGTACCGAGTGTCAACCACCGAACATCAACCAAGCCGAGACAACACCATCCTACCACATTCAAGTCGCCGAGAAATCTCGCACTTCGACCCTGACCCAGCGAAGTGGAACCTGGAATCCGGAATCCCTTTCCGGTTGCCAATTCGAGTGGACCTATTGTCAGCTGCAAGCCACCGAGTGCTCCAACCGTCATAGAAAAGAAAATCTCGTCCAATATATCCCAACAATTATTTCGTGTTGCACTGTGGCAGTGGCAGCATATACTGAAATCAAGGAAATCTGCCCTCATGAATTTCTTTTATTCGGTTGTATAGATTTATTGCCTATTTTTGCTCTCCATCGGCAATCAATTCATGCTCTCCCCATGCCTGCTCCTTGGTTCAGCGCGGCTACTTATCAGTCAACCTAATCGTCCGTGAGTCAACAACCCCAATCCAATCAAGCTATCCGAGACCCCCTCACCATCCCGAGAAAAAATCCAAAAATTGAGCCGCTCAATACATCTATTCTCTCTCCTGCCCGCCCGAAACGGCGCACATACCCCCTTTCAAATCAACCCGTCCGTTCGCAAAGCGAAACAACGAAAAAGCAAACATCTTCACCATGCCACCCCACCTGCAAACGATTGCTCTGGAGCATCTCCCCGAAAGCCACTTCATCCACATCGCCCTATATCGCAACCTTCGCAATGCAGCCTTCCTCCACCAGCAGCTGCTCGCCGGTAACACGGATTTTGAATATGCGCTGATAGATGCGTCAGTGGTGCGTCACCGTCCTGCCTCATCCATCATGCATTTTTTTCTACCCCGCGCCAACGCACGTGCCGCCCACCTTTTACACGTGATTCAACTTTTTGCTACACAACATTCTGATTGGTGCAACCTCTAGATCGTCTCAAAACTACACATCCTAGCAGCAGCGTATCGTGCGTGTAACGATGCCTTGGCCGGGAGGTTGAAGAGTAGGAATATCCACTCCGAAGTAGTGTTTTCGCTTTCGCCAAACAATAATGTGAGTGTTTTCTTTTTCTTCACTTTCGACTTTCGCGCTTCCCCCCTATTTTGCTCGCTTCCTTCATCAGGTGCGTGCTGTACCACGCACGTTATTACATCATGCTACTGCTTGCTTGCTTTCTGTATTATGTTATGCGCATGCATGTAGATAGCCCAGACTGCTACTGCTACAACCAGAACATCAATCAACATATTTCCATCCTGAACCTTCGCACTAACCAAACGCCCCTCCAGATCGCAGAATCCTTCCGCCGCTTCGGCATCACGCCCACAACCACTTCGCTCCTAGTGATCAAAATTGCACCTGCTTCCGCAGCTGGATCGATTGCGGAACATCTGGATGCGGTTGTAGAGGGTGATGCAGTTGAGTTTGCGGATGCGGAGTTGAGTGCGTTGGTGGATGTGAAGAGGGTGAGGAAGGTCTATAAACTTGGGGCAGCTTCGGGAGGAGGAGGAGGAGGGAAGGGAGGGAAGAAAGGAGCGGATTTAAATGGTGTGGGGCAGGTAAAGAGTGAAGAGGATGAGAGAAGGGAATTGGGTGTTGCGGTTTTGGGGATGATGGCGTTGAGGGGGGCTACGAATTAAATTCGGTGCGGGCAGGTCTTTTAGTTGCAGATTTCTGATTCCAGCGGTAGGCATGTTAGACTGGTTGAATTTCTACATGTCTGTATGTTAGCCTGCAGATGTGCTTCTCCTGATGCTAGAAACTCGCTCGAAAACTCGCTCTCTTCCTACCTACGAAAGTCTATTCTGTTTCCTAATCTTTTCATAGCAGCTGCAGTAGTCAATATCGCGCTAATATAAAATGCTAGCTGTGACGAACGAGGAGACAAAAATTGGCACGGCCGCACAGATGTGCCGTTTGGCGCGTCAGCGGCTAACTCGATCTAGGAAGGATAATACGGATGTTGCTGATTATTTAAGAAGGTATGGCTAGCCAAATTGAAGTTCATCTTCGATCTGTTGGGAAGGGCGGGGGTTGGAGGGATAATGTATAATCTGGATGATCTTAAAGGCGAGGATTATTTACTTTAATCCAAGCAGAAAAAAAGTGATGGCGATGGCGGTTGAGCTCTTCGAGGTATTGAGAGGTTTGAACCTTTTCATTGATTGTTTACGGTAGTGTCAAGAGCCCAAGTTGGCTCGGAAACGTCGAATGCGGGTGATTCGATGACTCTGGGTTTTTCATCTTCCAAAGAGTACATTTATTGTAACGAGATGAAAATCAACGATAGATGCTCTGTCTTCACCTGTCAGAAATACTTGATTGCATCATCATAAAGAACTTGGATTACAATTTGCATTCGCATCTTAGTCTTGGGGAAGTGGAAGATGAAGTCCGATTATCACGTAGCGCGGCAAAAACTTCATTCCTATGCAGCTATCCACTAGTTTTATTGTCAAAGGTGAGCATGCTTTACGTCATAAATCTGAACGCTTTTCCTACAATCTTCAAGCAGAGCTCTATGATCAATTATCATAAGCTTTAATTCACGAGACTCAATGATGAAAACAAAGATGTTTCGCAGAGTATGGGCTTTGTATTCATAGTGACCTCCATTCGTCACGCAACAGTAAGGCTGCAAACAAAACCGAGCGAAAAGTCGATCCTTGGTCCTCTGATCCTTCTCCCATAGCCCTGTCACGTCTCAGATTGTTCCGAAGTACTGCACGCTACCAATCAATCTCCTCTCTGTTCCATGGAAGGTGCTCATCTGCGATTTCAGCACAGTAGAAACCTTCGTCATCTTCGTCTTTATCATAACCTTCAGGCCCCACCGTCTCCCCCACAACTTTCCCTACATTGTATGACAGGTTGCATGCAAGCAAAGACCAGAATATCTCCGCTCCATTTGCGTGCAGGTGTGATCCATCGATAAGTCTAGTAAACACCCGTCTGTAGAACCATGCACAATTCGTCAACGTAATTCTACGTGTTCTGTGATAAATCCGATGCATTTCCAGCTTCACTGGAGAGTTAAATACAAGACTTTTGACAGCTGGGCTTAAGTCGTGTATAAACAGATCTGCCTGTGATCTTAAACCTTGAAGGTTGTTTCGAGCAGCTAGGATTGCCAATTGCAGGTCTTTGTCGTCAAATCTAGTCAGAATATCAAAAGACTCCTCGTGAGAATCTAGACGGCATACTTCATAGACCAGGCATTCTCGGAATAGTGTTGGATGTCGCAGTTTTTTCGCGGCAACAATTAGTGCTGTTGAGTGTGTCTCGATGTTTCTAACAAACAAATAACTGTCGCAGTGTCTGATTGCACCATCTAACGATGCAGAGAACTTTGGTAGCGCACAGTAAAAATCTGCAAGACGGTAGCCATCTTCGAACTCCTTATAGTTTTCGATGTAGTATGACTTGTTGTAGAGAGCGCATAGCAACATATGCAGAGCAGCAATCTCAGTCTTTTCGCTTCGACCTATCTTCAAACCGTGACTTGTGTCGTTGGTAACAGTTGAAGAATTCTAACAAGTCAGTTCCTGATGCTTTTCACGCACAAGATAGTAATGAACATGGAGCGACAGTATGCATACCATATTGACAGCCTCTAAGCCCCATTCTCCGTCTGCATCAACAACCGAGACATACTCATACATGAATAACGCCGCGTTTTGAGCGGGCTTTTTGTCGGCAGAGTCTAGGAAAGTGCGAAAGTACGCAGAATATAACTTCAAAATAATAGAGTGTACATGGAACTCCTGACCGAATGTATTTAGTCGAACATCTACCTTGAACCCAGGTTGTTCAAAGATGACCGGAGGAGAAGGTGTTGTTTTCAACTCCCCATCAAACCTGCGCTTTTTTGAAGCCGGAGTAAACATCTTGTTGCTAATACCGAAGTTGGATGATGAAAGAGTGGGCTGAGTGAGAGAAACTCGAGGCTCTGGTAGGAAAGAGAGTCTTTGGTTTGGAGCAAATAATGTGGTAGATCTGGTGAGATGTATGATGTATCCAACGCGGTTGGTAGAAGTCAAGATAAAAGATTGTGAAAAGACTAGAACCGTAAACATAACAGGCTATAAACAACATCACGCGTTGGCTCCTGATTCACTAGATCGACAATTTTCACTTTCTACGGTGGATACCTGAACAATCTCTTCTGTTTTTCTTTTTAATTTTTATCATTGTGTCGAGCCCTCTTCAAGTTCTGAGCGTTGTTACAAAAACCATTGCATAGTGCTTTGAGTTGTGTTTCGTCTCAGAGACCCAAAGTCGTCTGCGCAAACTTATTCCTTGAGCTATTGCTCTGTGCTTATTCGATCTACATTTGCAGCTTTGCTATAGCCTATTGCCTCCAACTCCAGGAGTTCCGAATTTTTCTGCCGATCTTTGTCGACTGCAAAAACTTGAAGCTTCTCTTACATGAATCAACGGTGAGCTAACTATAATGACGATCTGTTGATCAGAGTCTACGACAACAATGCTGATTTGATCTCTAGTCTTCCTACTGGCTTAATATAAATATTGATAACTTGAAGGACGCGATCAACGAAAGCAAGCCAACTACCAGGACATCTTTCAGCATGCCACCCGCAAGAAAGAAGCGCAAGGTTGTCCCTGACAAATTAAAGCCCACTTCACCCGTTGTCTTCCAACTTGCAACTCACCCACCTGATGTCAAGTTGAAAATTTTCGATGACCTCGAGTTTCATGCTCACTCTACTATCCTCAAAAAGCAGAGTGCATTCTTCCGGGCCTTTATGGACTCGCCAGATAAAAGACTTCCACTTACAGGAGAGTGGAAGTACGAATGGGTCTCCGTCGTCGATGACGATGGAACCTGGAGCTTGGTGGATATCAGGCACGCACCGGTTCGCGTTTTCCTGTCCCTATAGAAGCTTTTGTAGCCTTGTGAAGTTGTGCTAACGTATCTTGCATATTAGAAAGACAACAACAATCCCCTCGAGGGCGATAAAAGCCTTCAGCAAACGGCCTTTAAAAAGTTTATCGGAGTCTTCTACCAGCAGCCATGGAGGATTGCCAACACGGAAGAGCTCGACCTTGTCATTGAGATGGCAGATTACTACTGCGCCCTGCCCGTTGTTTCGGGTGCTTTTAGTGCTGCTTTTCATCGAAGCAAAATGTTCGCGCGCAAGTTCAGAGACGCCGATCAACGCGACCTACTCTCCTTCGCCATCAAGATGCGTAATGCCGACCTCTTCCGTGACTGTATGATTCTAATTTGTGGAGATATGGGCGACTCGGAAAAAGGTAAACTGGCACATTTCGAACCCGATCTAGGAGATCCGGCACTGAACAGTCTGGCAACGACGTTGCACAACCAGATTGTTGATAAGATCATCAAAGCGAATAAAATGCTCTTAATTGCACATTTGAATCGTTCGACTCGTGCCGAAAGAGAAGAACTTCAAAATAATCTTGACGAGGAAGTAAAGAAGCTTTGCTCCGAAATCGATTGGTCACCATGTTACTATCGTGAGATGATGATCGACCGATGGCAGAGGAAGCCCGGCTCAGAGCACTCAGAATATGTGGGTATCCTCGATTTGCTTCAAAACAACATCACATTCAACAAAGGAGCATACGTCAATCATAACTTTAGATGGTACCCCGATCCATTTCTAAGTCGACATTTTCTTTGCGCAGATATCAAAGACAGTGACCTACCAGTAAGTTTTATCAACATCTTTCTCATGGTCCTCAAACACCTCGCAAAACTTCAACTTCTTTTTGAGTATGCATGGCTAATCAGTGGTATCACAGTGGGACACTTCCAAGACCGACTGGTGAAGGCGCGAACTAAGGTTTCTGGCTACTAGTATATGATCATAATATCAAGGGTGTCATGGTTCTTCTTCATGTTATAGCAAACAATTGCATCGGCGTTGCACTGTTGGGCTCATCAAGGCTCAACTTTTCTATGTTCGAACACCATGCACAGTTGTGGAACTTATGAAACTATGCTGCGTATGAACTTTGTGCTCCTTTTTATGGGACGGGGGTTTTTATAGGATGGGTTTTTTATGGGATGGGGGATAATGGGAATGGGGATATGACAGATTGAGAGGTAGTGAGAAAGGATTTGGGGTGTTGAGAAGAAGAATGATCATGTACTTACCCGTACCAGCAACACGGCATGAACAACTAGGGAAAACCTTTCCGAGCAGAAAATAAGATGTAATTGGACGATTTAAGTCACACGCAATGATCATGATATCACTTTCACGTATTAAATTCTTGGGATATTGTGAGATTCTGAGCTGAGAATGCACTGATATTGATCTATCTGAAGAACTAAGATACAGAGAAAAAGGAGGGTTTTTATCCTCTACATTGTGGCAAAGAAAAGGGTCTAAATCGAGGCTAATCGACGTCGGAGCATCCGACGGATCAGAAGCATCCGCCGAAATCGGAGTCGCTTCCGAATACCTTCTTTCTTAAGGTCTAGATTCTCACAGATAGGGTTCACTCAGGGTCCACTTATTAGGCAATGATGATATTCAGGATTGATGAAATGAGATTATTATGATTTGGAAGAGCTCGAGCCTCGAAGAAACATCAAAAACTATGTCGCCTTTCTCTTTTTGCTTGTCCTGCTGTCTTGTTGTTTTACTTCTTTTTTGCGTAGTTGTGTTGTTTTCTTTGTGCTAGGAAATTTTTGATGAAGAATCTGTGTTGTGCAAACGTGATACAAAAGGGAAGAAAAGCTTCTCGAAAGTCGGAAGTCTTTACCAGAAGTAGGTCTAGCCAGAAAATTGTAGTACCCGCTCAACATGATGGCGTTCTTTGTAGTCAACTATCCGAGTAGCTTCCGAAAAAGGAAATAGGATCTCAATAACGGTAAAGGTTCCGGAGAGAATCGCTTCCAGCCTGACTCAAGGGGCTTGATGGTGCTTCGCTTCCTTCGGGAGTATATGCCACCGTACTCAAGGCGCTAGAAGTCTCTTCACTATCTGTGTCAATGCTGGTTTCGGACCGACGCGGGGGTTGAGGAGGCATTCCGCTGCCTGTTTGGGTAGTGCGCGCAAATGAACGGTACGGGCCCATATCGTAACGGCATACACTCCTACTTTGAGATGAATCGAATGCATTACGTTCAACACTAACGCCTGAAGCACTCCCAAGATTTCCAGATTGTCTCGAGGGTACATAACGTTCATACACACTCCGAATCTCATTAGGCAAAGCGACCCCTACGAAAGGTCTGGCCCTAGGTCTCGGAGGCAAAGTATTTTCAAGATGGTCAGGTATACGAGATGCTTCGCTTCGTGCGTGTGGTGCGTACCTAGGTCCCGGGGTGAAGAAGGTTTCAGAATGTCCGAGGAGCGCGTCAGTAGGAGGTATGCTGCCCCCGGTATAAGGAGTTCTTCCACACCCAACCATTCCAAATCCTATGTATCTCAAGTTACCACGATTGAGTAAAGACTGGTCAATCTCGCAGCTGTATCGCTGTAAGAGAGATGCCTGAGCAAGTTGTAGACCAGGACTAACCGCAGGTCCCGATGGAAGACCAGACCCTCGAGCTGGAAGAAATCCAGGACGACGCTCATGCTCCCATATGAGTCCAGGCAATGTATCGACCCATGTATCGTCCCAAATTCCCCACTTGAGCCACCAAGTTTTGATGTTGATATGCGCCATTGTATTGATATCAATTGACAAGCTTCCCCTCCAAATCCCCAGGCGTATCAACTGTGTTCGAAGTCGTTCTCTTTCCGCCATAATTTGAAAATGGAACTGGTAGATTGGACGAGAAGCCTCGCGGTCGTGTCTGAGCTTGTCTAGATCGCCCTCGAGTTCCTGGAAAGGTGTTTCTGGCAAAATTGGATTTCGGGTGATGAGGTCCTGTTCTTCCTTCACTTGTTGTTGCAGGGACATTTCGTGCTTCCATCTATCTCCATATATAGGAGCAACAGTCCAATGGTATTGCCAAATGCCTTGCTCAATCCATCGTTTTCGGACAATAGTGCTGGCGGGGGTCGTGAGGTTATACCCAATATCAAACGCTGGTGCTCCATTGAAAATTTCATTCCACAATCTTTGTTCTTCCGCTTTGACCTGCGCGCACCATTGTGAAAGAGGTTCTGATGCCATATCTGGGATGTAGTTGCAACTTGAACGGTTGAGCTGTGATGTGCTAGGTTGAAGAGATCTTGAACGCGTATTCTGAGGAAGTTGAGAGATTGAAAGCTAGATGTACGCTTTGATGAAAGATGGGGAAATTAAAAGACTATCGAAGGGCAAAACAAGTTAATTTATGTCCAGACGTGCGGGGTTGTCCTGTAAAGAGAAAAAAGGGCCGTTCAATAGACAACAGTTGCAGAACAACCTCGATTCAAGAATCGAAGTAAATTACAGCAGAGGGGAACTGAACAACTCAGCATTCACTTATACGCCAATTTGATCTGCCTTGGCACGTATATGATAGGTGAAAGTTATTTTAATTTCTAGCTTCAAGTTATCCCATTCCGCAAACTGCCATCGTCCACTTTCTCACCAGAATTAGCCATGAACGGGGCATATGAAAAGCACCTTTAAACAGTCTGCGAGCGTAAAATCATGGGTATTGACCCAGTGTATATCTATGAATGCGCTGCTGAACTTGTAATATGTACAGTATCAGCTATTTGCATAGTCACGGGCCTCACAGCATGAGCAAAGAGGTAAAAAGTGCTCTTAAATCATCCGATTGTCATCAAGTATTGGTGAATTTGAATCTGACTTCATGATTCCAAATTACCTTCAAGTGGGGTTTTAATCTACCACCTTTCCAGGACTTTGAGATGCTTAGAAACATCGCCACCTCCTACAACGGATTGGAAGTATCACTGTTGCACGCTCTTATCCTGTCGTCCATTCGACACATCTGTAGTCATAGTGTGACGCATAAGTATATCTGCGAATGTGGTAGACAGGATCTCTTCACTTCGTACGAGTATGTGATTCGCCCATTTACAGCTGTCACTGCCTGCCAGTGTCAGTAGTGCTTTTACTAATACCTCTGATAAGCCTATTATGGACTGCAATCTGCCCTTCTTCTTTAGCTTAAATAGACAGTAATCTCCCCATTGGTTAGCTTGAAAGCTAATCCATTTCGCATCTTACAAATTCTTTACATGGTGGAGCATCTGAATTCTGGGTGAATTGCAGGCGCGTATCGAGATTTCTGTTCGTCAATCGCCATTGCCAGATGGGACTTACTTCTAAGTATTGGACTTTTCCGAGTCCTCCCGGTTGCTAGGGTTATTTCTGATAATTGTGTTATGTCTTCGCCGGCTTCGGGTAACTCTATGGATCTAGCCACTGAGCCTGTGATGCCATCAAACGGCGAACCTAGCCACCGGGCTGGGGCACCCATGGGTGGGTCATAACGACTAACGGGTACTGATTGCATGGGTTCAAGGGGACATTGACTTCCCATTGGCCATCTCAGACCCTATCTCGGCATATAACACCCCTGTTTAGGTTGACGGGTAGGTTGTGGGTCAGTTGAACACCTTGAACCCACCTAGGGGTAACCGTTTCGTACCCCAGCTGCCCCCTTGGGAAGTAGGCTCACCTTTGTAGGGGTGCTTTGCTTAATTTAATAACTCAAGGTACTTCACGACTACGGCTACTTTCGGTAGACGTCGTCACGTCATAATTCTCAAGTGTTTCTGAAGAAGTCTTGCACAGATTTGTGGTCAGTTTAAGTGGACAGGAACAAATCAGAACGGTTAGGCTGCGCAAAAGTAATCCGCTCCGTTGGATCATCCTGCTCTGCTCTGCTCCATAGATGGCCGCCCCTCATCTTTATACTCCGCAGAGAATCCGTCCAAAGTATAAACTGCTCCGGTTAAAAAAGCATTACCCGTGGGTCTTACTATCTGCTCTATTTCTATGAAAGTAGGTAAATAAGTTTTGTGGATATACTTTTTAGAGCCTCAAATCTCCACTAATAACGGATTAACAGATATCCGCGGATTAACTGTAGGGTAGTACTTGAAGTCGCCAAAATACGCTCCAGTACAGACCAATCCGTGGACCCTCTCAAGTCGTACTACCACGGAGCTCCGTTTGCGCAGCCTACCAGTGACAGAATCAGAACAATAGGATAAGAGGAGATGCACAAAGAAGAGAAATGGCCAAGTCAAATAGCTGTTCTCTCTCCAAGAACATGGCAGAGAAGTGAATAGTCAGTGGTTGTAGCAGAGTTCAAAACAGCTGCGGCACAGCTCTGTAGTCACGGGAAGGAGTTCATGTTGCTTGGAGTGTATGTGTAAAGTCCATATTTTTGGTATGAATTAAATGCCATAATTGATCCGCAGAGCAAAAAGCAGCTCGCACGTTCGCACAGCAGCTCGAAAAAGCCCATCAGTACAAATGAGCATATCTGTAGAGGAGATGGCTTAGAAGGTATACATCTCTCTGACCGAAGAATCGGCGCAGATTCTGGCGTAGCCCGAGGACCTAACCACTACTAAGCAAAGCACAACACTCTTTCATCGTTCTTGAAACTGGTTCTTCTAGTAAGACAATTTTTTATATTATTTCTCGTTATTCAAATAAAGCTAAAAACTTCCGCAAGGGTGACCTGCAAAATATTGCATATTTGGAAAAGAATAACCATAAGTTACATGGGAATGAGCAGCGAAGTGCCCAGGCCCAAGCTGTCAGTGACGATTTTTCCCAATAGCAGGCGTTACCGAAACAAAATCCGCAAGGTTTCCATTACATCGTTCTTCGTGGTTTCAGCGAGGTCCTGGCCAGTCATCGTCCCATTTCTCATTCCATATTCCTCTTTCGACCCAAACGCCCTTGGCCTTCTCGAAGGCTCTGGTGTACAATTCCCATTCGGTGAGTAGGAACGGGTCACTTACTTGCTCAAGAATTCGTTCAATCTCCAAGACCACCTGGCAGGCGAACTGAGCGGCTGGTCGTGATGGCTGGACTGATGCATGAGGCTGTAGTTTCTTTGATTTGAATAGATTCTTAAAGCGCCATAACTTATCTTTAAGAAAACTTTCATGTTTCCATTTCGCATTAAGAAAATCGAGATCTTTGGTCCATTTCTCATCCCAAATACCTTGCTTGATCCAATGACCTTTGATAGTTTCGATCGCCTGGTTTTCATAGTCTGAATTTCTTTTTAAGTCCCCCAAAGTCAGCTCTTGGGAGCCTGTTCCAGTGCGCGATAGAATTTTGCCATTTCCTCGGGCCACTATGATTCGATCTTTTTCCTCTGCAACTTGCTCTTGGAACTGATTGAATGGCTTTGAGGCATCGCGGTCGTGACGCAGCTTCCATTCGAGGTCCGCGTTTCGTCTCTTCCGATGTATCTTGGAGCCCCCCGAGAGCTGCTTCATTTTCGGGATTGCTCAAAGCGGGATTGCTCAAAGGCAGATTGCAGTAATTATTTGCTAGATCTTCTTTTACGACCTCTGAGAGACTTCAAGAGGAAAGCGACGATGGCAGGTGTAGGTCTCAGGTGCAATGCAGAGAGAAAATCGAATGTAGACGATGCTGAAAACTTCCCTATGACAAACTAGAAACTGCTGCTTTGAGATGTAACTTCGCTTGAAGAACAAGATATGCGTCGACCAGCAATGTTGTTCAGAGATTCTTCCTGGACATGTGTCAAGAGTGGTTGTTTACTCCCTTTGTCATACATGAACCAACGCATTAACCGGGTACGAGATGGATGAACGACGAACAAAAGAAAATATCATGCCGCTGATCATTAACAGAGCAATTCCTAGCAGAGGGAGATGTCATCTGTCTCTTCATCACTAGACGAGTAGAGAGTATCATTGCAACGAGCGTCTCGCGGTAGGAAAATGCAGTTGACGAGTTCATGAAATACTGTGAATTTTAACTTTGCTATGTGGGACCCGCATGCCACTGAGACCACCGATCTGCAGTACGCGTAGAACGACGTGTCTACCACTACAATCACTACTTTATAGAATTATAATATATAGTATTGATATATAAAAAAGTATATCCTCATATTTCCCAGGATGTCGTTGTAAGGAGGTGTTCTATGCATCGTCTAGACTTCATCATGCATATTCCAATCTCAAACAAACGCGCGGATGAGATGACATAGCCACACCCCTTTCTTCCCTCACTAAAACTTATTTTACCATCCCTCCCGCTCCCAGGTCCTTATACACGACTTCTATGTCCTCGCACCATGCCACAAACCAATAATGTTGCATCTGCTGCCCGCTCGCAGACTCCGTACACTCGTTTACATCCTCTCCTTCCTAACCCTCTTCACCATCACCCTACGATCCCGCATTCCCACCACGCCGATCATCAATGTGGAGACCGAGCATCTAAGTGAACCAATCTACGAGCACGCATCCCCGTACCGGCTACGTGCGAACCAGACCTACGAAGAAGTCCTCGAGAAGCAACTCCTCCTGATCGAACAAACCGCACGATCCTCCCTCTCACAACAAACCCAACCCCTCACCGCCGCCCGCGCAATCTGGCAAATCACCTCCCCATCCGAAGCAGCTCTCTGGGCCGACTGGACCCAACAATGGCGCACCTCGAACCCCGACTGGGAAATCAAACAATTCCACCCCTCTAACCCGGGCGACCTCCTCACCACCTACCAAACCATTCCCCAAATCGCCCACACTCTCTCCCTATACCCCTCCATCGCCACTCATCTCTACCGCTGGCTCCTGCTCTACTACCACGGCGGCTTCTTCCTCGAACCCGACATCTGGCCACGCTTCTCCATCGCCGACTGCGCCCCCACGCGCGAAGTCCTCAACCGCTCTCCACGGCGCCCGCACGTTGCCGCCAACGTCTCGCATGCGGCCTACAAGCCGGATACGGGGCCCCGCCGCATCAGTCTGGTGCTAGGCGTCGACATCGATGAGCCGTATATGACGGCCAGTGTGCGCAGCAAGTGGGGTTGGTCGAGGAGTTTTGCGTTCGCGACGTATGCGATGTGGGCGCCGGAGCGGTTCGATCCGTTGCTGCGAAAGGGTATTGCGAGGTGTGTGATGTATGCGGAGGGAATTGAGAAGGGGGATGAGGTCGGGGATAGGGAGGTGGGAGAGATTTGTGGAGGGGGGATGTTGACGGATGTGGTGTTGGATGGGTTGAGTGAGGCGTTGGTGGATGCGCATCCGGTGAGGGATATGGATGCGGGGTTGGAGAGGAGGGTGACGTGGAAGAAGTTTAGGTATTTGAAGAAGCCGATTTGGGTGGATGGGAGGGATGTGAGAGATGGGGAGGAGGTGAATATGAGAGGGTTGGGGGTGCTGCCTGTTAATGTTTGGGGCAGTGGGCAGAGACATAGTAGGGCTGGGAGGTTTGACCATAAGGATGCTTGTCTGAATCATGTGTATGGACACAAGCCTTCTACAAGCATTTGGCAGAAAATATTTGGGTAGCATTTTTGTATTATGTGGCTTTCAGGATGCATTTTCAGGGGGTTCTGGAAGCATTTATTGCATGGGGAGTCATTTTATAGAAACCTAATGTAGCCCCTCCCGAACACCCTAAATGCCTCCAACCGAAAAATTACATTCATGTCGTTACCCTACGTTTGACTTGTAAAGAGTCTCCTTTTACATCGTAACCGACTCCCTCTGCCACAGCTACACCACCGAGCTCACGCTATTCCAAAACTTATAAAATGCGTCTTAGCCGAGCTCTGAGGCCTCCCCTTATATGGGGAATCGTGAACAAGTTCGTGGCGGGCTGTGGCGTGCAGATTCATGTAAGAGCGCCACACGGGTTGGTACCTTCCGTACCTCGGATCAAAGCGGGTGACGATCTTGATGGGGAACAGACCGCACGTGCCACAATATTTAAGTTCTGAGCCCTCGCATGTAATCTTTGGACGGAAAAGCTGTTACCTGATCATGTTTAGTCATCAGCAAGGTATCCAGCCCCCTTCTGTCACTCTTGCACAAGTAGGGAACCCAACATGCCATTACGCTTCACGTCAACATCAGCACTCGAATGTATATCCCAAATCAAGGGATCCTTCCAGAAAATACTAGAAGGAAGGTAGCGAATATAGAATATTACATGACTAAATGGTTCCCTAA
The DNA here is from genome assembly GCA_002946415.1 of Rutstroemia sp. NJR-2017a BVV2. NCBI lineage: Eukaryota > Fungi > Ascomycota > Leotiomycetes > Helotiales > Rutstroemiaceae > Rutstroemia > Rutstroemia sp. NJR-2017a BVV2. The sequence goes on along the minus strand of NJPS01000013.1, from coordinate 799,067 downwards.
GACCCTCCAAGAAATAAAAACATTTTTCTTGACTAAGTTCTATACGACAAAGTTTGCTTCTGTTTCAAAGCAAAAGAATGAAATTCTCCCAGATGAATGCCCTATAGCAAGATTCCTGTTCCAAGTAGCTGAACAAGATAGCCGATAGCCGGGAGGCAGCCAAAGAATATTCCTCCCTCTTTCTACAACCCAATGATCAGATACCTGTAGATTTGGCAATAACTTACCATCGGGTGAAAATGCCACTGACGTGACCGCGTTAGTATAGTCCTCATGCGTCTGCAACGCCGCTCTGGTGGCCGTGTCCCAGAGCCACACTGTCCGATTTTGGGACCCAGATACGACCTTCTTACCGTCGAGCGAGAAGGCTACTGATGTGAATATACCAGTATGGACTTTGAGCGTCTGCAGCGCCGCTCCGGTAGCTGCATCCCAGAGCCGCACCGTGCCATCGTTCGACCTAGACGCGACCTGCTTACTGTCGGATGAGAAGGCTACTGACGTAACTGTGTTACTGTGGTCTTCGAGTATCTTTAGCATTGCACCAGTAGCTGCGTCCCAAAGCCGCACTGTCTGATCGTTCGACCCAGATACGACTTGCGTGCCGTTAGGCGAGAAGGTCACCGATGTGACCATATTACTATGGCCCTCAAGCGTCTGTAGCGCCGCTCCCGTGGCTGTATCCCAGAGCCGCACCGTGCTATCGTTCGAGGCCGACACGACCTGTGTGCCGTCGGGTGAGAAGGCTATTGACCTGACTAGATTACTATGGCCTTCAATCGTCTGTAGCGCCGCTCCTGTGGCCGCGTCCCAGAGCCGTACCGTGTGATCGTAGGACCCAGATACGACCTGTGTGCTGTCAGGTGAGAAGGCTACTGACGTAACCCAGCTAGTGTGGCCTTCGAGCGTCTGCAGCGCCGCTCCCGTGGCTGCGTCCCAGAGCCGCACCGTCCTATCGAAAGACCCAGAGATAATCTGCTTACTGTCGGGCGAGAAAGCTACTGATATTACTGTGTCACTGTGGCCTTCGAGTATCTTTAGCATTGCACCAGTAGCTGCGTCCCAAAGCCGCACTGTCTGATCGTTCGACCCAGAGACAACCTGTTTACCGTCGGGCGAGAAAGCTACTGATGTGATCCAGCTAGTATTGCCTTCGAGCGTCTGCAGCGCTACTCTTGTAGCTGTGTCCCAAAGCCGCACTGTCTGATCGTAAAACTTAGAGACAACTTGTATTCCGTTAGATGAGAAGACTACTGATATAACCCCGCTAGTATAGCCATTAAGCGTCTGTAGCGCCGCTCCTGTTATCGCGTCCCAGAGCCGTACCGTGTGATCTTCCGACCCAGAGACGACTTGCTTACCGTCAGGTGAGAAGGCTACTAAAATAACTTTGTTACTGTGGCCCTCAAGTATCTGTAGCGCCGCTCCAGTAGCCGCGTCCCAGAGCCGTACTGTCCGATCGTAAGACCCAGAGACGACCTGTGTCCCGTTAGGTGAGAAAGTCACTGACTTAACCGCGTTACTATGGCCCTCAAGCGTCTGCAGTGCCGCTCCAGTGACCGCGTCCCAGAGCCGTACTGTGTTATCGCTCGACCCAGAGACCACTTGTGTGCCGTCGGGTGAGAAGGCTACTGAGCAGACCATGTTACTGTGGCCCTCGAGCGTCTGTAGCGCCGCGTCCCAGTGTCTTTGCACTTTTGGTTTCAATGTAATCCAATCTGGGATACATCTCTCGAACTCCCTTCGAACAATACTGTTTATTGGCGCAAAGACGAGAGCAGAGCAATACAACTGCAACGGTGCCTGTTCAATCACTGATCGGTTGTATAAAATAAATCGCTTTGTATCATAGATAAATCCACGCCAATCAGGTCTTTCAGTGTCCTATGGACAAGTTAGTCAAGAAGTCTGTACAAGAAATAACTAGCTTACTGAAACGTGAGCCTCTAAGGACAAGATTGCTTGTATGCCTTCTGAGATCTTTGCCATCCACCCAAGCGCCTCAAGCCAGTGCAGTAGATGAACCTTAAGAAACCGGTAGGCTTCCTCGCTATCAGAAGCTTGAGCGCTACTCCGTTGCAGATGCTGGACCCAGTAGAGACATGCGTATTGAACTTCCGGCGGAAGGTATTCCTGTAGACGACTACAGTCAACTCGGCTAGCCTGAGTACTAGGATCATGCATGTCGCAAATGTCCTTCTTGAGTGTTTGGGACATTAGTTGTATGCAGCTAGTAGCAACTAGCTGATGTGCCTCCTCCTCATCTACCCAGTAGTCCCCACATCGCTCTCTGTTGAGGATAAAGTCACGGAATGAAGGGTGGTGGAGGCGGAGCAACCCAGCAACATCCTTTGGAACATTTAAGATAGCTTGTAGTCTTTCGAGAGTCTGCGTAACCCGGATCCCAGAGATGCTGATTACCTTTGCTAGCGAGGCGGCAGGAAGGGGGGAAAATAAGATAACAATGCTTCCCAAAACTCTTCGCTGCATCTTACGTAACCGCACTTTCTCTGCTGGTCTGAAAGTGGTAGGTATAGAGTTTTGAAGTACAGTGGTGTATATTTGGTCGAGATGTTGTTCTGGCGTGCCTTCGAAGCTGGTGCCCTCAAGAATCTCATCAAGCCTGTCTTCAGCGAACTCTCCGCCATCTTTTATAAAACGACACGCTGTTGCCGCCCAGATAAAGAGCCCACTAGCATGTACAATCAGCTGTCTCAAAATTTTATCGCCCGGCCACTCATGTCCAAGAGTCCACTCTTGCCCGATTAACCCTAGGCTGTGTTCCAAGAAAAGAGAGATATCATGGTTGATAATTGCTGGCTGTATGTCGTGAAGTGCAAATTCCTGGTGTTCGGCTTGTGGTATAGCACGTATACCGTATCGAATTGGAACTTCAGGTCTGCTTGTCAAAAAGACTCGAAGTCTCACAGTTGTTAACGATCGAGCTTCAGCTAGAAGCTGCAGAATTGTGCGAACGTGGCCTTCGTTGTCACACTCATCAAGGGCATCGATGATAAGCAAATAGGAAGATGGAGATGAGGGCTTGTCTGACTTTACCAACTTTAACGGACGGATGACAAGCTCGCGCCACTGATCTAAGAGAGATAGTTTCGCAATATCGCTCCGCTCCCTTACAGAATCACAGATATGTGTTTGGAGAGATGGCACAGTATCCGCGAGCTGTACAGCAAGGCTTGTGAAGAGCTTGCCGGCATTACTCACGTCCCCGCCGCCTCTTGAGAAGAAGAAGCTGGCTCCAAGACGCTTCTCCTCACTGTATCTGCGGGCAACGGTGCGGGAGATTGTTGACTTTCCCGTCCCAGCTAAGCCGCTCAGCCAGAAGATGCATCGCTCATTGTGCCCGTCTTTTCCATCAGCCCAGTCATATATCTCTTGTAGAAGGCCAACGCGTGTGTCGGGGAGGCAGGCAGGTTCACCTTGGCGGTCGTACGCGTTGAAAGGCGCCTCGTTAGCATATGGTAGGTGACGAAGTAGGTCTGTTTCAAGGCCTGAACTGCTACTTAATGCTAGTCTTTAAAGATGTGTTAGGCATCAATGGTAGGGATATGACTTACCCTTCAAAGGTTTGTTGATTGCCTCCCGAAGCCGCTGAAATGCCTTGACTTCTCCTTCGCCATAAAGAAGTGGCATCTGGACATCGAAAATGCCAAAAAGCGAATATGCCTTGTCTTCCCCGCGTGTAGTCTGTCGACTTCTTGCCCACGAGAATCGTTCATCGACGCTGAATTGAAAAAGAGGGTTTCCTCGAAGTGCTATGGCAGGGACTCCTGTAATCTCGTGGACTTGTTGCTCAAGATCTCTCTTATTACCTAGTCTGGTCCCTTCTCGAGAGAAGAATCTAACTGATTTTGGAGCAAGGAGTTCTTGTAAGGTCCAGCCTCGTGTAAACCATTTGCTTGCTCGAAAAGCAAACTCCCAAGTACACTCGGCAGTTATATCGCTTACTTTCCGTTTCTGTATCGAAACATCTGATAAATAGACGTAGCATCTAGCAGCTTTCTGATACCAGCGAAACATCGAGTTGATAGCTTCAGAGAGCTCAGCGCTGCTCGATTTGTCGATACAGCATGTGTCCACCCAGAAGAATTCCAATCCATCACTCCTCGCCTGTTCTCCGCAAAACTGTATCTTGCCGTAGCCAGCCTTGTCTTTACTTTTACCATCTGCCAGGTCCCTAAAAGTGACCTCCTCTGCTTCCCATCTGTGTGAAAGTATAGCGTACTCGGGTATAGCGTCTTCAAAGAACTCGGTCAGGCTGAGGTTGCCAACCCCGTCTAACTGTAGCAGACGCATTATTCCACTAAATTCGAGGCTCGGAGGCGGAAGGGTTCCCTGTAGCGGTTGAGCCGTCGAGATAGCATAGATGCGGAGTAAGGTGAAGGGTGGAGAAGACGTTGTGTTGAGGCTGGCCGACTCAGCTGGGCGGCAGCCTCGCGGCTATGATATTGTCGTACACTGGAAGCGCGCAGAACCAGCCAGTCGCTCCGGCTGGAATTCTGGAAGCCATAGGTATAGGATATTCGAAGCCACTTTCGATTGAGCATGGTTTATTCTTGTCGCTGATAAGAAGCTGGAGGAGTTGGAGAGTGGATGATAGAAACAGAAACCGAAGATCACGAATTTACCTTCAATCTTTGGAGTTCGGGCTCCGGTCTTGAATCTTAGGCAGTCATTTATTTCAATTCTGCGTAATGAGGTGTGGGGTGAGCGCGGGGTCGTGACCTAACCAACATATGGTTAGTCACTTCGATTGAGGTACTGTTCCGTGTGGCAGTCTTGTCTAAATCTACGATCTGTAGCAGCCACAAAGATGATGACGGTTACTAAGATGGCAACAAAGGTTTAAAGATAGGGTAAGACTGTTTTGTCAAGTATCAAAAGTAACAAAGTCTGATAGCAGAGCCACAGTCAAAAAACTCTCTTACATCGTAAAAGGACGCTGCCCGCAGATCAGGCCCACAGGCGACGGCACGAATGTAATTTTATGATGGGAGGGCTTCAAGAGCTTCAAGAGCTTCAAGAACAACCACTGAATGAGATTTGCATAAAACTTTTTGGGTTTTATCGATGTGTGCACAAAGTTTAAATTAGTTCTAGTCAAAGTCATAGTATCTATCATTTTTTCCGGCACGTAGGGTTTTCCGTTACGCAGGGATGGACGTTATTCATCTTCCTCATTCTCACTATCGTGTGATTTGACTTTATGGTGCAGCAGAAACAGAAGTAAATGAAAACAAATTAATTCCATGCGCTGACTAGCATAATCCAGAAAGGTCTCCGAGACCAACATGCTCGTCGCGATCCAGCGATCAAGATAGTAACTGCGCTGGCCGCTCGCCGAATAAATTTCAAGCAGGGCTGGAATGATCCAACGAGATAGTACACATGCAAAGGAGATCAAAGAACAAGACAGGACCGTGATACTATCCACCTCTCAAACTCCCACTACCCTCAACCAAAGCCATTGAACTTTCCACTCCGTCGCACGACCTGCCTCACTCAATCATACATAACAGACTGCAAATTCAACGGCTCCCCCACCTCACACGGATCCTTGGAAAACGTAACCTGCAACCCCTCATAAATACCACTACTCCCGCCCGGCTTCCCCGCCATCTCCCTCAACGAATCCAGTCTCGCCTTCATCTTCACCGCCGCCGCCACCTCGGAAAACACCACCGTCGCATTCCCTCCATTATACACAAACACCAATTGTATATGATCCTTGCCGACTTCCCGCTCACACAGCGTTCTTAGATTCCTCTCCGTAAAGGCAAAGAAAAACGCCTTTTTCACAATCGTGAGCCGGCGACTCGCATACGTAGGCGGACGCATGAGCATGATTTCATCATTAAGCGGGAATGGATCACCGCGCACACAGGACGCGATGAAGGGAAACCGACCGGGAGTGCCATTCGCGCGCTCGCCTTGCATGATGGCGTGGAAGGTGTCGGCGTCCCGGGCGTGCTGGAATACGATGCCGGAGTAGCGAGAGCCGGTGTCGATGTCAGCACCGAAGCGGATGCAGACGAGGGGACCTTCGCGTACGGCGTTGGATATATCGGTTAGGGTCATGGTGGAGGGGAGGTCGAGAAGCAGAATGACGCGCATTTGTTCTGAAAGTGGCTCGGTGGGGATGGAGATGGAGGGAATCCGGCCGGTTGTGGTGAGGCGGCGCCTGCTGCTGTTGCGCGATAGTTGGGTATTGGCTTGCAAGTCGACGTCTTTCTGGTTGGGGGAGGCATTGCTTACGATTGTCGCCCACGTGTTCGCTTGGGGTTGGGATTTGGATGAATCCGCGGTCGGGGAGGTGGGACTGACAAGGCTAGAGCTCGATGTACTTTGGAAGGGCTCTTGTTCTGGGAATGGTGATTGTGCGGGAAGCGAAGGTGAGACTCGGTGCGATATCAATCTCGTGTGAGAAACATTGAGATTAAGTGGTGTTGGTATATGTTGGGACTTGCGCTTTTGCTCGTTGGAAGCAGGTGCCGTAATCTCTGAAGGAGATGGGCGACGATGCGCCGTGGTGGTTGCCATCGCTGTTTCTTCATCTTCCCGTCGCACCTCCGCACCCTCGTCACCTTTCTCACCACTCTGGTCTAGAGTGTTCAAATTGATCAGCTCGACCAGCGAGCTCGGCGGCAGTGCTTCTGTAACCCAGATTCTATGCCCGTCCAATAGAAAGCCATGCGTTCTTTCCAATGCCAAAAGACACTCTTCTCTCGTGCTCATTACAACCCAACGAAACGTACTCCTGCTCTCCAGATCGATGATCGTCGGACAGCATTGAACCGTTCCATAGTATTCGAAAATTTGCGAAAAGGGAACCACTTGCCATTTCGCTGGCACGCCAGTCACGTAGAGTGCGCGTCCTTCAGCCTGCGCGTCGGTGTATGGAAGAGGTATGCCAGGGATGTAGCGCGTGCTTGAGTACGACCTCCATGACAGATAAACGTCGCTCCCTTCGTGCGAGGTGTCTCCTGTGCAGCTGTAGTAGCTTCTGATAGCAAGAGGGTTGTTGTCGATTAGAGTAGCCATTTCGCACTTAATTTGCTATTGTTGTTCTAGAGAAAGAAAATGGAAGCGCAAACGTGGATGCGACATGGAAGGTTGACTATGAGTTGTTTCCCGAGAAAATTGGTGCAACTTTAAGGTAAAATCGTATTCTGCTGTATACATTCACTACTTTCAAGGTTCTCTTCAACTTTACAGGAGGATTTGACCATATCAGATGGATTTAGTATCAGCCTTGGTATTTATCTGATTGTGACCACACAAGACTGTTGTGTATACATGAGTCAAACACTTACAGAGCTGTACTAATTTCAGATATCAAAAACTGTGATAATGTTGAAAAAGACTTTTGCATACTACCTTCTTACTACCTTAAGCCCTCTATGAAGGCGATGGTAACAAATGATGCTGAACAGCGACACGAAGGTGAAGAAAGCTTTGATGATCAACCAACATAAATAGTTAACCGGGATATCATGATACTCCATGAACTCCTTTAACTCTTCGCAAGTGAACCAGACACACACCACTCATACAATACAAGACCCACTCACGCCGTATCCCTTCCCAGTCCCTCCTTATATCTCGCTAAGCACCTCTCCCTACAAACCTTGTGTTCCACAATCCTCTTTGGATACCCCGTCTTCTTTGCCTCTAACGGTGCTCTATCCCACGGATCATGAATCGCTTTCCCCTTAATCCCCTTCAACTCCGGTACCCACTTCCTTATATACTCACCTTCCGCGTCAAACTTCTCACTCTGCAACAACGGATTAAAAATGCGAAAATACGGCTGCGGATCCACTCCGGTCGAAGCACTGAATCCCCATCCACCGTTATTTGACGCAAAGTCGCCGTCTATGAGATGCTCCATGAAAAAGCGCTCGCCCATGCGCCAGTCGAGGAGGAGATGTTTGGCTAGGAAGGATCCGACGATCATGCGGCAGCGGTTGTGCATGTATCCGCAATGGTGAAGTTGTCTCATAGCAGCGTCAACGATTGGGTATCCAGTTTTGCCTTCTGTCCAGGCTTTAAAATGTTCTTCGTTGTACTCCCAGTCGATGTTTGTGTACTCTGGCTTGAAAGGTTTGTTCATACAGACGTATGGCCAATGTGCTAGAACATGCTTGTAGAAGTCACGCCAAGCAACTTCGCTGATCCAGGTTTGAATTCCTTGATAACCACCGTCGAGTTTCTTGGTAGTGTTGTGATCTCTTGCCGTGCGAATAGCTGTCCTAGCGCTTAATGTTCCAGCCGCAAAATGCACACTCAACGAAGAAGTTCCCATTAACGATGGGAAGTTTCTGTGCTCTTGATATTTAGCAATGCGATCATCGACAAACTTTGCGAGTCTATCGTGCGCCTCGCCTTCGCCCGCTGGCCACATCAGCTGGAATCTCTGCTTTTCCTCGTCGGTCAACTTCTTGTTGTCTGGTGTTGAAGGAATCTTGCTTTCGAACAAATGCGCAAATTTCTTTCGGGCATTACCTGGGTTCTTCTCCGGGGGACTGAACAGGTCTAACAGATGACTGTTTTTGTGCACGTATGCAACCCAAGCCCGAAACCATGGACTATAAACTGAATACTGCTTGCCCTGCCCGCTCGCAAGCTCACCTGGGCTAACCACACATGTATCAGGTAACACGTCCATAGCAATCCCCTTATCCAAGCAACTTCGGACCATCAGAGCCTCACGTCTCAATTCATCAACCTCATATTCCACATTGGCGAACAAATGACTAGCACCCCACTCATCCAGCAGTTCCAGTATCCGTCCTGGAATCTTCTTTCTTTTCTCAATGGTCTCAACGTAGAGGGGTATATCCAGCTTTCCCAGGTCTTCCGTCAATATTTTCAAAGTTCGTAAAATGAAGTCGACTCTGATAGGTGCGGTCAAATGGGCATCAAAATCCTGAGGACTGATAATATAAATTGCAATAAGAGGGACACCCTTTTCTTTGGCTTTCTCACTCGCAAGGTGTAAAGACTTATTGTCCTGTATTCGCAAATCGCATTTGAACCAGTGCACAACCGCGTCCTTGACTTCAATCTTTTCGCGCTCCTCCTTTGTTTCTTCCAGAGCGGACGCCAGCAGTTCGATAGGTCGCGGCAATTCATCATTGTTATACGCCAATGCTCGCGCGTTATTCATCTCCGGCGGATAGTACTTTCGAAGCACAATACCATGGTCCTCGGCTTCCTGCGCGCTATAGTGGGGTTGTCGAATCTTGGGTAGGTCGCCATTCTCAAGCTTGACTTTCTTCACAGAGCCGTTCTGGACTGGATCTGGACTGGCAGTTTCCTTTCGCTTGGCCCCTCCTGTAATTTTTCTCGCGGGCATTTTGACGATTTGTGAGACGGTGAAGGAGTTTGCACATAAAGCAGGCTTTTGCTTGTAGCTGATGGACAGAGCCGAGAAATGCTTTAGAAGAAATCTACTTTGTTGGCGGTACGGAAACATGAGAGGAAAAGTAGACGAAGGAGGAAATGAGAGGCGCGATTGAAGATGTACCCTGGGAGGATGAAAGGAAACAAAAAAGACAAAATGGACGCGAACCCTGAAAACGAGGACGAATGAGAATTCAAAGAACTGTTAATTGAGGTCATCACTCACGCAGGGGTCGTTGAAGACTCTCCAAATAGGATTAGACTTAGATTAGCGACTGTCACTTCACTGTTAGCGTCGATCTAGGTAGCAGGTGTGTGATTAACTGCGAATCGACTGCGCGGTACTATTCACACACCCGCTCTCGGCATGTTTCCTACGCGCTGTCTCCCGGTTGTCTCCCGGTGTCGGCAAGACATGAAGCCTATGCAGTCTTGCAGACAACGCCTAATGATAATAGAAATCGTAATGTCGTGGCTACAGTAAATACATTGGCAATGGCATGGCATTGGCGATCGGTGCCGCAACACATGAAACAGAAGGGGACAAACAAGGCATAACGGGGTATAACGAGGATTGGAGTGGGCAGGGCTGCAAATGAGAAAGAATTCAACACGGTCAGTAGCGACCCGGGGCTCGATCTCATATGCATATTTCAGTGCCTTTCGGCTTGTCCGGCCCGTATCTGTGCTCTGACGAGATGCTCTAACGTCACAGCTCTTCAGAAGGCCAGAATAATATAAATCTCCGGCTTATCCTGCCATTGAGGTTTTTACAACCATCAAATAGCAATCTGACTCCTCGAACAATGGGTTACCATAGAAGGTGGTCCGAGAAGTTTTGAAAAGCCGGTGTCGACCGCATCACGTAAAACAATCCATAGACTATCACCAATTGAGACCAAGACATGTGTGTGGATTTGAAGGTGTCGTCGATTAGAGATCACAATGTGAAGTGTGACTATCTCAGCATGTGAGTGCTAAATGCAGCCAATTTTTCCTCCACCAGATGTGCCTTATTCAGTTTTCGAGCCCATCCCAACCCCCGGCCAACCCAGCCGCTGAACTGCCCAATCTATTCACACACATCAGTCCACGTCCAAGTATATTCTCGAATCGAAAGTAGGCCGCGTACCGAAAGGAAACTCCGAAAAGTGCAGATTTATCTTTGGCTTTGAGCGCTCCAGACGTTCTTCAACAGACCATCCCGTTGTGCCAATCGGTTCAAGGAGTCATCACCCTCGCCCATTGCTCGTACGAATCCGCAGAGAGCGTACACTTGGTTCTCGCCAGTAACTCTTCCGTTCTCGTCAACCTTTGCGATGGAGATCTGTACGGATCCGTGGTCCTTGGCCTTGATGATGCGGTTGGTGGCGCTGCATTTACGTGGAACGTAACTGTGAAATTTGATAATTAGACATGCTTTTTCCTTTATTTGTTTGCCTACATAGGCAAGAGGGACAGGAATTGCTGCAGAAAATCGCTAAAAGAGATAACCTACAGGTCAACGAGTTCTCCCTTGTCGTTTTCCATTTTTGCGACTTTGTTGGTTGCTTGGAGAGAAGAAAAGGATTCGTAAGTTCTTTGAAGGTCGTTGAAGTCGTCGAGGTTGAAATTCGATGTTAATTTTCGTGGGGTTTGAAGATGAGGGCATCAGTTTAGCGAGATTATTTAATGCCTTGATTATGAGGTAAGAATGTCCTCTTGCTGCATGTGACTTCGTGGCAATTTCGAGGATCGGGGAATTTGGGCGCGAACTTCCGGCTCGAATTTATGACGACTCCAGTCCATCGCCTGCCGAGCTAGAATAACAGCGATAGATATCTGCAAACCTGTAGGCGCAACGACGACCTGTAGCCCAGATATCCCTTGTTATATTGGGCATGATACCTCACAATCACCGTGTCTCGCTTTCTCTTCTGGGCGACTCGCGCGCGGCGCAAATCTTGTTTTGGTAATGTCAACATGACTTCGGCGGCCATGATCTCATCCTCTACACCCCTAGCCGCGGCAAATATGTCTTCCTCCCCTCTCCCTTCACCAAGTCATTTATTCGAGAGCACATTGGCTCCTCAATCGCGTACGGGCTGTTCCGCTGTACCAATTCCTGCATCGACGTTTACGACCGCATCCATCTTGTTACGTGAGGGTTCCCCAAGATCGCTACAATGCCTCAATGCCTTTCAGGCAGTTCCTACCAATGTCGGGATGGATTTAGCTGGCTTGCAGACTCCCCATAAAACGGTAGAAAGTCGAAACACCGCTACCACGAAGGATGACAATCAAGAGGTTAAGAAAGTGGCAAAAGCACCTCGAAAATCCACCAAGCAGTCTGCCAAGGACAATACCACCGAACCAGCTGAGAAGAAACCACGGAAGCCGAGAGCTAAGAAGGTGTCAGAGCCAGCTAGTGACACAGTGAAAGAAAGAGCACCACGCAAGCCGAGAACTAAGAAAGCGGATGCAGATGCCGACATCAATGCTGTGCCGAAGGAGAAGCCAGCGCGGAAACCAAGAACGAAGAAGGCAGAAATGAGCAAAGATTCACAGTCTAAGATAAGCAAGGGGCAAGTTACAAAGACAGTAGGACTCAGTAACTCTATTAAGGATAACCCACAAGGAGACGATATTGTCAGCAAACATTTCTCAAATCAGAATCAAGCTGTAAAGCCCAGTTTTGAACCTCCAGAGCCCGAAGGATATGGATTATTAGCGGCGAGCAGACGGAAGCTGAATTGGACCCCGCCAAAACCAACACCTGAGGGCACTGATAGAAGCAAAAGTCCTGAAATCATGGATTTATCTGACACCAGTAGTAGAGGCTTTACTGATATGCTTGGGAATTTCAGTTTCAATAGTAACGATACCAAGGATGTCGAGAAAAAGGCATCTGACGGTTTAGCAGCAACACACAAGAGAAAATTAATTGAGATGCTCAAGACCAACATTCCCACAAATGCCAAGATACCTAAAGAGAAGACAGTGAGGAAGAAGGCCCGAACCATTACTGAGCTTGCAATATCTGCATATGGCCCAGCAGAAGCTCAAGAAGGGGAGCTTCTAGATGAGCCTGCTCCATTACTCAAATATCTTGGAACGGGAGAACATGACGCTGAAGCTGCAACAAGTCTTTGCAAACCACCTCCGAAACCTCGCTCTCGGAGTCCTGAGAAAGGGAAGTCGAAATCTAAAAAAGGAACAGCTGCTGACCCGATTCTTCTCTCCCCAGAATCTGCGCTGAAGCAAGTCAGCGGACAAGATTTTGTTTTTGGAACCTCCAGTCAACTAGCACGAGAAGAATCCCCAACCTTGCTTCGAGATTTGCATTCAGCAATGCAAGCTTCAAATGAGGTTAATGACTACGATGACCCATTTGTTTCCCCGCCTTCCATGGTTGTCAGCCGATCGAAAGCGGTTATTACTGCAAGCCGAAATCTCTGGTCTGTTGCAGCTCGCGATAATCGCGGCGACCTTATGGATGTTGAAGTAGTCGACTTGGTTGACACGCCTGTTATAAAATCACAAAACCGTATCATGCAAACACAATCTCCTGTAATTCACACTCCTTTAAATAACAAAGATGAGTGGGTTGACATTGACGACATCGAAGCCAACCGACCTCCATCTACGCAAGTTGAATTCAGGCAGATACCACCTGTCGCAGTATCTATGTCCCGGTTTTCCAGCAGTCCACCGCGTTTTCAAAATAGTCCGCAGAAGGCAATCAACGCCTCTCCACGAAATTTTAGCACTAGTTCAACATCGTTAGCGAAATCTCGCAAGAAGCCTCGAGCTTCATCTGAGACAGCGGAACCTTCAATGCCTGATTACAACCTGTTGTCTACCCCCGAACTAAAAACAGAAATAAGCAAACACAAGTTTAAGCCCGTCAAAAATCGCAAGAAGATGATAGAGTTGTTGGAAGAATGCTGGGAAGGGAGCAACAGACCGGCACTGGGTGTCCTACAGGGCAACCTTCCGATACAAAAGTCGCAAGCGTCCAAAGGCTTAGCTGCAGCCACAACTTCCATGGAAAGCGTTGTACCATCACCTAAGCGTGGTCCTGGAAGGCCAAAGAAAGATACTGCAATTACTGCTACTTCGCCAACATCGAAAGCCAGGGGAAGGCCGAAGAAGGTCAGTCCCGTCGAGGATTTTGAAATGGACAGTGATAATCCTCTGCCTCGAGTTCGTACGCCAAAGAAGTCGAAGAAAGCCGGACGGTCGGTCAAGGATGTATCGGATTCAGATCAAGGTCGTACTTCTTCACCGCGTCGCCGGAACGCATCTCGAAAGCGGAAAAAGGCTACATCTTCACCTCGTTCACGATCACCCCGTTCGCGATCGGTAGATCGTGAAGACGGAGACGAATTGACGTTGTCTGCTAAGCGAGAACAACTATTCGGGGTTATCTCCGCTGCTGTTACCAGCGCTCCTCCCTCCGAAGATCCATCGAAGCCCAGTTGGCATGAGAAGATACTTCTTTATGATCCAATCGTTCTAGAAGACTTGACAATATGGCTAAATACCGGGGCACTTGACAAGGTAGGCTGGGATGAGGAGGTGGCTCCGTCCGAAGTGAAAAAGTGGTGTGAAAGTAAGAGTATCTGCTGCTTGTGGAAAGAGAATCTTAGGGGCAGGGCCAGGAATGGGTACTAGAGGTCTTCTTCCTTTGCCTAGTTGCGAATACTGTTATGATGGATACCATTGATATCTTTAGTTTTGGTTTGCAACCACAACGACGCGAGATTAGACTCGTTTGGGCCTTTGTATAGTATATGAGTTGCTTTCAGACTAAGCTTCGATTTCTTGGGGAGGCCCTGAAATGAATCATGCTTTCAATACGAGCATTATTTCTCTTACAACGTTATAAATCTATCTTTTCTGTTGTGAACCACTATAAACCTTCTCCGTCAATGACTCCTAGGTATGGATTGACCTCTAGAATTGCAATGAGTGTATGTCTTTACACAAAGACGTGCGGACTCTGCCGACTAATCACTTATGGCCGTTGTATGTTTTTAGATCTGCATTCACATGCAAGCATCCCAAGCCTCAAACGTTCTGTCTACTGTATGCAGGGATATGCTGCAGTTGGATTGACAGACCTCGGCTTCCCCAGAAATTCGGGAAATGCACCCCGCAATATCAACAAAAACAACTAAACCTACAGTAGATATGGTTTTCTCAAAGTTCAATGTCTTTCGCAAAGCCTCTTTCTTTTAGATATTATTTCAGAAATTCAATCACTAGAACAGCTTCACGAAGTCCGTTGATAATTATCCCCTGTCGCGGCACACGCTCTTTTGCCAATCGCCAACTTGCCCCTAAGTTCGGATTAGTCCATCTACAACGACCTCTGCCGGTCATGGGCAGCCAACCTCCTCGCCCTGATTTAGAAAAGCAATACATGTCATCCAGTGTAACTCCATCCACAAAGAAAACAATTGCTGTTCCACGACCTAGCGCTAGGTAATCCCGCCCATCTTCTGTTGACTCTTCATGATCATGTCCAGCTAACCTCTCGACTCCACAGCATCTTGCTCATCTCACCACAAAATCAAATTCTCCTCCTCCACCGCGTCCGCACATCTTCATCATTTGCTTCCGCCCACGTCTTTCCTGGTGGAAACCTTTCGGTGACAGATGGAACTATCCCACCGCCCGAGAGCGATGAGAGACATCGCGACAGCGAAGTGTATAGAATCGGCGCGGTGAGGGAATGCTTCGAAGAAAGTGGGATTTTGCTTGCTGAAAGTAGTGGAGGAGATGAGCTGCTTCAAGTACCGGATGAGGAGAGAGAACAGGGGAGAAAGGACATACATGCCGGAAAGATAGGGATCAGGGAATGGGTAGAGAAGAGCGGTGGGAAGCTTGATGTCGGTATGTCGCATTGTCTCTTGTTTAATTCTACATTGAGGAATATTAACTTCAATATAGACGGACTACACCCCTTCACGCGCTGGGTCACCCCCTCCAACCTCCCTAAACGGTTTACCACTCAGATGTACATATATTTCCTCCCACTAACGACAGCCACCTCATCCACATCCATAATTCCCGCCCCTACCTCCGACGGCGGTCTCGAGCATACCGCAGCAGAATTCGCATCTTGCGCATCATGGTTATCACAAGCGCGCCGCAACGAAATCATTCTCTTCCCACCACAATTTTATCTCATGTATCTCCTTGCTCCCTTCCTGCCCAGCGATAAAGAATATTCAGAGAGCGAATTAAGAAAGCAGCGAGATGATGTCATGAATTTCTTGAAGACCGATGGAGGGGATGGGACAGGCGTCCCGTGGGGAGAGAAAGTTATGAGTCCAGTTGGGTTGATGATGGGGAGGGATGGGAGGAGCGTTCTGGGGTTGGGGAAGCAAGGACCTGAGCTGAGTGGGAAGGGGAAGAGTGGAGATGAGAAGCGGGTGGTACTGGTCAAGTTCTCGAAGGAGGGTCCAAGGGACGTGGAGGTTAGGGAAAAGAAGGAAGTGCTCGAGGAAGAGAGGAAGGCGAAGGAGGAGTCGAAATTGTAGAAAGCGTGGGTAAGGCACTTTTGTCGGTGTTTGGAATTGGACATGCTAGACTGGGTGTGTATATTATCCCCTTTATCATAGAACTACTGTGTGTGTCTTAATAAACACATTGCACTGCATTAACGGATAATACTGAACATCTCGGTTTCTCGCCGTGGCGTGCAATCAAAACGTCATCAAAAGATCAATTACTGTCAAAGCAAATTGAGATGTCTTCATTACTGGTAAAACTCTCGTAAATCATCAAGTCAACTCGCCAGAGCAGATGCAGCTAAATATCCTCCATGCCACGACAATACAACGCCAACACCCGCCTCCCCAGGTATCTAAGCAGTTCCCATCCACGAGAAGTTAAGCAAATAAATTTAAGCAGCCATGATAAGTTAAGCCTGAAACACTTGAGGCTTATTCAAGCGCAGGAGATCAAGAAGTGTCTCCTATATGTCTCCGACCGTGGTATTCTCATTCCATGCATCCATTTACTCCTCCATCTCCTCCCCCTCTCCAGCCTCCTCCTCCCCATACTCCTCCGCATAACTCGGAAATTTGACCTCAAACTCCCCACTCCCTTCTCCTTCCTCGTCCTCGCTTTCAAACCTAAATGCGACCAAGCTCCCATCCTTCAATCCCATACTACTCAGCGTATCTCCCACTCCCACATGCAGTTCCGTCCAGCCTTTACTCGGCTCGTAAATGTCTTTCGGCACGCCGAGTCGTATGTCTTCTATAGATTCGGGGATGGGAGTTTTCTTTGATGTAGGCGACGGATTGAGAGGGTTGAGACCGTCTGGATAGCGGTCCTGCAGGATAAGAAGGAGTTGGGTGAGGATGGTTGGGATGGGCGTTTGGGTGTCGAGGAGGAGGAGAATGGTGTGGGTGGTATGTTTGAAGAGGAGGGTCAGGTCGGTCGAATTGGGTGGTGGGATTTCGAGAGTTGTAGGAAGGGACGAGGAGACACTGGACTTTTTGGGTGGCTAGATGATGGAGGGGTTAGTATGGGATGTTCTTGGAGGGGAATTTGATGATGACTATAATTACCATCTTGGGGAATAACTTTTGAGCAATCTAGATCTACTCTGCGGGATATTTTCTTTCTATCTTTCCGGAAAACGTGAAATGGTGGAAAATGAAGGTTGAAGTGAAAATCGAACAAAGATTATATCTCTAGGCGATAATGGCATGCAAATAGGTTGACGTTCCAGGCGATCCCGAGGCAGTCACGAAAATCTCGCGAAGGCAGCTGACTTCTCCAAATCTCAAGAGCAGAACACAAATTCAGCCTTGTACAATCTCACAATCAAACCACAACCTTAATCTCACCTTCCACTATCCTTCTATCTCTCGTAATTAATCACAAACCATGGATTCGTCTCCCTCCGACGCCGAAGCCGAAGCGAAAGCGCAACTCATCGCCTGGCGTCGCGCCCAGCTGCAAAAGCTCAAACAAGAATCCCGCATGTCCCTCCCCATCCAACTACGCCTACCGGCCGCAGTCACGATATCGTTCCTCACGGGCATGGGCTTAGGAGTATCGCTCGGGGCGCAGACTGCGGGTCTGCGGTTCCGCGCAGAGAATGCGCATCGATTGCCGACGGATTCTACGGGCTGGTATTTGTATCACAAGACTAAGAATTATCATATGGCGCTGGGAGGGGTCAAGGAGGGGTTGAAGATGGGAGGGAAGATTGCGTTTTGGACGGCGGGGTTCTTTGGGATTGAGGAGATTATGGATGAGTTTAGGGGGAGGAAGGACTTCTTGAGTACGATCGTTGCGAGTTTGAGTGTTGCGGGAGGGTTCAGTGTGTGGAGTGAGTATTTCTTCTTTTTGCGTCTTCTTCCTCTGTGACTACTCGATGTCGAGATTCTTGCCGTCGCAATATTCTCTTCTTCCACTTCAATCAACCACTGTTCAATGTGGAAATTGTTACAGCTGCAATATCCCATTTCGAAGCTGCGACATCGACTGATGAGTGTCCGATGCAGATCGATTTCCTGTCACCACCGCAGCAAGGACAGCGAAAACAGGATTGGCGTTCGGTCTGATATATGGTCTGGTGCAAGATGCGGTGGGTGCGGCTAAAGGACGAAGGCCGGGTTATGTGGATTTCATCACACAACGAGGAAAACCACGAAGAGAGCATGAATCGACAACGATATGAACAGAAGAACAGAAACACAGAAATATGAGCTTTGGTGGGTTTGACCCTCCCCCCTCTCCGATATCTCCATTTGTATTGCCTGGGTAAAATTTTCTTTGCTCCATCTCATGATTCTCGTCCTCGCATCTCGCCTCAATTACCGATATGGTGGGGGCTTGCATTGTTGCTCCAAAGCTAACTAAGCTTTAGGGTCGCGGCTTCCATCGGTACATCTGAAGCGCCAAACTTTCGCGCGCATCAGATCTGGTGCAATCGACCTATCACA
Source organism: Rutstroemia sp. NJR-2017a BVV2 (assembly GCA_002946415.1). NCBI lineage: Eukaryota > Fungi > Ascomycota > Leotiomycetes > Helotiales > Rutstroemiaceae > Rutstroemia > Rutstroemia sp. NJR-2017a BVV2. The sequence continues at coordinate 780,690 of NJPS01000013.1, read as the reverse complement.
TTTCACCCGGTATCGATAAGCCGCAATGGCCCAAAGCTCCCCCATCGACCGACTCGGTTTATGAATAGCGTCAACCGTACAACCAGAAACATACATGCTACGCGGCTCCGAAATCGCTGCCATGTATCTATGTCTGGATATCTTATAAACTTGGTGTATTCCAACTTCTACCGTTCGTTGGACCTTCATTATCATACTGTTACACTGTACATACCAAAGCACTAGCAACAAGGAGGAAGGAAGCAGCAACAATTACACACGGTTATCACCAACAACCTCACTTAGCACTTTCACAATGGCGGGATTACTGTCGCATAGAGCAACACTATGCTCCAACAAACGATTGTTGTTTGCGCAATACAGACAATTGTCCTCGCGGACATCTCCTTTGCAATCGACCTATGCGAGCGAGCATTCACCTGCTGAAGCAATTCAACCATTATCTCTAGCTGCCAACCCTCCCCCATCACCAGGAACAATGCCGAAGACCAGTTCCCTTTCAATACTACCACTCAGTGCAGTCGTAAGGTCTCTGGCCATTATGTCTGTCTCTTCATCCCCGGTAGGTTTATCCTAATGTGCTTGGTATATCATTAGCTTATTTTGGCCAATTAGATCCTCCTTGGTCCTTCCCTCAAAGTCATGGCCCTACTGGCGAATTCTAAGTCACCAATCCTTTCTCCAGACCATAATCCCATTCTCCGATTCTTCCTTAAGCATACTTTCTACAAACAATTTTGTGCCGGCGAAACACCTCCGGAAGTCCAGCGGACCATTCGGAGTATAAAAGATCTAGGCTACACTGGTGTTTTCCTCTGCTACGCACGCGAGGTCGAGTCTGCCAAGGATACTGCTGCGACCAAAATTGATGAAGAAAAATGTATCAACAATGAAGTCAAACCATGGGCAGCAGGTACTCTGGCGACTGTCAATCTATCTGAAGCTGGCGATTTTGTGGCAGTCAAATTTTCCGGCGCGGGATCACTCGCTCTTCATGCTCTCGAGAACCAATTAGATCCACACCCGGCCCTCAAAGATGCAATTGATGAGATTTGTGAACTTGGTGCGAAGAGGGGAGTGAAGATGGTATTTGATGCCGAACATGCAGCTGTTCAGAAGGGTATCGATCAATGGACTGTGGACTACATGAAGAAATACAACAAGACCGGCAAGGGCGGAGCAGTTGTCTATGGTACATACCAAGCATACTTGAAGGCTTGTCCCGAGGTGGTAGCTTCACATCTTGCCATCGCAAGGAAGGAGAACTTCACTTTGGGAGTTAAGCTAGTTCGAGGCGCATATCTCGGTTCGGATCCAAGGGAGTTGATCCACGACACCAAGCCAGAGACGGACAACTGTTACGACGGTATCGCAGATGCTTTAGTTCGTAGATCCTACAATGATGTTCTGCGACCTGCGAAGGGCGAGACCGAGTTCCCAGATGTCGATGTAGCAATTGCAGGACACAACCTCGAATCGGTTCGCAAGACTCAACGTATCAGAGCTAAGCAAGCGGAGAATGGTGAAGACAGAATCGAGCTTGTCTATGCTCAGTTACAAGGTATGGCGGATGAAGTGTCGTGCGAGTTGGTGCAGGAAGGCAGGTTGGCTGAGAAGAAGAAATCTGAGTTGGCAGGTGCTAGAGAAGGAAACGCTGTCGATGTGGATGTGCCACAAGCGTACAAATACCTTACCTGGGGTACGACTGGTGAATGCATGAAGTATCTCTTGAGAAGAGCATACGAGAATAGAGATGCGGTGGGTAGAACAAGAGAAGGGAGAGATGAGATGGGTAGAGAGTTGGTGAGGAGGGTTAAGAGCATGTTTGGCATCAGCTAAGGGCTAGAATTCTAGAGCGAAGATGGCTTGTTAGAACGCCTTTTTGGGAGTTAGGAGTCTGATTTTTTAGCTGCATAGCGTGGAATGGTTTTGGCATAGTCATAGGAATTTGTTACGGAGTGGAAGGAGAATTAGCGCAGCCTGTAGATACCATATCCAGGAGGGAAAGGGAAGGGAGAGATGGCGCTTACGTGCACATACCGGATGCTTGATTACATAGCAAATATAAATTATATTGATAAGTCTTCTAGACCAACCATTCTGGGTAGAGATCTGGGGAGACAATCGCACATGCCATCTCGGAATATGTCGTGTCCGCTATATAGAGCTGAAACCAACCTCACTCCTCTCGCTCTGCTTCGATAAGTTATCGTTGCATGTAGGGTTCCAATACGAAAATCATGGGGGGAAGGTTGGAGAATCGGAGTCCACGAGTTCGCAAAATCCATGGGTTTGTCGATACTATGCACGAATTGCCCCACTAGAATCTATGACATCAAGCCGTAGATCTGCTGCGCTTTCGAATATTCTGATGTACGAGTATGGACTGCATCAATCACCACAAAATTTTATTACACTACATTCCCTTCACCAACTCTCTAAAAGCCTGTCCAAAGTAAGCTATACCTCAAGAGCATCCCCAAAACAAGATGGACAAAGGACCAATCTACTTCTTCATGGAAGAAAACCCCAACAACTGGTTCCTTTCCCAATGGTACCCCATCGAATTCACAGACGAAACTGGCCAGAAATACACCAGTTCTGAACAGTCAGTTCAGTTCAAGTTCCCCGTCCCGTCCCACCACACCTATTCCTATCCCTAACCACCCCCCCTAGATACATGATGCACCACAAAGCCCTCTTCTTCAACGACCGTTCCACCGCCTCTCTGATCCTTCAAACTTCCTCCCCACAAGAAATCCAAGCCCTGGGACGCAGTGTGAAAAACTTCAACAGCGAGGAATGGGCAAAAGTCCGCTATGAAGTCGTGGTAAAAGGGAACGTGGCGAAGTTTTCGAGGGGGGGAACGGAGATTAGAGAGTGCTTGGAAAGGACGGGGGAGAGGGAGTTGGTCGAGGCGAGTCCAACGGATAGGGTTTGGGGGGTGGGGTTTGGAGTGGAGGAGTGTGAGAGGATGGAGAGGGAGGGGAGCGTGCGGAGGGAGGGGTGGGGGGAGAATTTGTGTGGGAGGGCGATTATGGAGGCGAGGGGGAGGGTGAGGGAGATGGAGGGGAGGAGGAGGGGGAAGTAGAGGGGGAGGGGTAGGATGGGTTTGGATGGTAAGGTATGCGGAAGTGCTGGTGATCTGGTATCGATTCAGTTGCGTCTTGTCAGAATCTTTGGATATTTTTGATCATTGTACTACCGTCGGTATTTAACTGTCGAGTGCTCAACTGTTGAAGATTCTGGATTAGTCGCGGCGGCTTCTTCTCAGTGACCTAGGCTTTATATAGGCCTAGTTTTGAATCAATCATGTGTTTTAGGAGACCAACTTCCCGGTTTTGCCGCAGTCTTCCATCTTACGCTTTGGTGCTTTTCCAGTCGCATGCGTGTTGTCGATCTTCAGTTCCTCGTCACTCCAGATACAGCTCTTGTAAGAACTAACACCAGGAGATTCAAGAGATTCAAGAGATTCAAGAGATTCAGGCTGTAGATTGAAGGGTGGTAGTCTAAGGGGTCCATTTATAGGCAGGAAGGATCAGGAATAGTGTGAAATGATACCATAGTAGTGAATCTCTCCCGTAGTCCTCAATCTCCTACAGTCCCGCGGGGCCGCAGCTTTGTATTGTCGGTATTTCTACCATCATGTAATCCCTATTGGCCAGAAACCAGCAGAAACTAGGAGGTTGAAAGAAATGGAGATACCATTGCGAACTGACAAGGCACAGATTGGATAGTATGATCTAGGAACTCGGGAAGAGGAAATGTGCATAGCTGTAGTTGAACTGGGCGAAAGCAAAAGTGAAAGTGAATATCAAGACGAGAAGTGATTTTAGCTGAGTTTTCAGAGTCGGCGAGCATATGAGATATCCTCTAGATTTCAAACTCTCAAATGCCTTTTGGAACTCAAAAGGTATCCCTGGAAAAGTAACTCGACATTATTTCCAGTTTTGTTGGGAAATAATGGGAGCAACTGCTGGTCTATGTCGAGGTTAATAGCTACATAGTCAACATCACTTCTAATAAGAGCAGAGGTAGCTAGTTGTGTTAGTTTGTAGTTGATCTCCTCTAGCTAGAAGTTGTAGAATTCCTTTCAAGGAGTTTATTATTGTAGAATCTCATATTAATCAAAAGAATTATCTATACCTAGGAGGAGTATACCAAATATGCCATCCAAATCTATGTAGTCTGCTTCTTGCACTATGTGGCAATGCCACTTTCCCCCTTCGCTAACCTGCTTGCGTCTTCTTTCCCTACCAGCTTCAATGGCCTGTATTTCGAATCCCACATCTGTTCTCTAATCCACTCCTCCAACAATTCATCCTCGGTGGGGATATCTTTTTCCTGTGCCAACCCCTCATCCACAGCTGTCTTGATCACGGCCTTTGCAATATGAACGCTAATCTCTCGTACATCCATCACATCAGGCAACAATCCCTTATTCGGGTCTTTGAGCGCCGGACTCTGTGCAGCGAGCGCTTTCACAGCCGCGACAAGCATCTTATCGCTCAGTAACTTGCTGCGCGAGAGAACGCACCCAAGACCAATTCCGGGGAAACAGGTCGAGTTGTTGCATTCTGCGACTTCGTATTCCTTGCCGTTGTAAGAGACGGGTGGGAAGGGAGAGCCGGTGGAGATGAGAGCTTTGCCTTGGGACCATTCGTTGATGTCTTTGGGGTCGGCTTCGTGGAGACGAGTGGGGTTGCTGAGTGGGAAGACGATGGGTTGCTCGACGTGGGCGGACATCTCGGTGATGATTTCTTTGGTGAAGGTTTTGGGTTGCGTGGATGTGCCGATGAGGACGTGCGGTTTCACCTCCTTGATTACTTCGAGGAGGTTGGCGTGGTCTTTTCCTTCCCATTCGGAGTCATCGCGAGCATAGGGAACTTGCGCATGCATGAGCTTGTCGCCGTGGCTTTTTAGAAGTAGGCCAAGTTTATCAACACACCTTTTCATGTTAGTTGTGTCCCAACTCATGGCAAGGTGGGATTGGAATTAACGTACCAGATCTGCTTCGCAGCTTCTTCTTTTGACTTATTGCTATCGGCCGCTATGGCATCTCTAACCTGGTCCGCGATGCCCGTTCCAGCTGTGCCAGATCCAAAGATGACCATTCTCATGTCCTCGAGTTTTACATTGCTCACGTGAAGACCTGCCATCATTGCAGCTAAGGTGACGCAGCCTGTTCCCTGTACATCATCATTGAAGCAGGCCATTTGAGGGCGGTAACGATCAAGAAGTCGGCGAGCTAGAAACCATTAGTCCTGTTAACTCTCCTGATTTGTGACAACTCACCGTTTGGTAGACCGAAATCTTCGAAATGGATGTAAGCCTTGGGATACAATTTCCTTGCCGATTGAACGAACTTGTCCACGAATTCATCATACTCCTTACCACGTGTCCGAGGCTTCCTCAAGCCCAGATACAATTCGTCGTTAAGCAGCTCCTCGTTATCAGTCCCGCAGTCCAGAACAACCGGTAGGGTTCTATTTGGGTGGATGCCGGCACACAAGGTTGTCAAGACCAGTTTTGCGACCGAAATTAGAATACCACCAACGCCTTGATCACCAATTCCGAGGATCTCCTCGCCGTCTGTATGTTTCGTGAGCTACTTCTCCATGTCTCACGTGCAAGTTAACTCACCAGTCACTACGATATAATCAATATCCTCTGGTCCTCCCCATTGAGCCAAGTCATCATGTACACGGTCAACATCGTTGATGTTTAGGAAGCAACCTTGAGGTCTTCGGAACAATCGGGAATAGTTTTGAATCGCATCACCTTCAGTTGGAGTGTAGATGATAGAAAACATTTCCTTCAGATGCTCATGAATTAACTAGTCACGAGTTAGAACTTCATGCGTCTCTCAGATATGCTGAATTTGTAATGAAGAGCTTACCCGGAAATAAAGGACTTCATTTTGTTCCGCTAAGGAGGTCATGAAAGTGTTCTTCGCTAGATCATCTTGTCTAGAGCTATATTGTTGATATGCTCGATGGACCTGCTCCTCCAAACTGGACACATGTTGCGGTAACAGCCCTGTCAGTTTGAATTGTCTTCTTTCTTCAGCAGGAAATCCGGCTCCCTTGTTGAGATATGGTGTGTTGAGAAGAGCTGACCCGGTCAACGCGCACTCTATAGGACCACTGGTGCTGAGAGGAAGATGACCGAACTGAGGATGCTTCTCATTCGGCTTGGTTCTCTTGTGGCGAGACGAAATATGTCTATTGAGCGATTCCGAGGACATGGTTGATAGCTGACGAGATGCTCCCTGGGTGATGTTGTATCGGGGATGTGGGGTTGTTGCGAGGAGATTAAGCTTGTGCTTGACGGGATGTATAATCCGCTTGCAGGTTAAAGCCATAAAACATGAAATGTGGTTGGAGGTTTACGATAAGAGGACGGAAAGAGTGAAAAAGAGAAATCGAGGGTTGCACTCATATGACCGTCCCTCTGAAATACACAAACTGTGTTCTATTGATATTCTATATGGTGACAAAGAATGACGTTACTTGGCACAAGTGTGAAGTGTGGGGGGTGGGCTCGTAAGAAAGCTTGTTTCGTTCTCAAAATACTCATGTGGGCTTTTCCGTCAAGCCAATGCCGGCGAGACGATGGCGAGATCGTGATCCATGGGAGCTTCGGGGTTCGAGGTTCGATTATCTATGCAGCTTTGTCGTTGACTCGTTGTGCTAGAAATTGGCTTCAGATTGTTGGCCGACTACTTTCGTAAGGTTATTCCTAGCGAACCATTGAAATCAATAGCACAATGCCAGCCAGATGTAGAAGACCCCAGACGATTGCTATACGAGATTTCAACGTCCTAAAGACCAGAGTTTGAATGATATGATTTTGATTGATGAGTCTAAAGGTGGTAGATATGAATGTAGGTACGCAAGGAGCCACACTCCTGTAGGAAACTCATGAAGAGTAGGAGTATGGACTATGAAGGTCCTGTTATTAGTCTTGCAACATGCCCTCTATGGAGATACAGTCCCGAAAGACCATACCTCTTCTCAACCTCCATCCAATACCGACACAAGACGCGAAGATATTGAAAGGCTCTCCCGAAGAAGAGTCTCATTCATGAATGCCTTTACAGCTGAGTGATTGATCAAGGTGCTGCTTTCATGTGTTCCGTTTTTCATCCGTAGTCTGCTGTACATCTATTGTACAGTACATGACACAAACCTTTTCCCTTGTACTCCAGACCACCACAAGTGAAGTGTCAGGAACAGCTCTTGTTCTTAGAGGCAATCTTCAACAGATTTCCCATTGCTTCCAGCTGCCGAAGTGCAATTGACGTTGATGTTGATGTTGATGTTGTGACAGGAGATAGACGGACAAGAGGAGATTTCTTTTGAGGTGAAGAAAATTTCCAGAACGTGCTCCGACACACGTGACTCAAGCGCTAGGTTTGAGATTTGCCGACCCAAAGGTTGAGACTTCGCGAATCTTTAAGTGTCGCTGGAAGGAAGTTGACCCTTATCTTGTCCTCCGCTCCGCATTGTTTATTACGGATCCATTACATACAGTATAGGGATTTCATATTACCATATTAGCGATCAATTTACTTCGTCATCAACCGACAACATGGTAGGGAAGAAGAAGCGCGGTCATCCGGATATCGAGGAGCTGTTGGCTCGTCCATGGTGTTATTACTGTAAGTTGAGCGCGTCGTCGCGATTCTTTTCCATTTGCGGAGCATTTCTAATCTCAATCGACTAAAATACAGGCGAGCGTGATTTTGACGACTTAAAAATCTTAATTTCCCATCAAAAGGCGAAGCACTTCAAGTGTGAGAGATGTGGTCGACGATTGAACACTGCTGGCGGTAGGTTTATCAACATTGACAAACACTGTATCGCTCTGAGTCCGAAGCTAATTGCGCCAATCTACAGGTTTATCCGTTCATATGAATCAGGTTCATAAAGAGACTCTCGCAAGCGTGGACAACTCACTGCCGAATAGACAGGGTCTCGAGGTCGAAATCTTTGGTATGGAAGGTATCCCCGAAGATGTGGTTCAAGCACACAACCAGCGCATCATCTCAGGATTTTATCAAGCCGAGTCGGAGCGTCGCGCAGCAACGGGGAATCCTGCGCCTGGAACTGCAAATGCCAATTCACAGGCGAAGAAACCTAAGTTGGAGTCTCCTGCTGAGTTGAAGAAAAGGTTAGCTGAGCACAAAGCGCGAAAAGCTGAGCAAGCTGCGAATAGCAGTGGCGGGAACACCCCTTTGAATAGCGCAGCAAGTCCGATGAACCAAAGTCCAGGTGCATTTGTAAGTACCGACGTTATCCTATCTTCCATACTATGCTAATTCACATCCTAGAATGCCTCTCCTTTCCCTCCACCCCAAGCAAATTATGGTGTTACACAAGGTGCGGCTTACGGTTCATTTCCTCCAGAGCCGCATAGTCAAAACACGCCCGCTTACCCCACGCCAGCTTATTCTGGTCCTCCAGGTCAGCCCTACCAGCCCCAATTCTCACCGCCGCCGCAATACCCGCCACAAGCAGCTTTCTCCCCTACCGGTTTTCAGCAACCTCCACAAATATTTCAAGGCAGCCCTCCATACACGGCGGGTTCGCCTCCTGGGTCATTCAATGGATACCACCCACCGCCATCTCACACACCACCAGCGCACAGCGCGCTTCCAAACAGACCTCCAAGTTTACCACCTGCACCAGGTCTTCCTCAGCGTCCATCGTTTGGTGCGCCTCAAGTTCGTCAATATCAAATGCAGCAACTACATCAACAAGGTGGGTGGGCAGGCAATGGATGGACTGCACAAGAACAAAATCCAGCTATACCACCAGCTTATCCTCAGCCTCCAGGCTTCACTGGAGACCATGCAACTAACGCTTCAACTGTTGACGATCTGGTCTCAGGTGCAGCTAGAGAAGCTGACGACATTGACAAGATAATAAGGATGGCAGAGGCTGGCATTAAACCGCCAAAGAAGGATTCGATCGACGTAGCGAAAACCGAAGCCCCCGAAAACCCCACCGCTGTGGCCGGAAATTCCGACAAGACAGAGTCAAAAGCAGATGCAAAGGAAGAGGCTACAGAGAAGAAGGCGAAGAAAGATAAGCCGATGAAGATGATTTATTCAGACAATGAGGTCAGTCCCGAAGAGAAGATGGCCAAGATGCCCAGGTACGCATTTGTCCCAGAAGGAAAGACTGAACAAGTTCTCGTCGATGCAAACACTGTTCCTGGTGTTGCCGGCACAGTCGACAACTAAACTCACATGAGACGTCGAATCACCAATCAATACCTTGTCTAGAATTTATTCCAGACTCTTTTGTTGATTCTTGGGAACACTACGTTCCACGCCAAGGTGGCACTACGAAGTATCCATGGAGGAATGGTGCTGGGGAAACAGCTAAGTCTTTCGGCAATATGTTCGACCTTGTGTTATCTTAATGTTCGTCTTCTGACTTTAGCGTCTACGTTCGGAGTATTGGATCTTTTCTCGTCTATGGGGGACCTGGTAAGTTGCATCATTGGAGGGCTCCGGATTTATGGAGAACGGATTAATGGATCATTTCAAGGGTGTGGCAATGGAGCGAGGAGGAGTGGTATTCGACCTGCTTGTAAGTACCTCAAGGTTGGCGATCTTTACACCCGCGTACTCTCCATAATGCAAGAAGAAAATTTCATATCTGTTGAGGATGTCCGTGAATTAGTCTGCATATGTGGTTCCTTTGCATGCTGCCTTGTCCTTTGTTCACTACCATAGTTGGCACAGATCTCCAGTAAAATGCTGTTGGATCCAAAGGGCAGGCAGCCGATCAGTCCGGGTATACTTGTCTGCAGGTAAGAAGCAGCACTCAAATGCTTGACAATAGTGGTATATGGCATAAATATTTTCCGTCTTTTCATTTTAGCCTAAAGCCAAAAAGCAAAGGCCGAACCTGGCAACCCCGCAAAATACATTTGCCGATCTCCGCACCTGTCCCCGCCCGGCTCAAGTACCCCGGACTGTCAACCAACAAACCTTTGGAGCGAAGGGTAAATAGCATGTAAGGTACCGCAGATATTCGTGGGGAGAAATGCCAGTCAAGTAATTGGATTGGGTGGTAGTGTTGCTACGTATGCAATGTATATGTATGCATCGAATATATCCCGTAATCATCATCCAGCACCTACTCAAAGCAGCCTTGAAGAGAGTGGGATTGCATACCGGTAATATACTCGATTTCTTCTTCCTTGGTATGGCCAAATTAGCCTTTAGTCATACTTTGACTCTGTGTAAAAGTCTTATTTATTCCTCTCTTCCTCCAGATTTGTTTCCTTTTTCCTTTCCCTTCAATGACAAGACATCATGAGGGTCTCTGGTCTTCCCCTCCTACTTGCGTCGTTCGCAATCCATATACCATGGAGTTATGCTCTGGGTCAGATTCCAACCGTCACCACGACGAAACCCAGCAACGGCACTTTACTGCAGATTGCCGGTAAAGGCCTTGGTGCACAGATTCTAGTCAGTCAGGAGGAATGGTGGGGAGTTCTACGCGCAGCGGAGGATTTAGCTGGAGATCTGGGAAAGGTCACAGGCGAGAATTTGACATTGGCGTATTGGGATGGAAGTGCTGCTTCTAATGTGTCAAAACCCCATACTCCTGCTCCGCCGCCTCCACGCGGCTCATCAAATGGTAATGGAAATGGCGGTGTGGTGGGAGACGTCGCAGTTCCCGGTGGTAACTTGGGACATAACGCAACGGAGACTGCTGCAAGTGGAGGGATTACAGCCCTCTACACGTACAGAGCACCAACTAGTGATATCAACGTAAGTCAACCAACTGGCTCCAGTAGTTTTGATCAAGAGGTCCATTGTTGCAAATTTCTGGAGAGGCAACAACCCATGGCACTTGTAATTGGACAAGCAAAAGCTGATCGAGACATAGTACACACTTGGATCAGTACAGAACTTCACAGGCCCGACACTGCTACCGTCTAACCCAGGATCAACTGTTCTCATCGTCGGAACGGTTTCCAAATCACCACTCATAACCTATCTTGTCAATGCCGGACTTCTCGATACCACTCCAATCAACGGCCAATGGGAATCGTTCATGTCAGTCATCATTCAGAATCCCTTGCCAGGTGTAGATAAAGCCATGGTAATTGTCGGTGCCGATGTGAGAGGTACCATCTACGGACTCTACGATATCAGTGAACAGGCTGGTGTAAGTCCATGGTACTGGTGGGCAGATGTACCGGTGAGGACACAGGACGGTGTATGGGCTTTGACTAGTAAGGCAACAAATGTCGGTCCAGGAGGTCCAGCTTCGCAGGTGCCGCCGCCGCCGGGATCTCCTCCTGGTGGGGTGCAGGTCCTGAAGATACAACCGAGTCCGAGTGTGAGATATCGAGGCATCTTCTTGAACGACGAACAGCCCGCGTTGACCAATTGGGTTAAGTAGGTTTTCCATCTTGCCTGTGTTTCTCAAGTACTGCGGTGACTAATATCTCTTCAGTGCGAACTACCCAAAGGGTAAATACGGACCAGGATTCAACCATTATTTCCATGCCCAAGTCTTCGAGCTTCTTCTCCGTCTGCGCGCAAACTACTTCTGGCCGGCTCAGTGGGACGGGATGTTCAACGTCGATGATTACGCTAACCAGCCTCTATCCGATGCCTATGGAATCGTGATGGGGACAAGTCATACCGGTAAGTCTATCTCTCACCTCATTCACAATCGAATACTAACCCAAAGCCTAGAACCAATGATGCGCTCAACCAAAGAATGGAACGTCTTCGGCAGCCAATACGGCGGCAATGGCCAATGGGAATATGACACCAACAATGCCTCCGTAATCCCATTTTTCAAATACGGAGCCCAGCGTGCAGCACCCTACTTAGCCAACTCCCTCTTCACCATGGCCATGCGCGGCTCAGGTGATAACGCCATCACGCTCACGCAAGCGGAAGCCATTGCTGTGCTGAAAAACGTCGTGGCGAAACAGAGAGAACTTTTCGGTGAAGTGTTTAATGGCACAAAGGTCGAAGAAATCCCCCAGTTGTGGTGTTTGTACAGTGAGGTGCAGGGGTATTATGAGGCGGGCATGACGGTGCCGGATGACATTACGCTCTTGTGGGCGGATGATAACTTCGGAAATGTTAGACGGTTGCCCTTGGCTAATGAGACGGCTAGGAGTGGTGGTTCTGGTGAGTTTCTTTATGCAAAATTTGATCTTTGGGAAGGGCTGTGTAATGCTGACGATGCTGGAAATAGGTGTTTATTACCATGTCGATTTTGTGGGACCGCCAAGGGATTACAAGTGGATTAATACTATTCAGCTTGAGAAGACGGTCGAGCAGGTATGTCGTTCAATACGTGAAGCTGATAACGGACACTGACAAGAAGCAGATGCAACTTGCCTCCGCCCGCCAAGCAAATCGCATCTGGATGCTCAACGTAGGCGATCTCAAGCCGCTCGAGATACCCATCAACCACTTCCTCGACCTCGCATACAGTACACCTACCTGGGGATACAACAGCGTACCAACCTGGCTTACGCTCTGGGCAACGCGCGAATTTGGTCCTGAATTCGCAGCGAACATCTCTTCCATCGTCGATCGTTACGGCATGTATGCTGCACGTCGCAAGTATGAGAATATCGATATGACTGTGTATTCTTACATCAATTACAACGAAGCTGATACAATCCTTGAGCAATGGGGTCAGTTGGCTACAGAAGCGCAAGCGGTGTACGATCAATTGGATGATGCGTGGAAGCCAGCATATTATGAGATGATTCTGCAGCCTGTTCTGGGTGGTCAAGTTGTGAATCAGATTCACATTGGAGCCGGCAAGAACGCGCTTTACACGGAGCAGAAGAGAACTGCTACAAATGAAGTTTTCCAGGAGGTTGTGGGTCTGTTCAAGAAAGATCATAATTTGACACAGAGATATCACAATCTCTTGGGTGGAAAGTGGAATCATATGCTCGACCGTAAGTTAAGACAAAGTCTGCAGTGTTGCCTTCGCTGACATTTTTAGAAACCCACTTGGGCTATGATTACTGGCAACAACCAATGAGAAATGCTCTTCCACCAATGGCAATGGTTCAAGATCTGGAAACATCTGTGGCAGGTAACCTTGGTGTGGGAGTGGAAGGATTAAATGCCACCGTATCCGGAGACGACAACTATCACACTCTATCATCCGAAGTCCTCACTCTACCCCCAATGGATCCATACGGGCCTAAAACTCGATACATCGACATCTTCAGCCGCGGCCTCGAGAGCTGCTCCTGGACTGTCAACGCCTCGCAACCGTACGTGAAAATCAGCCCCTCATCCGGCATCACCGGCGGCAGCAACGGAACCGACACCCGCCTCTACGTGAGCGTAGACTGGGCCTCTGCGCCACCCGCTCCAAACCGCACCACCGTAAAAATCGACATCAACTCCGGCTGCGAAGACGGGCAATGGGGCAACTACGGCCCACCCTCCGTGATGCTTCCTGTAAACAACACCGCTGTCCCCAGCAACTTCACCAACGGCTTCGTCGAGTCAGACCGCCACATAGCATTCGAAGCAGCTCACACTTCGCAATCTACATCTGTCAACGGGACTTCGTACATCACGCTCCCGGGTCTCGGCCGTACGTATGCCGGCGTAACTTTATATCCTGTCTTGGCACCGACACAGAATCCCGCGACCGGGCCGGTCTTGTCGTATAATCTTTACACATTCACGCCTGTGTCGAAAGCAAACATCACGCTATATCTTTCGCCATCGCTCAACCAGAATGGCAAGATCAGAACACTCAAGTACGCGATCGCGATCGATGATGAAAGTCCCCAGATCATACAATACGTGCCTAGTAGTGTGAGCACGGCGATCTTTCCCACAGGGTGGAATGGTGCGGTCGTTGATGGTTTGTGGGGCCAGAGTAGTGGGAATACGACGACGACCACGCATACAGCGTTGGGGAAATCTGGTTCGCATACGCTAAAGATCTGGGCCATTGAGCCTGGGGTGGTCTTTCAAAAAGGTATGTATGGTGTCCGCACAATCAACTTTTTTTCCCCCTTTTTTTTTTTCTTTCCCCGGTCTTATCAAAGTTCTGTTCGTCTGTGTCCATTCTGTGGATCGAAGTATAATTGCAACGAAGAATTACGCTAACATTTTTTTCTTCCTTTTAGTTATCATAAACTTAGGTGGTGTAAGACAGAGCTACCTTGGTCCGCCAGAGAGTTTCAGAGTAGGTAGTGATGTGGTTGGAGAGGGGAGGACGAATTTCGCTGGTGTCGATGTAACGAGCTGGGCGAATGGGGTCCTTGGTTCGGACAAGTGACTAAGGAAGTAGATCGATGGAATTCTGTACTTGCCATATAATTTTCGATCGTATTGATAGTAACCATAATCAAATCTAATCTGGTCGAATTATTTTCTCTTCCTGTGCGCGTGTCTCTGCCCTATCCTTCTCAATGTTTGGTACGACCCAACAAGGTTCCAGACCGTATGGTGAAAGCTATTTCAGCACTTAGGGTGTATCTTCGAAGAAAGAATGAAACTCGAATTCGCTACCAGAAACTGTATTCAACGGACTGGTTTCCGCAGTATAAGAATTAACGGATGCCCACGTAGGATTTGAGAAATTCGTGCATGCGCTCTCAAACAATTTTCCGCCTCTCCTCAAACGAGGAAAGTGATCTGACTTGAAAGATACCCCCTCAGCATCACTCAGCATCACACCAAATCTCGACAACTGTCCAAATCAGAACCACAATCGTTATTACATCTTCAAACCTAGCAACCCAACGTTTCTCGCATCTTAAGACCCAGCACCTTGTGCCGCAGCAAGAGCTTTTCAATCATGGATAAACTATTCGGAAAACGCAAAGACAAGACCAACAACAAGAAAAAGGAGGCCGAAGCCATCGCCAAGAAGCCACCGCCAGCACCCCCGAAATTCCTCCCAAACCGCTTCCCCATGGGTCCCTGCCCTCCTATGCCTCCCCCTTCCATCAGACCCAAACATCCAGGTCTCCACTATCCAGCTCTGTCGGCCGATCTCCCCGCCGTCAAAGAACTTGCTCGACGACGAGCCCAACAGGCTGCCGCCAAGGCCAAGGCATCTGTGCCTTGGGTCAACACCCTCGAAGAGGCTATTGCGGAAAAGGCTGCGAAAGCACAAGCTTTGTCTTCGTCTTCATCTTCGTCTTCTGCCTCCGGGGCAGACGACTCGCGAAATACTTCTTTCTCCATTTCTTCTTCCTCTGTCAAGGTTGGGGCGCCAGCCAACAATCAACAGAGCACTGGCTCTGCTAGTGCGCTGGCTGTTCAACAGGGCGCGGACAAGAGCAACAACAACAACAACAACAATAACAACAACGAGAACCACGACAAAAACAACTAAGTCGATCGCTTTTCATCGAAGCGTTTTCTGCAAGAGATTCCCAACGGCGGCGGATGATTAGCTTGGCATCTGATGTTTTTTAGAATATCCAGGAGGGACTACTTTTTTGTAAATAATAGTTGAGAACACCGATCTTATTGTTTAGTTTTGGGGGCGAGGCGGTGTAAGCTGTCGAATGCCTAGCGAACGGCGCAGGTGGAAGGGAGAGAGCATCTTCATATATACTTAGACCATTCCGCACGCCTAGTACCTTAATAATCCAGTCGTTCTTTGTAATTGTTAGTTGTGCTTGTTGGTGCTAGATTCCTTTTATAATTGGCTTTGGTGAGTTAAGCTGATGGTATATATAGCAGCCTCTATCATGTATCTAGTCGAAGTGGAATCGGCAGTCATCATGGAATGGCTGGGTGTATAGAAGACACACATCGAGTGAAGTATTAGCTTTGCGGTTTCGAATCAGAAAGTTCCTTTGCGGTAATAATTTATAATACAATTGCGTTTGATTTTGAAGTCTCGAAGGTTGATAGGTGGCACGTGGTTCTCCTGGTGATGGCTTGGATTTGCTGAGTCGATCTCTCCAGGCCAGAACAAACAGGCCGATTTGGGACAATCTATTCTAGCTGATTTCTGTTGTCAAACGAATATCCTCAAGAATCTAGGTTATTATGATATCTTCACCGTCCAAATGTCTTTCAGATATTGTTGTCGGCGAATCGTTCTGCACCGGCGAGCTCGACCTCAGAAATTCGATGATGATATGACTTGATCGGCATTAAAACGGCCGCCCCTCCACGCCCCTCTTTTAATAGCTTTTATCCACAATGGACAAAGATTGTTCCGATTATCCGTTCGTTTAACGGGATTGTCGATCCATTATTGGCTAATTCCTTCCGTTCCTCGGCTTCAGAGTTGTATCGTCTTGGTGTTTTGAAATATGCCCTTGTAACGCTTCCTTGGCTCATTTTATCGCAACCTGCGGCGTGCTGTTTTTCTTTGACTTCATCTTCATCTTCATCTGTTTATTGTTTTCTGTATTTTCAGTTATACTGAACATATTCTGCTGTATTCTAGACTTATTTAAGATATTTATAATTCACGAAGATATAACTGCTTGATATCTTTTTCTCTATTCCTTCCATCTTGGGCCATTTACACCATTCTCAAAATCTCTGCATTCGCACCGGTAGAAAGACAGCTCCTTCACAGCCTTCCTCTTATGTCTTGGCTTTCTTAGAATTCTTGGCCTTTTGTCAGCTAAATAACACCAAGAGACAAATGCTCTTGCAAGTGACGATGCAGCCATTATCCTCATAGCCTGCCTTCGAAGCCGACTGATTCCATCCTTTGCGCAACGAATTTATACTCGGCATGCGTTGAAGTAGACTGCACGAACATCCCTCAAACACGGCTTCCTCAACCATCATGGGCCTTCTTCGTCAATCCTGGACTTTGACCAGGAAAAATATCCTAATTGCGCTCAATCGTCATGCCTGGAGCACATCCATACGTGCTTTTATCCTGCCAGTGGCGTTCATGATATTTCTCAGTTATGCTAGGAATCTCTTCATACCTCCCTCGGTCTACGGAATTGGCTCAAGCCACCCTATTCGAACATTAGCTGAAGGACTGCATGATGCGACTGGTGGGAGGAATACTGTCGCATTTGTGAACAATGGGTTTACTGGTGGAGATATCGAACGAGTCATCAATGCCGTCGCGCAACCTGCAGAGGCAGCTGGGAAAACTGTTCAGAGGTTAACCAGTGAAGCTGAGTTATTAGAAGTCTGCCGGAGTAGTCTGAGAGGAGCAACATCATGTTATGGCGCTGTCGTCTTCCAGTCCTCTCCGTCAGAAGGAGAGGGTGGAATATGGAACTATACTCTGCGTGCGGACGGCGCATTCGGTGAAAAGATTGTAGTCGACAAGGATAATAACGATGCTCAGCTCTTTCTCCTACCTCTTCAGCGTGCTATCGATGTTGCGATCGCAGCGAACAACAACACTATTAACCAGAATGATTTACCCGCCACGGTTTACGAATACCCATATACCAGTATGACTCAGGAACAACGTCGCACACAAATTCGAGTAAATTACCAGGGAGCCATTATCAACATTCTCGGAATTGCCTTCCTAATTGGCATGGTTGGCGTAACATATCACTTGACTGGGTTTATTGCTTCTGAACGAGAGCTGGGCATGTCTCAATTGCTGGAAGCCATGATGCCGAATTTGCGCAGGTGGGAACCCCAGGTGGCCAGGATTCTTTCGTACCATCTTGCCTTCGACTTGATATACGCTCCGGGCTGGATCATCATGGCTGTAGTCTTGGGAGTAGGAGTATTTGCTCAAACTTCCATGGCTATTGTGATTATCTACCATCTTCTCGCAGGACTGTCTCTCACCTCCTTCTCCATTCTGGGTGCCTCTTTTTTCAAGAAAGCCCAGCTAAGTGGAATCACTCTTGCCATAGTTACACTTCTCTTGGGTGTGATATCTCAAGTAGTCGGAATAACAACTACCGGAGCGGTTGCAATTCTGAGCTTGTTGTTTGTTCCTTGCAACTATGTATTCTTCATTATCTTTATGGCTCGTTATGAGCGGCAAAACCTTGCTACTGATCTTGTTCGTGCTGCTCCTGATAACCCATGGTCGCTTCCCGGTATCGCGCTCTGGGTGTTCTTGATCATACAAATATTTGTATATCCTATCATCGGTGCTTATCTGGAACGTTCTTTTTTTGGAACTCAGTCGAAGGGTCGTACAGTAATAGGGAAAGGCACTTCTGCACAAGAGCGTTCTGCAGACCCAACCGCTCTAGAGACTGTTCGATTGCAGAATTTCACGAAACATTACCAACCCAACTGGTTCCGCCTCAAGACCGCAGGTTTTACCAAGATTCCAAAAGCGACTGTGGTAGCTGTCAATGATCTAAGTTTAACCGCCAGCAAGGGCCAAATTCTCGTGCTTTTAGGTGCAAATGGAAGTGGGAAAAGTACTACCCTCGATGCAATCGCTGGATTGAATAGTGTTACCAGCGGAAGTATCACGGTCGATGGAACTGGTGGATTGGGTATCGCCCCACAAAAGAATGTCTTGTGGGACGAAGTCACCGTCGAAGAGCATATACGGATCTTCAACGAACTAAAATCGACGGGTCCTCGGGATACTAAGGAGTCATTGCACAATCTGATTGTGGCCATTGATTTGGATAGGAAAATTAATGCCAAGTCGAAGACCCTATCAGGTGGACAGAAACGGAAGCTGCAATTAGGTATGATGTTTACCGGTGGCAGCTCCGTTTGCTGTGTCGATGAAGTAAGTAGTGGTCTTGATCCGTTGAGTAGGAGAAAGATTTGGGACATTCTTCTTGCCGAACGAGGCAATCGCACAATCATTTTGACAACACATTTTCTTGACGAAGCCGACCTTCTCGCTGATCGCATTGCAATTTTATCCAAAGGCACACTACGCGCAGAGGGCTCTTCTGTTGAGTTGAAAGAAAAGCTCGGTGGCGGCTATCGCATTCACCTTCCCACCGGACATGACCATAAGGCAGCCCCAGAGATTGAGGGAATTGCCCAGCGAGCTTCATTTGGTCAAATGACGTATGCAGCACCGACTTCAAAACAAGCTGCACAGATCATCAAGCGTTTTGAAGAGGAGAAGATCACCGAGTATCAGTTATCTGGCCCGACCATTGAAGATGTGTTTCTGCGATTAGCCGATGAAATTCGAGCCGAAAGCGATGCTAGTCTCGACAAGCACGATCCATCTTCCGTGGTTGAACACACAGAAAAGCAGCCTGCATCGAAGCTCACTATGGTCACTACCAACTCTCGTCCAGCTCTAGAGCTCTACACGGGCCAGAACATTGGATTCTTCCGCCAAGGCTGGGTCCTGTTTCGAAAGAGGCTAACAGTACTACGACGAAATTATCTCCCATACATTGCTGCATTGCTTTTACCGATTATTGCAGCCGGCCTTGTCACCCTATTCTTGAAAGGTTACAATGGTGCTGGCTGTACACCGGATGCTAGAGTGTCTATCTCCAATTCGGAGAATCTATTTGCACCTGGCAAGTACGACATAGTTGTTGGCCCATCTTCGAAATTCTCAACTGAAAGACTCGCTTCATTATTCGGACCTCTACTATTTGGTCTCTTTCCAACACAACAGCAAATTCAGGATCACTCTCATCTTGTTGACACGCTGCCTCAGTTCAATGACTACATCAACCAAAATTTTGCAAATGTCACACCTGCGGGCTTTTTCCTTGGAGATGGAACTGCTCAGACCACACTTGCCTACAAAGGGAATGGTGATATCTACGATGCGGTATTCGGACAGAATGTTATGGATATCATGCTCATGAATATGACCATTGCTACACAATATGCATCTTTCGACATCCCATGGGCTCCATCCACTGGCAAATCGTTGCAACTTGTTGTCTACTTTGGTTTGGCTATGGCAGCATATCCTGGATTCTTCTCGCTGTATCCCACTGTCGAGAGAATAAGAAATATTCGCGGACTGCAATATTCGAACGGTGTCCGTTCCTTGCCATTGTGGTTGTCCTACCTTGCCTTTGACTTTATTATCGTTTTGGTTTCGAGTGCTGTGTGCGTTATTATCTTTGCAGCGTCGGCTTCGATCTGGTATCATGTAGGCTACCTGTTCCTCATATTTGCGCTCTATGGGTTAGCCTCGATATTACTCTCATATGTCGTTTCGCTATTTGCTCGTACCCAGCTGAGCGCTTTCGCCTTTGCTGCTGCTGGACAAGCGGTGATGTTCCTCATCTACTTGATTGCATACCTCTGCACATTGACATACGCCCCAATCAACAAGATCGACTCTACTCTCATAATTGTTCACTTCACAATCAGTCTAGTTACACCCATGGGAAGTCTGATCAGAGCATTGTTTGTAGCCCTGAACCTCTTTTCTACTACGTGTTCAGGGAAAGAGCTTGCTCATTATCCTGGGGGCATCTTACAATATGGAGGTCCCGTTCTCTACCTTATCATCCAGATATTCGTCCTGTTTGCTATCCTCCTTTGGTACGACAGTGGCTCTATTGTCGCGTGGGTACGCAGACACAGAAAATCATCCAATAAGGTTGCTGAGAACGAAGTACCTGCCGATGAGGAAATTGCCGAGGAATTGGTCCGAGTCAGCAGTTCCAATGATGGTCTTCGAGTAATTCATCTCACTAAAACATTCGGCAACTTCACTGCCGTCGAGAACATGACATTCGGCATCAAGCGTGGTGAGGTTTTTGCCCTCCTTGGGCCGAATGGCGCCGGAAAATCCACGACTATCTCGTTAATCCGTGGTGATATCCAACCTTCCAAGAACGGAGGAAACATATTTGTGGAAAATATTGAGATCAACAGACACCGGGCAGATGCAAGATCACATCTGGGTGTCTGTCCACAGTTTGATGGTAAGCTGTCTGTTACTCCTGCGTACAATAATTGCTAACAAATAAATAGCTATGGATCAAATGACGGTACTAGAGCATCTCCGTTTCTACGCTCGCGTCAGAGGCGTTCCCGACATCGAACATAACGTGCACGCCGTCATCGAAGCAGTCGGCTTGCAAGCATTCTCATCGCGAATGGCAGCCAAATTATCTGGCGGAAACAAGCGAAAGCTATCTCTCGGTATCGCTCTTATTGGAAACCCAACGGTTCTTCTCCTCGATGAACCCAGTTCAGGCATGGACGCTGCAGCCAAGCGTATTATGTGGAAGACTCTAGCTTCAGTCGTACCTGGACGCTCACTCCTTCTCACAACCCACAGTATGGAGGAAGCAGACGCGCTTGCCGATCGTGCCGGAATCATGGCGAAACGCATGCTAGCAATGGGCACAAGTGATCATCTAAGGAAGAAGCACGGAAACGCGTATTACATTCATCTGGTCCTAAAAAGCGCGCCGCACACCTCCTCAGAAGAGATCTCTAAACTACGAATCTGGATCCAAAAACATTTCCAGGATGCAATCATCGAAGAGAAGACTTTCCACGGGCAAATGCGCTTCTCAGTTCCGATCAACAATTACGAGACTAAGCATGATAAAAAGACAGATGTAGAAGAAGACGTGGATGAAATCAGCAGCGGACATTCCAGCGATCGTGATCGTGGTGTGGGATTACAGGATACGGGTATTGGATCGCTGATTACGATTCTCGAGGATAATAGGGAGGAGTTGGGCCTGGAACATTATTCGGTTAGTCCGACGACGCTGGATCAGGTTTTCTTGAGTATTGTGGAGAAACATAATGTGGAGGAGGAGAATTATGCGGTGGGGAAGGAGAAGAAGGGGCTTTGGGGGGGTTTGAGGAGGAGGAAGTAGATTATGGGATATGGTAGATGGCTTATGATCTTGAGAGGGTGATAGGGAACGGTGTGACTACACATAGAGGAGGGTATTTTGCCCCTCTTGTAGATCTTGGTTATACCGCAGTGAAGACTACAGTATGGTTTCATGATATAGAATTTCTTTACTTCGCTGAAAATTTAAATAAAAAATTGTAATATATTCATTCACCTTCTATCTCACTATCACCTACTTCCCGTGCATCTAGGTATGAATCAAAGAAATAGAAATGTCTGCATAACGGAACGAATAAAGACTTAGTCGTCGTTAGTCGGCGTTCATGCTGGCCAGAACGTACTGTAACCTTAGTAGTTAATCAACTAGCTTTCACTGGCGTGGATACTAAGGTGAACTTGTGACCCTTCCTGTATGTTCCAGCGTTCTGATATATTTGGGACATTCCACTAACTTACTGTACCTGACTAGACTGAGCTTTTTGCACAAGTGCTCCGTTGTTTTGATATGTTTGGAACACTCCACTACGGTTCTTGTACCGCACTGGAGGATGTACTAACTTTTGCGAGCACCTTGTGGGTTGGATCTGGACCATAATTTTTTATGGCTTGGTTTGGAAAAGCGAGGGATGTCTGATTGTGAAGAATAGACAATCGATGATCTGTCGTTATCTTATGGAAGGTTTTCTTTTTTGTTTTCTAGATAAAAAGAAGAGATAATTTTGTAATCTTTTTGGTTATGCTAGTAGAATATATCTCCCTATTTTGACATACTGCCGTTTGATGAATCAGAATCAGTGCATCTACCTCCTCGTGGTAATCCGCACAATTAACCATGAAACCACACCCAAGGACAAATAAACGGTATTGTATTGATAAATTTCCAAAATTTCTATTTCTACAATCCCATCCCTAAAATCAAGAACAGGAGATCCATATATACAAAGAATATTCCCCTCTTCCTTCCTTCCTTCCTTCCCTCTTACAACAGCACTCCTCCCTCCTTAAGCCTCGCACTCATCATCCGGAACCGCAACCGCGCTGCTGGCAGCCGCAGCAGAAGACGTAGCTGTGACGAAAGTCGTTGGCGCAGCGCTAACCACCGATGAAGAAGCAGAAGCCGTAACAACAGCAGCTTGAGTCGACGAAACCACCGCGCTGGAAACAACTGCCGAGCTGGCGACAGCGACGGATGAGCTAGCGACAGCGACGGATGAAGCGGCCACAGCGGTCGTCGCAGCAGCGGAGCTTGCAACGGCAGTTGCGGAACCAGATCCAGACCCAGCGCCACAGGTAGCGACTGGTCCTCCCGGGGGAGTGTAGGTCGAGATGTCGAAGCCGTAGTAGATGTTTGGGATGTAGATGGAGGGATCGGTGTCGTTGTATGCGCCGGGGAGTTCGACGGACGGCGTGCAGGTCTCGGATGCGGTGCCGGTGATGGAGAGTTGGGCGCAGCCGATGTACCATTGGGCGCCGTCGATGGTTTGGGCGCCGTGGAGGGCGAGCATTTCGGAGCGGAGCTATGGGGGGAGGGGGTTAGTTTTGCTTGGTGGATGAGATGGAGAGAAGTATGGCTTACCAAGTATTCGCCGGTGGCGAGACCGGTGGGGAGTTTGAATGACATGCTCATGTTTCCGGCTTCCATGATGGCGCTGGCCCAAGTGCCGTTTGTCTCGGCCCATTCCTGGATCTTGAACCAGGAACCGATACCAGTAGTTTGGGAAGCATCATCGACGGGACCCATGAGGTAATGTTGAATAGGACCCGGATGTCCAGAGGAATCCCACTGAACGGTGATCTCGTCGCCTTCTTTCGCAGGAGTGGTGGTTACGCCCGAGGGAACATTGTTACCGTTGACGTTACAGGTGATGTCGGTGGAAGAGACGTTGGTGACGGGGCTGTTGGAGGGTGGCATGCGGATGGAGACTTGGTAGCCGGGAGAGACGCCATTGACCCAGAACTGGTGGAAGTTTTGGTGAGCAGCGACGGCTGAGACGAGGGTGGCGGCGACGGCGGTTTGGAAAAACATCTTGAATGGATAATGATGAATGAATGAATGTGGATCACAGATCACACTGAGAAAGAATGTGGGTAGAGAATGAAAAGGGAGTATGAACTCGAAGAGAAAATTGAAAATGCTAAGACTTGCTTGTAGAGAAGAAGGGAAAGAGAAACGGCATGGTGACTGAAGAGATCATGCATATATACATGATTTAGCCACTGCCAACTGTGGCAGCAAAGCGTCCATTCAATATCATAGGGATGGGATGAAAAAGGTGACATCCCCATCCGTACCCCCGCCGACTTGTTTCATAGAAACAAGAAAAACAAATTTGATCCGCTAGGAACAAAACGTAAGATCGCTTGCTTGCTTTGCGCGTAAAACTAAATGGACGATTAGATGAACGCTTGTACCTTAAGCTAGATTCGGAGATCTTCCGAAAGAAACGTTGTCGGGGATAAATAGGAGGACAGCATCAAGGAGGTCCACTTGCACTTTATGGATCGAATAGCATGTTTTGTTAGAGCGCCGAGCACATCGGATGCAGTTTGAGCCGCATTGAGACGTGAATTGGGACGTTTGGCGATATTGCAGTGCAGAATGCGTGGATGACATAAGATGATAGTGGAGGTCTTCTCGCGGTTACTTACCGATTTGTTGTTTCGTTTCTGAGGTTAATGAAGTTGTTCCACGTAAATGGACGATGCGCCTTTACATGAAACATCGTGACTGTCCATGTCCAAATGTCAGTGCAGACTTCTCCGTTCGATCTGAAGTGGACGGAAAAGAAGCTTAACTTTTTTTGGTTTAAACTTCTTCGAACAAGAATTGCATTCCAAGTTCTCGTCGTCGTGGATCTTTCAAAACTCCAATGTTGTACAGTAGATACTTTCAGGATGGCAACGACGAACCCTGAGCGCTCGCACCTCCTTCCTCGCGCGAGAACGGGGGTTTTTACAGAAGGATTTAGGCGATCACATCCAGCCAATCATGCTGGATTGTGCGCGATGTTCTTGTGTCGCCGATAAATTGCCAAGGGGAAATTTTACTGGGATAACTGAGGGAGAGGGAGAAATATCGCTCCGGGTTCCGTAACCTTACTTTCAGGGGCACTGCAAAAAGTAGCGAAAGGCCGATGTTTTTCTGCAAATATGACTCTCTGTGAGCTGCATGGACTTGATTTTCCAAAAACCCTACAAACAATGTGAGCATGGCAAAAAGATTTTGTGTTTCTGTCTTCACAATTCCATCATTCTGTCGTTCTGCTGTATCTACCATCTACACTTCGGTACCTGGGGCCTCGGGCACAAGCCCCTCTAATCTTACAGTATCCGTCCACTTTCAGATGAAACTTCTTGACGCCATGCCCTCGCCAATCTCTCTTGACACCATATTTTGTGTTTGCTAGCGGAGATTTATATTAATGTGTTATGGATAGATACTTGTAGAGTGGTCGGTACTCTGTAGATCGAGTTCGTCTATGCTGCTTGAAGTAAGGTATAAGTTGCGTTGACAGCGCGTAACTAGATTCTAGTTGTTTGTTGCGTGAATTGGCTGGCCTAATGCACCGAGTTTCCTTGGACTTTGATCCCAAGGTCTCGGCAGCCACTGAAAGTAAGTAAGACTGGACTGGCAAGTAAGCGCTCAGGTAAGCGCAGCATACACGAGAACTCAAGCAATAAGGATCGGCGCAAATGCCACTTTCATCGCCAGTCTGCAAACTCGACTCTCTTGAAGGATTTATATTGACATACATACTTTCGTACATATCAAATCATCTATCTAGACCCATCTTCAATTGCCCGCAAACACCACCGCCAAAACACGAGGCTCTTCCCCTTCTAATACAACGGCACAAATGTCCCATTAGAACAATCAATCCCCAGTTGCGGATTCAGCTTGCTCGTCGCGTTAATACAAATCACGCTTGGCTGCCTCATATCTTGTGGGTATATCTCAATATCATCCAGCACAAAGTTCTTACACGACCTATCCGTGTTACATTCAATGATGATACTTTCCGTGTGCTTCAAATTCGGCAACCCAGCATCATACCAGCACGGATCCGTAACACACGTTCCATCACCCGGCGTATACGTATTAACCGTACCCCTAAAATTCTTCCAAGTGAAATTCTCCATAACAACACTCGAGTTATTCGGACGACCTGTGATCTGACCCGGCTGTAGCTGTGTTTGGTTGGAGCCCTGATTGAAGTATGTCTGCGTAACGAAGATCGGGAACGAGACGTTGAAGACGCGGATATTTTCCCAGGTGATGTCTTTAGCGATGCCTTGACCGCCAACCCATGATTTGAAGCGTGCAGCGTAGACGGTGTCGATCATGGTGATGTCGCGGAAATGGATGTTGGAGACGTTGGCGAACACTCCTTGGTTTTGACCGAGGGAGCCGATGCTTAATCCGTGGGATGCGTACCCACCTGTCAAGCGTTCGACGAGAACGTTGTGAGACCCGGACTGGACTGCGATGGCGTCGTCTCCGTTGTAAATGATGCTGTCGCTAATATGAACATTGGTAGCAGTGATACCGAATCCATCCGTGTTGAAGGGGAAGCCGGTGCCGTTGGAGAAAGAATCAATAATGCTGTTTTTGATCTTGATGTTGTTGCCCAGGACCTGAACGTTCCATGCGATCGGCTTTCGCGATTTGAAGTAATTCATCGTCCCATCTGTAACATTGAATCTCATTAGATGTGGGCGATTGAGAAGCCCGGTGCCATTTCCTGTATTCGCATCCCACCATGCTTGGCCGTAGGAATTGATCCAACCTGTTGTGATGTCGTCTGTGCCAACATAGTCAATCTTGGAACCTTGGAATGCGAACCAGTACAAGGCACTCTCGTAAGTTGCTGTATTTGAGTGGTTGACCGTGTTTTGGATGTACTTAATGTCTTGAGGCAGGTGAAGGTTTCCTTGCATGCGAATGACTACGTTCGACAGATTCTTCGCGGAGACTGGTGTGAAGACATTGTAATCTACACCTTTGCTGAACTCGACGACGGCATTCTTTGAGCACTGTGCAAACGCCGAGGCAATGGCTGGTGAATCATCTGCTGTGCCGTTTGAGGATTTGACCGTGCATGTCTTGCTACGTTCTTTCAATTGACTGCTGTCGCTTTTGGCAAGAGCAAGTAGTTGAGATAGGATTAAAGCGGTTCGCAGTAACATTTTCACAGAGATTGAAAGGACTCAAACGGCGAAAGGTAGGCTGAGAAATTCAATTGAGCTCCGAGTAAATCTCGCAGGCACTGAAGCTCTCGTATACTGGATGAAAGGCATTTTATAGGGGAAAAATGCATTATGATGTAGAAGATGCAACCCCTCCACCGACCCAACACGGCACAACCAACGCACTTGCGCTTTGCGGGGTAACGATCAATGAACCAAAGGACAATGCAGTTCCGAGCATCTGTACTACCTACTCATCTTCCTGCTGGCGTGAAAAAGTTGTTCCATTGCGAGAATGGATAAAAGCTGATTCCTTCCAAGCTACCGACAAGACGGATGTTTGCCATCTTTATATCTGCCAAGCACGCCGCACATGTATCTCCCCGCACCTGACAGCGCGACCAGCCCACAGTATTACCCCTATTGGTGGGAATTCTTCGCGACGAGAGGAGAAATTTGGAGCTACGCCATTTTTGGAGACGACAAATAGAATTGTATGTACAGCATGTACAGCTTGGAAATAGCATTTCGTAAACATTATGTTGGAACTTGGAAGGCCTCTGAAATGCTCGTGTAGTTCTTTGTGATTCAGGTATTTTTTTCGGTTTAGAAAATTGATACAATGGCTCGAATTCATCATGGGGGTATCATATCCAACGGAAGGGTATTTGCCATCAAACATTGCTCCAGCTCTTCTTCGCATCCGGCGCACCGTGCTGCTCCGTATCCCTCACGGAGAAATGTGTCGTAACTATAACTATTTGAGATTCGGACTTATCGTCGCGTTCAACCCCATCTGATTGCTCTCTTGTCAAGCTTTCCACACTTGCTGCGCCCCTCACCATGGTTGAGCTTTGCATCAATCGATCAGGTCGTAGCTTTAAACTCCTCAGTCCAATTTCTTCGTCTTCATCTAGCTCACTTTGATTTCTTCTGTTCACCGTCTTGGAGCCAATAGTTGTTGGATAGGCTGATGGCTTGGTTGTAGGTTGATGTCCGTCCGTGAAATGTAGCAATCGTGGGAAAATGACGCGCACGAGTGGTAATAGATCTGGAATACAGCCAGTGACTAGCGCTAGACCTGTCTCAATCTGAGAGATAGTGCTGTTGACGTTATATGATGAATCGGCGCTTGTCGGATGGAAGGCGTAGTACGTGAACATAAGTCGAGTGACACCGACCGCGGTGACCCTACATATCATTAATTAAGCAATCATGGCAGTATGGAGTATAGACATACCCTATCCCCATACATAATATGACCAAAACTGCAATCTTCTTTCGTGGTTCCATCTTCAATCCGCGTACCATATAGATCGGTATGCACAAGATCAAAAGATCTGTGACGATAGTCAAGCCGGCAGTGATCAACAGGAAGTTGATCGAGTCTATACAACGTCCGCCTTTGACGTACTTGCCATCCTTAAATCCAGTGGTTACTGGTCCGTACGGACCAATGCCCGGATCGGTGGCTCCAGCTGCCTTCTGCGCTGCCAGATCCATCTCTGTCGAGTAGAAGTTGTATCGGAAAGGTATACATTGAAACATATCAACGAGGAATATTGAGATGATAAGGCCAAAATTGATGGCCAAGAGAACATACGAAGCCATTCGGACTCCAATTCTAATACCACCTAGTCGAAGGTAGAGAAGAATCATAGAAGCTTTGATCATGCCCAAGATAGGATTGTAACAAAGAGAGTCGAACATGGACCATTTCATCTCTGTAGGGACATCGATTTGAAATTTTACGACATCGGCGGAATGGTAACCAAGATGTGCGATTTTTGTAACTGTGGTCTGGATTAGACATATGGCTGGAAGAATATGGTAATGTCCACAGAAATGGTTCAAGGTGCTCTCGACGTTGATGAAAGGGTGCAGAGTATACCAATCTCACGCCTGCCACCTGGTACTACCAGATAACCCCATGCAACTATCCTCCGGTACCTTAGAACGAGCTGAGCAACGAAAGTTTACTCACAGCCATAAATCGCGACAGTCTCTGCGACCGAGAAAACCTATGCCGTCCTTTAGTTCTAATGTCTTCCAAGGAGCGTCTCCTAGTCATTCCTCACCCAAGCAATAATCATACATATATCACCTATCGAGTATTAGCACACAATGCAAACGCGCGTCCGGGTAGAGCGATTTACTCCACATCATCAATCCACGCCATGGTGTCGCCGATACCAGTCGGGCAGCCAACCGTCCCAGACAGAAAATAGTTCCAATAACCTCAAAAACAACAATTATAACCAAACATGCCGTGTTTAGTTGTTGAACCATTTCGCTCGCAGTCGTCCACCGGTACCTTCAACAAGGCACTTTGTCGATAAATGAGTGCATCGAATTCTTATAAGTCCACTTAGTAGATCATATTATGGTTCTTGCAGGTAGATATATGTCTTAGATCCTAGATGCCACATGCTTCGATCTTTCATCGCTTCTCCATTGACACATACGACTTCAACCGGGAAATCGTTTTCTGGCAGCGAATGAAAAGAACTCAAACTATAAAAAGAGACAGAGAACAGCTGCATAACATTCGAGAATCGGGCAAAGCTCCAATCTGAAAGCGGGTCCATAAGTCAGTGCCCTCCCGGGACCGCACCGGGGAAGGTAATGATGAGACGGAAGACCCTTGAAGTGCTTACTAGCACACGGGTGAGCGAAACCGTCGAGATTCTGTACCGATAAGATGACTGTCAAATGATTCAATTCCCATGGCCCCTTGCCAGCGGAATCTCTAAAGCTTGTCTCTTTTCTCCAGCGAGGAAGGATGGGGGATAAGCACATTCATGATTTTCCCATCTGAAGAAGCAATCTAATTACGAAGGAAAGCCGCTACCGAAGCTGCTATATGGTAGAAAGCCGCGAGTCTTGTCTGTTCAGGTGTTAGCTGCGTAGCTGGGGAAGCATGTATTAGGCACAATTACTACCTCTGTCACTCTGTATTATGCCAAATGTTGGTGGCGCAATTCTAGATCATACATTCGTTCCTTTAACCTGGGAGAAAAGTTCTGTCTTGAGACCCTCGCTTGACGTGAGCAAATTTTGCCTGTACTGTGGTCTCAGGGAACCATGCAGCACTTTAGAGAGGAAAGCACAAGGCAAGGGGTATTCTCCCACAAAGGAAGGCGCAAAGCGGTTCATCCAAGCTCATCCAATAACCAGCGTACTCCGTAGTGTTGATTTCGTCAGCTCCGACCATTCAGGCATGTTTTCTGGGGAGCCGTTGGTACCATGGGGGCTGTTGGGGCATTGTAGTATTGTACACAATGCATCTGGAACGCTTTTATGCACGCCCATACGTACCATACACCATACACCATACACCATACACCGCAACTGGTTTTTCGTAAACTCAACTCGAACTGCAGGCAGCAGGAGAAGTTGCAGGTGGAGACTGGACTCTTGAGAGACACGGAATTGAGGCACGTTGTCAGAGTAACAAAAGCTGTACGGAGTAAGGAGTGCAAGGAGGGTCCGGTTAATACCGCAATTACGACAGACCACTCGAGTAGGTAACCGTTCGAACTTCGCTTAGAACAGTACGTGAGCTGAGCACAACTGTGCAAGCGATGGGCGGAACGGGGAATCCGGTAGAGGGCGCTAGTCTGAAAGCCTGGGCACGTCTCGGTTAGTTTGCCACAATCTCGGGTTTGTTACTCTCCCGGTCTCTCCTATGCTGTCTCTACTCGTAACATTCCTTCTTTGCGTAGTCCACTTCTTCCCCGTCGTGGCCCCCTTTCATCAGGGACGACTTCCGGAATCCGTGAGGTACATATTATCAGACAAGGAAATCAAACCGATTACAAAAGGTCCCTGCACCAGACGACGGATGAGCCTTTGGGACGGATAAAGTCTTTTCGGCCAAGTTTCAAAATTCATGGAAACACAACACACTCGGGGATATATCTTGAGCTCTCTCCCAAAGAGTTTTGCTATTGCCTGGAATCCTTCTTTCTTCTTGCTCTTGTTCTTCTAGCCCTCTCTCCTCTCTCCCACTCTACATGTCGGCGTTGTACAGCCCACTCCACTCGCGCTCACATCGTAGAGCTATTGGGTACCGGACATGTCACCAACTGCAGGTGTTTTCACGGCCGTTCTTCCGAATGCATACCCTCCGCCCCGCAGAACCCTTGCTCTGTGCACTGCCGCTCTTCCATACCTTGGGATCTAGAGATTTTCTTGCTATTTGCTAATATATTCTACCTATGGAAATACACAATCTGCATTAAGGAGTTTAAGCAGCGACAGCTTCCGACTTTCCACGTTCCTTATTCGTGGTTTTTTCAACTGATTCGGCATTTACACATCCACATATACCGTTGATATCCACCACCGCTATATGATATGGTGCCACTCATTAGATTGAGATTCTAACAATTGGTATTCAAAAGGTGAGTGTTTTCCAAACGATTGTAAGTTTCTTTCCTCTTCGTTGTCAGTGTCTTGTTTGTGGGACAAGCAAGTCAAGATGAAGCTCTCCTACCTTGCCACTCTCTCTTTCCACATTCTCTCTGCATCCGCACTACAAAAGCGCAATGCTACCTCGACCACTGTTACCGCAGCTGCATCTACAGTAACCTCCTCAGGATCACTTCTACAGTATGAGACAGTTCAATTGGCGGAATCTGACCTATCCCACCTCAATGATTCCATGAAAGCTTTGTTTACGTTCGGAGATGCGACAACTTCAGATACATCAGCCTCTGCCTCAGCCCGATCTTCTGGTACAGGATGTAAGGTCTTCCCAGGAGACGCCAACTGGCCCGCCGATGAAGTCTGGGAGCTCTTCAATATCCTACTTGGAGGGGCATTGATCAAAACCGTGCCGATCGCAGCAAGCTGCTATTATGGTGAACATTATGTGCGTCTCAAACTCAACTCATCCTGCCATTTTTGAGTCGCAGAACTAATCGAACCAGGACGCGGCCAAATGTGCCTATGTAACAGACAACTGGACTAACTCCACCATGCACGAACTGGACCCCACTTCCATGATGTCCCCCATCTACCAGGGACTCACCTGTATGCCGACTACCTCTCCGAACGGTACCTGCACGCTGGGTGGATATCCATACTATGCAGTAAACGCGACCAACGTTGCACAAATCCAACTGGCAGTTAACTTCGCGCGAAACACTGGCATCCGTCTTGTCATCAAAAACACAGGCCATGAGTTTTCTGGCAAGTCGGGAGGAGCGGGTGCGCTGAGTATCTGGACACATTGGTTAGATAAGATTAAATATGAAGGAGAAGATTACACGGATGAATCATTCCCTTACACTGGCCCCGCTTTCACCAGTGGAACTGGAGTAATCGGACGGGATATTATGGCTGCAGCCCATAAGGAAGGAATGGTCGTTGTTGGTGGTGAGGCAGTGGTATGTCTTCATGCTGTACCATCTTCAAAAATACCAATTGACTGACTTTTGAATAGGACGTCGGAGTAATGGGTGGGTTCATCCAAGGAGGAGGACACGGCCCTATGACTAGCGTTCACGGTCTCGGCGCCGACCAAATGCTCTCGGCACGTATTGTCACAGCCGACGGCCGATTCGTCACCGCATCCTCAACCGAAAACAGCGACCTCTTCTGGGCTCTCCGAGGAGGTGGACCCGGAACCTGGGGTGTCGCTACGTCCATAACCATCAAAGCCTTCCCCACTACCCCCGTAACCGTCGTCACATTCTCCTTCACCTCCTCCGAATATGTCTCCGACGACGCATTCTGGCTGGGTGTCCGCGCCTACTGGGACAACTTCATCACCTACAACAACGCCGGCATCTACTCCTACTTCTTCATCTTCCCTCCCGCCGCATTCGGCGTCGACTACTTCCTCATGAGTCCCTTCTGGGCCCCCAACCACACCCGCGCCGAAACCGAAGCCCTCCTCGCCCCCTGGTTCGACGTCCTGACTTCCCTCAACATCACCTTCACCCCCGTCTACAACACCTACGACACCCTCTACGAAGGCTGGGCCGCCAGTTTCGCGCAAGAAACCGTCGGCAGCGACGACGCGATCGTTGGCTCGCGTCTCTTCCTACAAAGCTACCTCGAAGACCCCGTCACCTTCAACACCACCTTCGACGCCTGGTCCGGCTCCGCCCGCAACAACGGCTCCTTGCTCGTAGGCTTCAACATCAACGCGCCGAACAAGTACAATGTCTCGAACGCGGTGCTGCCCGCTTGGCGCCAAACTACCCTGCACAGTATGCAGGGCACGTCGTGGACGGATCCCGCGGACTATACGACGAAGGCGGCGGCGAGAGCGAAGCTGAGTGAGCTGCAGTTGTTGTGGAAGGCGGCGACGCCGGGTACTGGCGCGTATCTCGGGGAGTGCGATATCGAGGAGGTGGACTGGCAGGAGAGTTTCTATGGGGTGAATTATGAGAGGTTGTTGGCTATCAAGCGGGCTACTGATCCGTGGAATCTGTTCTGGGCGAAGACGGGTGTGGGGAGTGAGGTTGCTAGTGTGAGGAGTAGTGATGCTATTCCGGATGAGAATGGAAGGTTGTGCTGGAATTAGAGGGTAGGTGGAGTTTCTATATAGAGGTTATTTAATTGCGAAGTATATATATGAACAGGAATACAAAGTACATATGGGTATCATAATTATATTTCATGCGCGTGCCTAGGTCTATCTCTATCTAATTATACGGTGATGACAACTCCCAAGAATTATATTCATACAAACCATTCCCCAAAATTTATCCTTTTGAACTCCTACCCACGCAAGAGACTCCATAACACCTCGAAACACCAGGCCTTAATCTCCCCCGATCTTTTCATAACGATGATAATACGCTGTCTTACATCCCAATTCGTCAGCTTTCTTCCCACAACAACTCCAGTGCCACAAATTGGTATGTTTCAGAAATTTTTCAACCAACTCTGCCTTTGATTTCCCGGGATAGAGCTCCTTGTACTTTCCCTCGTCAATCGCGATTGTGATGTAGCTGTTGATTCTCTTCCCACCTGCATACATATATTAGTAGAGCAATTGGTGAGCGAAAAGAGACGAGTAGCTGTAGGCATACCAGTATGATACCGACACGCAGAATCCGCATATCGTCGAGAGATATTCCTTTTACAGGCACCGCACCTGCCACCAAAGAATTTCCTTTCCTCAGATTCAAAGTCCGCAATCTTTCGCTTCCTATCCCTATCCCCCGCTGCCAAACTCCCACCGCCCCTCCTCGCCCGCCGCTCCCTCCCCAACCCAAACTCCCCATCCCCAGGCGGAGCAGCCTCATCACTACTAAGCAAATCAATCACCAGCCCCTTCCCAGGCACCACCTCCTCTTTCAACTGCATCTTCCCCTTCCCCTTCCCCATCCCCCTCTCCTCCCCCCTCAACCTCGGCAACTCCCCCTCCCCCTCACCCCAAGCCGTCGTCGTCGGGACCCGCACCCCCTCAATACTCGACCCCCAAACCGGCGGCTCCTCGACATATTTCTCGCCCAACAGGTACCGTAGCGCAGTCTTCCGCATATGCGGATACAGATTGCAGCTGGCTAGGAGCAGGGATTGCAGAGTCTGGATGTTGGCTGCGGTGATGGCTTCTTCGAGGGTTTGTTGGGTTTGCGGGGAGGGAGGGGTGGCGGAGAAGGAGATGGGGGAGGGGGCGGGAGGTGTGTTGGCGTGGAGGGGGGTGCTGGGTTGGCGGCGGAGGTGGTAGGATTGCGGTTGGGAGGGTTTGGGTGTGGGATGGGTGTGTGGTGGGGTTGGGTAGGTGGATGAGAGCGGGGTTTTGGTCATGGTTGAGCTTTCGTTGGCGGGTTTCTTGGACATTGTGATCCTCCGTGGCGCAATGTCCTGAGATAATTTTACCTAGGTGCAGGTGTGTTTCGTGGGCTAGGGAATGAACATGCGGGGAATGCTACGAACGACGAGAAAGTGACGCGATTCGGAATTGGCGACGCGAACGCGACTTCTTATCATCATGTGATGCTTCTTATCGCATATTAAAAGCTCCTCGAGCAATGCCATCGTCTTGTAGACTGTAGATTGTAGACGCAGTACTCTTAACCACACATCAAGACACGAATTGGTTGCGAGATAATTACTTTATATAAAATCTTGTGGTACAGTATTACAGGCATACAAAGCCCTAGTGTAACCTTAGCAACTCCACCGTCTAAGTTCTAGCCCATATCTATCTACGGCCATAAGCAAGCAGCATACTCTGGATACCCATGTGGAACACCATATATCACACTTAACTCATCATTCAATATCTCCGGTCCATCCAGATATCTACCCTTCTTCTGTGACAAAGTATGCCTCTTCAATGCAATGTTCCACGCAAAACTCGAATGCCCTATCCCCACAAAGCTCGCCGACTTCATCATCACAAGGAAATCCACCAGTCCCTGTTGATCCCATGCCATATCTTTTAAGTACTGTCGATCCTCGGCATCAAGTAGCATGAATTTGGTGGTGACGTTGTAAGCGGCAGCATCTCTGGAAAACCTTGCGATCTCACTCTGGTTTCCGGATGCGACGTAAATCAAGTTGAGGCCGGTAGTTCTGAGCTTCTGCAGGTAACTGTCCGATTGAACTTCATATCGTTGGTATTTCCAGTCTTGTGCTGGCCAGGCCTCGACTGCGTCTTTCTCTGTGCGTAAATGCGCTCCGAAGAAAGTGTCTGTTAGTACTGGTTGGGAAAGGTTTGTCGACCTATTGTATGTGAGGATGAGATTGTGAAGGACTTTCGTAGCTATTCTTCGCACATCCGCCCGAAACTTCAATATGTTGCCAAATGATAGTGCAAACTCCTCCCCGTCCGAGTAAATTGGGTATTGAAGATATGACCGGCCAAGATCAATGAGAATTGGGGTTTCCATCGTCGCCGGTTTCAATCCAGACCAAGTTCCTAGCCATTCGAAGAACTGCTGCCTCCAAGCTTCCGGGTGCTTTAATCCTGTCTTGGGAATCTGATCGACCAAACTCTCTGGCAACAAAGCTACAGGACCACTGCCTTGTGCTCGATTCGGAACCGCGTCCACATAACGATACAAAGTCAGTTGTGGACAGGACAGCTTGAGGGAATTGAAGAAATGTTCTACATCGAACATGTAATCCATTCCAGTCCTCTCTGCTGTCCTTATCTTTGCAATATTCCCTGAATTTCTCATCACTATCCTCGGAATTACCATGCTTCCACCCGCAGATATGGTATAGCGAACGCAGTTCAGGATCGAATTTCGTATGTTGCCCACGCCGCCCACCGAATCGTCGCAAGTAAAGACTATCGCCGGATTCCATTGCACATTGTCGCAGATCAATCGTACAGCATGAGAGTCGAGAGGAGGAAAGTCGAAGGCATCCAAGGTCGTAAGATTGCCGGAATGTTCTGCGCTCTGCGAGTGCTTCTGCTGCAGGATATACATGGAAAAGTCATACGGAGTGATAACGAATGAGAAGATATAGATCCACAACGAAATGAGCACGATGCCAAACAAGTAGGCATACCTACTATTGATAGCTGGAGGTAACCGCATCGTCTCGCATGTATGCTTCGTTCCACCTTGGAATGGGTGAATTTACGACTGCTCGTATGAAATTGAAGAAAAAGCAAAGAGAAACATTTTGAGATAATGTGGCGGTTGGAATGTGTCACTTACTTTGCTCACATTTACTCACCTGGTACAAGATTAATCTTTCCATTTTCATCCGATGGCTCGCTCGTACTTTCCATGTTTCTTATCGAAGAATAGTGTTGACGTCGTGAAGGAGTTGAAGTTGGACACGGAACTTTATAGTGATGTGGTCAAAGACATGCAAGATATTGGCCGCTAATATCTTTGCTTATTTAGGTGCATGCACTTGCTGTACCCTGCTGCGTATATTGCAATACTAGCCCTTCCATCCTAACTGTCTGACGAGTAACTGTGTTCTCAGTTTCTGAATAGCATCAAAACCCTAGAAAAGGTCTTCAAGATCTGAGCTCTTCTCGAACTCTGCTCCAAGATTGCCTAGAATACATGTATCTTTGAATACCATTCCAGCACCACCACCGAGATACAGAAAAGTCGTATGTGCATTATCTCCCATCAGACACACGGCTCCATGGTAATACATGGCAATATTTCTTGTCATAGACATGGTCGAACATTCCCAATATGTCCCGCGTTGCGTCTCTATTGATCGGATTCGTTGTTTGACGTTGCCGTCCTCAAAGTAAGTCCGACAACACTTCTTCATCTGCATTCGGTCCCGAGTTCAGTGTGGTTATGTGATATTCTTGTTTATTTTGGGAGGTATAATATTTCGACATTCAACTTATCTTATGATATCCCTAGCAATATTTAGACCTCATCCACCCATCCTGAAAAGAAAACTATGTACACAACAATACTATGATCCATAATGTCGAATCGACTTTCCAAGTCTTCCCCAATCCGGTATCCAGCTCAGTGTGACGCCGAGTCCATGCCATAAAAATCGATCATACGCCAGTATAGCAAAAAGGTCCGCTGGAGACTCCCTCATCTATCATTTTCCATCCCAGTTATCCCAAAGCCTCACATCCCCACTATTCAGTACGGTAGAACTTCTTATACAATAAATGTAAGAAGAGATTGACGTTTAGACGCATTTGTCCCTCGAAAAGGTCCATGTACTGATGATTTGCGAATTGTGCCGCCAGCAGCGAGTCCATGGGAACTTGAGCCATAGCGCCAGTAATCACCATACTTCCTTTACTGCCTTCGATGGTGAACACGCCCACTTGGTCACATGAAATGGTGAGATTAATCTTCTCCCATTCACGTTCAGGATAACCCTTCCAGGCAACGAGTACACCCTTGTCTTGAAGAGTTCGTGCTGAGTATTTGAAAGAACCAAACTTGTATGTACGTCCTGATCTTTCCAGTTCCTTTTCGTGATTGTATTGTTTTGAGAAAGGCATAAGAAACCTCTTCTTCCTGTGGAATAGTTAGTACTGTATTGGCGAATGGAAAATAGTCATCATACCCTTTCTTTTGTAACGTCATCATAGCTTGCTCAATGTAGTTGTCGTAACTTTTCCTTTGAGACTCAAGCCATTCTGCCTTCTCGTGTAAGTTACCAAGTGTTAGCCTGACACCCTCCAATTCACGCTGTCGTTGCACACGTCGTCGACTCTTCGTTCGAATATCCACGGCTATGGCATTCAAGATGTCCTGGTAGTAATTCTGTCTAGATATTCTACCGAGTTGTTCGAGTCTCATTATGTTTTCAAGGGCGGTACGCTTCAATTCCCAGTATGACATAGACTTGATATCAGCCAAGGTATTGGCATCGGAGTATGCACCACGAGTCGTGCTATCAGCCGAGAATTCTTCTCGGACAAGGTCGAACCACTTTTGGTCATCTTCTGGGGTAATAGGTCGAACAAGAATGTCCATAAGGTTGGTTCCGGATTGTACACGAATGATATACAAGATGCAACGTTTAGTTTCCATGAAGAGTGCTTTGACTTCGGCTTCCGGATCCTCAATGTCGTGGAGCTTAGGGGTTAGTGTCATTGAAATTTCGGTTGAGCTCACACCCATCATTTCTGATTCGTTGTTTTTGGCGCTCCCAAGTTCCTGGATGATTTCGCGGAGAACGTCATCCCGATTGGGGCAGATGTGTGGGAGATCGGTAGAGATGAGGTTGTGAATTGCGAAAATGTCGGTCATTTTAATATACAGAGTCGGCTTGGTTCGGGCATACAAATCATTGAACTCGTCAATATCGAAAGTACTTTCTGCGTCAGGAACTGAGATGATGTTGGCGAAAATATCACTCATGCGTTGGAGAGTATTCCCAACATAAGCATTCAAAGGCTGCAAGAACATATTCTCGCCGCCAAACAGCCTTCCCGAGGATATCTGGCCGACAACTTTAGCAACCTCACCCAAATTGCGCTTCTGCAGTGGTGTGAGCTGCATTTCAACCACTCCGGAGGTTTCGGGGTTTATCAGTGCTGGTTGCAGGTAGAATTTCCAAATCCAACTACCAACCACCTGTAGAACATCGGCCTGCGACTCATGAGGGAATTGTTGGCAAAGTGCGTCATAAATCTCGTGGCAAATGAAACGGACTCCGTAAGGCATCTTGTGTAGGACACTCTCCAGAGCCAGCATAAATTGATCCGAGATCTCGCGCAAATCACGTAGGTGGTCGATGAACATGTTACGAGTTTCTGTATCTCTGATAGCCATGTCCCGAGGAATGTCCAATGGCCTTTGACTTGGGGTTCCAGTGCGAAGCTCTTCATTCATGATTGCTGATCGATAGATTTGCATTGGGTCACTTTCGAGATCGAGAGCAGGATCCTCGATGATGTTCTCCATAATGAGCGGACCCAGTAGATCTCTCAGGAACTTGCGGTCACGAGGCGAGCGAGTATAATTAGCCAGCAATTTCGTCCAGAAGAAATTGCCCCGAATAAAGTCGTTGATTGAGTGGAAGTGCTCGATTTCTTCTCTTGCGGATCGAGCAATGAGCTTAAGGAGATAGTACTCCTCTCGACGTTTTTGTGCGTATCCAAACAGACCCATCATTAATGTTTCAACGCGCTTGCAATCCTTCTCCGCCATTCCCTGCTCCCTGATTTTCTGGAAAAGTCTTGCTAGGTATTGAGGCTGTGTTTGGAGGTTGAAGAAAAGTTGTTGGTATGATTCGAGCTTCTTCCTAGAGTTCTTGTTCAAAGCCTTCAGATCAAATTGATTTCCGGACGCCATAGAACTGTTGATGAGAAGATTACCGGAATGTCCGCCAAAGTTGCGTTGATGCTTGACAACCTCATCTAGGGTGATCTTGTTCTTCACCAAAAGAGCGATTTTGATGTCCAATTGGTCGATATACTGCTCTGCCATCTCATTCTGTCGGACTTGCTGTACAACCGTCTTTCGCATCCTCTCGAACTCAATTTCCTCATTGAAATCAAAGTCGCTGTCATTAAGAAGATGTACGAAGTTCTTGACGGTATTGACCGGAGGATTCTTGCCGGTAGTCAAACTCTTATAAGCTTCGCCTTGCAAACGACCTCGAACAAAGCTTTGGATTTTGACAACCTTTTCCATATTTTCCTTGAAGAACCGTTGTTTTTCTGCGTACTTGGCCCGAACCAGGGATGCCTTTGCGGCTGCCTGAATCGCAACGATGGAGTCTTCTTCGGCATCCAATTCACCCAACACAGTCTCAATATCGTTTCTGAGTAGAACTGCACGAGACAACGCCTGAAGGTTTGTGATCTCCTCTTCATGTGCTTGAAGCTCGTCCAGCAATATTTCAATCTTTTGCCTTTCGAGAACGCCGCGTGCCATTGATTGGAGGGCAGTGATCTGTGGAGTTTCATCGACAAGATCACTGTAATCGTCCGAGACATCTTGTCGAAGTAGCATCCCACGGATAAGAGATTGAAGCTCCACAATCGAGGACTCCTCAGCCTCTAAGCCAGACAGAGTTTCAGTTACATCACGGCGGACGGCTTCTGCACGAATGAATGCCTGGAGTTGTGCAACCTCTGGCGAATGGCTTTCTAGAGCTTCTTTAGTGGCTGTAATTTCACCCCGAAGAAGGCCAGCTCTTGAAATAGCCTGAAGTTTTTCCCACACAGGCGTACATGCGTGCAACGCTTCCTGCTGACGAGCTATTTCGTCTCTGAGTAGGTTGGCTCTCGCAAATGACTGTAACTGCACCCAAACCGGTGTACAAGCTTGTAATGCTTCCTCCTGACGGGTTAATTCATCTCTAAGAAGGCTAGCCCTCGCAAAAGCCTGCAGCTTCTCCCACGCAGGCGTACATGCGTGTAACGCTTCCTGCTGACAAGCTATTTCATCTCTAAGCAGGCTAGCTCTTGCAAAAGCCTGCAGCTGCTCCCAAACTGGCGTGCACGCTTGCAATGCTTCCTTCTGCACAGAGACTTCATCTCTGAGTAGGCTACCTCTAAACACTGCTTGAAGTTTCTCCCACACTGGACCACTTACATGTAAGGATTTCTGCTGACGAGAAACCTGATTTCTAGTTAGCAGGGCTCTGGCAACAGCCTGAAGCGCAGTAATATTAGGTTCTTCGCGATATAAATCTTCTTGATCGTCGCCAATGTTCTTTCTGAGTAGCATGCCCCGTACTGCAGCTTGCAGATTCAGAACAGGACCAGTCATAGCT
Organism: Rutstroemia sp. NJR-2017a BVV2; assembly: GCA_002946415.1. Taxonomy (NCBI): domain Eukaryota; kingdom Fungi; phylum Ascomycota; class Leotiomycetes; order Helotiales; family Rutstroemiaceae; genus Rutstroemia; species Rutstroemia sp. NJR-2017a BVV2. The sequence continues at coordinate 739,624 of NJPS01000013.1, read as the reverse complement.
TGCGTTTCTTTCTCTTGAGCTACCATATGTTTTCGTGCAAGGAAACCGCGAATATTTGATTGAAACTCCTTGACAAGAAATTCGGACTGTTGCAATTCTGATCTCAACATGCATACCTCGTCTCGAGCTTTCTTGGCTCTTATCAGATTCTGCAGCTTCAAAACATCCCCTTCCCTGCTTTTCCAGAAGGTCTCTCGACTAGATTGTCTTTGCCGCACTAGGAATCCACGAGCATGGCGTTGCAGATCAATGGCAAATCTCCGCATGTTAAGGCGGTATTCTACTATCTGTCTTGTGAAGTCTCCGCGAATCATTGATTGTAAATCGATAAGCCAGTCCTCCGTATCCCAAAGAACTTGCATAGTTCGCCCTAGATCCATTCGCTTGGCGGCCCCTCGAATTTGTGCTTGAAGTTCGATGATCATCGCTTCTTGTTCGCCGAGTTCTCGATCTATCCGTTCCTCTTCGGTTTCGACGGGCTCAGGTTCGGGTGCGGGCTCCACTCCAAAATCGGCTCCCATATTTCCAAAACTTGGCATACTGACCCCAGCTTTATCCAATCCTTTCTGCATCTCCTCTAACTCATGGTCCTCAAATTCAAGTTGACCAACGAGATTGCCGATTCGGAAATCTACCACCCCCTTCCTAAATAGAAGCCAACTCAGAGCATGTATGCAGTAAATAACTTTGGGGATGTTCTTCTTCTCGTAGAGATCGATGAGCTCAAATCTGAAAAGCTCTGGAAGCTGTATATCATCGAGGAATCGAAAGAATTGAGCAATATTATCCCAATGCCTAGCTTGAAGTTTAGGATGCCTGAAGATTCGAATACGTCGATCCGGGTACAAAGCCTCTACTACCTCGGCCAACGTAACTCCATCTCTTAATGCTTCCTCCAGTTGCACAGCAGGTGGAATCGATCGTTGTAGGATGTCCTCCATCCATTCTTTGGCTTCTCCTATATGACACAAGTATTCATATGCTTGTAAGAACTGCCGCTGCTTGTCCATCCAATTCCGTCCTTCCCAGCTGTAACCAGTAGTTCTACTCAGCGCAACGTTCTTGTCTCGTGACACCGCGCTTCGTTGTAATCTTCGACGGCCGTGAAGTCCTGCTACTTCCTGTTCTGGTGATGTGATTGTGAAGTCATCAGGTGTTGCGGTCTGCGCGAATTTCGAAAGTGTACGCAGTTGACTTGTTGACGAACGTTCGAAACTCTGCAGCTCAGGTCTGGTGAGGGGAGAGTGTAGATGTGGCGGGCCATGGCTTCTGGCGAGGGTTCCTGCTCCTACACTGACTGAATCAGAGCGACTGAGTAGCATGGAATTGGGGCGAATTGCAGGTCTCCGCGTAGGACTGCGCGATGGACTTATAGATGATTCGGCAGGAGGCTCGAAAGTTGTAGCTAGCTTTGAGACATCGATACTTTTCCCCCGATTGTGCTGTGGTCTGGATGGAGTTGTTGTCACATCTACACTTTGCCCTCGGTTATGCTGCAGAAGATTATTCTTAATCACATCTACACTTTGTCCACGGCCATGTTGAAATGGACTCTTGTCCCGTTCTGGAGGAGTTTGACCAGGCGCTTGTGGTAGTGGTCGCAAAGAGTTTCGTACACTTTTGTACGCACTATCGGGACTCGATTCAATGCTGCCCATGCCGTTGCGATTCTCTGAGGACGAGTACATTCCTGCAGCTTCACTCAAACCCCTCTTATGAGTTCCGTATCCACTTGACCCCGTCGAGGAAAACGTGCTTGTGCGGCTTAGTTCATTGGCGCTCGATGAGTTCGAATAGGCAGTCGATGCTGTAGATGCGTTCGAGGGTTGTCGCTTCGTACCGACTGTATTTGTGGAGTACTCGGATTGTGTTTGTCGAAGCAAGTGACGGAACGACATCACGATAGTAAGACAAGAAGTGCTGATCGGCGGCGCACAGAACGTGTAAGGTACCGGTAATTGCGGGCTCCTTCCAATTTACTGTTCATTAACCAAGTTCCATCAAGGTGTTTGCGCGACGCATGTGTCAATCGGTCACGTCGGAGGCAGCAAGATAATTCGAAGTAAACGATGGCCGTGGAGATGCGTCTTTCTCAGCGTCTAGCTTATCCAATGCGCATTCGAACTGTGATGATCCTTCTCCTCCCCCGCTGGCTGTTCAACGTCGCAGGTCTACCCAAACAAGGTTTTTCGGTGCGCAATCAATAGTTCCTACGCAGATCTTGTACCTCAACACCACCCAAATAGCAAATCGAAGTATCCAGATTATTTCCCTATGACGAATTAAGAAGGAAGAAAGAGCGACGAGAGGAGTGTGGAAGTGGTTTAAGGCAAAGCCACCAACATCAACATCCGAGTAACGAAGAGCGTGTAGTGCGTGCTTTTCTTGGTAAGGTCTTCTTATTAGGTCTGCGGGTTTGCCGACCACAATATGACATACAACAGCTGAATGAACAGTGCTCTCTTGTGTTTGTGGGTATATGTCGCGATGTTATGGTCCGAGTGGGTTTCGATGGAAGGGATGACGATGTACTCTGCACCCAAAGGATATGAGATTGATCCAGGTCGGGGAGTGCAAGATGAGCGATTATGGAGAAATGTGAATCAGAAGGAGGGATTAAGGTGGTTGGAAGAATTGTACCAAGGTATAAAGGTATAAGATTGAAGTTATTGAGATACCTTAATACCTGGGTCTCTTATTTCCAAGGCACAGTGAGGGGTGAAAAAGAGGTGAGAGACAGACAATCTACCAATGCCGTTGGGCCATTACGGGCGGCGCAAGGATATTTTGTTTACTTTGTCGCGTTGCTAAGGTAAAAAATTGGGTTGCCAGCACAGAGAAGAGACGAACGTGGCTTAGCGCAGAAAATTATCCCTTGTCTGAGCATCAACTCGCGTAATTCGTCGCTTAACTGCGGGTCTAATCGATAAACTTCCGAGACTTCCTGAGACGAGCATAAATCTCGCCCGAGCATCACGTCCACCATTCGCGCACATGGCCTTCCACTTCACTTCTTCATCTTTCACATGTGCGGCCGCTTACTTCCGGTTCTTTCGCCTCATCACAGCTCGGACTTTCTTTCTTCCTGTATCCCTCGAGCTATAACCATTTGGGGATTAGTGTCTCTCAGTTTGCTGCACTTTAACCAATCATCAACTAGTTCTCCAGGGCACTCAAGTACAATTGAATTTTTTTCTTCTCTCCCCTCTTTTTCCCTTTCTTCTTTTCTCTTGGGAGAAGGAAACTTCAACCCGTCGACTATACATTTTCACACCACAAATACAAAGTATTTAACATTTGAATTGCTTTCCTCGGCAAATTAATTATCTATCTTTGTACTACACTGGTCGACTATCTCTCTGTGTTTGCTCTACTTCTTCTCTCCTACTTCTTCCCCGCACCACTCGTACGAGTCGCGCGCGCACATTCTCTTGTTTCAGTATCTTTTTTTCCCCAGATACACAATGCCTCACACAAACGGCGACTCTAAGCCATCTGCCTCGGCTTTCCTGGCTCCTACCCAGGACATCTTGGACCACGCCAAAGCTCTTGAAGTTCTCAAGGAATACGAATTCCAAGATGGTCTTAGCATTACGGATTTGATCGACTCCAAGAAACACGGAGGTCTTACTTACAATGATTTCCTCGTTCTCCCAGGCTACATTGGTTTCGCGGCCTCTGAAGTTGTGCTTGACTCGCCCGTTACCAAGCGCATTACCTTGAAGACCCCGTTCGTGTCCTCTCCTATGGATACTGTTACCGAGCACGAGATGGCCATTCACATGGCTCTGCAAGGAGGTCTTGGTGTCATTCACCACAACTGCTCTGCGGATGCGCAAGCAGAGATGGTTCAAAAAGTCAAGAGATATGAGAACGGTTTCATTTTGGATCCAGTTGTCATTAGCCCGCAAGCAACTGTTGCTGATGTCAAGGCGCTGAAGGAAAAATGGGGATTTGGAGGATATCCAGTTACAGGTTCGTACATTATTTCTTCTTTCATTGTCCATTCCTGCACTTCCATGATTAACAAAATAAACTCAAATAACTTTCGTTCATCCGTATTGACCTCAAGGTCTTGTGGAAAAAATTTATGCTCTTTATGATTTTTGGTGTTAAATATGCTCGCTATCTTGTTTTTCCTCAATCTTGCAGCAACTGACATATCTGCGAAACAGAAAACGGTAAAATTGGCTCCAAGCTCGTCGGCATTGTTACGAACCGAGACATCCAATTCGAGGACGATGACGAAGCCTCCGTATCAACAGTTATGGTTACAGACTTGGTCACTGCAGAGTATGGAACAACCTTGGTCGAGGCAAACCGAATTCTCGCAAAGTCGAAGAAAGGAAAGCTTCCTATTGTTGACTCCAATGGAAACCTCGTTTCTATGATCTCTCGATCTGATTTGAACAAGAACCTTCACTTCCCATTGGCATCTAAGCTCCCAGATTCCAAGCAATTGATCTGCGCTGCTGCTATTGGCACAAGACCCGAAGATAAAATTCGTCTTCAAAAGTTGGTTGATGCCGGTTTGGACATCGTTATTCTTGACAGCAGTCAAGGTAACAGCATGTACCAAATCGAAATGGTCAAGTACATCAAGGAGAAATTCCCTGATCTTGATGTCATCGGAGGTAACGTTGTCACTCGTGAGCAAGCTGCTTCATTGATTGCTGCTGGTGTTGATGGGTTGAGAATTGGTATGGGAAGCGGAAGTGCTTGTATTACTCAAGAAGTCATGGCTGTCGGCAGACCTCAAGCTGCTGCTGTTTACAACGTCAGCTCGTTCGCAGCTCGATTCGGTGTTCCTTGCATGGCAGATGGTGGTATTCAAAACGTTGGCCACATTGTCAAGGGCCTTGCTCTTGGTGCTACCACTATCATGATGGGAGGTCTTTTGGCGGGTACCACTGAATCTCCCGGAACTTCCTTCGTCAGTCGCGAAGGTAAACTTGTCAAGGCTTACCGTGGTATGGGAAGTATCGATGCTATGCAAGACAAGAAGGCTGGATCCGGTGCCAAGGACAGCCAAAAGAGCAATGCTGGAACTGCCAGATACTTCTCTGAGGGTGACAGTGTTCTCGTTGCTCAGGGTGTATCTGGTTCTGTCGCACACAGAGGGTTTGTCACTCCATTAACACTTTCCCTTTTCAGTCCGCTAACATATTCTCAGTTCTGTCACCAAGTTTGTGCCTTACCTCGCCGCTGGTTTGAAGCACTCCCTTCAAGATTGTGGACAAATGAGCTTGCTTGCTCTTCACGAAGCCGTTAGGAACGGTACCACTCGTTTCGAATTGAGAACCGCTAGTGCTCAACTTGAGGGTGGTGTAAATATGGAGAGTTATGAGAAGAAGCTCTATGCATAATTTTCCTTGGAGATTTACGGTGAGCGAAGGACCTGGGCTGGATGGATATTTACGGCGTTGGCGGTTTAAGTAGGACAAAAGTCATCAATCATTTACGGCATGGAGAAAGAATAAATTATTTCAAAAGATACTTTGATTGTCCTTCGTCCGTGACGATATTAAAATACTTTGCAAATCTTCTTCCTTCGCTGCCACTATTTTCGATCAATTCCCCTCACTGCACCTCACCTGCACAGCAATTAGCATTCCGTCCAAATTCATCACCCCTTCGGCGTCATTTTTTCTAACCATCTCCGCAACCACTTCCTTCACGTGCCGGCCGACCTTGCCACCGATGTCTTCTGCCCACCTCTCCACCATCCGAACCCAGTTCCGCTGGAATTGTTCCTGATACTCGACGATTTCCGCTACTTGAGCATCCACCTTTTCTTTGGCTGCTTGCGCAAGCAAGGTTTGGCGCGAAGAGCTTGCTGCGCGGAACTCCTTGACGGGGATGTGGAGACTCGCAAGGAGAGCTTGCTTTTCGGTCGTGAATCGCTTGTGGAGTGTGAGGAGCTCGGTGTAGTAGGGTGAGCTGAGGAGGATGGATATTGGGCTGGTGGGCTTATGTGGTTTGGTTTGAGGAGAGTTGGGTGGGGAGGACATTTTGGTGTTTGTGGTCGTTTCTAGAAGATTCGTGGCTGCTGGGAAGTTGAGGAAGGGGTTGTTTTATAATAGACAGTGATGGAGGGAACTGCGTATTTTGAAGTTGGCATGGTGGTGTATGGTACGGCAGGCACTTGGAAGAAGAAAATTTGTGGAACACGATAGTGAATATATGATGTTCCATTCGAGAATCGAGAGGCGGCAAACCACTGGACTCTTTCTGACAGCACTGTTTTCCGCCGTCTATACTTTTTCACAAAGCTAAAGATTCGTATCACGCACGGAGATCTGGTTGGAAGGAGCGTCGATTTTGCTCGGTTTAAGTTGTTCGTTCTTTCCACTACAATGTCTGGATCAAGATGTCATTCCAACTGGAAAGGGCTCTCCAAATCCGCAGTATCTTGAGTGACAATTCATCTGAGTCTCGCAGGGAAAAATACCCCCTTCTCAATTCTGTTATCGACCGGGAAGACGTGAAGTACCGTCCTCCTCCATCGCCCAATGACGCTCAAGCGATCCCCCCAACCATCACCCCTCACATCGATGCCGCACGCAGCCGCCCGCCAAATCCGCAATGCCCCCTCCCCAGCACCACCAGTCGAGATCCTACAATCCAACCCCGGCTGCGTCTCCCTAAGCTCCGCCCTCAACATCTGCGAATCCGCCACTCCCAGCTTCACCAACCTCTCCCCCACCCAACAAGCCCCCTGTCTCTGCTACTCGCAGACATCATGGCATCCCACCAATTTCGACCACGCCGTAGCAAGTTGCGCTCAATTCGCATCCACCGCATTACCCGATGCGTATTCCGCGCTCGCGAACCTCGAGGGCTTTTGTGCGAGCGTGGGGAATGTGCAGATGGCCGCGAGTTCCATTATAACTTCTATACCGTCTGACACAAGTTGCTCTAGTGCATTCTCAATATTGCAGAGGTGCAATAATCTGACACCGGGGTTTCTGGCGCTGGGCCCTACGCAGCAGGCTTCGTGTCTGTGCTACGCGAGCGTGACTTCGTGGGCGCCGAAGACGTTTGATGAGGCGATTTCGAAGTGCTCGGATTATGCGCGCACGGCGGCTTCGGGTTTGATGGTTTCGGTGTCGTGGTTCGATGGGTTGTGTGCGTCGGTGGGGGATGTGCGTTCAGTGTCGGGGCTGGGGCTGGGGAGTTTGTCGGTTTCGGGTGGTGTGCAGACTCTTACGCTTGGTTCTGGGGCTACGACTGAGATGACGTTGAGGCCGTCTGCGACGCTTAGTCCGAGTCCTGCGTCGGTGCCTACTATGGATCGATCGATACCTACTACGGATAGGTCAATACCTACGACCATGACAACTTCCTCAAATCCCCAGCCGGCGATTTCCACACCCAGTACCACAACCCGCATCACGCCCACAACATCAGCAGCAGTAATCGGCGGGAACCAAGACGGAGATATATCATTAACTCAAGTTAGCGACCCGATGATCATAGCAGTTAGTTTTGCCTGCGCGGCCCTGGTACTTTTTTTATGCTAGCTCCTGCCTTGGGCAGGAGGGTTGTCAATCTGGTGCGGTCCATGTAGTTGTGTTTGTTTTGGGAGGGCAGGATTTGGTGCTGCGTTGGCGTTGCGGTTTGCTTGAGATAGACTTAGGATACGTAGTAATATCAGCTTTGTTTTTGCTCTCCTGTTTTGCAGATGCGAGAGACTTTCTTCGCGGCTTCTGAGAAATCTTGATAACTTTGATTGGAGATAGGGTTGAGAGTCTGGGCTGTGAGGACTGGTACTCTTGCAGTCATGATATTATTGGAGGTGAGCAAGACGAAGGACTAAGTTTCGAAATCCGCATGGGAATAAGTGTACTTCATATCGCGGGATATTGCTGACCTGCAACAATCCTTTACAACCGCATTGTTCTGGCGGTAAAATATTCTGCGTGATCCAAAGCACATTAAGAGAATCCATATAATGTACTTGGAAACATTGCAGCATCTAGTTATGACTAAAAATGACTGGGTATTTGAACTATGTAGCAGAAGAGAGCCTCCATGATTATTTAAGTACATTTAGACATCAATCCCCCTCATCACTGCGCGCCCAAAGTTTGTAATGCAGCCCTTAGCTCCTTGACGGCAGTCGCTGCATCTTCGAAGTTCAATGCAGAAATAGCAAAGCGCATATGCTTTTGTGCCTTGGCAATCGATTCATCGTCGATGTTTAATTGTTGTGGAATGGACTGTGCCGGAGGGGGTGCTGAAGGCGGGGCACGAGCGGTTGCATAGGGGTTGTGCTGTGCTTGCGGAGGCGGAGGCTGGAATGTTGGCTGCTGGTTTTGAGGTAGATAGATTGGAGGTTGAGGTGGAGGTGGATCTTGACGATAAAAGTCTTGAGGGCCTGGGACTGACGGTTGCTCCCCAGGTAAAATCGGTGGAGGGAATGATTGAAAGTCAGGTGAAGGTGTCATTCCTGGAGGCACACCTGGGGCGGTAAGTTTCGAAGTATCCGGAAGCCCAAGGTCAAATGTGTGGTCCTCGGGGGCAGGGGCTGTTCGTAAAGTCGAGTCGCGAGGTTCTGACGTAAAAGTAGGAACTTCCGGGAAATAACCTCCACCTATAGATCCGTTCCTGTCTTTGGGGGAGGACTCTAATGGCGAGACATTATCATCCGGAACTCCAGTGTGGGGGAACCCATCTCGAGAGAATGGATCGGCTTGAGCAGGCGAAGTAGTGCCTGGAGAGCCACGAGCAGATACCTGCGCTGAAGGATGTAAAGAGCGATCCAACGAAGACTGCCGTGCTAGCCTTGCTTCCACACCATCTTGTTCATCTGGCACATCTTCCACCGATGCCTGCCTTGCTTTGTGTGGTTGGTCGAGACTTTGCACTTCAGGATCATTTGGATCCAGTGGCGGCAGTTCCTCCTCAGGCGCGGGCTGTGGTTTTGGATTCGACTCATTGGGGTCCTTTCCTTCCTTGAGCGCCCTCACAATCCGAACCGCATTCCACTTCGCGTACTTAATTTTCGCTTGGGTCTCAGCGTCCGGTGGTGACCATATGTTCAACAGTTCTAGGAAAGTCGCTGCGGCTTGGAAAGTGTCTGCGGTTTGTCTGCGACGATGTGAGTAGAATGCTAATAGCCTGGGTCGCGTGAAGCGTACTTTGTTACTTTACTGGCCTGGACAGCACGATCCGCTCTCAGAAATGTCTCGAGTCCGAATTGCTCAACGTATGCTTGACCTGCAATATCGTCCAGAATCGCATCGTTGTCTGCATTTTCGGCTTTGATCTACCATGCTTCAGCTCAATTCCTATATGACATGAAGAGGCCCTCATACAGTCTCCAGCTTATCCATCAACGTTGTGGTGTAACTCAATGTTTCCGGGTCTCCATTATGTAGTCCTTTCGCGAGTATCTGATTAACAATCCAGTATTCGCCTGTAAATGTCAGTAGAAGCCCCCTATTAAGCAGAGCATGGCATACACCAGTATGATATTACCGGCTTGACGGTTTCGAGCTGCGCAGCTCTAACTATGAAGCGGGTGAGGTCTGCTGCCTTCAACTTCGGCGGAACCTGTGCAGCCATGACGTGGTCGTTGTGCCGTTTGCTCTGTGTAGAAAAAGAATAGTAGTGATCTCTTGAGCTCAAAGAAGGTTATGCGACACTGACTCCATCAACACACGGCGATGCGATTCGAAGTTGTCGTTTGGCTTCGTGTATGGAAGTTCTTTGTGGTGACCTAAGGTTAGAAGCTTTGACATTCCACTTCCGAGCCCCTCATTGCCTCATTCAGCTGAAAGTGGCTAACAGCTCAATTCTGCCACAGCCTAAACCATTTTAGTGTGTCATTACCCCAGGTTTGCTAATTGCTTCTATTTACAACTTCATGCGACTGTGGCCTTTTCTTCCAAAAGGAACCGTGGCATGATTATATAAATTCAATCATTGCCATCTGTCCTCGTTACTTCTTGATTGAATGTATTGATGTTTTGAATAGCTTCTACAGCTCATAATAGTAGACAAGATTTGATCAAAATGGTTCATACTGGAGCTTTCACTGCGGCCGCAGCTTTGTTGTGTGCTTTGCCATCCGTACATGCTGGATTATACCCCAAGAGTTCGGCTGTCTTGTCAATTGATGGCAAGGACTATGATCGAATGATTGCTCAATCTAACTATACTTCTGTAGGTATCACGAACTGGTCAACGATTCCATCCATCTAATATTTCGCAGATCGTCGAATTCTACGCCCCGTGGTGCGGTCATTGCAAGAACCTCCAACCTGCCTATGAGAAGGCTGCCAAGAACCTTGCAGGTCTCGCGAAAGTAGCGGCAGTCAATTGCGACGAAGACTCGAACAAGGCATTCTGCGGAGGTTTTGGAGTACAAGGATTCCCAACTCTCAAGATCGTCAAGCCTGGAAGCAAACCGGGAAAGCCAATCGTGGAAGATTACCAAGGGCCGCGGACTGCGAAGGGAATTGTTGATGCCGTGGTGGAAAAGATACCAAATCTAGTGAAGCGAGTTGCCGATAAGGACCTGGAGAGCTTCTTGGCTGAGGCAAACGATACTGCGAAGGCAATTCTATTCACAGACAAGGGAAAGACGAGCGCAACTTTGAAAGCTCTCGCCATTGACTTCAAAGGCAGTATCAAGGTCGCTCAGATCAGGAATACCGAAAAAGCATCCGTGGAGTTGTTCGGCATTACTAAATTCCCTACACTCATTCTCTTACCAGGTGGAGAAGCGGCAGAAGGAATTGTGTATGATGGGGAAATGAAGAAAGAAGGAATGCTTGCTTTCCTTTCACAAGCTGCCACACCGAATCAAGACCCACCGCCACCAAAGAGCAAAGCTTCCAAGTCCAAGAGTGATAAGAAGGCTTCCTCAAAGGCTAAAGAATCTTTCGAATCGGCCTCAGCATCCCACGCTCAATCCGAGAAACCTGTCACAGCTACAGATGAAACGATAATAAACCAGCCCACTGAATCTCCGTCACCAGAAGTGGATACTGAAAAGCCAATCGTACTTCCACCAGCACCGCCGCTACCTGTATTGACTACTGAGGAAGACCTGAACAAGAACTGTCTGGGACCTCGAACTGGGACGTGTATCCTTGCGTTCCTGTCGGCAGCCACCGGTGAAGTTACTGACATAGCATCCACTTCGTTGGCAGAGATCGCTCACAAGCACCACCTACATCAACGAAAACTGTTCCCATTCTTTGTTGTCCCTAGCGAGAATGCCGGGTCCGCGAAAGTCAAGGAATCCCTTGGACTGAAGGGTGAGGCTGAGGTAGTCGCCTTGAATGGAAGACGAAATTGGTGGAGAGGTTTGCCGAGCAAGGGTGCCGCTTTGGCTGCCGAGGATGTGAGCATTGAAGCCATTGAGAATTGGGTTGATAGCATTAGATTGGGTGAAGGTGAGAAGAAGAAGATTCCGGAAGGTCTGATCCCTGAAGAGCCTGAAGTGGAAGAATCTGCACCAGAACCAAAACCTGCTGATGAACCTATGTTCATCATTGAGGAAATTGATGATGATGATGATTTGGTGCCACCAGCGCCAGAACCAGAAATCAAGCATCAAGAATTGTAGGTATGATTGGGAAGGAGGACGAACCATCTGAAATTAATTTGGGGGTTTGATTTGATGACTGCAGTTTACTACTTCGGATTGCTACTTTTTACATACAAATTCGAGGGTTCATTATCATAAGCAATTGCGTAGTCCAAACATTCTGTGTTAGATACTTTTCAGCCTTCAGTAGTCCAACAGATATATGCTTTACGAGGTCGTTACCTTTCCGTGCCATTTTCTCTAGATCCTAACGCCATAGCAATACCAGGGTATCATCGATTGATGCTCTAATCCCCTCGTACATTCCTTGAGCATTCTGTACTATCTCCCTCTTTGAACCACGGCTACGGTCAGTGGGGATTTCATGATCCCATCCCAGTTAATATCTTTTTCCCTCTACTCCTTATAACTCCGTCCAATATTTCTCTCACTTGCTTACATCCATCTACACCAACAGCCAGCATACCCTCTAATCTTCCCGCTTGGACCCTCGTTTCCATAACCAAGCAAACAACACCGTCACCATCCCCTTCTCCCGTAGTAGCCACTGTCAAGAATGGCAATTCCGTCTCTTCCCCCATGTTCAAGTCTAATAAAGGGTCGGCCTTCTCGTCATTACTTGAATATGACGACGTCGACCCAGCGGTGCATGCGCAGATGTAGGAAGGCATTGGAATACCAGCGTCGATCAAGGCAAGTGTCGAGGCATTTATTAACGCAGAAAGAAGGGAGCCGTCGAGGGAGAGGATGTGCAGACTTAGAAGAATTGTTGAATTCGGCGTTAAGTTTGTGAGGAGATGAGGAGTGAAGGTCGTAGAGATTGTGCTGCTTAGTTCTTGTATGCGCCTGCATTATGTCAGTTCTAGCTGACCTTTAACTTGTAAAAAAATGTAGTAGAAGCGGGGGCGCATCATACTTATCGTTCCTCCCGTATTTCTTCCTATCAACTCCAGCAAAGCCTGCGAAGCTGATCTCGACGCGCACTTCTGCTTTCTCGCCAGAAGAATTGTTTCCTCCCCCACCAATGGATCGAAGTTTGGAGGGATCGCATGGTCCAGTCACTGTGCAAAGAACTTGGGTGTTGCCCATTGAAAGGTAAGACGAGCCATCTGAAGAAGGTTGTGTTGAGATAGATGCAGTAAGACGCCGAAGCTCGTTCCATCTGCGACCATCGAGGCGAAGAAGTGCGAGGGAATAGGTGGATGTGTCGAGAGGCATGATTTTGGAGATGTACGAGATAAATTTAAGGGAGGGCGAGGTGTTTTGGTGCCGTGAAGCTTCCGCGCATATATTGTTTTTGAGACTAAGGCTCTCTCTGGAGCTGGAGGTTCAGTCGAGCGCGATGAGAAAGAATGCGACCTTGGACAATCGGGATTTCCTATAGAGCCTCAAGCTCCATTGATACTGAATTATTTTTGATCTGCGTATGTTCAAGGTTTTGAGATTAGATTAGATTAGATCGTGTGTTAGTCATCCGCCCAGCTTTCCTCAGCTAACACATTTCCACCAGTCAAGGATAAGCTTAAACAAGAGCGGCCAATATCATCATCTACTTTTACTTGACTGTTGTTACAGTCGATGTCATGTTCGTCATATTGAAATAGCTGATACACTCCATCCCATCTCAAACACCCCACGTTCTCACTCTCCCGCTACCATACCTTGTTCCGTTCCCGAAACCTATCTAATTTCTGACATAATACAGATGCAACCTCTTACTTGGATGCATTCCCCTTTTTCGGCGAACACTGTAGAAATCGTGGCATTGTATCCATAGTTTCATCGCGGCTTGTGCGAAGCCTAAATGGCAAGCCGATACTCCCGGCGGCTCGTGGCATACCTGCTCCAGCGCTCGTCTAAGTTTCACCTCCACTCCTTCACGTAAATATAGACATCATGGCGCCGGATCTGCCAAATGCCATCTTGTCATTCGCTTAGATGGAAATTAACCTTCGTATTGCTTACACATGCAGGATACAGCGTCTGTCGATGGATTCATTGTTACCATTTGTGTTACTTCAGCCACTGCCATGCCTAAGTTCCATGGAGCCATGCAGACAAGCGTCTACCTTGGGGTTACTGCCAGTGTGGAAGGCCGTTGATGGCTGGCTATTTCATTCCTCTCTCTCCCATCTGCGAGACTTAGTGAAGTCTTTTACGGCTATTGCTTTCTAAACACCAGATGTCGCGCAGATGGAGGTGTACCACCCGCCGACTCCAAAACCTCAGCTCAATTACGGCGATCAACCGGGTCTGGAAGTAAGGCCATTAGAGCAAAAATCATCATGGCATAGCAGTACTGGCCCCCCCGTGAGAATAGCTGGGTTGTCTGTTGGTGTTTTTTGGGCTGTGTTGGTTGCGCTTTCTGTGATTCTTGCAAGTGGAATCGGTGTAGGTGTCGGTGTTGGACTTGGTGCACAAAAGACGGACTGCAGAACGTAATATTTCCCCTCCTCTTCCTCGCTCTAGTCACTGATTTTCTTCAGAGCTACAAACACCAACGCAAACGCGGAGAATGCAGCAACATCCACTGTGACAACGATACTATTCGCCTCAACTACTTCAGTTCAGACTATCAACCCTTCTGCCACAACGAGCCGATCATCCAATCCCACCGCGTCTCCAGCTCCATACTCCCCTTGTACTGATGACTCTTCATCATTCAATAACTCTATTATTCAACCAACCGACGCCACAGGCAAGGCAATCATTGTCTCTAATTCTGCTCAGGAATTTAGAATTGCATGTAACACCAACTATCCCTCTGGCGCGACTTACGGAAATCCAAACATTCATGATATCATGAAGATCTACATGCCAGACTTCAATTCTTGTATAATGGCTTGCGCAGCATACAACGCGGGGTATAATACAATCTACCAGAACGACGTTGATGTAGCAGGTGGTCTTTGCAGGGCTGTGACCATGGTCATTAACGAAGGAGAGTTTTGTTATTTGAAGAACGGGACGGGGGTTAATAATACTAGTAACAGTGGAGGGGCTGCTGTTAGAAAAGACAGCGCGATCTTGATGTAGATATGTTGAGGTTTTAATCACGTGTTAATGTATATACGAGTATGTCTTCAAAAGCTTGGAATAGGGGTTTCAACTGACGGTAGATAGGCTTCGGGAACGACAATGCAGAAAGCATCTCTAGTCGAGGGGTACAGGTTAATAAAGATTGTATTGTTGATCTTCACTGCTATCACCAGGTCGCAATATCAACGATGACTTGTCTGCCGCAATTATCACCAGTAACCGTCACAAGGAGAATGCGTTCAGTCAGAGTGTTACTGGCTCGACCTCGTGGGTGACTGCGGTCCATGAACGATCATACGTGGCTACCATTGACTTTCCAACAAAGTCGCCCACGCGGAAGCTTTCGTCCTGAGTGGATACATCTTTCATGTTGTTAATTATGGTTCATAGACACCTGTACTTCATATATACTTTGTAATACATCCAGTCGTCTATCTAACATAATATGCTGGCTCTGCTTCAATCAACGCCACCTTCCCACTTGTATCATCCCCAGGCGCGTACCATGTTTCTGTCTTGATGTCGACACTCCTATTCAAACTGCTATGTCCTGGCGGGGGTGATTCTCTTCCATTACTCGAAATTATGGTTGTGAATCCAACAATTTTGAGATCGGGTCTAAGTTGCAGCTCTGTATCGTCTGCTCGTCTCGTTCGCCTCCTGGTACTCAGTCCATCCATCATTCGTGACCCGAGATGGCCGGTTGATCCGCCGAGTGAGCTGTCGGACCAGTCGAGGAAGGATCGCAGGAGGGGCTTGAGGGTTGCTAAACAGCAAGCAATGATTCCTACAGCCATCTCAACTACCGAAAGAATAATGACGTTTCTGCGAGGAAGTTAGTTGAATTTCTCGGCGGGGAACCGTTAGCACTAACTTAATCTCATAGAGGTAGTCGCTGGTGGTAGTGAGATCTTTCAGGAATGGGATTCTGATAATTGTTGAGATACTCGCCCTGGGGTATTCATTAGTTCGGTCCCGAAGCTATTGACTATCATTCCACTTACACCGAACCTAAGGCAAGAGTGAAAGCAACCGCGACTTTGGTTCTTTTCGTAATCTGGAGATCGGCAACTATGAAAGCCGGAATGATTCCCAAAGTCAAGTCGGTCAATACGCTCGTTCCACCATGTCCATACGCTACACCCGCTACAATATTGGGGTCCCAACACACTCCATCCTTGTCCCCCAAAGCCTGTCGCCAATAGAATGATATTGGCCTGCATTGCATCAATAAGATGACGAAGAAGCTAACACTATAAGTTAAGAATAGAGCCATCGAAAGACAGATTGTCCAAATGTGAATCGGTTTGACGGCGATACGAATTAGATAGAGGGCAATCGAAGCTTTGATCAGGGCAACTGTGGGAACATATAGGATTTCCGCAAAGCACCAGAACTGTGCCAGATTTAGCGGATGACAGTGAGAATAAATAATGATAGAACGTACCATAATACCTTGTGAGTACTCGGGGAAAGTTAGATCAACTAAATGCTGTCCAAAGCCCACCGAAACGCCTTTGAGAGTGAGCCCAATGCCAGTGGTGAACAGAATCTGCAACTGTTAGTAAGCTCATCAGTGAGAAAGCATAGGTCTCAGCATACCAAAGAGCAAATAGTGAGAGCATCATCGGCGCCGAAGGCGTGCAGCATAGATATCCGTACATAACATCGTAAACCAACCGAAACCCACGCAAGTACGAAGAATATCAGAGTTACAGCTAGAATCCCGACCTGTTTATCAGGATCTTGCGCCATCACAGTCGAACTCAGCTCCGATTTTGCTGCACGAACTTCATCAGCTCGGCTGACAATCAAGTAGAGCGAAAATAACCAAGACCAAATGTATGGAACAGGATGTGCGATTCACAAATGAAATAATAAGCCGTCCACACGCCGGGATATAACCTGCCGGCAGATTGAAAAGTATATATCCCCGAGCATGCCTTTTTGATGGAGATGATGCACAGACTTCTGTGCCTTAATATCTGAGCCCTATTATACTCCAGAGAATAAATTGATAGCGCTTCGTGGAAGGAAGAAATGACAGCGGAACTTAACCCTAAGCATCCGTACATCGGGAGCATTATGGTCACTAGCATGACCGTATTTGGAAATGTTCACGAGGATCCATCATTCCAGAACAGCATCTGTCGTTATCTTCAGCCAAATTGGAAAATGGGGCCTAAAGTAATTCCGCTAGCGACTTTTGTTACACAAGGTTATTCCACGGCATTGTTGCGGGAAAGTTGGTGGTGGAAAAGAGCTTGTACCTGGAAGCCACGCGATGTGCCCCATAAAACGTTGGTACCCACGGGTTCGCTTGAAGGCCGGCCGCTGTCAAAAGTGGTGGCCATTCGAAACGCATCTGTCGCAGACTCGCAGGTAACGCAGCGTAGCTTGATGTGATAGAAATGTAGAATTCTGATTCTAGGGGTCGTTTAGCCGAATAGAACTGCGGACTTCGACACTTTCAAGGGAGTATCCTGGCTTGGATAGACGTTTTGTGTCATTCCATTTAAGATATCGGCAAGTGACTGCGGTGGAGACAGCCTAAGTGGGTATTTGTGGCCAATCAACATCCTATGTACGATTAAGGAGAACGCATCCACAATATGAACGAGATCTGGAGGTAAAGAAAGAAGAAATTCGGTGATTATAAAAGATCAAGTACGAAGTAACAGAGATAAGCAAAGTAAAATCGTGTAACGCGGTCCCCGGGACTCGGACTGACTCAGGTTCCCAACAAACGGTGTTTTGCCAAATTGCTTATATTACCATCATCTCAATGAGGAGTAGACTTTTCCAAAGGAGCCGCGTCATGCTAAATGGAATTATGGAAATGATTGTTTGGTACATAAGTGGGTCTCGAATAGTGGCCTTTCTCAAGAAACGTGCAAGAGAACCTTATGAACAGTCGGCCAGCATGCTGCATTGGTAGTGTAATCGTGTAATGATCATGTCTGGAAGTAGATTTATTGCCAAAGTGCATACGCCGTCTCGAGGGCCGTATGATATCAAAAGAAATCATGCGTCAGTAAAACAGCCAATGAGACAAGGTGCTGAGAAAAGAAAAACCTTCTCCCCGTTCCTACATTGATCCTAGCGTTGATCATTCAAGATCTTTCTCCCATTGTTGAACCGTATCCACCTACGCCATGCCCCATCAATTGGAAACGTAGAACTTGATCATGGACATCTATGAGGAAGTTGATCAACATATGTAGCACATATCTCCTTCATCGTGTAGTTCCCCTCGAGCTATGTCTTCTTCCCCGGGGGCCGGGACAAGACCCCTGACATTATGTGAGTTAGCGTCGATTCGAGGCTCCATATGCCTTAAAATGGTTTCGACTGAGAGCTTCTAGGGCCTACTCACGACAAGTAATGATAATTCCATCGAGAGTGTTTTTTTACCCTTCTGTATAGCATGGTTAACAATTGATGAAGAACGCGAGCTTGCTGCTTGTCGAATGTCCAAGAGGAGAAAATAATAAACAATCGAAGCTGGTCAGTGGATAAGTGTTTCCTTCCGGAAAGCATACGTACGGATGATACGAACCGTTGCAGGAAGTTGAAAATTTCAAAAGAAAACCCGAGAAGCAACGGTCACTTTGTAGTCTGGTATGGTTATCCCTGGTTGTCGAATCGCGATCAGACAGACCTAGAACCACTACTGTATCATATCCTTTTTAAGCGTGGGGATTTAGGTCAACTATAACGATTAGATGTCGTCGTATCTTTCAATTGAAGGAATATGTGCGGTAGATCGATTGCTTCGCGACTTGGTGGACTAAGACGGCCAGATTTCACGAAAGCAAGGACCTCGATCAGACCTACATATCCACAAAACCCACTTGACCCAACCTTAAGCCAGTGTTACTGCTTCGTACTTCGTACAACTTTCCAGTTTGATGCCCAGTGTATGTATGTGGAAACAGAGGGAGAAAATGACGCCTGTTCCCTAGAGCAGAACAGCCTCGATTTGCGGTTAAACAACGGGCTCTGTCTTGTGCGTGAACGTCTATCCGTCGCATTTGATACTTGTTAACGTTCAGGTTGACCAAGTATGGTCAAGCAGGGCATCGCTTTGGGTAATAGCGAAATATTGAAATACGAAGGGAGAAGAGTAGGTATGAGGCAAGACGTGACCGGTGTCAGGAGAAAGTGTAAGTAGGCACTTGTTAACCAAGACTTCGTTGACATCAAATGCCCTTGATCTCCTGAATCTTCGGGCTAGGCAGGCGATGACGTGTAAGGATTGCTTCGCACTTGCTGTAAGAAATCCAATGGCCAAGTATTGCGGGCAGAATAAAGAGGAAGCGCGTCGTGACTCGTGAACCGGGGCTCGTTGACGACAGCTGTTGTTGAGAGAAACCAAACTATTTGGGAGTATTGGTGATGATGTGTAACAGTGTTGACTTTGGTAGTAACTGTATGTTCCGCGTTCTTCCTAAGTCTTATATACCTTCCAGCAGTAAACCAACGAAGCGTAATTGGCATTGTCGAGGATAAATTGCAGCCTGTGGCTTGCCGTAGAATTATCTGGCAGCGGTGGCTTGTGGCTGAAGTTTTAGACTTCATCACCAAACGCAACTTCGACAGGATTTCGGATCTGAGTTGGCCACAAATGCTGACAGCATTTACTATTCTTTTCCTCTTGGCACTCACATTATCGCGATAATCAATAAAAATATCTCTCAGTATCAATGGAGAAGAAGAGCGCATCTCGTGAAACTATTGTTGTCATCATCCATCAGGCAGCGGAAATTGAGGAGTAATTTTTTACACGCGCAAAATCCAGATATTGGTTGGTGCTTTGCGCTCAGTCAGGTGTAGGTACGTCTCGAGCAAAGACAACCTGCAAAGGAGTAGGTATTGATGTCGGTGACGTCCTCGTCGCACAAATGCTAGAGGCGTAGAGACACTCTTGTGCGATGGTTATCCAACAGTGTAACTTGGATCGATCGAAAGAAATCTGGGGGACGTTGGGGCGTGCTTACATGCAGAAAGTCCTTAAACGTAAGTCTCACTTTTGGAGGGTCACATTTGGCTTACTATGAGACCTTGGATGGTACTGCGGCGCCAGAACAGTAATGAGTACAGAGCTCTAAGTTAGAAGAGGCCGTTCTGGATTAGCACATTGAGGAATCCTCCCATTGAAGTGGAAATGTTCGAAAACTTGTGTGTAGTCACACTATGGGATATAAAACTTTTCTTGATACATGAGAAATAGGGGCTATGAGGATGGTATGCCGACATTGCATCCCTCTTCACACAATTTTGGGGAAATGCCTGAGATTTCATCGATTTCATTTTCCAGATGGTGAAGGGAACAGCCCCTCCTCAAAATCAACCATCAAGCATTCCTCCAGCTTTGGCCAGTGCACAAAATATGGAAAGGATCTCTAGTCTCGAATTAATATGCAGACGAATTCTGCAGAGCTCTACTTCGCCAGCCGGTCAGCTTCCAGGAAGAAGCTTCATGGAGGAAAATATTCCAGTTGTTTTAAATCACCGTTTCCGCAAAATTGCACCAAATATTTCCTTTTCTCTGTTACTTGCCCGCGGCTTGATTTTCACATACTAACTTCTCATGCAGAAAATGTCCTCGCTCTTACATGAACAGGTGCGCCATCTTTAGGATGCGATGTTGCATTCCCTGTGATGTACAATCTCTCACCTTCAACTAAGTGGGGCTTCGCCTTCTTGCCTTGCTGTGAAAGCATCAGATCCCATTCTTCCCACGCTGGCTCGATATCAAATCTGCGAGTTGCAAGTGCAAGTACCAACTTGAGCTCTGCATAAGCCAAGACTTGGCCAATGCATCGTCTCTGACCAAGTTGAAATCCCCGCCATGCATTAGGTGGCGGGTATAATGGATCTGTGTCCGCAACCAGATATCTCTCGGGAATAAACTCATGCGGTTTTGGGAAGATGTTTGGATCGGTGTGTATAGTACGAGGACTGTCGAGTAGGTCAAACCCTGCGGAGGGCCAATATTCTGGCCACCTCTCATCAAACCCTGTGATGTGGAAATTAAAGTTTTGGTGTCCTTCTCGGATAGTTGTAGTAGCAGGGCTGAGGCGAATCGTTTCTTTGATAACTGCTGTTGTGTACGGCAGTTTGTTCAGAAGTTCCGGCTCTTCACGAATGGCTTTCGCGGCTGCCTCAGGATTAGTCCCAAATACCGAATCGTGCTCGGCGCGGAGTTTCATCAGGCTTTCAGGGCTGCGATGAAGATACTCAAAAAGCCAGGGGATTGTCGAGGTCGGGGCATCATCACTGGCGAAAAAACAGATCATTAATTGATAGAACACCGCGTTGATGAAGGATTCGTCGCAAGAAGCTTGAACCTTATCGATCCATACGTTCTGACGGGTTTCCTTGGCTGCTGCTTCTACGATAGTTTCCGCCTCACTGCTGCTGGCACGTTTGAAGCTTTCCAGTATGAACGGGCGTAACCACTCAAGCATTTCGTCTCTCTTTTTAGTTAGGTATCCTTTCGACATTGGAGTCCATCTCCATAGAACTTTCAATGGGTTTAAGGTGATTTCCATTCGAGTAAGTTGTGCGCGAAAGAGTGAGCTGAACAGTTCCGGACTGGCTGATTGAGTGTTTAGTCGTTTGCCACTAGAGATATGGATCATTAGGTGGCCCAGATTTAACGATGAAGACTATACATACATGACAACCCTGCCTGTTATATCGAAGATCAATTCTGCAGAAACGTTTTCGAAAGGGAAAACTTGGCCCCATGTGTTGCCATCACCGCATCGATCTTCGAGTCTGCGAGTGAACGTTTCGACCTCCTCACATATAGCAGGCACTAGAGCAGCTATGTTTGCTGCACCAAACGTAGGGTTGAATGTGGTTCGCCAAAATCGCCATTCGTTACCGCTAAGACTGCCGAAATCTTTCCCTTTCGTGAGCGGGATAAGGTAGTCTCCTTCCATGTGCGACTTTGGCAGATTCATCTTGTCGAATACCATTTGATTCGAGGTAGATACGTCAATAGAAATTGCCAAGGGCTCTGCGATAGGCCACAGATCCAGGTAAATGATGGGAGGCCGACGGTTCTCCCTAGGATAAAACTTTTGCCAGTTGTTTGCAATATACAACCCTAAGGTTTGTGTGAGGTTCGCATCCATAGCCCATTCTCGATGAAAAGTCAAGACTACAGGTAGATGACCAAGAAGATAGGAGTATCGCGGTATCGGCTGGTTGGTAATTAGCAAAATGCTTCAACCACCAGAGGTGTCCAAAAAGAGATGTCTAGAGATTGAGGGTTGGTATCCGTTGAGATTATCCTACATACAATTCCTTTCCTTCCCAAGACGATGAACTTCTTTCGTGCTTTGACGAGGCACAAGAAGAACCAAGACAAAGCTAGGGCCACGAAGAAGCCCGATATCTGCAGCAGTTTCCAAGTCCTGTCCAAATTCGAGGAAGCCCAACCGTCAGCATCTTGCGTTGACCTCGAAACAGAGTACGGAAAATTGTAATGCCAGTTCATGATGATGATAATTCTAGGAAAATGGTAGCGGGGGATTGCTGTGCTTGTATGCAAGTAGGTGAAGTATTCTATAGTAGAGACGAGACTGAAAGCCCCTATCTGCTGTTTTTTGGTATCGGCGCTTACAATTTAAGAGGCAGGATTACATATTTCAACCCAAAAACCCTGTCAGACCCCCACCCTCTGAGTTTTCCCTCCATTTGTCCTCCTCACTTTCCCGGAACATACTACGATATTGTCTACAATGTTATCGAACCCCGCTGGCATACCATCTTCAGCCAGCCTTCGTTTTTTGACTATCCGCATGAACTCTCAAGGTAGCTTTCACAAATGCGCGAACGTCACATTCGTATAGTCACATTCGTATAAATCCACAATTTAAAGTTCAAGAGCCTTGTATTCAGCACCCAAGATCCGATCATGTGCGCAGGTAGAAATCGGAACTTCGTGGAAAAATAGAATTGGGATGTGAAGGACTAATACAGTGGGTGTATGCTGCCTCAGCAATACACCTGGTCGTTGCTCGATAATGAGTTGTATTAATTTTCGCCCACTCTCTAACCTCCTTAATTGAGACCATTTCCTTGCTAACGTGAGTTAGGGCTAAATCATTCGGTTAGTTATACATCGAAATACATGCCAATTACTTAGAGGTTCGTCTTTCCGGGAGTACCCGGCTATGTTCCCCGGAAAAATGTAAATAAGACCTCTATGCAATAGTACCATGTCAGTATGCGTCTTGTCTTCTCTGCATATACGCGTCTTTGCCAAGAAAATGCTGACATGCAGCTCGATAACTTCAGTCAGTCAGCCAGAATTTCTGTAACCATCTGTGATATGTAGCTGAAAAACATTGGGCGCAGCTTCCGAATTGCTAGATAGCTGAATCGTAGCATCTTGAACTTTGAGAGTGTGGATGATTTCAGTGCATGACTCAGGAGAATACATGCACTAGCAGTGTATCATTCGTCGTGGACATGAGAGAGAAGCGGGAAGGTGCTGCAAAGTCTCGACGGTGACCCCAGACAGATGTGCTACTGGCTCATTTGTTGGAATATCATCAACTGCGCCGACGGTAGTGCGATAAGCCCCGAAGGTAGCGCAGCTGTTAGTCGGGCCGGCTCGAATCACTACCAACACTGCATGTACATGTTCGTATCGTCGTTTCCCAATATTGAAGAACTTCACGGCAAATATCATCGCAGTACATCAAGACCCTTTCTGGTAACCCCCTTTGACCCCTTCGGCAGATGGGGACCGATTTTCTCGGCGATTATCAATCCGGCGAGACCGAAGAAGATCAAGTCGATCAACAAGCTGAACGTATCTGAGAAAATTGTATTCAGCTATTTATACATGTTGATCATGGCAGGAAGCAATATGAATACTTTCCTATATCACTACGCTCTGAGTTTCAATACCTTCGCTACAAGTTCATACGCATAACCTGAAAATATTTAACAATGACTGTCTTAGTTGAGACACCAATATCGGCAGTTTGTCGTTCAATCGATACAACCAAAACTCCTCTTAACTTCTCTCGTTTCCCAGCGGCAATCAGCATCGCCAATGACGAGGTTGAGCAGACATTAAGGGAACTTGGCGAAAAGGCAACAGAGCCCGGAACACGCGTGCGCCGTCGTGTTCAGATTCGACATACCTGCCCTACTGGTGATCCATTCGGCATCTGTCATGCTTCCGCATTTCCAGAAAGACTCGTCCTATTGGGGAGTATCGTTGAAATCATGTGGGTTCACGATGGTATGGTCATTCCAATTTCGCTTTACAAGAGACTGAGATTGACTGACTCCAACACAGATATCACCGAGGAAGTCGATCTGAAGACGGCAACCGAACAGCATGAGCTGCTTAAGAAGGTGCTCACTGTTAACATTGACCCTGATACCTTTGAATTTCAAAACGAAAGACAGGTTTTGCTTGCCAATATTCTGCAGAAGGCGATTCAGATAGATCCTGAGGCCGCTCCGACGATGGTTCAGACTTTACGAGACTACCTTGAGACATTCGACAGTCGAGATGATGACTTTGATAAGATGTCAGACTACATCCCGTACCGGATTATAAATTGTGGCTACTGGTAAGTAACTATCCTCGCCCAGTCGCTATTCACTAACTAACCCAGTGCCAGGATTTCATCCTACTTCATTCGCTGGGGCATGGGAACTGTCATGTCAGAAGAAGACTACGAATCCATTCGCGAATATGATATCGCCATGGGCAACATCTTAGGTCTGACAAATGACTACTTCAGCTGGCATGTTGAGCAAAACCAGCCTACCGATCGTATCAGGAACGCGGTCAGGGTTCTAATGAAGCAACATAACATCCCAGCAGAAGTTGCCCAGAAGCTTCTTCTAGGAATCATCATCGAAGAAGAGAGCAAGGCTGTAAAGCTGCGTGAGGAACGACTCAAAACCTATGCTTCCAAAACGGTTTTACAGTACATCGAAGCTATTGAGTTGTATGTTGGGGGAAGTTGCTATTGGCACTCAACAGCACCAAGATATCAAAGATTCGAGTGAGCCGAGTCGATGATACACCGGAAAATGATATAGCTCATGTACTGCTTAAACAATAGAATTAGAATGTTGCGCACAATCAATCAATTTCTCAGATCTGCGAACTCCCGAGTACCCCGTAAGATTACTTGATGGAGTCACAAGAGCAAGCTAGATGGGCCTGAAGCGCTGGAATTGGTTTTGTTTTTTATGCACACGCTTCATGACCTCTCTCGTGTCTTTAGCAACTAGCTATTTATTCCAGACGATTCCATTGATTCTCAACATAGATCTATCCACTCTTGCTCCGCATGATATGAGATCACGCGGGAGACGGTTGGGGCTTTCATCTTCCAAGCCACTTCACAGAGTTGGAAGAGTGTTGTTCGGTAATGTACCGAAACCTGAAGGGTATATGTACTTGCCGGCAGAAATCGCAGATGCAATAGTAGCATTTGGTGTCGTATACTTCTTTATATCTAACCCTTGAGATGAACCAACAGCTGTATCAATAAGTCCGCTTACAATGTTTCCAAAAAGGACGGATCCAGCACTGTTCAGATGCGTAAAGTCGGTGGATACCAAGTTGTAGGTTGCCGCCTTCGTCGCTCCAATTGCATTAACATAGTTAGTCGATGCTCGGTTGAGATCAATGTATAGTGACCCTACTGCTTTCGCGGCTACTATCGTGGCGTTGACTTGTGGAGCAAGATCTTCTTTCACCACTCCAGAGCTATTGAAACTGCGCCGGGTCAACGAGGTCACGAGGATCTGGCAGATAAGTTAGCATGGAAATACATACACGCAGAACGAATAGCTTACTGGGTTGCCTCCTGCTGCCACTACATCTTTAGCCATTTTCTCCAGATTCGCAGTGAATTGAGCGACAGAGATGTTGGCTGTGGCTTTTTGATCATTGTGACCAAACTATGAGGTCAGTCCTGGGCTAAACTGAGCATCGCGTGATCTTCCATACCTGAATGGTAACAAATGGTGTGTATGATGCCTTGTACTTCGTGACCGAAGCCAAGACTTTTGCCCAGTCTCCACCGTTAACAAAGGACACGGTAGTTGCACCATTATGTCCATAGTTAATACCAACAGCACCATCGTGTAGTGTAGTTAGGAACCCATTCCCCCAACCTCCACCTCCTGAGGATTGGACAGCCGTTGTGGAGTCACCCGCGAGGAAGAATGCTGGCGGTCCAGAGACATTGATGAGTTTTCGAGAGGAGTGCGGGATGTATGAGGCGGTGGTGATGGAGATCGAACAGATAAACAGGAAGAGTTTGCGGATCATGATGATGGTTGTGAAGATGCTTGGGCTATGGATGAGACTGAGGATTCATCATTCATTTTATAGGCTTGCCATCGTGTCCTGGAGACCTTCCCCCATACAGATCAATCCTGCACCTCGACTAGAGAGATCTCAAGTCGGAGATACATTCTGTGAGACTCTTCAGGCTCAATGTCATAGAAGAGTAGATGTTTTTTTGATTGGATGGAAAATTTAAGCCGTTGGACCGGCGAAATGATTGACCGAGCAGATTTGTGAAAAGGGTAGATCCTTTCGGCCGCGGGGCAAGTCTGTATATACCCCGCATATGTAGATGTTTCCATGATGCAACAGACTCTACTAAGATAGACATTACGCAGCTCACTTCTCCTTGTGTGGGACAACGATGTGTACCAAGGTTTGAAAAGGAAATGTGGTTACATAGAATTGGAATATGATCGACTTTCAATATCCTCTGTCTAACGTAAAAGCTTAATCTGATCAGTGTGCCGAGTTTGATAATCTTTGCGGCTGTATCCCAGAGATGAGATGAAGATTTGGATATTGAAATAAAGAAAGTAACAAATTTCATAAGCTGGTCCCAGAAACCCTCCTATGGCAGATGTGCATAAACCCCTGGCTCACTCTGATCTAGTCTCGGTCGAAGGGTCTTCGCTGGTGCTCTCATCATCACTACATGTGGTAGATGTCCTGGGGCGTTTAGCTGCTGCAGGCGAGAATGATGCACGGCGTTGGAATAATGGCTGGGAGGTAGCTGATATTTGTGTGTCTAAGCCAGTAGTTGTAACAGTAGCGGATCGCTTAGGTGTAAAAGAACCGGAACTCCCGGGTATAGGTATTGTTCGCCAACCGCGACAGGGTCCAGATTTCTGACTCTCTAGGGATTCTCGGCCTCGGAACCTTCGGTAGTAAAGGCAATAGATATTTTAAGGTTACCTCGCCTAGAATGATAGCGTATGATGCCCAAGGCTCCACCACATTGTACCTCCGCTCTTCCTCGATAAAGTTCAGGCGCTGCTCTATCCAAGAACGGTCCAAGTAATCAGTGTTTTGTTTAAATTGAATAGGTCCTGTGTTTCCTTCAACACCGTGCATTTCATCAAGACAGTATCTTAGACCTTCAGTTCTATCCGAGTTCCGGTAACAACTTGAAGCTAGTTGTGGAAATGTGGATCTGAGGGTATTCCGAAGGAATACGATTCCGACGGCTACATGCTGCCGACGGGTGCTCCACCGACGTCTCAGTGACCAATAGGCCTATTTTGGATGATTCTTATCTCTCTTTTTGAGGATATAAACCCTGGGATTTCCGCTGTAATTAGTTCTTTAGATAGATCCAAATCAATGCATTTTCAGTTCAGAATCTTACACTAGTCGATCATCTGGCCGAATTAAAATCGTTAAAAAGGAGGATGATGCCTTTTTAGCGATCACCAATGCGGTTTGTATTAGAGTTACACAGGGAGGACAGTGAATGTAAGCCGTTGCAACCGGTAGCACTTCATCCAAGTATTCCTGTTGGTAAACAGACAGAGGGCCATCCTCCTTTTGTAAAAGGTTCCCTACCAAAGCTAGGCTGCGAACCTACCCACTAGGTGGGTTGGGTACCCGCCGGGTTGGGGCACCCATGGGTACCCGGTGGGTGGGTTGAAGGGCATATTTACTACCCATTGGCTGTCACGGACCCTATTCTGGCCTGTGCCATCCCTGATTGGGTGGGTTGGAAAACCCACCCATGGGTACCCATTTGGCAGTCTAACCAAAGAAGATCCATCTATCAAGG
This sequence comes from Rutstroemia sp. NJR-2017a BVV2, assembly GCA_002946415.1. Lineage (NCBI taxonomy): Eukaryota > Fungi > Ascomycota > Leotiomycetes > Helotiales > Rutstroemiaceae > Rutstroemia > Rutstroemia sp. NJR-2017a BVV2. The sequence continues at coordinate 711,910 of NJPS01000013.1, read as the reverse complement.
ACTTGAGCCTGGATTTGATATCGATAAACTTTAGAACAAGCTGCCAAAGAGCATTTCCGCTTGATGCATAGTCGGAAGCAATATTAAAAGAATAATTGTTGAAGGTGCCCAACGACTCAGTCCCTAGTTCCGCCATCCGACATGATTCGCTTGATTTAGACCTTTGACACTCACCAGTGAGAACTATTACTTTCTTACAATTGATGAGATGGGCGAAGAGTGATTCTAAAGTAATTAGTTAGGCTGCAGATATTGTAGGAGAAAATATACATACCTATATCACCTTCAGAAGAAGGTCTATCCGTCTGAGAATGATTATTCAGACTGCCGATATTGGAATTTTCGACGACGCTAGGGGCTTCATCAGGGCTTCGTTGATCAACGGTGCCCACTTCGGAAGCTGCAATAACGGACTTGGTGGCCTCTGAATATGCACCATAAGAACCCTCGGATGCAGCATCTAGGAACCTGAGTTGTGAAAAATCCTCAATGAGTCCAATGTCGGCCAAGATTATGTCGTCCTAAGTCTTTCTACCTATGTTCATAATCTAATACAAACCGTCGATCAGATCTTTCAAATCATTGATAAGTTATCCAAATTTTGGCTGTTCATATATGGCCCATTTTGCTCGGGAAGCAAGTGTAGGTCTGAAGCCATTGGATGCATGACGAATGCGGAATCGTGCGTATGCGACCTTGAATAGATTCATGCTATTCGAACTTAAGCATTCGATAGATCTGTTCTGTGGCATGTCTGCATTCCTTAATCCATAAGATCGGAGTTTCTCGGAATCAGTCAGGAGCCCCTCAATGCTTTTCAAACATCTCTGGACCACCTCAAGGGTCTCCTGATCGTCGAGCAAGTTGTTGCGTGATTTTCGTCTAGAATTGCGATGCTGTTGCCTCAAGCTAGTAGCCTAGTCTTTTCGATATCGAGTTTGACAAGTAGAATTGCGTAGTCCTCCTTGAAGCGTTGTCTAGCTTTAAAGTAATGAAAAGCATCGATGCAAGAGCTGAAAAGGCCCGCAACGGCCAAAATTACTCCAATCGGTTCGGCGGCCATGGTTGTACTCGTCCACAGTGATGAATCAAATAATAAATGCCAGTGTAGATGTGGATGATACAACGTCCTTGGAAATGCTGAACCAAAAACAGAAATGAGAAACAGTAAAAGAAGTAGGCGGCAATCCTTAAAGTCCTGTAATTGATGAGACTGCGTTACACAACCGTGGAGGCTGCGTGTATGTTTCGTTGAGCCACCACCACACCCACCACAGTCCGACGCCAGCCCCTTGAATTGAAGCATATGCATCATTGCAGGATGTATTAACACACCTAGACATATAAAATTTTAATTCCTGAGGCAATCATGATGCAGCCCGTCAAAATATTCGTTACCGTTTGGCAAAATGATTAACCAACATGTTGAGGAATAAGAACCAATGGGACTCTGGAGGTATTGACGGAACCCGACATGAGTCACATGACTCAGCCACCCATTATCATGTAGTCTCCTCCACGTTAGCCCACTTTCTACCTGCTCGATGCTTATAATTCCGCCGCGCTTCTTTTCTCCTTGGTTCTTCATGAAGCCGTGATCCTTCGTCAATCTGTCTCAATTGCTGTCTTATCTATATAGTTTAAACTTCAAGCACCTCGCCACGAGCGACGTATAGTACAATCATGGCGGATTGCCTGAGTAAGAACCTGCCGGCATTCGCAGATGAAGACCTTTGCGATATATGTCGAGAGGTGAATTTTGCTGGAATGTTCTCCGATACAGACGATGAGCGGTTATATAATTGTTATGGGGCAGACCTAGAACCCAAAAGACAGGTTCCTCGAACTTGGCAACACATCTCAAGACACCAAAACAAATGCTCGTTTTGTCGGCTAACATATCAACAACTTCAACATCATATCGCTGCACGTGGTGAGACAATAGCTGGTTTAAGTCGTCTCCCAAGATATCAGTTGTCCAAGTGAACTCGGCTTGGGTGAGTGGCACCGAACATGCGTCCCCTAAGTATATCGGATTCCACAACGGAAAATATTCTGAGTGCCATGAGCGAGATGACCGTCTGGAACACAAGAGACTTCTTATCCGGGGTCTCCAGCTTTCGGCAACACGCACCTCTGGCCTAGAGGAGAGCTGGCTTAAATGGATTCAATTAGGTACTGAAGGACGTTACAATTCCATCGAACATATGTCTAGAGGACAGGCACGGATCGCTGAACGCTTGTCTATCGGGCGGGCTATTGGCAGGCGGTCTGTAATTCGAGAGCATATCGACTCTGACCTCTGTAGCCGATGGCTCCAGCTTTGTAACAACGAGCATAAGGAGTGTCGGGTCCACATAAACATGCCAGCGGAAGCAAATAGAGGACCAAGGCGGCTCATTGATGTTGTGGAAGGACGGCTGATAATGACAACTTCGAAGGCGAAGGAAGGAGGATACGCAGCGTTAAGCTATGTCTGGGGTTGTAAACCAGATTTGTGGCTCGAGAACAAGACCAAAGAATATCTCCAGACACCTGGCAGCATAGTACCTACCAATGGACGAATCTCTCGAACGATCAGAGAAGCCCTTGTGTTTTGCCGAAAGATAAAGATACCCTACATATGGGTGGATAGTTTCTGCATCATCCAGGATGATACAGCAGATCAGGCAGAAGAAATTCCTCGAATGTTCGAAATCTATTCACAGGCAACCACTACTCTCGTTGCTATCAGTTGCTCCAGCTCTGGTGACCCGCTTCCCGGAGTTACGCCAAACACTCGCCTTTGGCATCAGTACCGTGGGAAGGTGAAAGGATTGGAGCTCATAAGTTGTTATCCTGCACTTGTCACAGAAATCGAGCAGTCAACGTGGTAAGTTTATAGTTGAACTCATTTTCAAGCCTCAACTTAAATGCTGCTAGTTGATACTAACATCTGCGTTGCAGGGTCAATCGCGGATGGACCCTTCAGGAAGCTGCTTTCTCCAAAAGTCTCCTTTTCTTCAACCGAACACAAGTTATCTTTCTCTGCAGAGAGTCCATGTTCTGTGAAGATACTGTATGGGAAGGATCGAATATCAAGGCCAAGTCGGAAGTGGCAAATGTTCTCACACACGAAGCCAAGAAGTTAATGAATGTTATGCTCCTTGATTATCAAGGGAGGTATTCAGCGTCGAACTTTTTCTTCGTCATTCAGGAGTTCACTAGATGCCGGTTGACGAAAGACTTTGATGCACTGAATGCCATTTCCTCTATCTTCCAATGGAGATCGAAAAGCAAAGAAGAGGAGTCCCGATGTCTCTTTGGCATGCCTGAAAAGCAATTCGGCGCTGCACCTCGCTGGATGCCCACGGAAGGCCACATGCTTGGACCTCTATCTCGGCGAAAGATGTTCCCAAGCTGGAGCTGGGCGGGATGGAAAGGTCCTGTTGTTTGGGAGCTTCGCCATGAAAGGGACATGGTTCGCGTCTCTGACTGGGGGCCATCTGGGATCATCGAAACTACTAAGCTAGATGAAGAGTTATATAAAAAGACAGGCCAGATAATTTCCCCAGTTCGGCAACATCCACAACCTGGGCAGCCCATGCTGTCTCTACCGACCGAGACTGGGGTCCTTCAATTCTGGACAAGTGCCGCTCTTATTCGAGTTGGTACCCAGAATACGAGAGACTACCGTTATAATGGCCTGCCAACATTCGATATGACGAGATCAAAAGGGTTTCCATTCTTCGGCCAGCCAAAATTCGTAAGGGTATCATACAGGGAGCCATACGTTCGTAGTAGGTACTGTCTACAATGTGACTCGTACTGGCGTTTAAAATAGCTAGATCAACTCGAGTTCATAGTCATCGCGGCAAGCCGCTTAAAACGACCCGACCCTCCAATGTATAGCGCCGACTCGACCAAGTGGTGCGGCACTCCTCAGTTGAGGGCAAAACGAGAAGGCGATTTGACTGATGACTATAAAAGTATGTACACGAATTGGGAAACCCATATGCAAGATCGAGTAGCTCTGGACTTGATGTGCATTCAGTGGGTGGATGGAATAGCGGAACGCGTACAAGTATGCCATTCGTGGCTACTAGATGATTGGCTTGAGATGAAACCAGTAGAGAAGTTTATAAAGCTTAAGTAAGAAAGATTAAGAAAGTCGGACGCTGTATTCTTCTGGTGAACTTTTCTGGTTACGGGAAACGTGCGATCCTGGAATCCAGAGGTTAGCTTCGCGTTCAACGAGTTCTTGAAGCAGATAACGAGACTTCCTGGTCATTTTTGAGACGAGAGCACACGGTAAATCCATGCTGTAGGCGAATTTTGTGATATCGACACCATTGACGATATACCGGGGACGCGAAGCACGTTCGAAAGAGTTTCTATATCGGCAATTCGATACCAGAGGTGAGTACTATATACCTTGTCGAACAGTTCGCAATTTTCGCCGCACTCGGACCTCAAGAAAGAGCCGATCATCTCTTATCCTCTCACCCGCTTAAGTTTGGGGAAGTGTTATCGCTGCTGGTGAGTTTGCGAGCGTACTGGAATGGATAGAGGTTATCTTGGAAGCCAGTAAATGTTTGGATTTCCGCGCTCATAGGGCTCAACACACTGTTGGGCTTGCCTTCCCAAATCTGATCAACCGAATTACTTTATATCAACATCTAACATCCTCCCAATACATCGCCACTGGAGACGAAGGCGAAAAAGAATAATGATTTCACGTATTGACAATTAAGATTTTGGGGAGCGATGGAGACATTCGATGCTTGGTTCGAGGACAAAACAGATTCCTAGGATGAACAATTATTACAACTCTTTACACGGAACAAATTTGAGGTGAAGACGGACCTTCAAACATGTCCGGAAGGCTTTTAAACGATTATAGATAATAACGGAAGTCTGGGTTTTCCCAATCGGTGTAAACAATTCTTTCCGCAGTGAGGTCAAGATCACCCACGTCATCGACATGCTTTGGCTCAGGGTCGATGTAGACACCCTGCTGCTTGTCCCGACGTCTGTTTTCCCAATCCATATATTGCCTCAATACTATAGCAATAGCTATGGAGACGCACATGCAGGCAATGCAGCCATTGTAGGCAGTCTGCTCATGAACTTCATCAGTATATGGCCCACCTGTTTTTGGAGAAGGAATCTTACCGGATAGCTTGGTGCCTCTGCACTCTTGAACAGTTGTGGTCCACCGATATTACCCGCACAATAGGATATGAAAAACATTGCATTGACAGTCGCCTTCTTCGTGAAACCCGCGGTGTTGCTGGCGATGAGACTAAGCATAAGCGGGAATGCGGACGAAAACAAAATCATCATCCAATATCCGAAGAGACGACCGATCTTGTTTTCCGTGGGGAGTTCCTTGACCAGGAGAATACCCAAGAGCGCAAAAATGTATCCAATGATGATAATAATGATGCGGGATTTACGAATTCTTGAGGCGGAATATGTTGCGACGAGGACGGAGGCTATTTGGAACCCTCCCGAAGGCATACCGAGGAGGATGGTATCGAATTCATTGTAGCCGAAGGACTTGACGATGAGGGATCCGAACTGAGGGCTGTTATTTTAAAAACTGTGGTTTACAGTTTTAGGGGATAACTGACGTTGCTAATTACTCCATTCGTAATGGAAGCCACACCAATGAGGAGGGCAATGAGCCAGGATTTGGGATCCTTGAGTGCTTCGCAGAATTGGGCATGAGACCACTCGTTGTTCTTGAAACTGTGCTGTATCTTTTGAGGACGTCGGTCGGCAATCATGCGCTCCCGGGGGTTCAGAAACCGTGCAGTAAGAGGTGTATCTGGAAGCAGGAAGAAGAGGAGAATGCCCCAGAATAAAGTGATCAAGCCAAAGATGATGAAAAGCCACTGTTTAAAAACCATCAGTTATTTGTACGCTGAGCCCAGTGAAATCTCGAACGGATATATGCTGGATCTGAGAAGTATTACTCACTCTCCAAGTGGCGAAGCTTCCAGTGATATGCGCAATTCCGTACGCAAGAAGGCCTCCGAATGTGTTGGCAATGCCATTCCCCAAGAACCAAATTCCGTGTCTCCATGCATGTTCTGAGGGTTTATACCAGATTCCTGTTAGGAGTGAAAATCCGGGGCTGACTGTGCTCTCCGCCATGCCCAGCAAAATACGAAGAACGCAGAGTCCGGCAAAACTTTGTCCAGCGCCATGGCAGCCGAGGATGACCGCCCATATAATACTGAACGGGATCAGAATAATGCAAGTATTTATCGATGGATGAGGTGTAAAGACTTACATTGAGACGGAAAGGAACTTGGCGAGGGGTAGCTTGACAAATCCCAAAGATGCGGGGTAGTTGGCAACGAGATAGCCGAAGTAAAAGACGCTGCTCAACCACGAATATTGTTGGCCAACTAGATGCTGCATAGTGATTTAGTTATTGTATGTCAGGGATATTTCGGCGGCGTTGTAAACTTACGGTGTCCTTTTGAATGCCCAAGACGGACGAATAGTTCAAGCTACTCTTGTCAAGGAATTGAAGGAAGTAGGAGAACGTTAACAATGGCATTAGGCTAGAGTTAAATAAGTATTATAATCCTGTCCAATGGTTATGGTGTCTTTCACTTACTGCCAATCTATCTTCCGCAGGACTGACTTCTCTTCCGTGGTGGTAGGATGTTCGAAGACTTCACCTAGTTCTATGTTGTCCGGTTGAAGTTTGGAAGGCATCTCTGATAATTTTGAATCCATGGCAGTCTTTCCGAGTATGTCAACTTCCCTCGTTTCGCTCGACATCGCCGATTAACAATATTATGAGTTGTTGTCGAAGACGAAGAAGTTTTGGATTTGCTTATCTTTCAGATGGGCATCCTAAAGTTTTTAAACAGTATAGACTTCCCCGTATGGAATTCCCAAGCACCTGGGGGGTTTCAGGCCCCTACGGTCAGGGATTTGGAGTTAAGACCGCTCATGGCTGCTGTAGATAACTCAAAGAAGATGCTCGCTCAATCAACTCATTGGTGAAAGTTGATGGTGTCTATCTTGATATGCCGGCTATCCCAACACATAAGCTTAGTCTGGATTTGGAGCTAAAGTGCTGATAGGAGACTTCGTCTACGTAATATGTCAGACGGTAAAAGATAGAAATCAGGCTAGAAGAGCCGAACTGACCCGCAGAAGCGGGGTCGCTCATCCGCAAGGCGGGGTCAACCATTGAAGGCAATACTATATAAAAGGAGAGAAACGAAATAGAGAGCAGCAGTAACTAGTTCCTACCTAAGGAGGACCCCGCTACTAGACTCTGGTTACACCTCTCCCAGCCAGTGATGTTCTTGTAGTTTCTTACCAGCACCCCCTTAGGGAATAACAAAGAAAGGGAGCATGGGGAGATAAACCGAATCGTAGGTAGAGGAAATAAGACGGCGAACGAACTTTGCTGTATGATATCGGTTGTTCTCCGGATCTAAGTCGTCGGTAACCATGATCTCCTAATGGTCAGATTTGCCGACGAGATAAGATAGGTCTAGTCGAGTTGTGGCTACTTTGAGCCACGACGTCTTGCGGGGTTGCTTGGACCAATTACGTTTTCGTTTTAATTTTCTGCATGTTCAACAGCTTGACTGGTGGTAGGTAAACTTGGGACATGAATTCATCATATCAAAGATAAGCACCAAATTTCAATATGGTCAACACAAACGATAGTGCGTTGTCCGGCAAGACAAAGAAACCAGGCATTTCAAGCCATTCAAATAATCATAGCCGGTCCAAGTACGGTGAGGATTTTATTCCATGTCAACAGCGAGTGCAATGGTGATTCGAGGTCAGATCGCAATGTATGTTGGGGTTGTTGACATTGTGTAGTGATTAAAGAAAGCACCTCGGGATATTGGAAAACAACAGCTAACCCCTCTACTATGAAGGCTGCCTGACCTGCAGAAAAAAGAAGGTCAAATGCGACGAGAAACTCCCCTTCTGTGGCAGATGCGAGCGTCTCGGCCTGGAATGTCACCAACCAGTTTCACGAATCCTTCCAAGTCTGAAGGACCAACGCCGCGTAGTGGGACCTTCGAGGTATAGAGATCTTACGATGCGAATGACACATCAATCTTCTTCAGATAGGACGGTGGACTATGGAGTATTCCCTGAGAATGTGCAAGAAGTGAATGATAGGTCAAGAAACCTGGCCCAGCGCTTCGATGAACAGGGCCAACCTACGATTCAGCAAGCAAACCAGCACTTACTAACCAATAACTTTCTTCGTGATGTCTGTTCTGATGATAGAACATCTATGCAGCTGGATCACGTTCTTGAGCCAAGAGAAGTCATTGATACTGGATCGGAGTGGCTGTTACCAAACTCTCAGAGAGGTGATTCTTGGGATAGGGCATTTGTCGAGCCGGATAACTTTCAGTCACTTTTCCTCCCCACGCTGCCTTCAATTAATGATCCGATCTCTGAGGTTGACTATTTGCTCAGTGCAGATGAAGAGCGGGCAATGAGGCATTTTGCCAACACCTTTTCACAAAAACAGACAACACGAGATACTCAATGGTCAGTGCCTTTGTTACTTGTACGGCATGCTTTGAAGAATTCCACATTGCTGCTTGAACTTATCCTCGCGGTTTCGCTATTTGATCTCAACTCTTCAAGCGATTCTGGCAATTCAAGCCACAAACTACGAATAGCCCAAAAACATTACGAGACGGGAACACAGAAACTCGTCGAAGCCCTCAAATCGGACGACTCCACCGATCGAGTTGGGATCTTGGGAGCATTTTATTGTATATACTCTTATATGTTGCGGCAAAAGTTGATAGACACAAGAAAGCTGGATCGTTTGAGCTCAACAGCATTGAAGTTCCTACAAAAACATGAACTGGAGATAGTTTCTCTGAAGGCTGGGCCGCAATGTTTGGATCGCAAGGAACGTTCTCTGCTCGCTCGAATGACTCTCTGGTTGATTAAAATTGATGCCCAATGTAGCCTTCTGGGCTGTGAAGCAAGCATCATAAGATACTATCAAGCAGATCCCGAGATTCTGAGTTGCCTTCAAGCGACATCACGACTCGCTTTACAACATAATTGGGGCCCAGAGTATCCCATCAGCCAGAGTATACGAGACATTGAGAGCTATTTGCCCATGGATATGATGATGGATCTGCTCATTATTTGGTACCAAATAGCCCATTTTTGTCGAGGTTTGGGAGAAAACGACTGCACTGCGGATATAAGCAAGCTTGATAGACGACTGGACTTCTTGGAAGTGGTTGGTTATCCTCCTGCACGACTCTTTTGTAACAACCAGAATTTCTGACCACGCCTTCGCAGAAATACCAGCAGGTTTTCTACTACGGATCCTCGCACATGACACTGCAGCCGGCTCTAAAGCTAAATTGTGCTGTTGCTGCTACAATGTTCCACGCATCAAGGATTTATCTGAAAAGATCCGTGTCCACGTTTGGGGCCTCTGGGTCTCATGAAATTGCGTATGCACTTAGTCAATTGTTAGTATTTGCACAACTCGTCTGTGCAACTGGTCTACAGCAGCCAGTTTACGAGTTCCAATGGTCATTGTTTATTGCGGCTATAGAAACGAATGATAACATTCATCAGGAGTGGTTGAGCTCGAAGACAACTGATGCCAGGTTTAAGGATGTACTGCAACGTATATTCGCGATTAAGGGAAGTGGAACGAGGGGCATAACTCTAGATGATGTGAGAGGAATGCTTCGGGGGAGCATATGATATTCTTTTATCTAATAACAATGATCGCGTGTACTTCTTGTGAGATTTTATCGTTATTGAACGTCTGCTCCACGAGATTGGTTTCGATCCGAAGAGAAACTTCATTACAAAAGGCGTGGGCGTCAGCGAAATTAGTTACTCTTCATGCATTCAAGTCATAATGTCCTTGACCTGGTCACTCATTGGCTACTCCGACGTCCCTGTAAATAGAACTTATGAAGGATGTTATCTGAGGACGACACACGAAGGTAGACCGCTCCTATCTTCGGAGAAGCATACTACCCAAGACTACTGTGGTTGGTTTCTCTTATCTATCTCTTGATCTACGATTGTAAAAGATAAGTCAAGCAAGCACTGCCCCGAAAACGGTGGAATCTATCTATGCGAAGTGTGGGGAGGAATACATTACGGTCGGTAACGCGCTGCAATCATTGGTCAGTTACCGACGTGCAGGAAGCCCCTGAGCTTCATGCTTGCTCCGACAGTATCGGTGCAGGCAGAGAGTGTCGTTCCACCTTATCATTTACTGCGACTCGTAATGTTAGATTTGCGGTGTCATTTCTTCACAAATACCCCGCTTCTGGTTTATTTTGTGCCGCAGAGTGAGGGGTCACATGTCTGCAGATCAACGCGTTCGCAATTCTCGTCATGGAGACTCGCCCTCGATTTACCACCAATCCAAACAACTAAGATATTGACGAAGTGATCTTGCTTGGAAGTCGACATTTGCCTTGCGATTTACTGCGAAAATCTAGCACAATTTTGTTCGAAAAATTCTGGCAGGAGAGTTACCGAAGTCTCGGCAAATACCCACATTCCTTGAACTTCTAGATCACGATGGGTAACACATTATCTGCATATAAAGAGATGGAGTGTGAGCTTGATATCGGTGGTGGAAAAGGCCACATCCGTGGACTCCAGTTCGATTCCAAAGCTCGTCGATTCCTCGGAATCCCATACGCAGTTCCACCTACTGGTGGTCTCCGATGGAGGAAACCTCAACCACTACCAAAGACATTCACATATTCAAACGAGAAAGGGGAACCCTTCGACGCGAGGAAGTTCGGTCCCATTTGTCCGCAAGCATTAAACTACACATCTGCTAACAAACACATCCCGTCGGACAATATTTATGACGAGGACTGCTTACGGCTCAACATCTGGACGCCGGTAGAGCGAAGCGGAGTCAAAGAGAAATGGCCGGTTATGTTATGGTTACATGGCGGATGGTTTCAAATGGGCGACCCATCTCACGAACCTGGAATGGACCCAACGGAGCTGATATCGACGGGGAAGCTGAACGCGATTGTGGTTTCGATAGGTTATAGACTGAACTTGTTTGGTTTCCTGGCTGGGAAAGAATTGCTGGAGGAAGGAGGTGAAGTTGGTAACTACGGTCTCTGGGATCAACGCCTTGCTATCGAGTGGGTCAGAGAGAACATTAATCACTTTGGAGGAGATCCACAGAATGTTACATTGGCTGGACGAAGTGCAGGCGCATACTCTGTCCACGCCCAAACTCTTTATGAGTTTCAGAATCTTCCAGCACAGGAGCGTGATGTACCCTTCCGTCGCATAGTTATGATATCGAACGCTATTCCAGCACAGCCAAAGACGTCGGACGAATGCCAAGATCAATTCGACGAGCTGGCTGCATTCTTTGATGTACCCAAATCCTTACCAGGCACAGAAAAGCTGGCATTACTGCGGAAGATAGGATCGAAAGAGCTTTCTGAAGCCATCCTGCAACTCAAACATCACACCTTCCGCCCCATCACAGACGGCTCCTTCATCAAACCTGGTATAATGGAATACCACCGCAACGGGACATTCGCGCAAGAGTTCAAGAAAAGAAATTTCAAACTTCTGATCGGCGAGATGTTGAATGAAGAAACGCTCTACGCAGTCACCAATGGACCTGAAGGCAATATCGACTCCCTCAAGCTTCAAGTGTCGAACTACTATGCTCCAGCAACGACTGATCGTGTGTTGAAACACTACAGCTTACCTAACACGGACAAGAAGGCCGATTGGCAGACAGCATTTGGCAACATCATCGCCGACGGGCAAGTACGCGCACCTTCACGCTTCTTGGTGAATACGTTGTATTCAAGCGGGGTCCCTGTTGAAGATATTTGGCGATACAGAATCGCATACCGGTTAAGTTTCATCACGGATAAAGTTGCGCCAATGAGTTTTGGGGTTGCGCATGCAATGGATAAGCCACTCTGGAAGTATGTAATATAATCAATCCGCATTGGGGAATTCCGCTAACTGGTGCAGCTTTTCGATAATGCATGGTCCTGCAGAGAAAGAGAGGGTGTTGATGGAAGACTGGATTAGTGATCTTACCGCGTTTGTGGGTGGTGATGCAGGACATGATTATGGAACGAGGAAGATCGATGAGTTTAAAGTGCTTACTCCGGATGGAAGGATTGAGATTCTGGATGACAAGCGATGGGGGTATCTTTTGAATTTAGCGGAGGTGTTCTCTGGTTGATATGTTTACTCATCGACAGTTCGCCTCCAAGACACTCCATTGGCCTTACTTCTCAATATATGTGATGTCCCTGCACCCTCAAAGAACATTCGTTACTCAGTGCCTTTCCCATCCCCAAAACAAAACCCGCTCCCATCTTCCGGATATCTATCGCTCCAGTACAGATCATTAACCCTACTTGGAATGACTAGACCGATACCATTCCCCTTCGGGTCGCTGAAAATCGTAACATTGTACAGCAAGCATATTGTGCCCCATGATAAGTAGCTTAAGCATTCAGGCACTGTTGAGCAATGATTCTGGCATTCCAATTCAGTGGCGTTGTCTTTCTCGGTTCCTAAAATCAGATAATCCGCGATGGGCCCAGGAAGCCCTCGGTAGCTATGTAGCTGTCAGCAGTAGAATATCAAAGTGTTAGGCGAGGTGTGCCTCACTGGCAGTCTGGGACAGCCGTCTTCGTCGCAATTGAGTATGAGGATGTTGTTGTTGGAGTTGCTGTGATGGTTGCATTTATTGATGGGATTGTTGTTGACATTGACATCGAGTGACGACTTGCATACGATGCATTTGTTGTGGCAATCGCATGGGAAAACAAGATGAAGGGAACACAGGCCGAAATGATATATGAGGACATTGCACGTTGAGGGTCTCGATCCGAGATCCGATATAAATTAAAGTCAGGGAAAAACCGATGTTATATAGACTCGAAGGTGCACGACGCATCATCTCGTATTTGAAAATCTGTCTGCATGAAGTAGGATTTATGGCTTTAGAGCTGAATCATCTCACGCCGCATTCTGAGGACGCAAGGGTGACAGTTTATTATTCTGGGCTGATTGTCTAGAGTCGTAACATTATTAATTATTCAGGGATATCCTTCATTGAAACAGTTCCATGAATTATAGAGCCTTGACGTAAAACGGTAAGCTTGAAAATGGCTTGAAGTATCTTGGTTTCGACAAATAGAATAAATATTACAGTGATATACGTAAGGAATAACAAGAATGGTATAAAGATACTGCCGAATCCCAAATGCCAATTGGCCATAGCTGTTCTTTATCGTCTGAAAAAGTGACTACCATGCCGACAGCATCGTATTCGTTAGACTTGGTGGTTGCCGGCAGCAGCGGCAGCAGAAGCCATTTGAGCAAGCAGGGCATGTTCTGCTGACATTCTTCTCTCGGGTTTTGGTTGAGGTGATACAGTAACCGGTACGTTGGACGGTGTCTCTGGGCGTAAATCCTCAAGTCCGGAAAGGGTCTGTCCTTTATGGACAGGCAAATTCGCGTTCAAGGTAGCCAGGTTTGTCCTCTCTGGGGTCTTCTTATCCACAACCAGAAAACCGTCCTCCGATGCAACTGGCGAATCACGTTGAGGGGCCATAGTGGCTTCCATCTCCCCTTCTTTTACGTCCTTCCAAGAACATTTGGCATGCTTCTTAGTACATGCCCCACAAGCCGTCATGTGTTTTGTGCACACAAATTTAAGACGTCGACATCGATCACACGGTGGGTTTATTGGCTCACCCTTATGCAATTTCTCGATCCGAGCGGCCATCAAAACGCGATACTGCCCCTCTGTACCATCATCCGAGTTCGATAATGGATGCGACATCCGTTGGTCGGCTCCTCCGTTAAATGTATGAAAGTTCGACTGATCGGGTCGGGGTTGTTTGGACCTTGGCTGGGACGGTAAAGATTGACGACGATGGGGACTGTGGAATTGTTCCAACAAATCTTGCTGAAGTTTTGCGGCTTCCCCATTGATTGGTGCGGGTGATCGACTTCTGTTGATGGCGGAAAATGGTTGAGGGGAAAAAGCTTCAGCCTCCGGTGCTTTTCTTGCCATGATCGCATTCTTTCTTCCCTTGAGATGATAGTTTAGTTGTCTTGCTTTACTTGCGACGGCGTCAGCCTTCTTGATTAACATCCCAAGTCGAGTCTCCAGGATGTTCAAGGTCCCCAACTCGGAATTCTCGTCTTCGGGGATCGGTTGACTCGGGATCATTCTCTCCGGAGCGCCAGACATGATCAGCCTGTAGTCGTCCTCAGAGATTTCAAATTGGCCTCCATTAACCCAGAACCGACAAACTTTGATGTTGTGTACCGTATCACTAAGAACAAACTCCGTAGGGTTTGTACGAGCGAAAGAAACAATATCGAGCCACGTGATTGGGGTTTGTTCGTGATTATAGGAACTTGTGATAACTTTAATTGGTCCATCGAACAACTTCTCGAATGATTTCAATAGCAATGGACCGACCAGCTTTGCACCAAGATTGGATGCAAAACTCTCACGGCGTTGAAGCACACCTAATAGCGTTAGCATGTACAGACGCAGAATCCACGTGATCAATACCTTCATAATCGTCGAGCATAGTCAAAACATCACCAAAAGTCTCGGAATCGCCTTCAACCAACTTCAGTCGGTCATGTCTGGCTTTCACAAGATAATTGATTTGTGTAACACCAGCTGAGGCCACGTTTTCCGTCAGCCGAGGAGCTTGTGGAATCCGACCTGGGCCTTGAGATCCTGCACTCTCCGGACTGCGTTTACGCTTTTCGCCTTGTGGTTCAGTTGTCGGTTCCATGGTTGTCCAGAGAATGCTGTGATTGGTTTGATGCAATATCAGGGTGACAAGATACTGCAGATGGATTAGTATGACTGATGGACGTGATGAATGATGACGGGCGGAGAAAGGTGGAGCTGGAGGAAGGGCGGAACAAACATTTCTTGTATGGAGGATGGAGGAAACGCGGCGTGCTGCTGCGAATAGGACGGTGACGCGATAGACAAAGCAGTCTGACTATCCTCCGGGATATATGGGAAACCAACCAATCTTGGATGTGGTTATGAACAAGCAAACTTTACGATTTGTTTTGTTTGTTTTGTTGTGGCATCTTGCGGGTGGTGGAAGTATTGAAAGCGGAAGAAGATCTTCCGCGGCGGTGGCAGGTTTCGCTTTACGTCTGTCTCATTCTTCGGCTGAAATCCATCAACTCCGACCCTTACTTCGACACGTGAAGCTTTCATTCATCCCTTGCGAAGCTTTCCGCCGCGCACTAGTTCCAATTAGGCTTAGTTAATTTTGCATTTACCCGTCACCAAAAGTTTCCTAGGAAGCTCATTGCGTAGGTACTACTTTTATCGTCCTCACCCACGACAAACCGAATCACCACATTCTTTCCACCTAATGCGCCAAGATGTCTGAGAGAGGTCATCAAAGAGGCGGTCGCGGTGGTGGCAGAGGCGAACATAGAGGAGGTAGAGGAGGCAGAGGAGGACATGGTGGGGAGCGAGGAGGGCATGGCCATGGCGGGGGAAGCTCAGAGAAGCCAAAGAAGGAGAATATTTTGGATCTTGGGAAATATATGGACAAGCAGGTCACCGTGAAGTTCAATGGTGGAAGGGAAGGTA
Source organism: Rutstroemia sp. NJR-2017a BVV2 (assembly GCA_002946415.1). NCBI lineage: Eukaryota > Fungi > Ascomycota > Leotiomycetes > Helotiales > Rutstroemiaceae > Rutstroemia > Rutstroemia sp. NJR-2017a BVV2. Next base: position 696,264 of record NJPS01000013.1, on the reverse strand, counting down.
TGCTCCAAGTTTCCTTATTCAGAACTGGGGAAAATATTAACAACTGGTGCGCAGTCAAGGGCACATTGAAGGGCTACGATGCTTTGATGAACTTGGTGTTGGATGACGTTGAAGAGAAGCTCACAGGTATTTACTCTGCTTTATGTGTCCCAGTTGGCTCACTGACTTTTGCACCCTTGCAGACGATGAAGGAAAAGAGGCATGGAGATCGTTAGGACTAGTTGTTGCGCGAGGAACATTACTGGTCGGAATCAGCCCCGTTGATGGCAGTGAAGAGATTGCGAATCCTTTCGTACAACAAGAGGACGAATGAACCAAATGATATTTGGGGGATCACACGAGAAGATGGGATTGCTATGCATCCCACAATGAAGGCCGTAAGACAAGTCTTGAGAGGAACGCGGTTTCTCGCCGTACACAGCATGTGATGAAAACCATGCGACATGAATAAAGAGGCAAGGACAGCCAAGCCGCAAAATACAATGATCAAGGAGACTATCCAGGCATTATTGGCGACCTCTAATGCTAAATTTATCGCTGTGATATGGTTCGACGATGTCGATTGCGGTACAAGGGACGTATACGCTGTTGCAATGCAACCAACGTCACTCGATATTGTGCGGGCAACAACTTCGAAAGCGATATGTTCGGTCTGTATGCGGTCACTTTCCTATTGTTCAGACATCTCAGTTGGTTTTGACTCGACGCATTTTCGCGTTCCGCAATTCAATCCTCGAGCAACGTTTAAGTGGTGTTAGTATGCCCTTACTTGTCTTTCTGGACTTAGTTCACATTTTTCTTCTCCTCTACATTACGTATTGATCTTCAATGCATCCTCGTTTCAAAGAATCTCCGCAAGTTGTACATGATAATGCATTTGCCCTGATTCTCTTTAGTAGACTTTCCTTTTACCACCATAAATGATGGCAAATTATTGTCTGCGTAGCGAGTACACCAGAAGTTTCCATTTCCTCCGTTAGAGAACGATGATGCGACTGGACCCTGAATAATGCGAAAGTTTCTCCTCCCATTCCAATTGGCTACCATCTCACCCCTTTCCCCACGATCCCATGTCGAGCATTGTTTCAGAACCACGATGTTCCTATCAACGAGAAAATCCGTACTTAGCATGACTGTTATGTATGGAACTGCAAGCTATGATGGCGTCCTCCGCTTTTCAATGGAAGAATTCTCTCTGCAATGAAATGATATTACAGATTTCAATATCATCTGTCAAGAGGCGATTGAGCATGACGCTGTTTTCACACAGCAATCTCCAGGAATTCTACTGGTTGATGGAGCTCCCACCAAGAATGCGCAGCCATTCCATCCACTGTAATGATTTCTTTCCTCCCAGACATCCCAATCATTTCCTACCTGCTCTCAATCAACAAATAATCAACTTCACCACTTTCGATTTCAATAATGGACCTTGATATTACCTCAAATCCGACTCCAAAACCCCTTTGCCTAAAGAACGCCCCAAACACAACAGACCCGCCATTTCCACCTAAGTTAATCACAGAATTCCCAACGACCCGTGAGGTAACGCATTCACGACAGGCTTCTTCCAATTACTCCAATACCCCCCTGTACAAGCACCCATCCACATCAGAGCAGCTGGCGGAATTATTACAAGATGTAGCCAATATTATGGACACCATTACTGGGGAGAAGATGATGTGCGGCGAGGAATTAGACGGGGAAGAAGGCCAAGTTCTTGGTGCTTTGACCGAACTGGTGCTGATTATGGAGCAAGAAGTCGAGGATATGATTGAGCTTGCGGACATTGTGGAGGAGTATTTGGAAGAGATTGAGCTGGCGGACTTAGAGGGATGGGTAGCGGAGCTTACGCCAGCTGGACATGGCAGCGATATAGATGTGGATTCGGGAGAGGAAGAGTGGGAGGGAATGAAAACACCGAAAGGGGATGGGAAAGAGACTATAAAGATACGGTTGGATGAAGGTAGTAAGGGGATGATTCGAGTGGGTGGGATGCTGGAGGAGGTGGATGGGGATATTTTGGGGTGGAGGGTCAGATGCTTGGACTCATGTGGCCATGGTGATGAGCAGGAGAAAGTCTCCGCTCCTGTGTTAGCGCAGAGTCTAAGGGACGAAGATACGAATATGCTTCAGGAGAATGTTATTTCCGTACCGGTGAGGAGGCATGATGCAGAGGAAAAGTTCAGAGATTCGGCGCTGGATTTGAGGAGTTCCGTGGTATTCCGAAAAGGTTCGAAAAGAAAATATACCGCCGCGGAAGACATGGCCTCGAGTCCGTTTTGTTTGAGGAGAGGGTTGAGTGCAATGAAACGGCAGTGGAGATGAGAGGCTTGAGGTTGCAGGCAGAAAATGCGAAGAGAAATGAAGGAGTAAGATACAGTTGCTCAAGAGTCTCAAAAGTACCCCAGAATTTGGTGGATTTCGGTGGATTTCACTCGTAACTGACGAGAAGCTTTCTATAAGATCTATTTATCTCCCATCTATGACGCTCCAAATGCAAACAAAACGCCGCATTAACAAATGCAATTCTATTCCTCTAAGAGACCGAAATAACGCAGCCGCGTGTGGTCTAATCCAAGCTTTTGTGGGGGCGATGCTTCCAGTGCGATTTCTTCACCAGAAGGCCGTTTCCAAGCCTCTAATGGTTGTAATAATGCGCCATCTGTAAACCAGCTCTCTTGAATCCACACTTGACATAGAACCCCTCATTGGCTTCACTGCAATCCAATATGCTCTTATAACAACCAATCTTTTCTGCGACGAAGTCTAACGCTTGGATGATTTTGAGACCGAGTTTCTTTCCCTGCTGGTCTTTCGCAACGGCGATGTCTTCGATGTGACCAACCATACCAAGATTGTGAATGCTGTAGAGATTTATTAGCATGCAATTACAGACTCGCTGTATAGGAGGGCAGCTCACAATTTACGTTCCACAATCAATGCGCCAGTACCGACAATTTTCCCTTGGTCTTCAATGACCAACAGATAATAACCCCCTTTCCCTTGTGTGTTCATCCAGTCGTATCGTTCGTTCCATTGCTCCTCAGTAACATCTCCGACTGTGGTCAACACCCGCAGGACGTCTAGAAATCCCTTCGCATAATCGCTCTTTTGTAATGCTCGAATTGTGTAACTCTCGGGCAGGGATTCCGCAACCTTGGAGCAAATAAGCTCTGAATCGAAGAGACCTTCTGTGGCAGCCATTTTTCTTGTTCCTGCGGTATAATCTAGTGTTGGCAGATTCAGGAAGCGTCTATGAATTCAATTGATGTCTATAATTGCACTTCGAACTGTGTGGAGGAATTGGCAGATGTGTTCCTTTGGGTCGAGGTCGAGGTTGCGGAGGTTTAAATTCAGAAAGAGCTTTGGTGAGGCAGTGCAGACAAATAGAACAGCTAGAATACACCACGCGCCAACCGTCTAGTAAATGCAAAGAAAAGGGGTATCGAATTTATATGAGAGAATGACTTTGGCTGAGTTACCTGGAGCTGAACAATGGCGGTATACGTGAAGCTCACTCTTGTTGGTTGTTGTCCTGTTATGTTATGGCGGGGCTTGGTTGTATATCTCCGCTTCCCCGTATTCACAAATAAATATCTGTGGATCATACTTATTTATACTTCACCATGGATTTTGACACAATTGCGCAACCAAAGGAATTGAATCACAGAAGCGACGAGCTTGAATTGGATTCGACCATCGCGACCAAGGAATCTACCAGATCCAGCGTTGTAGAGCCCCCCTGCGGAATCAGATCCGGAACGACCTGCAGGACATTCAATAGGTTAATATCCGCCCGATGGGATCAGGGACCCGAATTGCATGATCTGCTTCTGCCTCAACCTGCGACGGTAGGTATTATAGGTAGGTCACAGCTCACTGCAATGATGGTGATGATGGCCGCTGTCATATCTCCTTCCATATTTCCCTTTTGCTCTCGGCAGGCACAGTCAAAAATCAAGATGCCCTTGACAGCCAGTTAAAATTTATATAACATTCCAATGACTAGTTCATCACATGCCAAAAGATTAACCCGCCACCACGCGCTTTACATTCTAGTACACATCATCGACCAGCATATGCTTTGCCAACCTCTGAGCGAATTCAATTCTTCCCCGTGTTCGACCTTTCGTCTCTCAATCCATTGATGATTCTCCTGCCCACGCATGGCACTTCATACTCGATAGCATTTATTCAGCATCAAGCAATCCATCTTGCTTGAAAACAAGACTATTACGAGTTCGATGGAGGTGGAGCTTCATGCACACAAGGCACAAGATGGTGACGACCAGAAGAAGCAAGACAATGAGAACTCCAGTGGTACCCTCGTCAAAGCCGAACCGGCTCGGACGTCGACGCTCCTCCCGTCAACGGTCGCCAATGCAGTCAGTTTCGTTACGAGATCCTCATCCCTATATATACGGCTCGGCACATTCATAGGCGGCTTAGCAATTGACAGTGCGAGAGTTACGACACTTACCGGCTTAGAACTGAGTCGGGCTGTCATTGAAGGAATAATACATCGTGCGGGGAAGGATGTGGCAAACCGAAGTACGGGAGAAGTTGGAAGACTGGAGGCGGAAGGGTTGCTGGAAAGAAGTATTGCGACTTTACATTCGACCATTACTGGAATATCGTTTGCTGCTTCTGCTGGGTTCCATTTCTCGTCTGCAGCTTTATCATCGGCCACAGACTTCTCACAGCAATTGCTCGGCGCTCTGGATGGCATACTTGGTTCCACGGATTCATCAAGAGCTATAGCAAGCATCATCACATTAATAAGACGGGAATTCCAGAATCCTGCTACTGGTGTTGAAGGAGAAAAGGTCAGCGTGGGGGATCTCTTGCTGGGCATTTGCGGATTGGCGTTACTACAGCGCTGGTGCCGCAAATTGACAGATCTCGAAAGTAAAGAACATAGATATGAAGAGGTTATTTGGGATGTCGTGATTCTCAATGATGGACGTAGGGCGGATGTTGTTGGAAAAACTACAGATTACGAATCACGAAATGCCGTTGAAAACACAAGGAATGGCTCTGGATTATCGTTTTTGGACACTAGGGGAGACGAGTTGTTACAGACAATCGAGAGGGGCGGAATAGAGCACGATGATTTCGATGAAATATCCGAAATTGCCCTAAAACAAAGGATCTTGGAATCCTCACCTCCCGATTCATCTGTGACTATTACGACATCGACTTCCACCACAAAGACCATTACAGTTGAATTCAGTGGATCTGAACCTCCGAACTTGTCACCGCCGCCTGGGGTAGAAATAGTGGAAGATCATACTGGCTTTGTGGAGAGTTCTGCTTCGGACAGTGAGCGTCGACCGGACGCAGCCCCTGACAGATCAGTGATTGCAGCTGGAAGAATTGTCTATCGTATTGTTGGAAACAGGCTACAGAGTACACTACTGCAAGGCCCTCCACAAGAACAGATCGAAGCGGAGGATAGTACTGCTGATACAACAATGACTGAAGATACTGGTTTTGCTCCTGCAACCAGTCAGCTTTCCGAACTCAGTCCTAGATCAGAAGCTTCAGTCTATTCAAGTGACCCTTTTCCTCCTGTCCTTTCTCGCCTGAAGCGAGCTACTAGCAGATCGAAAATACCTAAACTTTCATTACACTCGGGCACTTTGGATGACGAGAGGAATGCTGATACAACCCTAACAGTACTATCTCCGGGAGCTTCAGATAACCTAGCAAATCAGAAACGATCCAGGAAACCCCGAGACAATTCATCTTCGACCTCCAGCCCCGAATTACCCCCTTCAAGCAATAGACAAGCTGGCAAACCTGGAGTACTCAGAAAATCAAAAACGGAAAAGCCAGTAGTGAAGGAGCAGGAGAAGAAGGGTACTTTCCGGCAAGCCTTCAAGGGGAGGTCGAGTACAACTCTCTCCAATCTATGGAACAAGGACGAGAATAAAGAGTCTCCCGAGACGAAAAAGGTCCAAAGTCGTCCAGCTTGGGGGAGTCCGGGTTCTGTATCAACTGTCAAGCCTACTTTACCAAATATTACCGTTCCACCTCGCCGTTCCAGTAACCTACCTCCATCCCGGGATTTGCCCCATCCACCTCAAAGAGGCAACCCGAATTATTTCTCCTCCAGGGATCTGGGTGTAATGCATGCCGACAGTCCCCGTACTACTTCAAGGACAAGTTATTATTCGGTTCATGAACATAGGAGAGATTCCACAGTCTCACAAACCGATACTTACTCCGTTCTTTCTGCTAACCAAGGTCGTTCGAGTTCCCCCACGACTTTTAGAACTCACCCAGCAGGTCAGAAGAACCTTCTCAGAGCTAAATCCGACCGGGATATAGCCTTCAATCGGCTATCCTCGGCCTCCAGCAATCATCGTCGAACGAATTCTTATGAGCAGAGTATTTTCACGTTAGACACCAATAATTCTGCAACGTCATTGGTACCCGCAGCGCGTCTCAGGAACGGTGCATTCGAAAGTTCGGAGGCGCTGGAATCCCTAATCCGTACGGGTACAGTTGATGGTAGCTTTCCACAACGTCACATTGTAGAAAATATTACAAGATTTGTCAAGTTTGCATCTGCCTCTTATGGATCGAGCTTCTTGCGCATGATGGGTATCTCAGATCCCAACAAAAGAATTCAGATCGATAATTTGCATCATCATGAACATCGATCATTCTCTGAGCATACACAACTCCCTGCGGATACGATACTTCTCTCGTCCTTTGTGGACCCCCAGGGTGGAACTGATTCTAGTGGTCATACGAATACTGGTGTCCCCATGGTACATTTTGTCTCGCTTGATCATCAGTCAAAGGCGGTTGTTTTAACGTGTCGAGGTACTCTCGGGTTTGAGGATGTCCTTGCCGATATGACTTGTGATTATGATGAGCTCGTCTGGCGGGGCAAGGCATACAAGGTTCATATGGGAATTCATGCTTCTGCACGTCGGCTTCTAGATGGTGGTGCTAGTCGCGTCATGGCCACGCTCAAAGCGGCACTCGAGGAGTTCCCTGACTATGGTCTCGTCATGTGCGGACATAGCTTGGGTGGTGGAGTGTCTGCTTTATTAGCCGTTATGATTTCGGAGCCCGCAATTAATGGCACTTCGTTCATCACTTCACACAATCAGTCACCATTATACATCACCAATGGGGAAGTCGGTACCTCCTCAGTCGATCTACAATTGCCTCCAGGAAGGCCAATCCACGTCTACGCTTACGGACCGCCAGCCACGATGTCCCCATCGCTAAGACTGGCAACTAGAGGCCTTATAACAACAATTGTTAACGGGCAAGATCTCGTTCCTTACTTGTCACTTGGGCTCTTGCATGATCTCCAGGCTGTTGCTTTAGCTTTCAAGAACGATGATTCTGGAGCTAAGGGCGAAGTAAAAAGTCGAGTCTGGACCGGCATGAGCAACTCATTCTCTGAGAAGTGGTACGGTCAGCCAGGCAGAGGTAGCGAAGAGGAGGATGATAAATGGGCATATTCTGCATTGAAAGCTTTAAGGGCGAGTATGTTGAGCACGAAGTTGCATCCTCCTGGTGAAGTGTTCATGGTCGAAGCAATGCCAGTATTGAAGAGAAATGCCTTCACGAAGGATGAAGGAGATCATGCGGGCTTGGGGAAACCAGCTACGAGAAGTATCTTGAAGTATGTGAGAGATGTGGAGAAGAGATTCGGGGAAGTACGCTTTGGTGGGAGTATGTTGCTTGATCATAGTCCCGGGAGATACGAGTATAGTCTTGGCGCTCTGGCGAGAGGTGTATTGGATACTGATCTTGATGTGCAATATTAAATGATCTGGCATCCTACCGCTTTTTACATCGTCTTTTGGAACAATGATCGCTAGAGGGTGACTTGCAGTGATACGTTCACCGAAGAGAATGCTGCGTTTTCGATCGTTTTTCTAGAAGAGATCCTCTGGGCTGTATACGTCCTTAGGCGATAGAGACGATAGGCCTAGCCAAATCTAGACCAGCATTCTTCAAAGATAAGGTGATATCATGGAGTCCGCTTTACATTAGCTAGCACCAAGACTATTTCTACTGTCCATGCAGTGAGACAGCCCAGTCGTTGGTTCTCTTGGGGTTTACATACCATTATTGACTTCCTAAATTGGGATTTGTCTGGGCCGAACGGTAAAAAGTTAACCAATGTTATCTACAATTTTTCTATCCTACGGAGATAACCTAACACTCTATTCACAACTTCCCGTCGTGGTCCAGCCTGATCATCATTGCTCAATGCATGACTGGCGCCCGCTATCAACCCACTATATTCATCATCCCAAACCTGTTCCGTTCCCCCATGATTAGCAGCATCTCTCCACCTACCCAGCAATTTCTTCTTGTCCACCCAGTCAGGAACAGACTGATCAGCACCCGAGAACAAAATCACCAATTTGTCCCTGAGAAGCCCTCGTTCCACTACATTCCCAAATGTTTTCAACAATTGTCCATCACTCAAATCCGAACTAAATAAATCGTCCTCGGACGGCTCTTCGGGGCTTTGCGGGCTCATCAGACTCATAAATCTTCTTAGACTTATAGGAACACTTCCATATCCGAAATGGGCCGTCAGAGAGAGTGGTATTATCGTATCGAACGATTTATCCTTCCCCTCTGCTATAGCTTGAATCTGACGATATACCGCCTGTATTTCTTCAGGCGGTTTCCCCAGAAACCCTTCCTTCATCACCCACTGCAATGCCTCCCGGTCAGATACCGGCGCTTGCATGATTGCTCCATCAACGACTGGACGGACGATGTGCTGGAGTTCGCGATCGAATTCCGAAACACCGGTGTGCGGATTTGGTCTGTGCAAATAGTGCAGTACGGCTTGACTTCCTGTCGAGTGGCCCATGATGATGATCTTGCTGTTGTTGAACTTGGCGGCCTTGTATTGTAAAATGTATCGTATGCATTGCGCTACCTCATCTGTGTCGCGATCGAGATGGCCTGTTCCCCATTGGCTGTAGGATGAGGAAAGGTTCAGTGTGAAGAGGGACCAGGGGGTGGGCTCTAAGCGGTGGATGATGTCGGATGTGTAGGAGGTGGTTGCGAGGCCGTCGCCGAGGCCGCCGAGGAAGAGGAGGATGTGTGGTTTGGAGATGGTGAGGGTGGTGTATTCAAAGGTTACGAGGGTTTCGGTCTGTTTTGTTAGGATGGTGAGGAGGGGGAGTGAGGAGGTTTGGGTGCACGTACGTAGTGATGCAGGATACCTGGATGGCCGCCCATGGGCCAGAATTTTGAAGTCATATTGAGTTGATGGTGGAAATAGTGAGGGCTGCGATGGTTCTATGTAAATTCAGGAATATATCAAGACCGATGACGGTTGCAATAATACGCTTTCATCCAGAGAAGCACCGAATAGTGACTCTCTTTTGAAACTCCTGGCACCTTCTTTACAAAACAGTAGCTTCTCCAGTCGGCTTGAAAAATGCTCGTCCATCCAGGGACATTCCGACACCCCCGCTAGGCATCACTCTTATTACTACCCACAGCATATGATGAGCCCAACACAAGGCTCAAGGACCATTGTAGTAGGTCCAGAACATGGTAAAAAGAATAAATACCCATCCCACCCTTCACTGACGAAAACGTAACAGATACCCATTGTCGGGACAAGAAGATCCACAGCGCATCAGATTAGATTAGATTTTTCTTCCCGCTAAAGAGAAATCGTTCGATAATCTGATAAGATATTCACATAGACCCCACTCGCAGTCCGCTTCTTGCTTAACCTTACTGGCCCCTCAAAGCACAATCCCACCTTCGCATTCGCTCCCAGAATTAGCTCGGGTGTTACTTACTGGTTTTGTAGGTACAGTAGTTAGTATCTGCAGGCTGCAAGCGAGAGGGGTGCTATCTGGTGAGAAATGTCCATCGCTCTGCAATATCCATTTTTTCCTCAATGGAATGGGATCTGGCCTACTGCTTAGACTGCTGGCGTTGAATTGGGCTGAGCGGGATGAAATGAAAGTGATATAGACGGTAGCCCAAATTCGGTCGGAAACTTAGCCGCTGCCACAGGCTTGGAACTAATGTATATGTCCAAGCTTCTACGGGATATTGAAGGTCACGTTAGATGTTGCGATTTTCTACCCTCGGAGACTCGGGAATCATATATTTATACTGACTTTCAGGTTTTAACACACTGATCTGATTTCATTTGAAGGTGAAATATTTTTGGATATTATAACCATCTTCTTGGGCTTCTCCCCAGAACCTTTGAAGGTTCCAATTTAACCCCTAAAACACATTACCCTTCACCTGTGGCACTTTGGCGACATTGATATTCTTGATCATAATAACCCAGATGAAAGCTACTGACATCACAGCCAGTCCCGCAATGAGCATTCTCTCCTGGGCATATCCATATGCTTGCTGAATAGCTATCCTGGTGGGGCTTCCGACTGGATAACTGAGTTGTGTAGTCAAATCTCCGTAGATATCGTCGAAATTCGCCATGGCTTCTTCCGGAAGATAGCGTGCCAGGGCCTGAGGAAAGGTATTCGTCCAGATTGTGCCACAGATGGTATTTCCAATCGCACCACCAATGTTTCCAACAACATACAGTAGTGCCAGCACGGCGGCAATGTGTTGATGGTCTGAAGCGGCCAAGATCGCTAGTTGCTCACAGATGATGAATATACTTCCTCCGATCGCGATGAAAATCTGACACATAACGATGTACCCGATATTTTGATTCGGTCGGCGGAAGTAAATCATCAGACCTTGAGCCAGAACGTACAGTGGAACGGCGAAGAGAAGAAGCCATCGGAAGTAACCAGTCTTGCGGATCAAAACTCCTACACCTAGGAGAAGAACACCGGAGACAACGTCAAAGGTGCTGCCAACATATCCTGCCTCGGCAATCGACAAGTCATTGACGACTTGGAGAAAAGAGGTGAAATAGCTGTTCCAGCAATAATAAGAGATCTGGTATGTCAAGTCTAACAAGCAGGCTCCGATAACTGTACGGTTCGCGAGGAGGTTGATATCCAGGAACGGCGCTTTCGCGAGGAATGTCTCGTAGAGCCCAAAAAGAACGAGAACCGCAAATCCGACAACAATCATAGCGATGATGTAACCTGATTTCCATCCATTCGGTGCGGTATCGGCAAGAGTAAACGGCAACAGGAACACCGTGAGTCCGGAGGAGAAAAGAACAACACCTACGGCTAGTTGATGGTCAGTGAATTGTACATCCCTTGACTACAGCGATTAATTTACCGTCAAATTCTTGCATATAATGCCATATATTTTGCAAGAGTGTTCGCCCACTTCTTTCTCTAATCAGGAGACCTCGATTTTCTGCTTTGCGTAGATGCAACTTCAGGATAATGAACAATGGTGCCGCTACAAACGGCAGAATGATAGCGAAACAACCAAAACCCAATCTCCAACTGAGATTGTAGTAGAATTTGTCGGATACATTGGGACCCGCGAATGCTGTAATGATATAAGGCGATGAAGTGAAAGCGTATGCGAGACCTCTGTTTTTCAATTTAGACACATCGGCCGTGATGACATCGATGCTGTAGATCAATCCACCGAAACCGATAGAGTAAAACACCTAATTACTATAATTTAGCAATGATCTAGAGGTCCTTTAAATCTCTTGAGCATAACGTACTTGGGCAACACAGAACACAGTAAGACCATCGCACGCAGCCATGAGGATCAACCCCAAAACAGCAAATGCGACCATAAGTAAAAATCCCTCAGCACGACCCCAGAGATCCAACATCTTCGCGAGGGGTATATATACTGCAGCAGTCATACTGTTGGCGACGATACCGATGACGGTGATCAAAGAGTGAGTCTCAAAGGCGCTCGTAGCATATGGCACTAGGTTATATAGAATGGATGCTTGGAATGCATTCACAAGATAAAGCAACCACATACTGAATGAGGCGCATAAGTTGGGGGTCTCTGGAGAGTACAGAAGGGGTGAACTTACAGGATGAATACTGCAATGAGGTAGGGTTTCGACCATGTCAAAGTAACTGCCTCAACCTGTTGAACGCCTCGTTGTGCATCTTCGGCCGGAAGAATATCCTTTTCTGGTTGCTCTGATATGGTATCCTCGTTGATATTGCTGGGAGAAATCGTGTCCTGGGTCCCAGTGATGGCAGGTGTTTTGTTATCGTTAGGTAATTCAGTCATATGGACAGCTGGACCCTCGTTTTCGGTTGTTGTCCTACGAAACCCAGGCCTGAATGATACCATGGTCACAGTTTGGAACTACCTAGTTGTCGTAGATGATAGTTGGGATACGAAGACCGAAAAGTATAATTGATCGGGCGTGGGAAACTTTCACTACTGTTATATGCAGCCCTTGGATTCGCGTGTATAAGTATCCCCTGCTGATGCACTGGCTTATCTGATCATGCAGCCTAGTATTGGGCCACTCTTTTCAAGCAGGCGATAAGTGGTAGCCGACTAGCAATAAACGCATCAGTCTCAATTCGTGTCAAAAACACCTGATATGGCCGACCTGGCCACGCAAAAGGTCCATCTATCTGGTCTTCAACGGGTCATGATCCACACAAGTTACCGAGTCATCATTAAGCATCTCCAAGTCGATGTACGGCAGGGAAGTGAAAATCCATAGAGCGGGCCAAGACTACAGATATCGACTAGTGATGTGCAATGGTCTTGACATTTTTAGTCTAGGCGGTAAGGATGTTGATCAAGTTTTATCTTATCTGATTGAATGAGGGGCCTAGAGAATCCACCTCTCCTTGAGTTTTCGTCAAAGCGTCACAGTGGTGGAAAATATTTTGTAATCCACAAAAAAAAAGAGGTAATCCACTCAACGAAAACTTATGAGATCCAACCGTCAGAAATTATCAAATAGTTCACCCTACGCATAGTTGATGCGGTCACTGCTCCATGCTGGTTGAAGGTAAGAAGCGTCGAACTTGGTGTTGAGCGAGGACCTAGTAAGCTTCGTGATCTCCCAATCAACGTGAATGTTCGCGCCAGAACGGTTGAATGACCAAAGCGCCAATGCGATCAAATTCTGTCCTCCATAATTCAGGATTCCGGGTGGAACAGGAAATGTATTGGTGCTGCTCACTGATGGCATGTATCGACCATATTGATATCCGTTAACATAGAGGAAAGCACGAACATTGGATGTAAAGTCCTGGGTCAAGGTAAAATGCACAGACATGTCATGCCCATCGGGGACATCCAATTCAACTGTTGTTCTGTAGAATTGTACCCCAGCATCAAAGATTCCCGCGGAAGGTGAGTTCTGTTGCCAGCTAGAATCATCATATCCGGGCAAGTGCCAACCCAAACGCTCTCCAGTGAGGCCGCCTTCGTTATAGATTCCTCGGACTGGATCTAATATAGCGTTTATTGATCCTCCAGCAGTACCTGCCACTTTCCATGAATTGAACGTCTTAGTAGTTCCCAAGAGAGTGGCGTTGAGAATGCCTCGTACCGTTGTTGCTCCGCCACTCTCATCATGACCGGTGTTGTCTTGGATGACAACGAGAGTGTTGTTTTCATTCAATGTCGTATTGTCAAAACTGATGGTCATCCCACTAGAAGAAGAACTGGCAGAGCCTGGAAATGCACCCAAAAATAGACCATTCAAGTATATCGAAAATGCGAATCCCGCACCACCTTGTACCTTGATATAAGCTCCATCTGCATGCGAAGCAAACGAACCACGCCAGATGTGAATACCAGTATGAAAACCGTATTCATCAATGAAAAGATATGGCTTTGTAGCCGAAGCAGATGAGCTTGCTGTGGTTGTGTGATTAGCATGAGCCCACGCAAGGCTAGTATCGGAATAGTTCGCCCAGCGTTCCGGGAAACTTTCTTTCGTCTTCCAGCCAGATAACTTTGGTAGCTGATAGGTATTGGGTCCTGGCAAGCTCCCCTTTCTGGTTCCCCAAGAAGTTGGAGTAGTACTAATCCCTTCGCCATTCCATGACACTTGCGTCACAATTCTGGGGGTAACCACCTCAAGGGTGGTCGTCTCATTTATATCACCGGTCAGGTACAAAATATCAAATATGATCGAAGCAGTACGCACAAGATATGGGCCAGTAACAATGACTGTCTGCGGTTAACAGTTATCCAAAGTCTAGTTAAAGAAAAGGTAAACTTACTACTTTCATTTGGTGGATAGTGAGGATCGGCCGTCAGACTTGGAGCAAACAACCTCCAGGCGGTCGGACGATCGACTAATATAACCCGCAAGTCATCGAACCTGAGGAATGTTGCACCTGTTCCTTGTGTAAAGGAAGCAATCGAGCCGTCACCTTTACGTGTGAAGTTGACTTCGGAACATGCATCGCAACGAGTGATTTCGCCAATTTTTGTAGAGTTTTTGACATAGAGCTCTCCACTCCCTCCAGTAGGTACCCAAAGAACCAACGTCGGGTTGCCATCAGTGATGATGAATGTCATGATTTCTGCGGTAGAATATACGAGCGATGCATAACCAACAGAAAAGTCCGTAACGACGATATTTGCAACATGACCCTTAAGAACCATGCTACTGGAGTTCTGTGGGATTTGGAATGTACCTTCAGAAGTAGAGACATTGAGGCGAAATTCCTGCTCTGAATTTTCAGTTGAGGTAGTGTGCCGAACCACATAAAACGCAGCATGTGTATCGGGATTTCGCAGCTCTGTAGCTGTGATTGCTGAATTGTCAGTGTAAAATGTTCCGTTGCCAATCCTGTCTACTTTTCTCAAGTCGAGGGCAATTCTAGTAAAGAGCCCGAAAGTCTTGGATTCGTACCAGCTATCGCGCAGTGTTCTATCTTCGGCAATTGGCGCAGAGTAGTCATAACTTGTCCCCATGAAAGGTACGCCAAGCCAGCCCCAATTTGTGCCTCCATATAACATATAAAGCATCATTGAGGTAACTTTTTGATCGATATTATGGCGATAATACAGGTTCCTGAACTCAACTCCAACGGTATCGGCACAGCCATCAATGGGTCCATCAAGAGGGTTAACTCGACCACCTTGAAACTCCGGCATGTAAGAAGGTTGGTTGGGAGCTACATATTGAAAATACGTGTAGTATTCGAGGAGTGTGAATTCGGCATGAGCAGAACTACAATCAGAGGGAACACAAGACCAGCATAGGGGCTATATATTGTAAGCTAGCGGACGCGACAGGGTTGAACTGTTACTCACATACGTATCATACCCCCAGATATCAACATCACCCCCTGCACCAACGGTATCGAAGTCCTTTGACCAGGAAGCGTAAGCTCCCGGGGCATTATGTGTCGTGGGAACATCGATCCCTTGAGCTCTCACCACAGCCTCAAGAGCCTTGAAATACGCCACAGCAGTTGCTTTTGGCGTCTTGGAGGATTGGCTTGACCATTGATTGGGATACTCATTCTCGATCTGGTAGCTAATGACGGTGCCGTGTTGATTGATCTGATATGGTGCGACAAGGTCGGCAATGGCAGTGTGATATGGCATCCAAGCTGCTGTATACCGTGTGTCATTGTTTCGGAGAGAGCCGAATGCCCCAGTAGTCAACCACAAAGGGAAACCTCCAGCACTAAGTTCTCCATTGATGTAAGGCCCTGGTCGAACCGAAACAAAAAGTCCGGCATCGCGTGCGTAACCTAGTAGTCGAGAAAGGTCTCGCGCACCGGTCTTGAGATCAAGCTTCCCCTGGATCTCTTCATGAAATCCCCAATGACTGTAGAAAGACATTGTGTTCATTCCTCCAGCTTTAATCTTTTGCACGATGTCTTCCCACATTTCCGGGACGGGCAAACGAAATGGATGCATCTCCCCTCCAAAAATGAAGATGCGTTCACCATTCACGATCCAACTGTAATGGTCCCATTCTACTAAGTCCGTATATCCACTATTCTGAATGGGCCAAGACGAGCTATTCTGAGCTTCAGAGAAGAGGGCATGTATGAATATGAGAAATATAAGCAAAGATATTGCCCGTGCAGAAGAATGATGTGAAGCATACATTATGCTTGGGATTTTCGAGGTGCTCGGATTCGTATTTGCTAGACTGGCGAATAGCCCAAGTGTTTTGTACTAAGTTTCACCTGATTTGGACCTTGGATAGACGCCCTTGATACAAGATAAATCTCCGAAGACGGCATAGCTAAACGCCTCTGCGTAAAATGAAAACCATTTCGGCCGGCGACCACCTCCCCCACCTCGGATCAACTTCGACCGCACCCTGCGAAAATTTGGTCTGCATAAACTTTCCGCAAAAGCTCCTGGAGCATCATACATCCATTATTTTCTGATATAATGGTTCATTTTCCAGTAGACTGTTCCTGGCCACTAGGCTAAAAACGATACTTAGTCCATGCATCAGTCCATGCTGCCGCTTTCTTCGATGGCATACCCATCGGGTCATCTTATTCCGAGGTAGAGTCGGGGGCCGCATACGTCTGAAAAGCTCATCTGCTCCATACGACGGCCCCGCTTCTGTGCGCCCCAAGCTCCCCCGACAAAGGTCAGATAGTTGTGTCGTTGAAATCTGCGGGGCAATCATGACCCCGCGAATACCTAATTTGTCGGAGAAATCTTGTCACGAGGCAAAAAGTCTCCATCGTTAAGCTATACAACATGCAGTTCCGTCGCCTGGAAGGCTTAATAATCCGTGTGGTCACCACGACCAACTCATAGGTCGCACCTCTGCGGTGAGGTGATGAAGTCTCGTAAGACAGAAATAGTCGAAGTTGATTCGAACAATTCAGCAGGCTTTCCATCGAGAGCGACTTGATGGAAGTAGCAGTCGTACATTGTGTGTAATGTATTAGGTAGGGATGATGGTGTGGTTGCGCGTGTGCGTGCTACGGTACGACGCGCCGTAGAATTCTCGTATTACATAAGCCTGTAGATACTGCACCAGTGCTGTACGTCGCGACTGATCGTTACCAACAGCGCCAACCACCACATTGATATACAATCATCCCAATCTTTTGGCGCCATCTCTATGGCCACTGTTTCATCGGAACCATGATCAAATCTGTCGTTTCATCTCGGTGGGATCTGCCAATGCATGGCACGCCAATTCAGTCGAGGGATCTGCAGGTCTAAGCAGCCACTAGACCAGCGTGTAGCTTTTGCGATATCGAACATATTCCTCCAAAAGTCAAGGGCAACACTTGGAAGGCACACCTCCGGTATACCTCGAGAAAGCATGTATCATGAGTGAGCATGGAAGTCGGAATGAAATGTCTGACCGCCAGTCAGGTTATTTCGATACAATGTTGACACAGAGCCACAGCTGCCGAATCTGTCCTCGATAGCACTAGACATCTCGAGCCTATGAGGTCGGTGTAGCTGAAGTATTTTTGACCCTCTCATCCGGACAGTATGGTATTGCGGACGCTTTTTGAAAGCCAGAGGAACCTGTGCTATGGTACTCAACTCGGACTTCGGTCTATCATGAACAAAGCTTAATATCCACATTTGCAGGTCGCTGCTTCACTACTTGGGAAGTTGTCGCCGCCCAAGCTTTGTCCATACCCTGTTTGCACCAAGTACTTGTGCCGGACGAATTGCAAGATGCACAGCCATTTTTGCATATCGCCTAGATGATCCAAGGTGATAGGTAGTCTTATTAAAGGAGGTAAGTTGACCATAAAGTTTATGCACGACCAATTAATGTGGGTAGAAACATCTTGTTTGCTGATAAATGATTGATAAGGCGAATAAAATGCCGTTAGGAGTCCCGCTGACCCATTCTTTTAAAGTTCTACTTCGGTCCGTTAAAAGAATGACGACGGATTTTCTCACTTTGATAAGACGACCATGTTGAAGGAGAGAATCTGTCTCGAGAGTTCTAGAATGATGTCCTAATTAAACGGTTGTTTGTGAGATGATCCGTCGTTGCATCCCCGATGAGCTCTCCCCTCATCAACCAGCTACACTCTCTGACTCTCTAATTTATACAGATCTTTCCGAGTTGGTTTGATCTCATAATCTCTGTGTTCGAATATGGAAGTCCCTGCCCCCTTGCCTACGCCTTATGCTAAGCATGCGCGGATATCCGGTACAGCACCGGGTCGTTCCGCTGGAAGTTTCTTGACGTCGGCATTTCACCGGTACCTGCATGAAGTTATGGCAAGGGATCTCAATTTTGGTTATTGGCTATGAAACATTGGCCCTTGATACCTTAAAGGCACCGAACGGCCCTTATATCTTGCGTCATAATCAAGGGTTCTGATTTGTGCTGAGGGACTTGGTGGAGGTTGGACTCTCCGTTACTGTTTCTTTCAGGGCTCGGACCTGCCATATTTACGCCGAAAATTCGAGAAATGGGTCTTGCCTGCAAGCTTTTCTGTTAGTCTCTGCAAATATTTTGCTTTGTCAAGTTGTACAATCCATTTCAAATCCTTAGAAATGTTGTCTGCGTTTCGTGGGAGCCGACGACGGAGCATGGACAAAGTTCGCATGGGTAACAAACGGGACTGTGGTTCAAACAGTATAAAGATGAGATGAACGCGTTGCCCTATCATCACCACTCGTTTCATTCACATCAATCTTTGCTTCATTCTTTACTGCGCTTTCTCATTACAAAATGGTTCAACTACTCTCTACTTTGGCACTAGCCTCGGTAGCTGTAGCACGCAACATCCCCAGATCTAATCCAACATATGACTATGTTATTGTTGGAGCTGGTACGAGTGGTCTGGTTATCGCCAACCGCTTGTCCGAATTGAATGTCACAGTTGCCGTCATCGAGGCCGGTGATAGCCAGTTGGACAATGTCAATGTCTCCAACCCTATGGGATATGGCTTGGCGTTTGGAACCGAGATTGATTGGGCGTACCAGACCACGGGACAAGCATATGCTGGAAACACAACACAGATTATGAGAGCCGGAAAGGCAATCGGTGGTACCAGCACCATCAATGGTACGTTGCAACTTTACCTCCTGATTATCATAATTCTAACCTTCTGTAGGTATGGCTTATACCCGAGCCGAGGACATCCAGATCGATGCTTGGGAATCTATTGGTAATGACGGATGGAACTGGGAGAATCTTCTTCCCTATTACAAAAAGTCGCAAACCCTTGAGGCTCCCACTACTGCACAGGCAGAGGCTGGTATTACATACGATCCTTCCGTGAATGCCTTGGGTGGTCCTCTGAAGACTGGCTGGCTGAACGCTGCCGATACAACTGACTTCCATAACATCCTAAACGAGACCTACAGTACTCTCAACGTATCATGGAACGAAGATGTTAATGGAGGCAAGATGGTCGGATATAATCGTTACCCAGCTACTTATGACAAGGAATTGAATGTGCGTCTAGATGCTGGACGAGCATACTACTACCCAATCGCCAATCGAACGAACCTTCATCTTTACCCAAATACGTTTGCTCAACGCATTACCTGGAAGTCTGACGAGAAGACTCCAAAAGCAAGTGGAGTTGAAGTTCTTGCCGTGAACTCGACCTCTCCTTACACCATCCTAGCAAACAAAGAGGTTATCCTTTCTGCCGGTTCTCTCGCGTCCCCCCTCATTCTCGAACTTTCCGGAATTGGGAACCCCACCGTTTTGAACAAGTACAATATCTCCGTCGTCGTTAACCTCCCAACTGTTGGCGAAAACCTCCAAGATCAAACCAACACCGGCCTTGGCTATAAGAGCGTCCAAAACAATACATACGGCGCCGGTGATTTCGTCAGTTACCCTACTGCGTCCCAAGTCTTCGGCGACCGTCTCAGCAACATCTCATCCCAAGTGTGGAACGACCTCCCATCCTACGCCGCGCGTGTCGCCGCCGCATCCGGAAACGTCACCAAAGCCAGCGATCTCCTCAAGCACTTCAAGCTCCAATATGATCTCATCTTCTCTGAAACCCATCCGATCCCCATCGCCGAGATCTTGGTGACTCCATCTTCCACTAGCTTCTCCACCGAGTACTGGTCGCTCCTCCCCTTCGCCCGTGGCAACATCCACATCACCAGCGCCGTTCCCGGTACCCCAGCAGCCATCAATCCAAACTACTACATGCTTGACTGGGACATCATCGGCCAAATCGGAGTTGCACAATTCATTCGGGAGCTCTACTCCACCGCGCCATTCTCCGCTTTGATCGGTGAGGAAACAAAGCCCGGATTGGACAAAGTTCCTGCGAATGCGTCGGTTGAGCAATGGTTTGAATGGAACAAGGGTGTGTATCGATCCAACTTCCATCCAGTCGCTACCGCTGCGATGATGCCAAAGGAGGCTGGTGGCGTTGTGGACTCGAAATTGAAGGTTTATGGTACGGCAAATGTGAGGGTTATTGATGCTAGTGTGTTGCCCTTCCAGGTCTGTGGTCACTTGGTTAGTACTTTGTACGCTGTAGCGGAGAGAGCTGCGGATCTGATCAAGGCCGAGCTGTAAATTAATAGAGCATCGCGTCGTCTGGGTGAATATTTTTCGATTGTATTTTACTATTCCGGCAAGCATAGCCTCTTTGTGTATATAAACCCTTTTAGATTTTCCTGTCAACATAGAATTGCTTTCTCCTCAACAACCAAAGACTTCCTCCTCAATTGTGCTTAGTTCTCGCATGTATACCGTACTGTCGACTGCTATACACAGCCCTATCTCCGACCGCACTAGAAAAGTTATCCAGTCTACTACATCTGCGGTATTAACCTGCGTGCACAATCCCGGACGACAATCAATCATCTTGTGATCTTCGCAGTGCAAACATGGAAACTCTTTTCTATCCACCATTTCACATTATTCAGTGCTTAGCTTGGCAGGGATCAACATCCCTATATGGGATCAGTGTGTATTGATGTGATGCCGCATCACATCGATACATCAACATTCTAGTCCGAGTATATATCTAGACCATTCTATTCACTTCTAAGAAAAATGGAGAATCTCAAAGGCGTCGGTTACTGTTGGTACATATCAGGTTGATTCGTCACCTTGCCCACAATCCAGAGTGGTTGAATGACGGTTGATGATGCATGGTTCTTTTATTCTGGGTGGGCATTGCAGCCCTTATTATATGCACCAGAAATGGTGCAATGCTGTAGACTAATTACAAATTCCATTCACTTAAAAGTGGTGGAGATTACCTCCAGTACAAGTGAATGCGCTTTGCCACTCGTCCCAACAGTTACCACCTAGGAGGAATTGTCTCGTCGACTGTATTACCGGGGAGCAGGCCGAGTATGATGGCTCGAGAGAACGATCCTCGTCCGACAAGTTTGCTGCGATAGCTGGAGTTGCCAGTGAGCTCGAACGTAATAAGCGCCCGTCACGTGGCCCAAACTACACCAAGGGTAGGTATATTGCTGGACTATGGAATGAATCATCCACAATTGCATATGAGCTTTGTTGGTCGGCGAAGAGATCATCCAATGGTGAGCCTTGCCGTCGATCGAGAGAGTATATTGCACCGAGCTGGTCCTGGGCTTCTGTCGAGGGAGAAATTGTATACACATACAAGCAGGACTGGGATTGTACCGGTGACAATCATATCGCATGGGTTATAGATGTGGAGGTGATCACCGTCGACGGAACACCAACCAGGCCTATTCAGTCTGGTTGGATATAGGTTGAAGGGCCGCTCATTGAGCAACCTGATGGGCCCTTGAATCGGAGATATTGTGATGACGAGAAGGTGCCTGTCCCCAACACTGTCTAATTTTTTAACTATGTTTGAGTTCTATACATTTCATATTGTCTGGGGACTTTCGCTCAAAAAGATAGAAGAAGGACCGAATGAAGGATGCTATGAGCGTATAGGTACATTTTGCATATGTTTTCGCTCTGAGCATGATGAGGAAAACGGTTTATATGGATATAACGATTATGACAGGTGGACCTGTGGAGAAAAGAGACTTGTGAAGATATTTTTAGTTATCTTCGAGAGAGTAAGAATACTATTAGGGATACGGAAGAATCTACTAATTTCATTCCCGGAACGCAATCAGGCCCTCGACCTCCCCCCCTTCAAAAACCATTCCGACAATATTCCTCCGAGAGAAACAACAAAAGAGTCACCTCGGAGCGGCTTCTTGTATGTGACAGATGATTGCGACGCTTGAGAATAATGGCATCGACCTCGGTATATTCCTAATTAAATCGATACAAAAGTTTTCCAGTCTTTGAGCGAAAGGGCGAGGGCAAAGGAAAAAGGTCAATTTTCTCGAATAGGGTTGAGGGGCAGATCACAGTTCCCACTATATTTAGGATTTCTGATCTCCTCAGTTGCTGTGTTTTATTCCTCACTACAAATTGCCTATTGAGATTCATGTCAACGTTCCTACTACCGCCAATGACTTCTATCGGATCGCTGAGCTTTGTATCTTGCTTTCGGCGGCAATATCACTTACATGGACCTGATATTAGCATGCCACTGGATGCACGAGAGCCGGCTTCTGACCCGTGATCGCCTTTTGTATATGAAGGATAATATTAAAAGTGATCACTTTGTTGTCGTCAAAGACACTGGAAGCGTCGAGATTGTCAGCAAAACGGAAATGAGATTTGCGTTCGGAGTCGGAAGGAGACATAATGCAACACTTGGTGCTGTCGGTGCTGTCAGGTTTGTACCCCGTGCTATCTGCTATCCTTCGGCGAATTTAATATATCCGTACTTAGAAGACCGGAACCAGACTTCACACGACGGGATTCGGGATCCATGGATAGTTCGCGGTGTTAACTCGATGATGACGACAGGTATCCATAGGCCAAGTTTCTAGGAACACTACTCGAGCAGTGAAACCTTAAGTATCATGGGCACGGCAGATCGAGTGATACTATGAAAGGCTTGTAATCTGGCCGCATCCCTCTTGCTGTATTTCGCATAATCGCTGCGTTGACCATGAGAGTTTGTTTTCCTGATTGAACAGGCCATTCGTTTGCGTAGGGGTACTCGTTGATTTGCTCTGTTTCCATAGGGGTTGCTGCCGATGGATTATTGACACTTCCATCAGGCTTCCATGTGACTATATTGGCTCCGTGTCCTTCGTGGATATGGCCGAAGCAATGCATAATTGGCCTAACCCGGCTGACGGCTTGAAGGAGGTTCGGGCAGCCAAGATTTTGTCCATCGACTTGGTCCAGTATTGAATAGGGCGGTCCATGGGTCATAACGATATGAACGTCGAGTGGGATAGGGTTTTGCGCAACAGATATCTTGTTGGCAGCAGTCTGGCTTGCGGTATTGAACCTGTCCTCGTTGGATGTGTAAGGAAATGCCCAACCCCCCGAGCCAACTGTATACGGTGAGGCGTACACATTAAAGGTTGAACCGTTCTTGAGCGTGAATGTGTGAGTGCCCTCTTCTAGGTAAGTTATGCCGGCCTGCTTTGCCATTGAACCGGTCATGATCTCTATAGCCGATGCGTGGTAGTTCGAGTACTCCTCATCGGTCATGTTCTCCACTCGGTTGGTTTTGTCGAGAGAAATATCGTGGTTACCAGCAATGATCAATTTTAATTCGGCTGATATCGTGCCGATCATTCTAACACTCTCTTCGAGTGATTTCAATTCTCCAAAATTGGTCAGATCCCCGGTATGAATAAGAACGTCAATCTCGGGCATTGTCGTCCCATCAAGTGAGTGGTCATGGGTGTCAGAGATGACCATGACACGAGTTGGTACGGTGTTGCGGCCCATATTTGCGATACTGATACTCTGGCTTCGTTGAAATTAGAGGGTATTTCCGGTCTCTGAGCACGGAGAAGCTGATAAGGTGGAGATCTGAAGGAAGTAATGAAAAAGTTTATCTTGTGGGTGGGAGGTTGTTGAAAATGGAGTAGGACGATGGCGTTGTCGAGATGTTGAAAATGCTTGGGTTCTGAATGCTTGAGAGAGAGGGGCAGGTAGCATATTTATAGATTGCGAGAGTATACCCGATATTACCCATAGATACGAAATCCAGTTTCAACCATACTATGCAAACTGCGGTACTCTTAGTAGGTTCGCCGGTGATGTATAGCCCTATCATGGCTTGCGCTGTATCCTGACGGAAATGTGCTAACAACGAACGATACCGTCTAGTGCCTCATCCTATAGGCTTAGAATAAACGGGAAAACATATTTTCTGGACTTGATCTTTGAAGGTACTAAATCGAAATTTTTTAGCACTCAATTGGACTGCTTTGGAAGAACTGGTAAATAGCTTCATCGATACCTACGAATGTTCCAACCATCTTCAGTCGGTCCCGGAAATCACAGACCATTCAAATTCCCACCTTTTCAACCCAACAACTTCTCAAATCGTCACCAACAGAGGCTTACAGCAAAGTGCTTTCCTCGCCCGAGAAGTGCAAGCTTCTATAGGTTCTACGTGTCTGCCCCTCAAGCCTAGCCTTCGTAGCTACACTATTTTGACTACTATTCTCCGGTACAATAACAGAAATTTTTTGAGAAATCTCGTATAGCTTCTCATACGGTTCATATGCTGCCTGCCTCAATTCTCACAGTCACCGCGAAGATTGGAAGAAGAATGTGCTAGGCAATGCTACAATGTTGGAACGTGAGAGTCCACGATCCAATGCTTATGCTCCCAGTAGCTTTCATAGACACATGGGAAGCAGTAGGAAATGCGACATGTCATATATCCGTTATGTTTGGATCGTATAAACGGCAATGGCGGGGCACTGAGGGGGTTTATGGTGGTGAAAATATGAAGAATTAGAAGTGGGATGCGTATGGAACACGCTTTCGAGAAAGTGACCCAAGTCTTGTTAGATGAAAAGCAGTATGATAGTCTGAAAGGGTGTCCAAATCAGCATTGACTAATATCTGGGAACAGTCATATTCCCTCTCACATATTATCACCACGCAGAAAGGCATATGACCAGTGACAGGACTTGTGACATTAGGTCACCGGAAAGTACCAAAAGATGTTGTATAATGAAATACTTTGGTCGCACAACAATAAATAATTATAAATCTAACCTGATTTCGAGTAGAATCGCTGCTGATACAGGAGCGCCCGAGAACTGTGGGCATGGGCAGTGTGAAAGTAATTCCATAAATATTCACACCTAACGTCAACCTGATTCACTGCAGCACTCATGAAATCATGCTTCCTCCTCTACTCAGAGATAGAAGCTGAATTTTGGTGATAAATTGCGTTTATTTTCGTGGCAAGATGGCTTCAATATAAGTAATAGATGTACAATACCTCTAGAACTTTGATCAGAATTGAAAAGTAACATAAAATAGTAAATAGTAGATTGTATGGATAGATCTAAGATCAGTATACTTACCATCCCGGAACCATAGACCACCAACGACTACCTACTAGGCACCAAATTACAGAGATCTCTTCCTGTGAATATCCCATACACTCATCTTACATCATATCAAAGATATATATCCGAGATAAGTTCCGTCCACAAAGAGAAAGACGTGCAACCGTCCCCCCAATGCGCCTACCTCCTCATTCTATCGGCGAATACGACAGCCACGGACAAGACCACAATGATCGGTACATAGAGCTTGCCAAAGGTGTTGTTGGAACCGTCGATATTCAACCATTTTGCACACTAGCAAATAACACCACGAGATAGAAGGAATGGAAGGAATCGCCACTGTCAATCCAAACATAGGAAGAAAACGTCTGACGAACACCAACGCAACTACTGCCATGTTCAAGACAATCCAGATCACCTTCCATGTGGCAAGACGATACGAAGAACACTAGTCCACTTAATTGACGTCCGAAATGACCTACATTTAGTGGACGAGCAATAACGAGTAGGTGTGGCTATGTGAAAGCAATTGATTCCAGAGAATGGGGGATGTGGAGGTGCGGGTTAAGTGATTATCGTAGACCGGTACACTCACCGAATGTAAAGCGCAACCCAACTTACCAAGTAACTCTGAGGCTCCATTAGGAACCCGACAGTTTAAGAAGCGGCAACTTTTCCAAATCCAAAGAAGGTCCAATCCGCGTATGAATCATATCCCACCCCGCACGCCGCAATCTTGACTCGCCGGTTTTCGGAAGCACGCACCCAGTCAGGTTCCGCCGAGCATCGGGGCGAGCATCGGAAAAACAGGAAAGACCTTCTCCATTCCCCAATCCCCATTCTCCATGCCCCGCGTCCGCATAGCTGGAAAGATGGAGAAAGTACGAGGAAGTCGAGGAAGAAAAAACGGGTTCTGGTGGGCTATTCGGTCCTTTTTTATGAACTTGAGGTGTTGTGATCAAAGGAGAAAAGCTGTCAAAGTGTGGGGAAACCCCGGCAGCAAACGTTAATGCTGGCTGGAAGGATCGGAAGAATCCCACTCCTGCTGGGCAAGGCAAGCGTGAGTCGTAAGTAAGTGGTAGCAAAGAGAAGAATGAGTCGGTTCTGAGGCCAAGAAGACCTACTTTAGTAATGTTTATTCGGGAGAATAACCGAAAGTGGGAGGAAAGCCGTCTTGATATGATGAGATGGCGAAAAGCCAGAGAAAACCCGACTACCTGAAAGCGCAGAGGGAAGCGAAGGCCAGTAATCTCCTTTGAGAAAAGTTTGCGACGACGAGCCAATCATAGAAGAAGAAACGATCCAGAAAATCTCATAGACCGCTCCGCATTATTCCCCATTTCCCCATTTCCCCCATTTTACCAGAAAATTCCACATGATCCCTGTCCCAATAGCGAAGAATTGAACTAAATTGTCGAAGAAATTTACTGAATGTGGAGATGTGGAGAACAAAGCGCAGGGACAGGGAGGAGACACCACCACGTTTTTGACTCCACTTTATTTAAACTTCCCCGCTTCTCCAAATTTTCTTCCCCAAGGAATGGCTGGTCACTCCATTGACAGGTCGGGGAAACAGTTTGGAGAAACAATGGAGTCTTGGGGTTCGTCGGTTCCTCTCTTCCTCCGCCTCTCTGTTGGCTGTTAGCCGCTTTCGATCAGTCCTCCGGTCCCATCAACTCGTACTCGAGAAAATCAATGATGCGCCGCGTCACCAATCCTCTCTCCCGCCATTCTGGCTGATCCATACCCCGATCTATCCGATGTTCACCCGTGAAATGACTTCATAATCCAAGAGTCTATGGGGTACTGATGGTGGCTTTTTGAAATCATGTGCTGAAAAGTGCTTGGAAAGATCCATAATCCACTACGAACAATCGCGTGTATGTGGACGGTAAGGTAGGGGTACTATGTCCACCCACGTGAAGCTAGTAGAATGACATGATGAGAGGGCGGAAGCAGTACGGCGGAAAGGTAAATGAGACGGCAATTGACTTTCATGCACTCCGCATTCGAAATGTAACTCCGCATTCGAATTGTATAAGAACCGGCGACATGTCGACGATCTTTCCAACACCCACCTCCTCACACACACACCATTTTTACAACAATGGAGAAGTCTACCACCAAGAGTCTGCTTTGTGCAGCTATCATCTCCATCCTTGGTCTCTCCAGTGGAGTTCAGGCTCAGAACATCACCTCCGACACCTACTTCTATGGCCAATCACCAGCCGTATACCCTAGTCGTATGTTGACCTTCTTCGCTTGTGCTTTGCGCCTTTTGCTAACAATTTTTCGCAGCGCAAATGCCAGGGAGCGGACCATGGGAGGCATCCTATGCCAAGGCAGTCGCCTTGGTCGCCCAGATGACTTTGGCGGAGAAGGCAAACATCACCACTGGTCACAGCCCACCAAACGGGTGTTCCGGAGTTACTGGCTCAGTGGAAAGACTTGGCTTCCCAGGTCTGTGTCTCTCGGACGCTGGCAATGGTCTGCGAGCCACCGACTTCGTAAACGCTTGGCCTAGTGGACTTCATGTTGGTGCTTCCTGGAACCGCGACTTGTCGTACCAGAGGGCGAACAACATGGGAGGAGAGTTTAAGGCAAAGGGTGTCAACGTTGCTCTTGGACCTGTCGTGGGACCTCTCGGAAGAGTTCCTGAGGGCGGTAGAAATTGGGAGGGATTCAGTAACGATCGTAAGTTACTCGATGCCACTATCCTATCTGCACACAGCTAACAAACTCCCAGCTTACCTCTGTGGTCAACTGGCTGCCGAGACTGTTCAAGGTATTCAAGATGCTGGTGTTATTGCTTCCGTAAAGCACTTCATCGGTAACGAGCAAGAAACAAACCGCAACCCAAGCACAGCTGCAGATGGCACAGCTATCGCGGCGGTCTCATCTAACATCGATGATAAGACATTACACGAGTTGTACTTATGGCCATTCGTTGATGCAGTACAACGAGGTGCCGGATGTGTTATGTGCTCGTACAATCGTCTTAACAACTCATACGCCTGCCAAAACAGCAAGACCTTGAACGGTGTCTTGAAGACTGAATTAGGCTTCGAGGGTTGGGTTGTCAGTGATTGGTATGCACAGCACACTGGACTCGCCAGTGCGGAAGCTGGTTTGGATGTGGTTATGCCAAATTCAAACTACTGGGGCATCGACGGAGTCAACTTGACTGTCGCAGTCAACAATGGCTCTCTTGCAGAGTCCCGTGTAACAGACATGGCCACCCGTGTCGTTGCTTCCTGGTACCAGATGGGTCAAGATGTGAGTTTGCTGTCCAGCTAAGCCACGATCAAGCTAACAATTTCGCAGGAGGAGTTCCCAAGTGCCGATGCTGGCATGCCATTGTCCTACGAGGTCCCACACACCAAAGTTAACGCCAGACACCCATCCTCGAAATCCATCCTTCTCAATGGTGCCCTGGAAGGCCATGTTTTGGTAAAGAACATCAACAGCTCTTTGCCGCTCAAAGCACCTCAATTACTCTCCATCTTCGGATACGATGCTCCAGCACCGCTCACCTCAAATATTGGCACTAACAAATATGGCTTGGGTTATGAATCACTCACCGATGCCCAAGCTGTCTTCGGAAGCAAACCAATCAACTTCCAGATTGCCTCAAACGGTACAATGATTACTGGAGGTGGAAGTGGCGCGAACGCTCCACCGTATGTTTCTGCACCATTCGATGCTTTGCAAGAACGAGCCTATGCCGATGACACTGCCTTGTACTGGGACTGTAAGTTGACTCACTAACCTACTTCTGCTTCTTACTAATTCTGCATAGTTGTCTCCGTCGACCCGCTTGTTGACACCAGCTCTGATGCATGCCTCGTCTTCATCAATGCTTACGCTGGTGAAGGAAGTGACCGCCCAGGAATCTATGGTCAGTGAACAAGCCTGCTTTCCAGACGTTAATACTAACTTCCCTAGATTCTTACTCCGACAATCTGGTCAAGAATGTTGCAGCCAACTGCAGCAATACCATTGTTACTATCCACAATGCCGGTATCCGTCTAGTCGACCAATGGATTGAGCACCCCAACGTCACCGCAGTTATCTTCGCTCATCTTCCAGGTCAAGACAGCGGTCGCGCTTTGGTTCAACTGCTTTACGGTGAACAATCCTTCTCTGGAAAGTTGCCATACACTGTCGCCAAGAACGAATCAGACTACGTTGTTCTCTCTCCAGCGCAACCATCAGGCATCTACGCCCAGTTCCCTCAAGACGATTTCACTGAGGGTGTCTACACCGATTACCGCGATTTCGATGCAAAGAACATTACTCCACGATTCGAGTTCGGTTTCGGGTTGTCATACACAACCTTCGGATACTCTGACCTCAGCGTTTCCTCCTTCTCCAACGTCTCTACTGCTTACTACCCCACCAACGCCACGATTGTCGAAGGTGGTCTTCCATCATTGTGGGATGTTGTCGCAAGCGTCAAGGCAACCGTCGCAAACACTGGTTCCGTCGAAGCCGCAGAAGTCGCCCAATTGTACGTCGGTATTCCAGGCGGACCAGTCAAGCAACTTCGTGGATTCGAGAAGGTCAACATCCCGGTTGGTGAGACAGTCACCGTGGAGTTCGATTTGACCCGTCGTGATCTTTCGGAATGGAGCGTTGTAGACCAAAGCTGGGTCTTGCAACAAGGTACTTACCAGATCTACGTCGGATCCAGCAGCAGGGATCTGCCATTGACTGGTACTTTGACCATTGGAGCGGAGAAGAAGGCGAGGAGGTCGATTGCTGGGAGACGAACGATTTCTTGAAAGGAAAGAAATGTAATGTGATCAGGAATTAATGTTTTATATATATGACTTAAAATAATATGAGTTTCTTCTTAACTTAAACCTTGCTGAAGATGCTGTGATTCGACGACTGAAATGTATGAGATGGCTCCTCTGCAGGTTGCATGTGGGAAGGGTAATACTGCTGACGGCCTATGAGGATTTTCGCGGCCGTGATGGTCCTCCGTATCATTCCCTATTTGTCTCCTTGTATTTACCCTGCAACCGCGAATCATCGGTAGGGCTGGCAAATAGGGTATTGTGGCAACTTGTCCATCGCCTTACATATATATACTGATATATACTGCAGTCGCGTCCATGACGTTTCCCAAGTATGCATTTCAGCATGCAGTATTATGGCTCCAGTAAACATTTCAGGGTCCTGTAGGTAGCCCTATTTTAGACACACGTTAGGCCTGGGACACAGCCACGATTCGAAACCACATGAATTTCTGATAGGACGCGGCGTATTCGTTTCAACTAAGAAATCCACCCGGGCCATCCATGAGGTGTGGAAATTGAAGGCTGTGCACTTGGCGACAACAATGATTCGTGCGCACCAAGAGAAAAAGAAGAGAT
Organism: Rutstroemia sp. NJR-2017a BVV2; assembly: GCA_002946415.1. Classification (NCBI taxonomy): domain Eukaryota; kingdom Fungi; phylum Ascomycota; class Leotiomycetes; order Helotiales; family Rutstroemiaceae; genus Rutstroemia; species Rutstroemia sp. NJR-2017a BVV2. The sequence goes on along the minus strand of NJPS01000013.1, from coordinate 665,667 downwards.
GGTTTTGATATCGTGATCTTGTGTGCTGACGACGACGTGGGGAAATGACGATAGCCTTGCTTGCCGGATGCTATGTAGTGGTGATATATCAGAGGCTCCCGCTTGAGACGGATACAGAAAATCATTCATAAGAGTTGGAACAGAACAGTCGGAGCGCGAAACCCGGAGCAGAAGCAGATATTGAAGATATAAAGATATATTTATGGTTGTTGGTAAGGCTGATTTGATAGGTGGAAGGAGTCGAAGCTGTTGTGAAGCTAACCTTCTAAGGGACCTCCCCTGCTAAAATTTAAGATAACCATCTGAGCACCTCTTAAAGGTACCGATACCCGCAAAACTTCCCACTACTCGTCGATCAATTCCCTATCAACAAATCACAACCACATCACCAAACATCCAGAGTATCAGAAGATCAAACAGCTTCCCATTCGATCTGCCGACGCTCAAACAACTTGGGGACCAGGTGGAGAGCCTTTGGAGGGACAACCCCCACTCACCACAGTTTCCAATAATAGGACGCCACAATCTGCGACATCATTTGCTATCGTGGTCAGTCGCATCTAAAAGTGCTGTTTACAACCTTTAAAAAGGCACAGACACGGCCAGCCATAACTTCCAGTCAGTGACTGTATTCCACGCACGAGAAAAGGGCAGACCACCCGACATCACAATCATGAAGGCAATGAAGAACATGGGCATGAACCGCATGCTGGGGTCTCTCAAACGCTGTAGGTTACTGGCTCTTGCTTATGTCTCTCCACTCCAAGCTTGCGCGTGGTGGCTTTTGCTTTTGATGCATGAAGCTGATTATACATTTTCTCTTGCAGCAAAATCAAGCGACGATCATGCAGACCCGCAACTCGACACACCCGAAGCAAATGCTGCTAAGAATACGGTACGTCTCTGCCGCATACAACCAGGAAGCCTGGGAGAAGCTATACTGATGCTGAATAGCGGTTATTTTGTGAATCCGGGGCACCAAACGGCGGGGTATGTTCATTGAAACAAACATGAAATCTGTTTCGCATATCTAATTACATACAGGGCGAAGAAGTTCTCTACCTACCGAGCATTGTCGAAGCCGCCGAGTCGTCGCCCGCTGCCGCGAAAGAATGCGCCTACCTCATCCGGAAGTATCTCTCCAAAGAGAACTACACTAAACCTGCTGCACAATACAATGCTTTGATGCTGCTTAGGATACTAACGGATAATCCGGGAAAGACATTCACAAGGAATATGGATACGAAGTTTGTACAGACGGTCAAGGAACTTCTAAGATTTGGAATGGATCTGAATGTGAAGCAACTTTTGATTGAGACATTGCAATCATTCTCGCGAGAGAAGACACAGGATGAGACGTTGGCCCCGTTAATAGAAATGTGGAAGAAATACCAGGAGAAGATGGTTAAGGCTGTGGTAAGTAGTCTCCGCAGTATTAATGGTGGCAGCATTGATATTGATGATTTGCAGGGTCCAGTCGCTCCACGAACGTTGAATGCACCTCCTTTCAATCCCGACAGTCAGAATTATTTTGGTCGAAATCATCACACTCATCGTTTACCTCCGCCGGCCGAACTATCTTCACGCATTGAAGAAGCCCGAACATCCGCCAAACTCCTCTCCCAAGTCGTGCAGTCCACTCCACCTTCGGAAATCCTCTCGCACGAACTGATCCGCGAATTCGCAGACCGTTGTCAAAGTGCTAGTAGGAGCGTTCAAGCATACATGGTTTCTGAGAATCCCGCGCCTGATAATGATACGATGGAGACTTTGATCGAGACCAATGAGCAGCTGAGTAAAGCTATGAATCAACACCAAAGAGCGGTTTTGCAGGCGCGGAAGATACTGGGGTTGGGATATGGGGATAGGAATAGTGCGACGCCACCATCAAGGACGGATTCAGGTTCCACCGCTCCTCCTCCAGGTCCTCCGCCAGGAAGAACAGATTCAGGATTTGCGGCTCCTCCGGGTCCGCCCCCAAGTCAGACTTCGAAACCTCAGCAACCCGCAAGAAGATCAGCACCGCCCATACCTCCTCCTGGAGATTTTGCGCCAATTGATGATGACGAGGATGATTCGCCAAATCCATTCAGCGATCCTAAAACTACTACACGAAGTCCACCTTTCCTTTCCGATACGCCATCGAACGCTCCCGATCAATTCAACGATACACTGGGTGTCGAGCCATACCATCCAGGGTTCCGGGAATCACAGAGTTATATCGGGAGACAGGACAGCTCGGTCGGTAATGTCACCATGCATGCAGCGGTTCCTGAAGAGGATTCGGACGACGAACGTCACTACCGTGGACCAACTCCAACTCCGGCCCAGCCTAAGCAGCCGGTGTATCGTTATTAGATGGTTTTGCACGAGCTTCGTACACATACATACCCGAAGCGGAGGGTTGGGGCATTGTAAAGAGTGGGATGGGACGGATGGATGTAGAACTTATGATCCAGTCAATGTATCTAAGCGTGTGTAATTTGGGTGGGTTGATAGTTGAGAGCGGCATTTTTTGATACGATACCTTTGCGGTGGTTTATAGTGTATGTATGTGTGTGTTTGGTAGGGTAGTTTGTTGCTGGTAGCGGTGATTGCTGGGTTACTTAATTGATAGTTTATTTTTATTTATTTGACTCCTGCGGTTACTACTTGCTGTCTTTCACTGTTCATTGTATATTGTAAGAAATATTCAGAGAATAGCTGCTTGATTGATTCCTCTCTCCTCCGCTTCCGCTTCCGCCTCCGCCTCTACTTCGGGACCGATGCGGGTACTGGGTGTGGATTTACAGTGTCGCCGCCTTTTTCGGAGCTCTCCTGGGGGTTTTGTTGTCTTTGCTCTTGTTCCTGCTCCGACTCGCAATTAAAGCGGAGAGTGTACGCGTCCTCTTCTGTAGATTGATGGAGGACCACAGGACTTATCCATAGCTGGTGCGATAATTGTTGTTACTATTGTAATACATATTATGAAGACAAAAAGGTTCCAGGTCGGTTTAATACTTTTGAGTTCGCAAGAATCTTCGGCCCACCAGCGGCCGTTTAGGCTTCTTATCATCGCTCATTACGCTACACTACAGCGCTTCCCTCCTATCAGATAGCTTATCGCAACCCGTTATTGAGCTGAGATCTTGCATGGAGGCTGGCCAGCACCCGAATAGAACTTACACAAACCATCTTCGGCGATGTCGCTGCTCTGCTTACCCCACTTCCTATCGAGCTTCCTCTTCTGATGTTTTCGGCAGCCCATGCCTGATTAGCCATCGCAGCGATATGACATCAGGTATTTCTGTCAAGCTTTCAGGATCGCCAGGCACGGTTGTGTTATCGGAGAGGGTGGTTGGCTTGCGTAACTTGCTGTGCGGAGTGCGTCCTTTGGTGCTACGGTATGTACATGGGAGCTGCAGATTAATCTATGCTGCGCTACGCTGGGGAGGGGATGGGAGGGGCTGGGACGGGCTGGGACGAGCTGGGACGAGCTGGATATGGTATGGTATGGATGGTATCTTCCTTGATGGATGACTATCGTGGTCGATCGTCTCTCGTATATTGACCGCCACTATTTGCGATTGAGTATATTAATCAAGATCCCCTGCCATGTTTTCTTTCTTGAGTCTTTTTTCTCTTCACTCCCTCTCCTCCTCTCTTCTTCTGTTTGTCAGCGAGCGTTGAGGTTATACCATGTTGCTCTCGACCCTTCTTCTTCAGCTCGGCGTAGCTGCCGTTGCGAAAGCCACCTCCGCGCACGCCAACACCACCTCTGCGGATCCGAAACTGGGCGCTGTGGCGTCGGAAAGTGCGGTATGCTCGGATATTGGGATTGAGATGTTGAAAGAGGGAGGCAATGCCGCAGATGCTGTAAGTTCAATTGCGCCGTTTCTGCGAAAATGTTACTGTACTTACCCCGCACATAGCTCATCGCCACGCAATTCTGCGTGGGAGTCATCGGCATGTACCACTCGGGAATCGGAGGCGGCGGATTCATGCTCGTGCGATCGAAGAACGGGAGTTACGAATTCATCGACTTCAGAGAAAAAGCTCCCGCGGCGGCTTTCGAGGAGATGTACTCGGCGCCGTATGGAAACTCCGATATGTCGCTGTATGGTGGTCTGGCTAGTGGTGTGCCGGGAGAGATTCGCGGTCTGGAACATCTACATAAAAAGTATGCGTCGCTGCCGTGGAAGAGGTTGATGCAGCCTGCTATTAAGCTGGCGCGCTATGGATTCCCCGTCACGCGGGATCTGGTGCGGTATATGGGAACCAATGATTTCCTTGTCACCGACGAGACGTGGGCGATTGATTTCGCGCCAAATGGAACGAGAGTGGGTTTGGGAGATACCATGACTAGGAAGAGATATGCGAATACTCTTGAGAGCATTGCGGAATATGGCGGTGATGCTTTCTACAAGGGAGCGCTTGCGAATGCTACTATCACTGAACTCCGGAAGAAGAACGGCACTATGAGTCTCGCGGATCTTGCCAACTACACTGTTGAGATCAGAACCCCGTCAAACATCACTTACAGAGGTTACAAGATCCACAGTGGAACTGCTCCCTCCAGCGGTGCAGTCGTCTGCAGTGTTCTCAAGATTGTAGAAGGCTACGACATGTCTTCTCCATCCGCACTGAACCTCTCCACCCACTACTTAGACGAAGCAATGCGTTTCGCCTACGGACAGCGCACGTTGTTAGGAGATGCTAGCTTCCTCCCCAACCTGACAGCCTATCAACAAAAGATGGTGTCCGAGAAAACCGCAGCAGAAATCAGAAGCGAAATCGAGCCGTACCATACCTTGAATGTTTCCGAATACGATCCTTCCATGTACGGTATTCTTACCGATGACGGAACTTCCGCTGCTGTGGCGGCTGATAAGAGCGGGCTTACGATTGCTATCACGTCTACTATTAATACTATCTTTGGCAGTCGGGTTATGATTCCGGAAACGGGTGTAATTATGAATAATGAGATGAATGGTAAGATATACCTACCTACCCAATCAACATATGCCTATTTTATTTTCTATTTACCAAAAACTAACCCCCCCAACAGACTTCAGTATCCCAAACACAACCAACGCCTTCGGCTACTCCCCCGCCCCCGCCAACTACATCTCCCCCTTCAAACGCCCCCTCTCCTCCATCTCCCCCACCATCGTCGAGCACGCCAACGGCACCGTGTACATCGCGCATGCCTCCGCAGGGGGCTCCCGCATCATAACCGAAATCATCCAACACCTCTGGCACGTCCTGGATCAGAACATGACGTCGGCAGAAGCGCTGCGCCAGCCGCGCATGCACGATCAGCTCTCGCCCAATACGGTGAGTGTTGAGTACGGGAGCGAGACATTCGGGATCCAAGGGTATAGTAATGCGACGACGGCGTTTTTGAAAAGCCTGGGTGCGAATGTGGCGTTTGTCGCGGTGGGCAGTACGACGGCGCAGGCGTTGAGACGGCTGGGGAATGGGACGTGGGAGGCGGCGGGGGAGCCGAGGCAGTTGGATAGTGGGGGGTTTGCTATCTAGATGGGTCTTGATGGGGAGATTTAGTGGATGAATAATGAGAGATATTCTAAATAGAGTGGAAGATTTAAATAAAAATATACTCAAAATATAATGTATACAGCGATTCTTCGGAGGTTCGCTCAATCATCTCGTGGGAAGACATCTGAATTTAATATCACGCTTTGCAAGCCAAATAACCGCGGGTATTGATTGTAATAAAAACGCCGTTCTTCCTACAGCATTTCCCATACGTTTTCTATGTATAGTTTACTTTTACCTAAACCTATTGTTGATATTGTCGTCGGGTTAGAATTAGCAGTCTGAGCTCCATCTCCTCTCCTCTCATATGGTGGGATGAACCGTACTGATACTGGTAATGCACCGCACCATGTGTCCAAACAGTGGGTGAGACCAGTGCCGGAAAATATCATCGCTGATTTGATACTGTATGTAAAATCTAAAATGTTAAGCTACTGTATCTATCTATCAACCTATCAATACAGAGCAACGAACGAATGGTGCCAATTCGAGTCCAACACTGTCCCTTTCATCAAATCATATATCCATCCATCCATGCTTCATTTCCAATCCACACAACAACCATCCAAACCCATCATCACACTGTCCACCCCCTCAAGCATTAACCACCGTCTCCCCACTCGGAAACCCCGCCTCATACTGCAGTACCAACTTCACTCCGGACCCCGGATGCAACTTAACATGCCACACCACCTCCCCACTCTTCTTCAACTCCGCATCCGCCGTCCCCCAATTATCCTGCTTAATGCTCCTCCTCTTCACAATCTCGCCTCCGCTTCCCGAGCCCCCGCCTCCACTCCTCGCCGCCTGCGCCATCGCCATCTCATCATCCAACCCCAGGCCCGTAGGGATCTTCTCTCCATCCGCTTTCAGCCCCCTGGGAACAAGAACTTCCACCCGGAGACGTTCTTCTTCCGAGATGGGGACTTGATCCATAACGACTAGATTAACGCTGCGCACGCCGCGCGTGTTGCGCAGGGAGAGACTGCGCAAGAAGACATTGCTGTCTTCTTTGGAGAAGATGCCGTTTTGGCTGCGCCGGACTTCCGGTTTGTTGTACACGACTTTAATAGCGGGATCGACGCCTAGATTCAAGCTTAGACTCTCGCCCGACGAGCACCGTGGGAAGGTCGCTTGTCCGAGGAAGCTCCCGTCGAGATTCAAACCGACGGGGCCGCGGAGCAGGGAGATTTTCGACATATTGCGCAACTTGGCCTTGAGGAAGGCGACGGTGCGTAGCTTGGGGATGACGACGTGTTCGAAGGCGACGTTTTTGAATTCGATTTTGGCGATCTTGTGTTTGAGGACGGAGTTGGAGGGCGTGAGGGTTTTGAGGCCGGGGAGGTCGTAGGTGGTGGTCATGCCGTTTTCTTCCCAGGCGCCTTCTTCGAAGCTGACGGTGGGTTTGGGGATGGCGGATTGGACGACGAGGTCCGAAGAGGGGGCGGGGCGCTTTTCGTCGAGGTCGGAGATGGAGCCGTTGGCTGGGGCGGCGTCGACGTTGCCGAAGGAGTTGAATGCTGAAGGGGCATTGGCTTCGGGTTGAGGGGTGTGGTTCGCGGAGCGGGAGGGAGGTGCGCCGAAGAGTCCGCCAGTGGTAGGGGCGGTCTGAGGAGCGGGATTGGCTGATTGTCCTCCAGATAGACTTTGAGTAGCAGGTTTCGCTCCGAACAAACTACCGCCGACGGGTGCACCCTGCGTTGATCCAAAAGCACTACCTGCGTTCGCCTGCGTAGCACCACCGAACAATCCTCCACTTGCTGCTGGCTTACCTCCTCTCTGATTCCATTGCTCGCCCTGTGTCGATGGCGGGAAAGAGAATGGACCATTCTGCTTCGTGGGCCCGAACAACGGATTCGTAGGTTCGAGACCGAAAAGCTGCCAGCGGTGTTTCTGGAGAAATTGGTTATTGGTGTTGGTCCATTGGGATCTCTTAGCTTCGATCTCGTGAGTGCTGTAGAGTGCTGCTTCAGCGTTTCGTCCTCCTTTCAGTAATCGGACGTTCCATGGATGCAGAGTTGGTATTGTTTCGCTAAGATTAGTCATGGACGTCTGGGAGGTAGAAAGAATGACTTTTGCATCGCGCCATGTCTCCGATGTCATGTTCTTGAGCTCCGCGGCGTACTCGAGCATACCTGAACCATTGATCGTGTTGAGACTCAAGTCGTAGCGTGGAGACCAGGACACTTCGTAAGTAATATACGAGATTGCGAGGCTGATTATATCGGCAGGTCTTCGCGAGAGAGCAAAACTACCAACAGACGATGAATCGCTGCGTGTTGAATTGGGACGAGATGGTTCAACATGAGCAGTTGAGGATGATGGTTCGATGCTGATGGTGACTTTGTAAACTTTCTTTGGCCAAAACGCGCTACGCTCGTCCTTGATGCGTTTCTTCTCTTTCGCAATCTCGGCTCTCTTACGGAAGTTGGTCAATTGAAGCTTAGTCTTATGCTTGGAGGCTTTCCTCTGAGCCTTCGATCGCACTTTTGCCAACTTTGCTTTTTGCTTGTTCAACTTCGTCAGTTCCTCCTGGGTGATCTCCAATGCCGCCGAGGCAGAAACATGTTCAACGTAGATCTTCTCTCGTTCATCGCGATAGGCTTTCACGAGTTTCTCGAATGCTTCTGGAGAAGGGGGGTTATCCCGAACAGTAGCACCGTAGTCTTCACAGATTTTCAGACGGCTAGCTACAGAATTGATCTTTTCAGTTTCCTGGGCAAGCAAACGATTCATTTGTTTGATTTTAGAATCAATGATTTTCATCGCTTCATCTTCGTCATCTGACTCGGTATCATCACTCAGCGCCTCATCATCGGAGTCCGACGAATAGATTTCTTCATAAACATCCCGGTTGGGAAGCAGGTCGACGGAAACCTCAGTAATTGTTGCAGAGCCACTGCCTTCGACATTTATCGAATGTTCATCGATTGTCGGCGCGAAGCCATCGATGATTATTTGATTTGCGCCGGGCTGGAAATGAAGGGGGAAGGGGTTAGTGGTTCAGCGACTTTCGGTTACTTGATGATGGGGATTTCTCACCTGTAATACTATGTCTCTAATGTCGCGGATAATGTGCGCTCTGGTTGGGAAGATGAGAACATTTCGAGTGCTCAAATCTCGGACTCGGAATTCCTGCTTGTAAGTCATATTTTTCTGTTTATGGAGAAAACAGATAATTTGGGGTCGGGAAAGTTAGATTGAGTTGACAATCATCCGGTTTGCAAATTCGACGAGTGGTGTGTGGGGTGGGGGCGATCAGGTCGAGTTGGGCACTCTCACGGGCTGAGATCTTCTCCGGTTATGCGATAAAAATACAGTATTTTGTTGAGGAAGAAAAGGACACAAGGGAAAGGAGAAGAACAGCTGGAAGAGATTTGCGACGACTTTATAGGATTTTCCGGCCACGCGCGTAGACATAGACTGTGGCTAGTCGGCGTCGACAGGAATGAGCAAAAATTCCAAACATCGATGGCCAAAACCTAACTGGACACAATTTGCTGCGTTAGGCAGAGAGATCTCTGAGACAGAATTCCCATTGTGCCCATTGCCCCGCAAATCACAAGGAAAGTTATGACTTCACGGGACCAACGAGCCAATGACAGTCCTCCAAAGCAGTGAGCTGCGTTTCCACTGAGGGTAAACGAAAAGTAAACGAGCGAAGCAAACGGGCAAACGAGCAAACCAACACAGCGGGAACAAGGAAAAGGAAAAAACGAAGACTTCTGGATATTAAAATAAACCTAGACGGTAAGACAAACTGGAAGAGCTCGAAAATAACGTCCGTTATTGACTCATTTTTGCTTGGATGGGCACACATACATGTTGACGGCCTGGGTGTTTGTGTTTTGAAAAGCAGAAAGTGTTCGAGAGCTGTAAAGGAGAGCGGGAACGAGTGGAAGAGAAGACTTGGAAGAAGATTACTCGATGGGTGCCTTGCGGAGGCGGAGGAGGACGAGGACGAGGACGAGGACGAAGACTCACACCAAAAGAAACGGCACGTGAGCACCTGCTGAGTCATTATTGAGAATTACCCCGCCCCTCAGATGGTCTGGTTTGTAATTCACATATTCAAACACGGGCGAGCGTCAACACATACGACGTTCTTCACGTCAATGATATCTTACACTACCATCACAGGTCTGAGGCAGCTGCTATTGACGTACGACAGGTTACAGCCAGCTCAAACCGGACAATGGCTAAACCAATCACTTGTTATCAGATCTTGTCCAATGCTTACTGCATGCATTAACCTAACATGTTGCATTTCTAATCAAACACTTCTTCCGGCCAATGGCTTGCAAATTAGAGGCTGTTATTCCTAAGCATCTGCAAGTCGCAATGTTGCTAAGCAATGTGAGGAATTATCATTGTAATCTCGCAAATGCGAGCGTGAATGTCAATCAAATGGCTGGGCGCGTAGCGCTTCCTCTGGGTGCCGCGAGTCTGCGTTGTATGTCTTCGCCGGTTTGATGAAAAGCGTATATATACCGATCACTTCCCTCCATTGTCCTCATCCAGATCCAGCATCAATCCCATTGTCCTCAACCACATCCAGCATCAATCCCATCGATATATTCATTCGTGTTTCATCTGTATCCGGCATCCAAACCACCTCCTCAGTCCCCTTGATCATTGTCCGATTCATCTCGATCGCCAATATCTTCCAGTATTTAGAGCTCAAAAACATCCACAACCTTATAGCATCATGTCGAAAATTGTCCTCATCCTCGGCGCTGGACCAAACATCGGTCTCAACCTCGCACAGGTCTTTTCCTCCAACTCGTACAAAACCATCGTGGTCTCCCGAACACCCAAAGAAGAGCTCACCAAGTCCGCCGACCTCGCCATCCAAGCCGATTTCTCCGATCCCAAATCCATCAAATCCATTTTCGATGAGGTCAAGCAAAAAATCGGCGTGCCCAACGTCGTCATATACAATGGTTTGACCCCAACCTTACATATGACTCAGCTCAGTTAGTTAACCTGCCTCCAGCTGCCGCAGCATCAGCTGGTAATGATCCTTTCTCCCTCCCTCTTGAGAAGTTCATCTCCGACACAAACGTCATTGTGGTATCCGGCTACGCTGCCATCCAAGAAACCATCGCCGGTTTCCGGACGCTCCCGGAAAGTACACTCAAGACGTTCATCTACACTGGTAATATCTTGAACCGCACGATTTATCCCAGTTTGGTCACCTTCGGCGCAGCAAAAACTGCTGTTGCTCACATGATCGAAGGAGCTTCAGGAGTTTATGCAAAAGAGGGATTCCGGTATGTGATCTTCGCGAAGGAAGAAGGCTGATATGGTGAAAATGAAACTAACGAAGTCACAGCTTCTACTGGGCAGACGAAAGAGCGCCAAATGGTGCGGCGGCTGGTAGCGGGATTGATGGGAAAGCGCATGCGGATTTCTATCACGAGTTAGCAAGTAGTGAGGAGAGTAAGACCTGGGATGCTACTTTTGTTAAGGGTAAAGGTTATGTTGATTTTGGAGGTAAAGCTGGACCCTTGGATGCTTAGGGAAGTCTCGGGCTTTGCTATGATACTCCAAAATGAAATGATTTGAGATTCACCGTCAGCGTTATCTTTCCCCCCTGGTTCCTTGCATTTGTCTCCAGGTTCTGTGACACAAAAATTTGGGCTTCTCGCGCAATGGAGAGTTGCCCGAAGTCGCCATGAATTGATTACTTTGACATCAAGAGCAAGCATTAGCCATTTTCATCTTCATATGTCCCCATGCGTTAATTAGCAGTTACTTTAACCTTCCCTCCTCAAGGTTTGTAAGCTTTTACCTGTATAGTACAGCTAGTGGCTGCTTACGCCAAGTCGCGGCGAGCGTTGCCAATACTCAATCGCTCGAAGAAATGACGAACTTGCTTCCACTCACCTTGTAATATTGCGAATTTTTTCTCTCAATTTTCATTTACTACTGTGTGCGCAAATATTACTGGCTCTAGCTAATCGGCGTGGAATGAGGTTGTATTTGACGTTGATTCCTTTCCAATTCTATATGCAAGTGCGTAGCTGAGATGGAGAGCGACGGTTGTGTTCGGTAGTTGTGGTTGCAGAAATCGAGTTACATCGTTTGTTTCCTTCGAGTCGCATTTCAGCCTCAGTGGGCCCGGAGGGTCATGAAGAAAGAGGGGTGCTATCTTGTCTGAGTTCACATGGGGCGTGCGTTGATTCAAGGACATGCTGCTGCACTGCTGTGTTGAGTAGTATCAATTACCTAAGAAATAGCACGAGATGGTGGGGACAGAATTATCCGCACAAGAGACAATTTTCTTGCACGACTCGAGATATATTGCAGCCGAGTAGTACACAGATTTGGTGTTATAGTACGACTACAACCGTTAATTCGACCCCGCATTAATCAGCACGAAATATAGTGTGGTGCAGACACAGCTCTCAGATGTGAGTGCAACGGACCTGCAACCCCTCGATCATATACGAGCCCACATGTGTGGCATCGTATCATATCGCACCTGAATGCACGCAGACGCCGAAGCTTTCACGATGGCTGAATCTCGTATTACTTTCCTCTCGCTGTCATGTCGTACCATCTTCAAGCACGCAATCCCATGTACTGTGTACTCTACCCCGCCAGCAGCTCCGACGTGCGTCTGCGAACTAATCACGCAACTAACATTGCATTATACACGCATATGCTTTCGCGAGAGCTTACCGGTCATCCGGCTGTTGAGAGGGATTGTGGTGGGCTTGTTGTTCACGATGTCGCCATGTAGGGTGAAGATGTTGTAGCGATGTAGCGGATACAACGCCCCAAGTGGAGCTGTTGTGATAGGAATCAGTCGTCACACCATGTCGTCCTACTATCCTTGGTCTAGTGTGTATGTGGTGGTGATAGACCCCCGCTTTCGATGCTCAGCTTCATGCCACACTGTACTCACTGCGAGGTGGGTATCGACTTCAATATCAAATTTCCAGAATCGCCGAGGTGTGGTATCATTGTCGCTACTGTAACTATTCAGCCGGTATTTTGTCCCCAGATGCAAGCCCCATGTAATGGGCGTCTCGGTGAAGAGTCTTCAGGCTAAGTCAATAGAGGATTGGTAGAGGAGTAGAGAAGGGGTCAGGAATAGGTATAAAGGTTCAGCATCCACCGGAGTGGAAGTGCTCACTTCTTCATCTTCATCCTCATCTTCATCTTCATCAACTCAGTGATTCTCCACACTGCGTCTCCATCATGTTGCTCAACGGCTCATTACTCCTTTCATTTGCTTCGCTTGTTCTAAGCGCTGCTGTGCCTAGCAAGCTTGAAGCTCGTGCTGGACCTTACCAGACGAGAATTTATGAAAGCGGATCAACTTTTCTCCAGGAAGATAACGGCTGGTGGCAATTGATTGAGTGAGTAGACCTTTGAAAAGTCCCAGCTTTCACTCAACTTCCCATCCAAGATCCCAATCCAATCCAATCCACTCCAACCCAATCCGATCCTAACTAACTCCACTCCAGCGCTACCGGCGACGGCCGCCCCGACCTCTTCTACATCAAGAACCGCAACACCGGCACCGGCTATGTGGAAGTGCACATCGCCTCCTCGACCTCCAACTACCAAACCCGCATCCTCGAAGTGCCCACGACCTTCGTCTCCGAAGACAACGGCACCTGGCGGGCCATCAAATCCGCCAACAGCGCGCTCCCCGATCTCGTGTACATCAAGACGCGCAACACTCCCTCCGGCTACGTGGAAGTGCACATCGCATCCGGCGCCTCGACTTACAGGACCCGCACCCTTGAAGTCGTGACAACTTTCGCGAACGAGGACGACGGCCAATGGAACGTATATGATTACGACGGCGACGGAAAGCCAGATCTAGTGTTCATCAAGACTTCGAACACAGGTACCGGTACCGATGAACTATTCGTCGCATCGGGCGCCTCGAACTACCAGACGCGCTTGCTCTCCACCGGGACGACCTTTGCGGTCGAGGACAACGGCTTCTGGCAGCTAGGCGCATACTCCTCGACTCGGGATCTGATTTACATTAAAGACCGCAATACCGGGACCGGGACCGTCGAAGTGCATGTAGCGAGCGCGGCGTCGGGGTATCAGAGTAGGTTGTTGGATGTGGGAAGTACGTTTGTGCAGGAGACGAACGGGCCGTGGAGTTTGGTGGATTGGAATAAGGATGGGGTGTTGGATTTGGTGTATATCAAGATTAAGAATACGGGGACGGGAACGGTGGAGGTGCATGTCGCGACTGGGAAGTCTTGATTGATTGGGGAAGGGTTTGTGGGATGGGGGTGAGGGGGGAGATTGGGTGGGAGGTGGGTGGTAGGATGTTTTTGTTTTCGGGGTTGGGTGGTGGGGTGGTTTGGGCGCGAGAAATCTAGGTATACATCGGAGATGGGCAGATAGGACTTATATATATGTTGTTTCTCAGTAAATAAATCCAAGCTGCGATATGAAGCTAGCTAGTCCAAGAGATCTCAGCCAGATCTGACTACTCCTCAAATTATGGTTTCATAATTTCACCTGGATAAAACTCACTACGTCAAGTAACACGATCAGTAATCTCATATCCCATCCTTAATACAATCTGATATGCATGCAAACTATGTACAATATCCCAATCAGCTTTCATGGTTTCACAGTCTCCCTTGATGGATTTCCCATAGGGCGACGAGTGACTTCCTCGAGGGATAGTTGCGATCAGGGTACCATTGATGGTGGCTTTCAAGTGGGATCATTCGGCGGTGCTCGACTGTCTGTAATCGCGAGGTATGTACCTGCATGAAACTGCGTACAAGCTTGGAAACGAGAAAAGAAAGGGGCGAGAGATGCGCGAGAGCTAGACCTAATATTTGATGGCTCATACATATTTGATCATCGAGAAGTAAGCCTAAGAGAGGCGTGGAGGAGAAGATACCTATCTGCCATTCAAAATTCATACGAGGATATCGACGGTATCGATGAGATCAACCGTGCTAGAAAGAGTGAAGATAAACACACATATATTCATCCTAATAAAGCTTTCTTTATATACTAAGTCCGTATAGGAAAGAATTACTTAATGTGGTATTAATCAAATGTTGAGTAGGTGATCTTATTAGGTCCAACATGTCCAACATGTTGGGTCTGACGACTCCAACACAACAAAAAGACGAAACTTGCCCTGTCATTCGATGCGGCGAAGCTCCTGCACTTTATTTACTCTATTCTTCTACACCTTCTCATCTTTCATCAATTCTTCTTCAGAACGCACTCATTGTCGAAACGAAACGAAACGGAACAAGTCAACATAATTTCCACCATCGTCAAAAAAACAACATCACATCGAAATCCTTTCTCCCCCTTTCTTGCCATCGGCAAAATAAAAAAAATGCCGCCAAGCCCCTCCCTCCGCAGCTCATGGACTCAGTTCTTCCCCCCTAAACCTCTTTTCGCCGACAGGATCATTCCCTATGACTTGCGGGGTAAAGTGTACCTAGTTACAGGAGCTAATTGCGGGATGGGATACGAGCTAGCACGCACTCTGTACGCTAGAAGTGCCAAAGTTTACGTCGCTTGTCGCTCTGAAGAGAAAGCAATGAAAGCTATTGAGTCTATGGAGAAGAGCGAACCTTACTCTGATGGCGAGCTTGTTTTTCTGTCTCTCGACCTTGCGGATCTGGCTACGGTGAAGGCTGCTGCTCAACAGTTTCTGGCTCAAGAATCGAGGCTTCATGTTCTTTTCAAGTAAGTGTATCATATCGAGTCGCATTGCAAATCGTGTATTTATGCCTGGTGCTCCCCTTCTTGTTCTATCAATCTTCGTAGCACAGAGTCACTAACATCTTCATCTCCTAGTAATGCTGGTGTTATGGTAGGGCCTGCCAATCCACCACCAAAGACAGCCCAGGGTTACGAGCTCGGTCTGGGCGTAAACTGCATCGGAGCATTTCTACTCACCAAGCTCCTCACTCCCGTCCTGAAAGCAACAGCCCCTACTGAACGCCCCGGTATCGTGCGTGTAATCTGGCTCTCCTCATTCGGATTGGTACAATTCGCGCCTCAGGACCGCGGTATCGATATGGACAACTTAGACTTCCATATCCCAAAACCGGGCATCGAGCGCTACGGAATCAGCAAGTGCGGTGACTGGCTACTGGCCGTGGAGTATGCTCGACGACACAGGAGCGACGGCATTTTAAGTGTGCCGGTGAATCCTGGAAACGTCCGGACGCAGCTGGCGAGAGATCAGGGATTAGCACTCAAGATCATCGCCCATGCGGTTGTTTACCCGATTATTAATGGCGTGTATACTCAACTATTTGCCGCCTTCTCCAAGGACATTACACTTGAAAGGCAAGACTGGACGAGAGAATGGGGTGAGTAATTTTTCCCATTGTTGCGGAGAGTGGCTCTAATATCATCAATCACTAGTCATCCCATGGGGAAGGATTGCCCCGCTCCGAGCTGATCTACCCAAGGCAGTCATACCCAAGGAAGAAGGCGGAAACGGTAACGCACAAGAGTTCTGGGATTGGAATGAGGAGCAGGTTAAAAGCTTCCTCTAAATATCGATCACTTTTCATATGATTCTATAATTCTGGGGGTTGGTCTCATTCACGGAGTCGTTCCTAATGAGCAAATTGGCCAACCTGGTTGAAGTTTTTATTGTATACATTATATCACTATTCTTATATCTTATCAAGGGTATTTACAGGTTATCAGAGGAAATGGGTAATAATTTGCAGACTTCAAGCTGACAATCTTATTCTTAATATTTACTAGTTACTTCATCATCTCTCTCCTCCACCTACCGAATAGGAGTAGGTCCTGAGAGAAGTGTCCAAAAACACAGATTTTTGGCAGAAGCTTTAAATAAAATGACTGTCTTCGCTCCTCAAATGACAGCAAGAACTGTTCTCTCGGCTTCAATACTAGTAGTCTAGTCCCGCTGCGTTCGCAAGTGCCCTACAGCTGGTTAGAAAGCCCCAGGCTCGAACACACCTGAATACAAGAGCGTGAAGAGTCCTTCCTTCTTTATATACTCAACAAAAGCAGACCTCTCGTCTCAGAGGCTAGATTTGAGATTTTTGTGGATCGAAACGTCTGAGCGGGCCGCTTTCTTGCCTTCTTCGTAGGCATCGGCCAAGGGCCGTAATCCAGGATCCCTCATCATCAACTGGCCGGCGTTGGCCCTGCTGCAATCCTCCAGGACGATTTCTCCGAGTTTCGTGCCTGGCAGTTTGATGAGATTCGGCCGTTCGCCGCATTTGATGAAGTTTGTGGGGGTGGTCAGGGTCACCATGTCGGTCTCCAAGGCCGTAGTCGACCTTTTCTGGGTCAGTCTCGATGTTTATGAGTTTGTAATTGAGCTTGAGGACGCCATTCTCTGACAAGTTCGAGCTTGGATCTGTTGGGTGTTTAAGGTCCTGTGAGACTACAGGAGGGATTCACTTATTGTGAATGCCCTCATTTCCACTTTTCCGAAGCGTTTCATAATGTACAGAAGGGCTTTAATTAGTTGTGCTGCCCCCATTAAACGGATCGAAAAATGGTCTATAAATGCAGGTCCTTAAGGCCTGCTAAGTAGAGAATAATCATCACTCTTAACTACTTACAGGTCCCATCCATCAGGAGACCTAAATCCAAGCGTTTCCCTCTGTTCCGACTATAATTTTCTGGTTGGGACGCTTCTCAAAAGAATTCTCAGTGGAATCCTTAGTCAATACGGTCGCCATTTCACTGTTGAAGAGTATTGAGCCACGGTCAGGGTCGGAGGGCTGAGGTATTTGTCGACGGCAGGAGATTGTGGCTTTAGTTCTGCCAGGGACTGCATGGAGACAACGAGAGGGGAGTTTTGACTATTGATTGATTCGTTCTGTTGGTTGAAAAATTGATCCTAGGAAACGAAGGTCTTGGGCGGCATGGTGGTCAGTAAGTTTTAGGATTGCTTGGCATATCCTTCGTGCAACCAACACAACAAAAAAATAAAAGCGACGAAGACTGTTCAATGTATCTTGAATTATCCTGAATACAATGAAATCATAAACTACAAGTCAAGGATTAAAATGATACTTCAAATATACAGAGGAAAGTTATTTGTAGGGCTGTCAATCTGAATGACTTTGATCGCCGACTCTTCATCTTACGAGTTTTAGTAAACTCGCAACATCCCTGAATGCATACTGTACTGTAATCCTCCCACATAACACTAACCGCCCTCGCCGCCGAATGGACCCTTGGAATCGTGTATCTCCGTACAACCTCTCGTGATATCTGGGCTAGAATTTAAATGCGCCAAGTATGAAGTATACTATATGTAAAAGCTCATCTTCTAGCCACGTGGACAGAGCGGAAACGATTTTTTCTTATTTATGCATTGGCAAAATGGTCCTGACTCAACACCGACAACTTCGAATCTATGGATTTACAAGACGAAATCGTGCTATTAAATCTATTGCCGTACGATGGAGAGGATGACGGCGATGGCGAAGGTGCTTCAATACGATGCGAAACAAGCACCGTAGCTCTTTCAGAGAATCCCACTTATGAAGCGCTGTCCTACGTCTGGGGCGATCCCACCCTCACAAGAGATATAGAAGTCTCGGGACGCAGAGTCAGCATCACCGACAACCTGTATGCTGTTCTTCGTCAGATACGGCTGCGCGACAAACCCAGAACCCTGTGGATCGATCAGCTCTGTATTGACCAGACGAACAATGAAAAGAAAGCTCAGCAGATTAAGTTGATGCGAAAGATATACTCTACCTGCACCTGCTGTCTGCTCTGGCTGGGTGATGTTCCTTCTGACCTTTCTTTACGCCAAGCGCGGGATTCAATCGATTTTCTCAAACATATGGCAGTGCTCTCCACTCTAGACCAAGAAGGGGTAGACGCCTATCCTGTGCCTTCCTCGTTGACTTCGCAGTCAAGTTTTGAGGAAGTTTTGAAGGCGCTGCGGGCTTTTTATGAGGAAGCCCCATGGTTCACGCGCATATGGACGGTTCAGGAGGCAGCTCTTCCGGCCAACCGCTTATTTCTTTGGGGTGAGTATCACCGGTTCATGAACTCTTAATCCAAATGTTTTAGGCATGGTTTCGACTCTCTGGATTGATCGAACACAACTGGTTCTGGTATACACTAATACCTGCTTATCTAGGACCACTTTCAATATCATGGGAAACCATCATGCAGGCTTGCGCCCAATGGGTTGGCGAGACATCTTTCCACGAATTGGATGATAGGCACGAGGAACTTCTTCCAAGTTATCCGGGATTACTAGGCAACATGTTCTGCGCCTTCCTATGGCTGGCCAGTACCCTTGGAGACGATGCCATTGACATCGTGATGAAGTGGCATCCTCGGCACGCATCCCAACCCCACGATAATATTTTTGGTTTGCTAGGTTTGATTAAATCGGATCAACTGCCGTTGACCAAATCATGCGACTATTTGACTCCTTTTGCCGAAGTCTTCTGCTGCTTGACTTTGGATCTCATCTTGGATTGGGGAGACCTATTTCCGTTGATGGCCGATTCTCGATTAAATTTTATTGAGCAATCATCGGAGCGTGTGCCGAGTTGGGCTTGGGATTTGCGAAATTCGGATGTCTCGCTAGATTTATATTTTGTAAAGGCGTCTTATACGAACTACAGCGCTGCAGGGAATTGTGAGATAGACGAAGCGGCTTTGTCGAAGAGAGCAGAGCATACGAAAATGACGTTGGAGTTGAAAGGATTTAAGGTAGATACGGTTGAGTCCATTGGCCAAGCAGCTTTCTTTGTCGGACACCCCAACACAATCAGGAATGACTTCCTCGTTGAGAATATGAAGGCTTGGTATGCTTTTGCGAAAAGTGTCGTGGGAGAAGACGGATTCTTCGCAACGCCAGCATTATCAGAAGTACCGTCAGAAGTATCATCAGAAGCACCATCAGCGCCATCTTCCAGAACACCATCGCCAGCATTATTACCCCCATCGCCAGCTCTATCCGCATCAGAATCGGCATGGGAATCTGCATCCTCATCTGTTTCTCCATCCACATCGTCATCTTCACCAGCATCAAAACTATACCTCGGCTCTTATTCTCACCGTGAGGCGTTCGGGCGATTGATGCTCGGTGATTTTATTCGTGTAGATGATAATGCCCAGGTCTTCGAGCCAGTCGACGAAGATGAAGACGTGGATGAAGTGTACCGGTTCATGGATGCCGAGAATCACGAGTCGGAAGATTTCTCATATCAATTTCTAGATACGTTGCGGAATATGGTGCCGAATCAACGACTCTTCTTCACCAAAACAGGGCTGATGGGGTTGGGCAATGTGGATTTGAGAGCGGGGGACGAGGTGTGGGTTTTGTATGGTGGGAATGTCCCTTTTATTTTAAGGCCGAGGGAAAAACAGGGAGGAGAAGAGGGTGAAGCGGAAGAGGAGGGCGAGGCGTTAGAGGAGGAGGAACCGGAAGAGAAGGATGAAATGGCAGAGAAGAAAGAATCAATAGAAGAGAAAGCGGCCGTGGAGGGATCGACAGAGGGAGAACCAGGCGAGGAAGAACCAGGAGAGGAAGGATCAGAATGGGAAGACATGTCATCAGAAGACAACGAAGCTTCGGCACTTGATTACGAGTTCGTAGGTTGCTGCAAAGTACAGGGAATAATGCAAGGAGAAGCTTTCGACATGGAAGATCACCTTGGTGAGATCTGGGAAGCGACTGTTCGCCTACACTAGACTCGCCTGTGCATATCCTCTGAACTGAACCGACGCAACTACACGGGTACAAATAAACTACGGCAGTTGATCGTCCAAAAAATTCAATCTCAGTGGTTTTCTTGACCTTCTTACTGCTTCACGAACTTCATGAAAAGGGGGTTCCTTCAGATTCTAGGAACTCTCCATACTTTCAAAGACGAGGAGCAATGAGTATTATTATTCACCAACTTCACATCTCCTCAACCCAACCCTATCCTCATCCCTACCTACCTTCCTGCTTTCTTCAATAACTCCATTCCTTTCTTCCCTAAACTCCGTTTCCGACATTCACCAGTCACAAAGAGCACCGGAATGATGATTCGCACATCTAGGTAGAAAGATATTGTTCTCTTCCACCCCGATCTGACGTATCATAATTAGAGAGATCAGATACGGCGATTTTCCCAGCGAGGGTGATAATTTCTTCCATTCGCACCATATCTTCATCGCTAGGATGCGAGCGCTGGGACAGAGATCTTCGCTGTAAAAAGTATATATAAAGTGCAAGACTTGCATACGAAGAGCCAAGCGAGCAAGCTGTTCTTCAGGGGCTGTGAAGGGAGAAGATGGTCTCCATTGCTTGTATATATTTTGAGAGAGGTGGGATATTCGAAATATCCCACACCAGCGAGAACGAGATAGTAGTACTGACGGAGGGGCGTTCGATGGAGAGAATGCAGTGCTGGTAGTATATAAGCAACGTTCATATTCAAAGATATATTTACTCTAGCATTTCTAGTTAATAATACGGGCCATTTATAACAATAATCAATCCCCCTACATTCAACGATAGCATTAGTTGGGATATCGATGCATGCCAGAACAAACTCAATACCCTATTACCGAAAAACCCAATTGCCAATCGAATCTCTTACATCTCGTCGCCATCACGTACTCGCTAGGACCTATTCAGAGACATTATCTGAAAATTTATTCTATAACTTTGAAGTTCAGAGGAAAAACTAAAGAGAGTATAATATTACCACCAGCCACCAAATGCAGATACATTTATATGAGAAACACTCTTGTACAGGCACGTACAGAGGCACAGCGGGTAAATTTAGGCTTAGAAGGCGTCAATTTGAAGGTGCTGGATACTTAACTTGATTGAACTAATAGGCTATCTACAGTAGGAAGAACTAGCTATATTTATAGGCCTTTCAGGCCTATTTGCCACAGGCGTCGTAAGCCTGAACCACAGGCTTTATAAGCCTGAATCATAGGCTTCGTAAGCCTAATCGATCACTACGACGTTCAGTTTAAGGTGGTGGCACCTGCCCCACCTACCCCACTTTAGTGGTTCCAACAAACACTATCCTTCAAACTATCACTCCTTTAATACACTTATTTGGCTCTGGTTGCCAAAACTTATAAAGTAGAACAAAAGCAGGGCCTGTCATTCTCCATTCTTGATCTTTCAGCCATTGTTCTTCTGCACTGCAGCTAGATATATGATCGGATAATAGCAACTATGGGGCTACAGGCTATATACAAAATATAGGAAGGAAGGCTAAGCACCACTCAATGTCAAATATATGAACTATGATATCACCAATTTGTATATCCCCTCTCCCGATACTAAGAATATCGCCCTCCCACTTGAGCAGAGAGTAGGTTTTCATCAATTCTAGAACATCAAGCACAAGAGGTCCGCCAGAAGATATATCCCGCTTTCGACTTAGGCTCTCTAATTTTTTCGCTAAAGGTGACCAAGGCCAAGTTGTGCGTCGGCGTGATGCCATTTGCGGGGTCAGAAGATCCTTCGTCTCCTGATCGGTTATACACAGATTGACAAGTCCCTTAGCTAGCGAATATAAAAGATGATCGAATTATAATATAAAGAAATTTATACATAGATGAGAAGTTGCATGGCAACACTGAGAAATATCTCAGCATCCTCTAGCTCGAGGCGCGCTGTCCTCACAGCTACATCAATTCATCTATCACCGACTTTATTGGCAGCATCCGCGAAGCGATATTTCCACACTGTCACAAGTTATTTATACCGCAGCCAGGCCACCTTGTACAGGCGCTGTATGCGCGCGCAGGCCTTAACGATATAGAGTGAAGTAGAAGCGTACCAATATCTCGAAAGATTTCTGAGTGAGTCAGGATGAAGGCAAGTATATAAACGACTGTATTAGGGAATTGGCTCGTAGGGTAAATTGACTGTCACAGTCTCACAGAGATCGGGCTGTTGTTGGCTGGTTGTTGGGGAATATATTCCCCCTATGATTTTGGTATTTTCGGAGTGCAACTATACAAGCATGAGTGATATTAAGGTTAGTTATTACAGTATCGTTAGGTCGTCAGAAATGGATATGTTATCCCTATAATCCAAACCTGCCAGGTGAAAACGGATGCCGATTTTTGCCGGTGTCAGCAAATTTACTTTCGGCGGTGACCTCCATAGTGTAGCGATTATTCAACTAGACCATAATAGCTCTAGCATAAGCTAATGTGGGTCCGAACATTAAAACAAAGAGAGTCGAGTACGACACTAGTTTCGCTATCTGTTACCTTGATTCCTTGTAGTAGAAGTTATATTTACACCTGAAATCAATAGCGAAAAAGAGAACAGCGACACAGGAGCTCACGAACTTACAGTCGCCGGTTAGTCCTCCATCCCAAATCATGGCTTTACTTGAGCGATCGTCCCCACAAGCGTCTTCTCTACCAATTCTCAAACCAACAGTACCCCAAATCTGGCCCCATACACCCACGATGTTAGCCCGCTGTGCGCCGTGCAACAGGTCGTTCAAAGCACAGACAGCGCTAGATCAACATATCCGAGACTCACCTGCACACAAGAAACAGCAAGCGGCTTCTCTCATTAAACCGGCAAAGCCACAGGCACTCGGGCGTCATATTCATACAACGAAACGCGAACATGGGCAACCACCAAGTGCAACCAAAGCGGGCTCTAGTAATCCCCAGATAACAATACCTGCGGTCAAGACTACCCCTCAAGGTGTACCCTGGTCTGTGATTATGGAGTCTGAATATGACATTGTGCGCAATGCGTTGTCGGCACATTGCCATACGCCAATGGAGCTCCAGGAGAACGGCTTCATTATCCACCCGTACAATTCGTTAGATTATGCCAATTCACGGAAATGCAAGCGCTGTAATAGTAAGTTTCCCCTGCTGATGATAGGGGTTAAACTAAAATAGTAAAGGTCAAGAAAAGAACGCGGTCGGTCGAGATTGTATCTTCCATTTATATAAGCGAAATAAATGGGTATGTTTTATTGTATGAGGATCAATGTCGGGAAAATGCTTATACTCCAAAACGTTGCAGAACTCAAAGAGGCCGTATAAATGCTGCATTGATGGGGGCAGAGGCTGCAAGACCTCACCAACGCACGATTTCCAAATGCCTCTACGCGCGTTTAAACACGAAGACTTCCGACAAACCCCACCAGCCTCCGCGGAGACGAAATTCCTTGCGGTGGCCCTTGACTGTGAAATGGCAGGTGTTGCTGGTGGAGGGAGTGAAGCGATTTTACTTTGCGTTACCGACTATTTTACTGGCGCAGTACTTCTTAACCGATATGTGTGTCCCCGAGAACCCATAATCCAGATGCGGGCTTCAATCCATGGTATATCGAAAAGCATACTTGAAACTGCGACTCGGCAAGGGCAGACGCTGCGGGGCTGGGAGGCAGCCAGGTTAGAGCTGTGGAAATATATCGATAGTAATACTATCATTGTCGGCCATGCATTACAGCATGACTTGGATGCCTTGAGGATGATCCATCACCGTATTGTGGATTCTGGGATCTTGTCGAGAAACGCTGTTGGCATTCATCGCATTCGGTGGGGATTACAGACACTCTGCTCTGAACTGGTTCATATTGGAATCCGGAAGAATAAAGAGGCTATCCACGATTGTTTGGAGGATGTCTTGGCTGCGAGAGAGGTTATACTATTCTGTACCCTAAAAAAGGAAGCATTCCAGACCTGGGCTGAAGCTACGAAAGTCGAGGAGCTACGCTTAGATAAGGAACGGGAGAGCAGAAGGCAAAAGAAACAATCCAGGAATTACAAAGCGACGGTCGGGGGTGGAAGTAGCTATCGTATCTACTCTGACTCAGACGAAGAGGGCGGAGAGGTTTTGCATTGGTCTGATATCGCAGAGGATCTCGGATGGCCACATCCTGATACTGGATATGACCCTTGGTCAGATTAGTTGCGAAGTTTACCCAAGTTTGCTGAGAAGAGTTCATTTCAATTAAAGAATAAAGTAATAATCTCTTTAAATAGTTCGAGCACTTCAGACTCGCTAACCAGTTACAATACAAATAGTGAAATTAAGGAAGGAAAGAATGACCGCTCTTTGAGCTGCTTCATGCATAAGATTTGGCATCTCACGACAAGGGACAAATCCTTTCCTGGCGAGTGCGCTCGCAAGAGAGTAGGAGAGACAATGGAGGCTGTGATAATTTTACCTGGCTTTGCCGTCCGCACAGAATGGTTGTCAACGATTCCAGAGCACTAGAACCAAAATACAGCTACGCAAAAGACACACCAAAGATTTTTCGATTGCCGGATTTGACAGTCAATATTGACCTTTCCCAGCTTGCGATGATTGAGGCTGTAAGACCAAAGGGCTCGAATGAGTGCCCGAACAGTTTCATTACGGGTCGGGGCCCATGGTTTATTCTTGGACTCATAGCATACGCAGCTCGTGTGAGGAGACGAGTGAGGCAATAGTGTGTGGAAAATTAATCCAAGGAATAAACTCGATTTAAGGGGTGTTGTGAGAATATTAGGTTTGACCTTATTGATTCTATGAAGAGAGAAAGAACTCTAAATACACTGGAAAATCAAGGTAAAAAAGAGTTGAAAAGAGAACTGGAAGCCCCAGAGAAGTATATTGAGCTGAAAGGCTCACATCCGAGACAATCGAAGCGAAAATCACGGTCATGGGTCCTGATCACCAAAGTGTTTTGATGAGTATGGCCAACATGGCATCAATATATTGCCAGCAAAATCGTCTACAGGAAGGCGAGGAGATGCACAGACGTGTCTTGGCTGTGAGGATGCGGACCCTACCCTCTGAGCACCACCACATTCTAACGAGCCTGCATAATATTGGGGATGTGGTAATTAAACAAGAGCGTGTATTGGAGGTGTACAAAATATTCGATGACCTCTATAAAAAAGAAATAAGAGTTCTGGGGCGAGATCATCCGGACATTCTCGCTTGCCTTGAGTATCTGGAGGAAGTAAGAGACTCGCTGAATCAGTAAATATTGTTGACAAGGAGCAAGACCGTGGGCTGTTTAAAGCACAGATTCTGCTTATTAAACCAGTATTCTATTCTTCTAATCCACGAGTGCAAGTTATACAACTACGTGTTCAATGAGTCCTTGTAGTATTGATCTGACACGAGCGCCTCCGCGAGACCCAGAAAATATACAACACAGTCAAGAAGGTCCCAGCTAGTGTTGTGACTATATAAATCCAAAATTGGCCCGCTAGAACAAAGTGTGTTCCTTTCATATCCCCTTCGTCTTTTATCTGAATAAGGTTTGAGCTGAATATTGTCTGAGACTGTTAGATGTCTTGTACAGGCACGTACAGAGGCACAGCGGGTAAATTTAGGCTTAGAAGACGTCAATTTGAAGGTGCTGGATGCTTAACTTGATTGAACTGATAGGCTATCTACAGTAGGAAGGACTAGCTATATTTATAGGCCTTTCAGGCCCATTGCCTTAGGCTTCTCAAGCCTATTTGCCACAGGCATCGTAAGCCTGAAGTCATAGGCTTCGTAAGCCTAATCGATCACTACGATGTTAAGTTTAAGGTGGTGGGTATAGGCCCACCTACCCCACCACCTACCTGACTACAGCGGTTCCAACAAGATGGAAGCCAAACAAATAAGGGGGGATACTAACAGCCACCAAAGTCGCGGGTAGATACAAAGTTGTGAGAATCGTAAGCGCCTTTAGGGACTTGGAATCTATAGCTGATTCTTTGACAATCGCTGTGATGGTTTGATTTTCATTCCTGGCTTCCGCTGAAATCTCTGTCAAAGACCTGTTGGTATTTCGAATAACTTCGTCATTACGAAAATCCAGAAGATGTTTCAGCTTCCAGTAATTGTTAGCTATTATATATCTCACATAAACACAGTGGCTTCTTACCATAGCAGAGACCCAAGTAGCTTGTTCAAGTATCGAAGCAATTATCCGAATATGCGCTTTCAAATCAAGAATATACGTTTGCAGTTCAAGGGAAATCTGATCCTCTGTTCTTACATTCCTGATCTTCTTCAGATATCCGAATTTCGTTTCACAGCCCTTTGCAATAACAAGGCTGTTATCCAAGCTAGATGTACCTACAAGAGCTTTTTCCTAATCTGATGCAAATGTTGACAATCCGAGAACGTAACTGAGTAGTCGAATTTGGAAACTTGACCGACACAGGAAAAAGAAACTTTTTCATCCTACTATGAATCAGAACAAACGTAATTCAGAAAGAGGGAGTTACAAACCAAGGTATCCAGATTTCTTCGCTGATCCTCGATATACTCCGCCAGTTTCTGGCAAGGGCAAGAAAAATATTGATATGCAGTTCTAAGAAACTTGACCTGGGAGGATATTCTTCGCTCGTATTATCATACTGGTCTGAGGTTATAAAATCCTTCAAGCATTGTAAGGCGTGGGAAGAGGGCTGTAGTAGGATCCAAATACTCTCTTGCATTGCAAACTTCAGCTGCTGATATATACCCATTTGGCGAAGAGACTACGAATCGCCCCCTGATCTGCTATTCTTCTCAACAAACCTTATATTGTAGCAGTACTCTATTCTCGGTTATTAAGTGATATCGAACCTTGAGCTAAGAGTGGCGGAAGCAGATGTACCTGTAATATTTGAATCTGTAGAGTAGTACCAGCGATCTCCATTTTGGAGGTTGTTATCGTTACAGGTTTTGAACCTAAAGGCTCGAACGAAATCCAGATAAGAAGGAAATACTCTATTTCGGGATAATATCTTTTGCAGTATATCAGAAGCTATCAATAGATAACTCTATGAGTTCTCTTGTCTGATAATACTACTAAAGTATCAGATATACAAAGTATAAGTAAAAATATTTTGCGTATACTAAAATAAGTTCTCTTTGATAAGATTTAAGTCCTACAATTATTAAATCAATTTAGGCACTTGATAGTGGATATTGACCTACTTGGACTTGGTCTAGCTGGGTATCTGAGTTAGTACTCCCAATGAATTTCAATTCCTCAATATCTAGTTCTTGAATTAGATGTAATAGCCAAAGAGCTGATGATTATGACTTGAATTTGTGGTACCTACTATTGTCATTTCGAGTATACAGGATCTCGAATTCATTGCCTGGGTCTTTTCTGAATAAGCGAGGGGATACATCTTGAAACATACGACGACAAAAGTCCACATCATTCATAGCCGAAGAACGACACTGTATAGCCATAGTCTTAAATTAAAGAGCGAAAAATCAAGAAACGATTGTATTCCAGATATTATTTGGGCTTCACCAGCTTAGCCAGTACTTGTAGGCACCGCAAAGATATCCCAAGGTCCCCTAGAGCAGTAACAAGAAGTAGACCGCACCCACTTTCAAATCTCAACCATCTCATTCCCCAGCACGTCGTCCGAAACCACACACTCACAATCACACGCCATCTCATACTTATTCCCTCCCAACTCCGTCCCACACCCCTTCAGAGAAAACCCCAAACCCAAACAGCCAGCACTCCCGTTTCGCTCGAGTTACGTTTTCTCGAACATTTTCTCTCTAGCCACACCTCCATCAACCATCCTTGCCCCTTCCCCAAACCCCAGACCGGCTGATGACTACTCATCCATCCGTCCCCTTACCTTACTATTCCACCTTCCATACATACCATAGCAATCAATATCAGCTGTGGGAAAGACCATATATATGCCATACTAGCTACACCTCAAGGGTGGCGTCACCTTTTTGTTTTACGTCAACACTCGCAAGCAGACATTAAGTAATCAATGATAATTACTTTCTATCATTTATTATGAACCATGTAAAATACTCATCTATATTTTTGATTCTGTATTTCTCATCTCATCTCGTATCATCTCCTCCGAGCCGCTCTATTCAGTTCCACTCATTCAGTTCCATTCTCATCTCATTTCAGAAAAATTTTCTATCATTTCATCCCTGAGCCCTCCACCATATACACATGTCATATTCCAGCCCCCTCCTCCCCCCAACCAACTACACCATCTATTATAAATACTCGAAAGGTAAAAAAAAATTGTAAGAGACAAAAAGATTTAGTTTGATTTTGATATGATTAACAGCCAGCTCGCGCACGGAGATATCCTATCCTAGCATCATCTATTACTGATGAGGAGCCATTCCAAGAGAGTTGTTTCCACCGTTGAAAGCGACGAATTGGGACTTGAACATGATGTCGCCGTAGATCTGGAGACTGGATGTAGTGGCTTGAAGACCACCGAAGCAAGCTGTGAGGGGAGATGTGTTAGTTTGTTGTTGTATGAAATGAAAAGAGGGAAGGGGAACTTACTAGTACCAGCGTTGTCAACAGGAGCAAAGTTGATGTCATCACCACGGATAGTCGCCATGTAGCTTCCACCAACATCGATTTGCAAATCGGGCAATTGCTGGTTGCAAGGGAAGGTAACACCACCGACGGTTTGATTGTTGACTGCACCTTGAACTTTGCTGTAGTAACCGTTCACGATGTTTGCGTTGGCCAACATGAGGGTGGTTCCGGTGTCAGCAATGGCTTGGCCACCTGGTACGGCCATTTCTTGGCCACCTGCAACGGCGAACTTGGTGGAGGAGAATTGCCAGAAACCTTGGGTGGTGTTGACTGCAGCCCATGAAAGAGATCCGTTGAACTTGGTCGAGTCGATGTTTCCGAATTCGTAGGAACCGACGGCGTTCTTTCGGAGGTCGGCTGTGAAGACGGGCATAGCGAGGGATGGCATGGCGTTGTCGAAGAAAGTCTTTTGTTGAGTGGGCTTAACGGTGTTAAGCTTGGAGAAGGCGAGACCGACGAGTCCGTTAGATTGGGTGTCTTGGACGAAGGATTGCGAGACAGCGGTAGCCATTTCGATGGCTTGGTTGGTGACAGTTGCTCCACCGATGTTAACCGTATCGGTACCGACAATACCAGCAGCTCCAGATCCATCACCATATGAGATAGACCATGTAGCACCCTTCAAAGACTTGAAAGTTGTGGATTTGGTAGCATCGAAGTTTTGGTGACCGGCTTGAGAAGCAGTCGCAAGGTTGGTGCTGAAAACCCACAAGTCTGACGATCCACTATCGAAGTCCATGGTCATCTTTTGACCTCCAATATCGATCACGGAGAGATATTCCACATCTCCTTGCTCTGGGGTAGCAGCAACAATACCAGTTCCGGCACCAGTTCCATTTCCTGATCCACTTGCTGCAGCTGCGACACCAGTGTTCGTCTTGGTTGACTTTCCTGCTGGGCGGGCGGGGTTGACATCGGACCTCAACGCATCAGCCAACTGTTGTGGGACAGTCATCTGATACTTGTTGTATGCTTTCAAAAGAGCTCTGGTACCAGCACCGGCTGTTCTTCCAACATAATTAGGGTTTGCAACACGCTCGACCTTGAAGCTTCGCTTTTGGACTCCGGGTGCTGGGGCGGCGATGGCGAGGTTGAGGAGGGCGAGGAGGAAAATGGTTTGAAGTAAAGAAGGCATCTTGAATGACGGAACGACGACTTGTTTTCGAGACACCTAATGAACAGAAAAAGCCACACCAGGTGGTTGACGTATAGAAAAGAATGGGTCGGTATCTGAATGAAGGACGCTATGCTTGGATGAACCAGACCAGAGAGAGAGAGAAGATGCGAGATGAGTGAGAATGGAAACCGGCCCCAATGCAATTATGAAGGAAAAGAAAAAGGATATATAAAACGAGGACGAGAAAGGAAGACAAGACTTGAATAGAATATTTTTATGGAACTAAAACGAAAACACGCGGCTTAGGAGGAGAACAAGTAAGGAAGATGTTTTTGCATGAAGTCTCGTCTTGGGTCCAATTTGTATATGGATCTGCTCGACAAGGGTCAAACGCCTGGTTCGACATACCAGACGTAGAGTGCGGCATGATGGTGGAGCATGAGAACTCTAGGTAAAGAGTAAGCTCCTACATGTTTGACATTTTTCTTGGGTGGTCCGGGGTGATTCTTCATGGCGTTGTCTGTGCACCCTTTCCTTTTCTTTTACCTCAAAGTAGTACCGACCAACCCTAGTGGACGGTTACTGTTCGGGAGACCCATTTCCACCAGAACCCCTGTTTTGTGATTCAGAGGAGAACGAGTGGGAGTGAGAGTGGGAGAGTGGGCACTGGGCGGACGTTGGAGCGTCGTGCGTGAGTGGAAGTTCGTGTGAGACAAAGACTTTAGGGTATGTTAGTGGGTGGAGCAAACATTCACTCAGCTTTGTCCTTGAGGCACACGCCGAAGACCTATCAACCCGAAATCCGATATGGATTCGTTCTTGGGGTTTGCAATGGATGGCGTTGATGTGCAAACGAGACGTAATGGCGTTGCTGATGGGCGCAGGAAATTCATGGAGTAAGTCCGGGTTAGAAAATAGGCCGACTATTAGTCATGCAAACCAACCAATGAAATCTCCAAATAAGATTCCTCATCAACCCCTGGCATGATTCAGGGGAAATCTGAACCTTGGCGCGTGTTATTCATAAAGGGTCTGGCCTAAGTTGGCACAAAATGTCCAAAACAGAAATCGAGTACGAATAACACCGCAGGCCTTGAGGCTGAGCTGACGTTTCCCCAAGACTCTCCGCCCAGAGATCCTACAGTGTATCGCCGGAGAATAGTTCTGCTGTTTGGTTACAATGGTCTGAGGGTTCTTTTACTGGTTACAAACTAAAGCAACATCACGTTGTACTATGATTGTAGTGCTAAGAGTGGAGATACTGTGCCCCGGAAATCGAGTAGATCTTATGTACGAACGCGATACCCTCGCCACCACTCAGCCAATCTGCCCGTCTCCCTATGGTCTTTGACCGTCCTGCGCAGACTCTCCGGCAGGTAAGTATCCATACCAAGATACCAAGAGATACCAAGACGGACGTGGGAGGTCCTATTTCTATTATATCTCATCTGTTCGAATCACTCATTTATACAACACAGGCCCCGGCGACTGGGGCTACAAGTACAGCATAGTACCGAGAGTGCCCCTTCAGCAGTCACGTATCAAGTAGAACGTCAAGTATACAACCAATCTATTTACCGAGTTCGCCAATGCTAATTGAGACTGATTTCCGTGGCAATGAGTCCATTCAGATGTCAATCAACACATTCCTATGTCAATCGCAAACTCTTAATCCACCTGCTTTCCCATCCCGAATTCTGAGTTCTAGCCAATACGGAATTCTCAAATTCCGGCTAAAAGCATTCATCACCAAATACGCAATTCAAGCAAGCGCCAGATTCGAATCGGGAATCGCTGTATTCCTCAGGTGTTTCGGATTCTAGACTCTGCACGTAATTGTAAAACTTCTCTCGAAAAGAAAACAGATCCACACGCCACACCCGGACTGACGGACAGAAACAAGCCGATGTGTTGAGAAGAGAGTGTAACTATAGTACCTGTTGAGAGGATAAGCACATGGCATCTATGTCGTTCTCAGTGCAACACAAAACCTATGAATCTCTCCGTCCCAATCAATCCCTTTGCCGCTCCCCAACCACACCACAGCGCTTCTCAGCCAACGAACCCCGAGCAAAAACATCGTGATCTTAAACTCAGCAAATAGAATTCTAGAAAGTGTACGCGACGACTAGGATAAGCGATCTCATCTCATCGTGCAGCACCCTGGCAGCCGCGGACCCAGACCGGAATAATAGGCTGGGAAAATCCCCGCAGCAAAAGCCTTGAAACGACACTACTCTCAGACCTGAAACGTCGGGTTTCCGCTGTCGGCCAATGATAAGCGGTTGCTCCAGTGGCTGCTCCGGGAATAGGGGGCGTGTTGCGGGTTTGCTTGTCTCGCTTTAATCGACGTTTTTGCCTTGAGGCTTGGGGTATTGTAAGTTATGTTATTCGGAAGGTAGGCTCGGTAGGGAAGGGATGCAAATTTGGTTGTCGGATATTACGATACGATGTGAATTTGAGGGTCGGTTGCTATTCTTCTTCTCACGAACCCGACGAGGAGAGATTGAGATGAATATCGTATTTTCTACGGAATCCATTCGTTCCGCCGCGAGATCGTTACATCTGTTCTGCTGCCCCAAATTAGTAGTAAGCACCACCGTCGCATTCCCCTCGTGATGCGAGATTTGCATCGCAAAGTCCTACCTCTCACCCATCCACCATCATCCTTCTTCCCCGACTCTTCAACCCGATTCCGAACATGCTCAATCATGCCTTAACAATCCTATTCTTAAAGCAGTATAGACCCCCAAATCCGCCCACGGATCCGGATACGCTAAACTTGGCTCGTCACCATCAAGAACTTTCTCAAACTGCTATCGTCTCTAACTGATCCTCTGCTCGCAACGCATCCGTGTCAGCATGCCCAGCCCAATCACATGGCTGTGCATTTACGGGGTAAGGCCTGCTTGCTTGCGTGTGTACTTCGTAAGTCACCCATGATCTTGTCGCCCCGCCACGCCACTCCAGCAATTGCCGGAGGGAGGCGGGTATATCCTCGTCGATATGCGTTTGATGCTCAGCACGGGTCATCAGTGTGTTTCTGTCAAAATACCACAGTACACAGTGCGCGAATTGAACGCACCGTTTGAGCGCAAGGATGTCGTGGGCATGAATCAAAAGCTTGTTTTGGATGTTCTTCCGGAAATAGTTATACAAGTTGAAGGTGAATTCATCCGCCTCCATCTCCATGTGAAAGTGCACTTGGGCGACGAGGGTTTGTTTGATGCTATTGATCTATGGTTCGTCCGAGCAAGGTTCTGAATGTCCTTTGCGGTGGAGGGTAATGTCGGTATGGACAGTGGAAGAGAGCAAGTGTCAGTATCTCGGCGATGTTTCGTGTCGAAAGAGTAATGAACTGGGGGCTTCTATGGTTTGTAGCGAACATAGTGAGTCAGTCAATGAATCTTATGTCTTTGAGGACTAACATCGCACTCTCCAATCGCGTCTACTGAGGAGCTCTCATCTGCGTAGCTGCACTCACACATGGAAGACCTACATTGATACGTCTATTATTGGGCGTAACCAGTCTTCCAGCAACTTCAGTTCCAAATCAGTTGCATGTTACCGTGCCACAACACCTACTTCCTTAGGAAATCTAGTTCTAAATCAGTTGCACATTACTGTGCCATGCCACCTGCCTCTCTCTGTAAAGTTACACGTGAGATCTCATTGAAGACCACTGGAGTATCTGTTTAAGATGGATTTCTCCTACGGATCAACCATTCGTTAGGAGAGGCTCCCCAGTGACTCCCTGCGCCTCAATCGGCAACTGACTTTCACGTCTAACGGTGATACTCGTAAGTGAACTCTCTACACAAGATTTCATGAGAACAAAATCCCTAGTATTACCATTATTCAGCCTAGGACGTGTCGGTGAGTTTCAGAGCATAAATAGCAAGTCAAGAACACCATCCTCTCATCCAATCTCCATCATCGCTGTTTTTCATTTTGAATCATCTCTCTTATCATCGCACATCCAATAGCTGCCCCAGCAGTGAACATTACCAAACAACCAGGTGGACAAACAAATCGGCCTCTGTCGACACCGGTGATGGAGCATCCGTATAACCGTCAAACTCGAACCATCACTCCTCCTCCCCATCACCGTTTAGTTTCAGTTCACAAGCTTTCCAAGAAACACCTAACACCCATGCAAACATCTTCCATCTTTCTCCCACTTCATAACCAGCCCTATCCATCGCTCGCTCTTGTTTCGGCATTCTAAGCCACTGCAATACCAGGCCATCATCCATAATCCGTACCGTACATACAACCGAACATCCCATTGTTTCATTCTCTACAACAATAAACATCCCAGCATCTTGTTGGCAGCCTCACAATCCGAACATAACTGGCAGAGTCGAAACAGAACAACTCGTATCATTTCGTCGGATCGGGGATTCGCGGAACTACCGAGTGATAGTATTTGTATTCGGTAGTATGAGTTTCTGAGTGAGTACTGCTTAGCTGTTAGCTGTCACAACTCGAGAAACAAAATAGGAATGTATGCTGTTCGCCATTGAATGTCGGAGATGAAATACTTGGGCATTGATATTAGTAGGAGAGTTCCTACTTCTGATACAATCAGTTCCTCTCGTTGGATACTCTTCAACATGCGTTTACAATGCTGCAGTGTGAAACTGTCCTCCCATTCTCATCGACTAGAAGCTTCTTCTGCCATGGTTATGCACCATGTATCGAGAACCGAACATGCACTGAGACGATGCATGAAGCCAGAGGGAATTCCTCCCGCCAGCACTTTCATTGCTCGCATAAATCGCCACTGATTAAGATATCCTCTCGATAACTTCAAGTGCTTGAGAATTTCCCCTGCACCAAGCGACTGATCACATTTGCCAATACAAGGACCGCCCTGTGAATGGTTTGCATGCTCTTTGCCGGTGATACTAAGTGGTGCAATAATTCCATGGTAGAACAACGGACTTCTTAGGACGAAGGGTAAGACACAGCGAGAGAGGACTAGAAAACTCAACACTTGCGAACCCCCCATAAAAAATAATGTAACAAATTTGATTCTATCCTCAATCTAATAACGCCCTAATGCAGAATATGATGCCACTACTCCAACTCAATCGTTCCCGGAGGCTTACTAGTAAAATCGTACGCCACTCTGCAAACACCATGAACCTCATTAATAATCCTCGTCGAAACCTTAGTCAAGAAGGAATTTTCAAACGGATATGGATTCGCGGTCATGAAATCTGTCGTCTCGACCGCTCGCAGCAATACGATGTTTCCATACACACGCTTGTCGCCCATCACACCAACTGCTCTGCTGGGATCCACGGCTGCGAAAGCCTGTCCGATCTTGTCGTAGAGACCTGCTTCGCGGATCATGCTGATGAAGATGTGGTCTGCTTTTCTAGCCATCTCGACACGCTCCGGGGTTACTTCGCCGAGAACACGGATAGCGATACCGGGACCAGGGAATGGGTGACGCATGACGAGATCATGCGCAATGCCTAGTTGTCTTCCGAGTTCTCGGACTTCGTCTTTAAAGAGTTCTCGTAGAGGCTCAATGAGTTTAAGTCCTTGTCCTTCAGTCATCCGTTTTGGTAGTCCACCGACATTGTGGTGAGTTTTGATGGTAGCGCTGGGTCCCTTGAAGGAGATACTTTCTATAACATCAGGGTATAATGTTCCTTGCAAGAACCATTCAATCTTTCCAGCTTTGTCAGAGTTTGCGGCAGCATCTTCAATCTTTTTGGCTTCAGCCTCGAAAACGTCGATGAATTTACCACCAATGAACTTCCTCTTCGCCTCAGGTTCGGAAATTCCCTTCAGCCCATCCATGAATTGTTGGGACGCATCAGCAACTATCAAGTTAATGCCCAAATGCTCTGTCAAAGTCTTTTGTACTTGTTCACACTCGTTCAATCGCATGACACCGTTATTGACGAGGACCGCATGGAATCGATCTCCGATAGCCTCGTGCATCAATTTTGCTGCGACGGTGGAGTCGACTCCTCCGCTGACAGCTCCTAAGACTTGA
The DNA here is from genome assembly GCA_002946415.1 of Rutstroemia sp. NJR-2017a BVV2. NCBI lineage: Eukaryota > Fungi > Ascomycota > Leotiomycetes > Helotiales > Rutstroemiaceae > Rutstroemia > Rutstroemia sp. NJR-2017a BVV2. Next base: position 629,699 of record NJPS01000013.1, on the reverse strand, counting down.
CCCTTCTCACCAACCAATTTGCGAATTCTAGCAATCTCTTGGTCGACAAACTTTGCCATTGTCCAGTTTTGCTCAGCACCGCAGATACCTACTGCGAAGTTCTTGAGGATTTGGATACCATTTTGTGTGTCTGCCATGTGTTAGAAGATGCCCCATGAGAGGTAAATTACTTGTACTTACGTGTAACTTCAGGATGTAATTGGAGACCTGAACTGCAATTAGCCTCCTTAGTTGGAGCAGGAGAGCAACAAATCATGGGTACTCGCCGTAAATATGTTGACTCTCATGTGCAATACCCGCATACTCAGAGTTTTGAGTGGTAGCAATAGTATGGAAACCCTCAGGAAGCGCAGCCAATTTATCACCGTGCGACATCCAGACTCTCATCTCATCCTCAAGACCTTCGAAGAGTCGATCGACATGGCCATTGTTGACCTTCTTAGCTTTCAAATCTGCGTGTCCATATTCTCTAGCAGTCCCAGCAATAACATTATCCTTACTGATTCTGTATGCGATCTCTTGGAGTCCGTAGCATATTCCCAAAATCGGGACTCCCAAATCGAAGTATGCGGGGTCGACGTGCGGGGCACCTTCTTCGTATACTGAGTAGGGTCCTCCCGACAGAATGATACCCTTTGGTTTCCAGTCAAGATCTGCCAACTTTTGGGTACAGGGAAGCATCTCAGAGTAGACATTGAGCTCGCGCAATCGTCGTGTGATGAGGTGAGTGTACTGAGATCTGCCCGCGAATTAGAGCCAAGATTTCCCGCAAAACTCAGCAGATTGTATTCTTGATTCATACCCAAAATCTAGAGTCAGGATAGTATCGAAGAGCTTGTGAGGCTCAACCTCAGCGGCGGATGTCGACATCTTGGAAAGTGGTTTGTCTGTTTGTATGGAGATGTGTAGTGTCCAAGAATGACTGCGAAAGAAAAAAGATAGAGAAAATTTGGTTTGGCAGGCTTATCGAAAAAAGACGCTCTTATCGGGAAAATCTAGGCTATAAAGGGTTTAGCGAGGGGCAGCTTGCATAGTGGCTTTGTGCCCAACATCTACGCTTCGACAAAACAACAGGGAAGAAGTATATCTTCCTTTATTGCGCTGAAACATCATAGTTGCAATCTATTGCGCACAACCATTTCCAGTCCCCGATAGAACTGCCACCATTTCTAGATACCCAGCAATATCTCTCCTACTGCGAAGCTCAACCCGAGATTTAGACGTCATCAAGCGATTTTCATACCTATTAACGCTTCTGCTCATTTAGTTCCTGGCAAATACGAATACCAAATGCTCCAATCCCACGTCTTGATGGTTGTGATGATAATATACGGACACATCAAGATTTCTCGCGAAACTATGGAATGAAAGACCTTCGAGTATTTATGGCATCTTCCATGGAGACAGTGGTCCCGGACTATTAAAAGGCAACGGTCGTAATCACTGTGTATCTATAATTTAATGGACAACGAGTTACGGAATGCTTTACATGCCACAGGTTAGACGTAGAACAGGCGTGAGAGGGCTAGCTATCGCCCCATGTCCTGCATCCGTGTCTTCTAGCCACATAGTGCACATCTGCAAAAGAAAGCACTCCCTGGGCATTGGAGTGACTCGGTCATGCAAAGATGCCAATCATCCGTGATGTCCTTCCAGAATTTGCCAAGGCGTGCTTGACGAATTCATGGCGTGGTATCTTGACATAGCGCGGTGCCCGCCCAAACCGAGCGATGCGCCTAGAGAGTCCTGATCGGAGAAAAGAATCAATCCATTCCATGAACAAAGCTCCATCTGCACCGAGGAAAGTAGCCTTGGCGTTGTGGAACTCCCTTGAGGATACTAGAAGCACGCCATTCGATTTGTTCCTCCCAGCTACTCACACAGACCAAACTAGTCTTCCATGAGATTGGCCGTTCTGGTTTGATTATTTCATAGACCTCATGGATATATCATCCCTCAGCCTGCAATTCTGCCACAGCAAACCACGTCATCCGCCAAAGGAATCCATTTCACTTCCTCCAACCTAGCCACCTCTTTCGACCGATCCTCCCTCTCGGGAACTACACCCACTCCTCCTTTCCCCAACCACACAGGAGCAATCGTAATAATCACTCCATCAATCAGCTTCCGATCATCCCCAGCTAACAGCCCATTGATTATCCCCGCTCCCCCTTCAATCATAATACTCCGAATCCCTTCCTCCATAAGCCTTCCCAAAATCTTCGACCACGCATAATGCGAATTCAATTCATGATCCAGAAAAATATACCTCCCGCCCGCCTCCTCCAAAAACCGCCTCCTCTCCCCAGTCACCGCATGCCTATCCGTAAATATCCACGGCGCTTTCCCCCGCCCTTCTTTAGTTAGTTTGAAGACTTTCGAATTCTCCCCAAAATCCCATAATCCGCGGCGATCGATAATCACCGGCCGCGGCTGTTCTTGTAGTTTATCATCGATCTCTCCCCCATATCCAGCAACCCCCTCTAAGCGGCAATTCAGGCTGGGGTTGTCGGCGATCGCAGTGTTGACGCCGATGAGAATCGCGTCGTGCCGAGAGCGGAGATAGTGCGTCATGGCCAGGGAGGCGGACCCGGAGAGAACGGTGCGGGTTCCGGGGCTGAGACTGAGGAGGGAGTCGAGGGAGCTGGCGAAAGTGAGGGTTGTGTGGGGGTGGGTGCGCGAGGGGGGCGGAGAGGAGGGTGGCAGGTAGGGTTCGATTTTTGCGCGTTCGGCGTCGGGGAAGTGGAAGGTGGTCACTGTTGTGGAAGCCATTGCTTGCTATTCTGCTGTCTAATGCCCGAGCAGAAATTAATAGTTGTTACAATCGACAATCGTGTCATAGGTTCTGGTTCACAAAATCCAAAGTGCAAGCGGGGTGGTGGAGTGGTCGGAATATTTGTGTGGGGTGTGTTTAGACAATGCTGTCCTGGACCCCGCGCTGACTTCTCACAATCGATCTCTACATCTCGTGTCAATATTGCAATCATGTGTATTCTCGTACGGTTTCGTCTGGCATTGCTGTGTGCGATCTCGATAAGATCCTACAGGTAGATGCAGAGTGATAAAAGATAAAGAGGTTGGCGCTCTACAGACAATGGAGAGAATGGATGGGATGAGGTTGGGTTTGAGCCGGATTGGAGAATGTGGATTTCAGATACGTTTTGTAGGAAAGTCCAGAGCAACATTCAGGTTTGAGACTGATGCTAGGTACTAGTGAGACGAGCTGCCGAGTTATATCATGCAGCACTATAGATACCAAAAATACTGTACAAAAGAAACCCATACAAATGAAAGATCCCGATACCACGGGCTCAATGTATGACACCAGACATATGAAACTCCACAACCCCTCATCTACTCATCCCTCTCCCAAACCGAGTAAATATACTCTCTAAACCTCTTCCCCCACCAATTAACCGGCACCCCAACTAGCCCCACCACCAAAGTCAACACCGCCAACTGACGATACGCCCTCCCCAACCCCTCACTCTGAATCCACGGCACCATCCCAAAACTCAACGCAAAACTCAACCCATATCCTCCCGCCCCTACAATCACCAACGCCGCGCCCTTCCACCTCGGAAACGCCTCCGTCACCCACAGCGTGTTCGACGTGAAGATACATATCGCGCTAAAGTAGTCCGCGCCCACGAACAGCAGTATCCAGCGCCAATCCCAGTGGCGTTCGGACGCGATGCCGTATAGCGCAAGACTGGTCGTACTTACGATGACGGGGAGGATGAAAGATGGGAGATAGTGTTCTGGTTCGCGAACTCCTTTGTTGCGCGCGGCGAGGATGCGGATGACTTGGCTGGTTAGTAGACCGGATGCGGGGAAGGCGAGGATTGCGCCGATTCCAGTGGCGAATTTCGCGAGTCCGATTGCTTGGAATGAGAAATTGTAGGGGGGTGCGGATAGCAGTTCTGCGTAGTTGGCGCAGGTGACGATCATGCCACCGAAGATAAGTGCGTTGAGGATGAGAACCCAGAGGATGAGTGGATTGAGTGTGCAGATCAGGATTTGGCGGGGGAATTCTCTCATCGCGGACCAACCACCGATGCTGGAGCAGTTCCAGAAGATGATTTTTTTGATGAAACAAGTTGTTTTATTCGAGGATGTTGGATATTCAATTTCGGGTTTCCCGCCCGGAACTTCTTCCCAATCGTCGTAGACGGTCACTTTGCCGTTTTCGGTTTGTGAGAGAATGTGCCCGTCGAAGGCCACGGGTGGGCGGTTGAAGAAAGTTTCGGGACACCAGAGGAGGGCGAGAATGATGGAAACGGCTGAGGGGATTGACCATACCCAGTAGAATGCACGCCATGAGCCGCCGGCATTGACGATTGCTGGTGTGGCTGCGAGGAAGAAGTTTGAGATGCTGTTGCAAAGGCACCAGAAGAGCGCGATGTAGAGAGGACGTTGATGGATGTATGTGACATCAATGACCATCAGTATCATCTAAGTAGGTGTTAATACATGGGGCTTATATCAACACTGCATAAGGGGAACGACTTACAGTACTTGGGGACACTGCACCTGCTAGCCCTTGAAAGCATCGAGCCGCAAGGTGTGTATAAAACGTTTGAGAAAAAGCGGCCATCAACGTCGCCAAAGTAAGGAGCACAGTACAAAAGAGGAAGACCGGCCTTCTTCCGATCGCCATTGACACAGGAACCCATATCAAAGCACCCACACCCCAGAATAAACTTGGTATATATGAGAGTGTCCCAATCTGTGCGCCTTTCAAGCTCTAGCTCTATATATCAGTACTAGGAACCAAGCGGGGAAGCTGTCCACGAACCTCTGGTGTATACTCATTTTCCAAGGCGTCTAACAGTAAACTTGTACCCTGTACCTGGGCCAAGCCAATGATAGAGAACAATGACATGGAAAACAGAGCAAGAAAAAGCCTGTACGAGCTCCAGTTCAAAGGGTCGTTTGGCGACTCCGAAGGAACTGGCAGCTGCAATGTGCGCCCATCTGAAGTGATTAGGTAGACAATACCCTGGGTAGCACTATAGTCCCGTGCGGATCTCTTTCCAGTCATGGTAGAGTTGGATGAAGAGATATCGATAGATTCTGTGGGTTCATACGGGATGTAAAGCTCGTTCTCGAGTAGGTAGGTACCTCTCGATTTGAATAAACACCAAGCATAAAATACCGAACAAGTGAGGAAAGAGGCATCTTCCCTTCATATATAACCACAATTATGTTTGATTCCGCTGAAATAGCGCTGTGAGGCATGAGAGCGTTCGAGCGGACTTCATAGCAATGTGTTTGAAATCCTTTTGCAACTCATTTAAAGGAAACTTTTGCGTGAACTTTATCACCCCAATCCATTTTCCCCAGTTGTCTAAATAAGAAGGTAGCAAAATAAGCTTCTATTTCGATCGACAGAGTCTGCTTAGAAATCCGTTGAGAATAGAATCATAGCTCGAATCGAAGTTGATATAAACTTTCAACGCATGCTTAGCGAGTTTGGGAATTGTCACATCTACTGTAGGGTCAAGCTTAAATCCGGGCAAGCTTACCAAAACTCGAGCTGCTCAGATCCTTGCAGCAACAATGGACATCAGTCTTGACCAAGATATCACTCGTATAAACAGAAAAAGGTATGATGTAGCTGGGGTGCATATAAACCATATATCTCAGCCCACGATCGAAACACGGGGTAAGAAAGCAAGAACCGTCATGTATGGACCGTGCCTCACCTATACCGCGAACTGCAGTTGAAGCTCCGCTCAGCCCTGTGAACCATCATATTCAGAGATGCCCTAAAGATTTAATAAAGAGCTTAGCTACAGGATTCGGGCCAGTCCGTCTCCCTCAGCCGCATCTGTAGGAACTCCTGTCGGCAGAGGTTGGCACTTGCCAGGACACACCTTCCGGCCCAGAATATACAGGGACCACTCTTCCCTCATGATCTAACTTCCGGAGAATCCGGTCAGTCGGTGCCCAAATGCAATATATTTGGAATCATTGAGCTGAATATATCACGAAAGTATACGAAACCTGGTCAATTCTATAGAATCTATAGAATAGGCCAGAAGCGGCACAGACTATCCCAAATTGCTCCAAATGATGGGTCCAGAAGCCTTAGAATCGTACTGAGTTGTACGGTACTGCAGGCGGACAAGTGCCGGCGCACCATATCCCCTATATGGCGAACGGACGCACTCCATGAACAGGCTGGAGGAATTCTGCTCGGACAGGGTGGACTAACAGATGGCTCCGCAATACCGCAAGCCCGGAGAAGCGGACATCAGTCCAAGTCACAGTGCGTTTCATTGATACTTTAATACCTGGGAAAGTAAGAAGAATAAAACTTGCGCAATACGGAGCATTTCAAAAAGGTGAGGAGTAATGCCATAGATTCATCTCCATCGTATTTTCAATCCCGTCTTAGGCACCTTGCCAATCTGCCAACGAGAACAGTCTGTTGCCATAACCCGTTCAACCAATCTACCCATGCCAGAAAACGCCAATACCTTCCAGCTCTGTTTTTTACAGCCATGAAACCCCCGCCATAATACATCATACGATAATCTCTTCATCACTGGTTTCTATCATACTTTCTTCGGTCTCCGTCAATTCTCCATGCCGGCAATCATTCATATCGTTCTTGCAGTCAACTGAGTCGGTAGCACCATCGAATCCGTTGGCAGTCTTGATCAATATAGGCTCAGCCACCGCCGCCGTTTCGCTTGTCCTCTCCTTTCTCAATTTATCCTTTCCAACTCGACTCGCTCGCGCATGGCTCCGACGAACGCGATTGTTACTGACCCTTCCAAAAGCCAAGAGTTGTACAACTACCATAACAAAAGTATATCTCCAACACAACGCATCGTCTTCATGCATATCAAACGCAAGATCTGTCCCAGGCAAGGGCCCTAGACTTTCGAACATAGGATGAGGGGATACGGACATCGTAGGTGGTGGTGGCAGAAGGTGCGAGATGAACGTGTTGATAAGATGTAGGACGAAGGCAGGATTGAGGAAGATGGCCGGGAGGAGGTAGGTCGAGGTCAAATGGAACGGCATTTTGCTTTGATAGTACACACCGATCAAATCAACTCTGGCTGTAGAGATGTTAGCGGGTGAAAGTCCTCGTAAGCAAAATAGATGAGTGTGTTCTTACTTGGCTGACTCTAGAATCGCTCTCTTAGCAATTTGTGAAGCTGCGTCGTAAGATTTCTGGGTTTGGGGTCGCTGAATACACGCAGAGATTTCTATGTTGCGCGAAAGATGTCCGTTTGTGCTCAATCGGTAACACACGGCGGGGGCAGTTCGAGTCCAGAGGTTTGCGCCGCCTTGAATTCGAAGTCGACTTTATGAAAGAGACAGATGAATTGCACAACGATCTCTCTTGTTTGGTGGTTGTAGTATCACAATGCGATAGTGACCGAATACTGTGTTCTTGATAAGTAAGGTGTTCCTGTATTTCTGGGATAGCCAAACAGGTTGGCGGGAGTGTAATAATGATTTAAGGACCAATAAGTAGGTAAATGAAGAGTTTGATGGATATTTGAAGTAATTCATGCAAGTGTTCAGCAAGTTGCTGGCGTCCATCGTAGGGCAAGCAGGCACCACAGAGAAGCAGGAAGGAAACAATGGCTTGCCTACCTTTTAATTGAGGAAGGAAGGATATTCTCTATGTCTTGTAAGATGGCATGTTGAGTAAAGGAAGTCGCAGATGTTGGCTTGCACGATCCATCCTCGGATTCTCTTCTGATCCCGAATTATTGAGGCTTTGTGAATATGAGCGAAGTATTCTTTTGCATGTGTGCGTAGGTGAGGGGGAATCCGCGTATTGCAGGCAGAATGAGGGACAGCGCATTAAAAGCAACCAATGATTGACCCCTCGTATGGCCCCGTCCGGACTCGTAAAGCAAAGAGGGTCCGAAGGGTCCTCTCTAAACCAAGTTTTGGGTGCCGAGGTCAGCGATTGGCGGGCGGTGGGGCAGAATCCACGAGAGCTGCGCATGCAATTATTCGCATATTTTCATGTGATTCAGGTCCTCTAAATGGAATTTATGAGGATATATTATTTTCAGAGAGTACAGTAGTACCAATTCCAACCATGGTCTAACCACCAATGCCTTTGCCCATTCGAGTTAAATGCAAGGCTGTCAAATGGCACGCTATCTGTTCACGTCTCCACATGCCAGATCGTTCGAACGCCACAGCTATTCAGCCTTATGCGCGTGCACAGCCACATTTTCGACGGCTGATGGTCCTAGTAGCAAATCAACTATTCTAGCCACGTTGAACTTTCGAGCAAGGCTACATGAAGTCAAAGCAGCTTGTACTTACAGCGTATCCTACATATTTCTCCAACTTTGGAGTCGCAAATTCAAGATGGTGAGTTATACTCGTTTTGCTGCATACTGTTGTTTAAAAATTAACAATTGCATAGAATTCCCTATTCAACACCGCGCTGAAACAGTCCACATCGCTCCGGCGAGATATTTCATCCCTCTCACCACCAGAATCGCAACCACTTACACCATCACTACTTGGTCAAATCTCATCCTCCCTCACTTCATTTTCTCGTACAGTCGATTCCTATGCCTCCCTCCAATCTTCCGAGCTCAACGCAGCCAAGAAAGAAAAGGCTTACGAGCGACTCACCACATTCCGAGCCGAGCTCCAAGAATACCGCTCGCAGTTCGCCGCGTTAAAGAAACAAAACGAAGACAACCAAACCCAAATCGACAGAGGGGAGCTCTTAGGCCGGAGACCGCACCATGCATCTACGCCCGAAAACCCCTACGCAAATACATCGAGCGCTGCCGCAGCGCGAGACAGTCCGTGGAAACGGGAAGGAGGGCCGGGAAGTGGCCAGCTGGGAATGAACAGCGGCGACTACACGCGGGAAACGCATGCTTTACGAGAACAAAACTTCTTCCAAAACACCCATAGCGCTCTAGACGAGTATCTTGCAAGAGGGCAAGCCGTGTTGGGAGATCTAGGACAGCAGAGGGAAATGCTGAAGGGTACGCAAAAGAGGCTATATAGTGTCGCGAACACACTGGGAGTCTCAGGTGACACTATTCGCATGATTGAGAGGCGTGCTAAGCAGGATAAGTGGATTTTTGGAGCGGGTGTGGTAGTGTTCTTTGTCTTTTGTTGGGCGGTCTTGCATTTCTTCGGATGAGTTGGCGTTGAGCAATGATTTGAATGTTCTGTGTAATTCGATTGAGTTAGTGAGTGAACTGCCTGAAGTCACTTTTGGCGGAGCCGGTCAAAAGTTGTTGATTTAAGCGTGGCGTTAGGGAGTTCGGGGACAATAAGAACCTAGGCGGCACGCTAGGCCTTTGTAAAAAGGAGAGTGCAAACTCTGATTTAGGGAAGCAATTGTTTCTGTATGAGCTGGTATTTACGATGTGTTCTTCTGATCGTTCTTGTTTTCTCTCCATATCCAGGAACGAATTCCGTGTGTTCTAGGTTCAGTTGCGCAATTCCCAGGAGAGAGAGAGTTAGAGTTACTATTTTCGTCTAGCGGGTAGCAGGTTTACCTTCTGCTCTATCACCCCCAGAAGAGTAGAGACACGCTAAGCTAAAAGATTATGTACATTGCTATCTAGAAACCATTTCACGCTGAAAGCAAGTCGAGCGAAGGTCTCAGTGAGCATCCACCTCCACCTCCACCTCCGCCGGCTCAGAAGTGGGTACATTGTGGTATCCAAGTAATACGAGGTGACTAGACCATGCTGCGCCTGCGGGCAAGCTATGCGCAATTTCCAGGCTGTGCCTTTCACCCATTGTTGGCTTACACTCTATCTCCTTGACGACACAGAAGCTTTTCGATCCTTAGGTGCTGTGGTTACCAAGGCTCGCAAGGGCAAGAAGCACCATGGCAAACGAGGTGGTCATGGGCACGGAGATGAGGAAAATGCCCCTAGTCCAGGCTCACTTGTGGATGTTGTGAAGCTTTCTCCGTCTCCGGGCCCTGTGGGGACGGAGAATTTAGCCTCGAAAAGGGACACGTATGAGGTATGTCAGTCCATCATCGGTACCGTCATCTAACGCCCAATGTGCATATTGTACATTCTGGGTTCAGGAAGCATGCTCGAGCAGGATTACTGCAACGATGCGTAGCTGACCGAGTGTCGGCCTTCGCTTATACCCCCTATGGAAGGTATTACTTCCTAGTTAATTCAAGCGAAGTATTTTAACAAATAAATAACAAGAAGTCCTAGAATCAATTTAAACAAAAAGGTCTAGATACTATAAATTCTTAGCTATTTTGATAAACCTTTAAGAACTGGGAGATTTTTCGTACCCTGCGAGCGCCGCTCCTACCGCAGCGAAATCAAGCAAGTCGCTTCAGCAATATTTTGAGGTCCCGATCAGGCGGTTGAGCACCAGCTCCACTGAAGCGCGTATCATCCTCAGCCGGTCGATCAGACGGTGATTTGTCGAACTTTGTCCATCCGACAACTTCGACATCGAACTTGGAAATCAGCAACGCAGTTGCAGTCAAGATCTCCTGCTTGGCAAAATGACGACCGGGACATATCGAATGACCACCGCCTATTCCCGACGCCAATATATTAGCTATGCCTATACAAATAATGGAGCTGGAGGTATATCAATAACATACCGAATGGAAAGAATCCACTCGGACGTGCAGCCATGGCAAACTTGCGTGTACGGGTAATATTGCCAGCTTCGTCTGTCTCATCTTGGTACTTAATGTGCCGTTCAGCCCAGAACTCCGTAGCGGGATGACCTTCGCTGGCCCAGGATGATTCATCGCGATGAGCTACGACTGAAGGAGCTTGGAGCAGAGATCCTTTTTGCAGTGTAAAGCCGTCGAGGGTGATAGATTCTTTTACGTTTCGCATTAGGTTGAAATTCACGCGTAGTCTCAGGACTTCTGTGAATATGGACTGCAGTAGCGGTAGAGTAACTATCTTCTCTACAATAACCGTGCGTGACCCAGTCTCCGGATCAGTCGTAAACGCTGTGGCTACTTCTTCGCGGACGGCTTTCAGGAGGGTGGGGTCTGTGACCACTTCGATGATCATCTACATTGTGATAGGGATGGAGTTTGAAAGTGCCCTATGTTATGAAATTTAGCTCTAGATATTCAATTACTCAGGTTCATCAGGGGTTTTCTTGTGAATCAATTGGGAGGGGGGGGGGGGGGGGGGGGGGGGGGGAGGTAGTTCACGAACAGTGGCTACTAGCACGAGACTTGATAAACATAAAACAACTTACGCAAATACCAGCATAGCCATTGCACCAACTGCAACTTCATCCGAGAACTTCTTCTCACTAACCCACTTGGCGACCTCGCGACAAACCCTAGCTCCAAAGTTCACATCCCAATCTGCATCCGCAGGTTTACAGTCCAAACCAGACTTTGCTTCATCCAAGTATCTGCGGATCATACCATAATAATGCTGTTGAGCTGTATGTGGAACCGAATACATCCATTTCGGGATGCCCAAAGTCAAGGGAATGATATTCCTATCGAACTCCCAGAACGCCTCCAGGACATTAGGACTGAGCTCGAACAAGCGCGGACCAAACATCGACTCGATAGACTGATGAGCAACAGGACCTTTACAGAAATCAATCACGCTCAAAGCAGTCCACTCGCCCATCCCATACTGCTCATCTAGCATTTTCGTCATACGCTTGCGGAAGTATTCGGCCATTGGACGCAAGTGTTGGACGCGACCCAAATATTCGGAATGCACATAGTCGTAACCGTGCCAGTATCGATGCTCGTCGGGGATATGCTCTGATCCTGGAGCTGGTACATGACCGCGTCCGGAAGTGTCGTCTATGAATCTTTGACATTCTTCTTTAGACATGCAATACAACTTTGGGAATGCATTGTCCGTGAAGAGATTCTCGTTACCGACTCGATGAGATCCGCTGAAGATTGTCTGGATATTCTGCCGTCCTGAAATTAGGTACACAGGTGTTGTGAATAAGTAGAACTTGGCGAGGCGGGAACTCCTCAATGCTTTTCTATGAGGTCGACCGCAGTTGTTAGTTCTCAGGTAATGAGTACAGTAAAGATTAAAGTCACAACATGAGTTTCTCATGCCATTGGAAGGACAGTACATACTTACCTGGCTCAGGTTTGGAACTTTGCGTTATAAAAAAATAAATTGGATCGTGTTGAACAAGTAGGGAACTGGATCTAGGATGCTTCTAGGCTTCTTCCAGGGCGCGGCGATGAAGAAAACGATAGCTCCTAGTATCAAGACCGTTGATACAAGAAGGCCAGGCGTGTGTTGTGAATAATGGGTATAATGCTCAGTCAGTCCTTGGAAATGAGTCGAACCATTGTTAGCCGACTCCATGTTAAAAGAAGTTGTACTGGTAACAATCTTGATATCTCAATCTAAATTGGAGTTTCCAAGAAGTGTTTAATGAGTTATTGCTCTCCCCAAGCGAAGCACACAAGATCTACACCTTCTAACATTTTCCGATGTTGGTTGTGGGATTCGTGTGCGGCACAGCAAGAAAAGCCGCATTATCTTGCTGGACTCCCACTGCCTATCCTCATATACGAAATCATTATAGCTACAAGGTTAGAGCCGGTCATTCTATGCATGATGCATCTCCTTGCAATAAATACATACCGGTATATCCTGTACAAGAAGGCTGCTTCGGTCTTCGATGACCCTTCCTTTGCACATGGCTGACGATGCCTAGCAAGATAATAAACTTTATTCATTGAGTTATATTCATATTCACATATTCATAAATCCCCATCCATTCCTTCTCAATCCCCCCTCCTCTCAACCTAATTCTCCTCCGCCTCATCATATCCCTCTGCCCTCACTCTTATCCCCCACCTAATAAGCCCCCGCCCTCTTTTTCCAACTCGGAGAATTCGTCAAACTCGGCTTCTTCAACGCACTCTGATACGGCGTCCCCGCCTGCAGCGTAAAATTCGTCAGATGCGCGCCTCCGCTCTGCTGCGCCCAAAGCTCGACTGCTACCGTGTTTTCCCCATTATAATTCAGAATACCCTCTGGCACCGGGAAGCTCTTCTGCGGTCCAATGTTATTAATGTATTTTCCAAACTGCCATCCATTGACATAAAGCTGGGCTCGATAGTCCGCCACACTGCCATTGATCGTCGTGTTTCCGAAATTGAAAGTCAATGGGACATCATATCCGCTCGGTAGATCGAGTTTGAAAGATGTAGTCCAGAAACCGACACCAGGTTCTGTGATACCCTTCTCGGGTGATCCCGATGCCCATTTAGATGACGGCGGATTAGGTTGTGTGTAGCCTTGACGCTCAGCATATAGACCGCCTTCGTTGAGTGGACCGCGCACTTGATCGACGTAGTTTTCGCCGCCGAGGTTGCCGGTGAGTTTCCAGGAAATAGCAGATTGGTCGCGGCCAGAGAGGTTGTAGTTGAGGATACCGCGTGGGGATTTCATCTCATCTACACCGGTGACCCAGTTCTCATCCAAACCGTTGTTGTCGATGACGATAGTGAAGACGTATTTAGCGCCAGCCTTGAGATTTGGCAATGTGTAAGTAGAGTTTTTGGCTTCGGCGGCGTCGATGCCGACCCAGGACCCGATGTAGGTGGAGTTGAGCCAGACGGAGGAGCCAAACGCGGAGCCACCTTGCGTGGAGATGTAGAAGGTGGTTTCGTTCCCAGTGGCGGTGAAGTGACCGCGGAAGAGGAGGACGCCGGTGCTGTATCCGTAGTTGGGACCGTTGAGGACAACAGGCGTGAGAAGGGGAGTTAGGTAATGGTTGGAATACGTATTAGTGCTATTGGCAACGGTCCAGGCCGAGTCGTCATAATTGGATTGAATTTCTGGAAGGTTGTTGAGATATTTCCAGGAGAGCGTGGAAAGATTTGGGAGGTTGACCTTCGGTGCCGAGTAGGTAAGAGTTGAGCTCAATTCTCCTGTCTTGGCGTCTGTCTTGTAGTTGACCTTTTGGGAGTTGAAGTAAAGGTTCTTGGTGTTCTTTGGTGCACCAATAACTTTGAAGGGAACAGTGGCGTTCAAGTCACCGGTAATGTGCAAATCTGAACCTTGCTGGGATACACCACGAACAAGATATCCGGCTTCTACGATAACAGACGCAGTGTTGTTGACGCCCGAATCACTATTTCAATGTTAGCTTAAGTTTATTATGGGATGCTTTAGAGACTTACAATGCACCCCATTTATCAGTCCTCACGAAATCTGGTACCCAGTAATTGTAGGCACTATTTCGATCTAAAATGTAGACGAGCAAACTGCCGACCTTGACCACGCGGCGAGTTGTCGAAGTCTGCCAGTTAAGAATGGTCGAGCCATTAGTGCTCTTGGTGGTAACACCACTGCCTTCGAGGGTTGTCGCTGAGCTTGTGCTAATGACAGCCAACTCATGTAATTCTCCCGGTCCACCATAGACAACCAAAACAGTTTGATTATTGAACTTCTTCCATGTGAATATTTCAGCGGTCGAGTAGAGAAGGGTCGTTCCACCAAGATCGTAATCAGTTACATGCCACTTCGAGTCTCGGCCACTCAGGGTAAGACTTCCGTTCAATTGTGGAATGGTAAGTGTGCCTTGGCTTGTTGCAACATTCAACTTGTAGTTGGCTGAAGCCAAGCTTTGGTAATCCGCGTGACGAACGACGTAGAAGTTAGTAACTGTTCCATTTCCGAACAAAGGAGTGGTGGTGATGGATGCGCTGTTGGTATATGTACCATTGACCGTTGCACCGACTGATGTCAGGAGATATGCTGGACTGACTTTCAGGAACTGAGCTTCGAGTTTGAGTTCGCTGTACTTTTCACGATTAACTTCTCGGTTCTCAGTGATAGCCGCACCGTAATCGTAAGAAGTGTAGCCACCAGCATGTCCAAGATTGCCCCAGTTTGTGCCGCCATAGATCATGTAAATACTCAGTAAGGCGGCGCCAGCAGCAAAGTCATTCTTGTAAAAGACACGCTCGAATTCCATATTGAGAAGAACTGAACATTGCTGGAAGCCAAGACCACCCCAAGGATCAAAGGCGCCACCTTGGAACTCGTTCAATGAGTAGAAAGTACTTGGGCTTTGCGATTCATGACTGGAATGGAAATAGGTGGGCAAGTTTCCAGTTGGCCAGGTGTAAGGGTGAGCGCAATCGAAACCCAAAGGATAAGAATCATGACCATAGATGTCGACATCACCAGCAGTTGAACCATTGACTTTGAATCCAGGAGCAAAGGTTCCACCAGCATCTGGATACGGTTAGCTTTTGAGTTATCCCGCAGTATCTCTGTCCGCCCCGATTCAATCGAACCCGGAGCAAGAAGAATAGAAAGTACTTACAAGCATCATTATTGATAAAAGGAACAGTTACCCCCTGATCCCTAGCTTGCTTCTTAACATAAGCAAAATATTCTGGATCAGGCCAACCACCCGGTACATAGCCCGAGTATCCAGAGTATTCGTTCTCAGGCTGGAACAGAATGACAGGACCTCCATTTGTGATCTGATATTTGGCAATAATAGCATTGATATGAGCTGAATAATTGTCCGTAGCTGTGAGGTAATCCTGTGATCGAGACCGTAGGACTCCAGCAACACGCTGAAGCCAACCTGGGAAGCCACCTCCGCTTACTTCAGCATTGATGTACTAGAAGTCAAATTTGTCAGTTCTGGTCTACCCATCCAAAAGGGAAAATTGGGTTGGCCTTACAGGGCCTGGTCGAGCAATCAGGTAAATGCCGGCTTGGCTGGCGGCATCGAAGAAAGGTTCCCAAGCAAAGACCCCCTCAGCAGTATAATGGCCTGGATTTCCTTCCAGTAACGCCCAGTCCACGTAGAATGAAACAGTGTTGAAGCCCAAAGCTTTTATCTTCTGGAAGACATCGAGCCATAGATCTGGCACCGGAAGTCGATAAGGGTGGAACTCGCCAGAGAAGATGAATAGACGTTCGCCATACACTAGCAATGAATGCTCATCGTATGTGACCTGAGATGATTAGTATGTGTAAACTAAGTCAATGAAACTCAATTGAGCATCTCTTGTTACAGAGACACGGCAACTATCCTAAACTTACAATATCTTGTAATCCATCACTTTCTCTCTCAACTACCATATTCTGTCCACCAACCTGAATGACCAATGCAGCAGCATGAGCCACCCATGCAAGGGCTGATAAAGCGTATATAAACCTCATGACTGCAAACCATCAATTGGACAAGAATACAATCACAAGTAAAGAAAAAGTAGAATTGCCTTAATATCTGTACTATTTATACCCATCTCCGGAATCGCAGCAGGTGATGCAGACATCGAATAAAAATCCGCCTCTCGTCCCTTATTTCCCCGCCCCGTCACAACATGTCATTTTCATGCAAGCTGCAGACCGGCTCCATCCACCATATCGTACGAACAAGAGGCTAGCCAAAGCCGATCGGTGCTGCCAGTGCCGGTAGCCAACTTTCTACCAGGCCCAGCACCAAATCGCCAGGAAGAAAAGCCAACCTCGCCAGGCACAAGGTACGAAAACCTACCGTTTTACCCCGCATGTAGCTGTAGCACTGCCGATCGACCCCATCAAACCAACCACATATAGCAGGTCCCACGAAGGTCCTCGGTGGGCGGGGAAATGTTAATGCTATTTAGCCAGATAGATTGACAAACAGAGCAGTAAAAGAAAATGAAGCGTTAGCCGGAACGGAAAATCGTTGTAGGAATAAATCTTGCGCACCAACCGGATCGCACGGGGAATTATGCATCCTGAACTGTAAAAAAGGATGCCTCCGCCCTGTACAACGCACGCTTGTCAAGATGTACTGGTGGAAGGAAATGGAAGAAAAGTTTGTCCGGAGAGAGAGGTTCCTTGCTTTTTTGATGAGCGGGGAATGAGATGCCATTACCTCATATGGGCTTGAATTGCGTTCTGCTGCGTCTGTACTGTAAAGGAAGAAAGTGAGGATATTGAGGATATTCGGATCCGAGGTCCGATGCAAGTTGAAATGCTCGTATAGGTGGGCCTGGTGGTTGCATAGCTGCTGTCGACTCAATTGATGGAAGAGTGTGGAAGTGTTCGATTAGTGATAGAGATTCTGGTTGGAGAGGGTAACATCATGCTCTTACTCAAAGCACACTCGCGGAATTGAGAGAGCAACGTCAAACATCTGTACGATTTTATGGCCGTAATTGAGGTGCAAGAAGTCGAATTACATTGGTTCGACTGAAGGTTGTGCTTCCTTCATCAAGGTTCAGAGTCTAGCCACGTGATCAATAAACCCACTAAATTTCTGATATCGAAATCCCACTCCAAGCTACTTGTGTCGCAGAGCTATCTCAGGTCATCAATTGCCCACCACTCACCTACCCAGGTACTTACCCACGATGGCGCTCCCACTATTACGACGATTCCTCCTCCCCTCGTTCTCCCTCCCAGCACGCCCAACCTTCCACGTCAGCAAAGCCCTCTCCTCCTCATTACCCACCTCTAAATCTATCCTTACCACCCTCCCCTCCCGCCCCTTCTCCAGCACCCCCTCCCTCCCCGCAACCTACAACCAAGTGCGCCGCGGCTGCCGACACGCACAGCCCATGCGCAAAGCTGTCTCGCCCGCTCTCTCGACGGTTCTAGCCCCGGCGCTCAAGGGCGTATGTCTGAAAGTCGGGATCACGAAGCCGAAGAAGCCCAATTCCGCAGAGCGGAAAACTGCACGGGTGCGTCTCAGCACGGGCAGGATTATCACCGCGTATATACCCGGCGAGGGACATAATGTGCAGCAGCATAGTGTGGTGTTGGTGAGGGGCGGGAGGAGTCAGGATTGTCCGGGGGTGAGGTATCATTTGGTTAGGGGGGCGGGGGATTTGGTGAGTGCTTCTTTTCTTTTTTGGGGGATGGTTGTTGGGGTGAAGGGGGTAGTTTGGGGGTTGGGAGTGGAGGGGAGGAAAGAGGAGGGAGGGGTGCTTGAAGATATCGTTGAAGGTAGATGAACAAATGCTAACATCGATATGTTTCATAGGGAGGAGTAGGAAACAGAGCAACATCAAGATCGAAATACGGCACGAAGAAACCCAAAGCCCAAACAGCATAGACGGGAGTCGGCGACCATGAAGGGGAAAGCATGCGTATTCGATTAAAATAGAGGTCTGGAGCTGGAGATAGGGCATGGAATAGGGTATTGGAGTAACGGAAAACAAAATACGTGCATGGTATGGAATAGAAATATCCGGAAGAGAACCGTGGGATGGGATGGATTGTATTAAATAGAGATGGCGAATGGGATGGATGTGGATATGGAGATAGTGGTGCTGTGGATGGGTGCAGTTATGGTTCTAGAACAGGACGAGGAGGGGAGCGGGAGCAGCTCTTACATGAGTGGATGAGCGAGTGAGAGAGGGTGGAACTGTTCACTTCGCCAGAACAATATAAAGATATCACACATTCCTGTGAGCACACAGCCGTATGCTATATGCAGAGAGAGAAAGAAAGAACATGCTACATTTGCACACGCTTCGGGGAACCTTGCATCGACCATCGTCCATTACCTTACAAGCAGGCGGGATCTTTGCGTGGAGTCTTTACACATCACGCACATTCGTTCCACATAAAACACAGCAATTCATCTCTCCAAACTCATACATATCATATCATACAGTTTTAAAAGATAACTTCTACTCTTACTTTTCAATGCGAACATTGCATGCATTTATGACGACCCCCCTTATACCGAACATAAACCTTTAACTGAATCTCAACCAAAAAAGAGGCATCACTTCCCAAGCCCTAAAAATACGTATTTCAACATATACAGCGCGCGTCAAAAAGGTGTCTTTCTTTTCTTTGATTGATTGATTAATCACGCCAACGCCGCCTCCTCCTATCATGCCAGATAGTTTATATGTGTGTGATACCTCAATCCATCTCGCCCTGTTTGTTTGAAGAAAAATGAATGCTCCCTAGTCCCGAAGATGCATTTTGAACACGAAATGTTAACGCTCTAATCTTGTTGATTTTCGTAGCCCTCTGGCTTTTCCATTCCGTTGATTTCGTAGAATCTTGATGTGCCTGTTGAGAATGATTAGTAGGATGTCTAGCTGAGACGAAGGATATGCTTGATGCTTACATGAATATCCCTTCCAGTCGAAGTTGTCCTTGGGATTGCAGTGACACTTGAGATCAAGTCTGGTCTTCTCGCCAGTTGGGCAATGAGTGAATGGAACGTGGTAGTAGGCAATATCGTTGAAGAAATGAATTTCTTCCTTCTTCAACATGAGACCAGCAGCAATTGAATGGACTGGCGCATCGCCCCAACGTTCGTAGAAAAATCCTCCATCTTTGTCGAGTTGCTCGAAGTAGTCCGTGTAAGCCTTTGATCGAAGCCAGTTAAGGTTACCAATTTCGAAGTTGGACCACTGTTAATGGAATTTGGTTAGTTAAAAAACAAAATGACATAGTGGAATACGAAAACGTACCATGTGGCAGTTGTTATATGTCTCTCCACCGTCATCACTGAGGAAGCCCATAGAGTTACCTTCAGCAATGTGTTCAGGATGGTTCTTCATGAATGTCTTGACGCTGTCCCACAAGGTTGGGATTGTCTCAACGTATTCATAAAGACTCAGGACGAAACTGTATTTCTTCTTGTTGTCGGCCATGAACTTGAACGCATCGTAATCAATGTCGCAGAAAAGTTCAATGCTTGGCTCCACTCTCCAGTACCATTCGTAGTTCAACATCAACTCTTGTTGGAAGAAGAAACCGGATTCGAAACGACACATGTGACGATAGCTGACGGAATCACCGTAAATGATCTTTCGTTGAGCCATATCTTCGCGGACCTTGCGAGCCTTTTCGGTATCAATGTGATCGGGGAACGACCAATGCTTGGTTGGAATCTCTCCATAATGAGTGGTACCAGAAACGAGAGACGTGGTAACTTTTTTGAAGGTAGCATCGAAGGGCTTGTCGTTCAAGAAGACCCAATCGTAGTTGAATTTTCTGTTGAATCTGTCCTCGACTTGACGAATGGATCGTGCAATATCCCAAATATCCGAGTTACGTGCTAAGGTAACGAATGTCGCATTCATTCGCTCACCAGGGACAGTCGCAGGAGGGAGGGCATGCGTATTTGGAGAAGACGGTGATGAAGCACTTGAAGTGCTCGCATCATTAGCTGAATGCGTTGAGTGACCTGCGCCTGCTTTTAACGGTATGCCCGTTTTATCGAATAATTCTGTCGCGCTTGGTATTCTTTGAGTGGAGGAGGAGGAAATGAAGTAAACCACGGCGAGACCCTATGCATGAAGTCAATCAGTATCTGCCGATCCGCGCGCGGGACATTTGATATCAACGGTCGATAAAGGCAACGAGAGACAAGATGCGACTTACGAAGAATGCAAAGAGAATATATCTCAGATATCGGGCTGTACCTGTAGTCATGATGAAATAGAATCAACTGATGGGAAATTCGTGAAAGTTTCAGGAACGAAAGCGTTTCGTTTCTTTCTCGTGTTCCCTTCTCGCCTCCAAGCCAATTGTGGTGGTCTGTTGGTCCTGGTCCTACCCAATTGGACACGGACGATGGATGGAATTTATTAGATTACGAGTACCCCCAGAAGGCTCAACATTTGATGGAAAAGAAGAATAAAAGCACCTCAACCAACAACTTCGAAAACGATGGATGAAGTTGTTAAGAAACAAGGGAGGAGAAGAAGAAGCAGAAGTCTTTTGATGAATGAAGAAAAAAAAAGAGCAAGGTTTGAAGCGAGAGCGAGAGGTAGAAGAGTGAGGGGAAGGTTTCGAGAAATTGGAAGGGAGGAAGATGGAGGAGTTATGCGTAAGACATTAGGTGTCGTAATACTTTGTAAAGCGAATAAAGGAGGTTTTACTTTGGCGTAGCCGGTGGTGTATACGTCTACTTCGAGTAGTATAAAGTTAGCCTTGATAGGTTTGTTAGGTCTCCGTTTCGGTTTCCTCTCCAATTTCCTCGTATTTTCACAGCCCTTAATACCTCTAATAGCCCTTTACTGCATCGGCGGGGATGTGCACTTGAACTTCCGCCCAAGGAGCAGCTCAAAGTATCAAGAGGACTAGACTGCCGACAGTTCCTACAGTAGCTTCTTACAGCTCTTAATCCGCTCGGTGCTTTTGAGGGTATAAGAATATCCTTGTCAGGCTTACGCAAGGAGGTTCCGGCTACGGTTTTCATGTGAGACCAAAATAACTCAATCTCGTATCTCTAGGAGGCGTAGGAAGGCGCAGGAAAGGTCTGTGTAGCCTTGTTCCAAAGCGACCCCAAATACTCAAACAAAGAGCTACATTAGAAACACTTCCTTCAGAACCTCTAGAGAGGCCTTTTCCTTCAATCTGGGTAAGGCTACTAGCTCTAGACATGGCGAGGCTGCTGGACAGACCCATCGACTCAACGATACGAGGCTATTGAAGCTCAGTCCTACTAATATTTATCAGTTCCTGACGGCGGAACTGCAAGAGTAACCCGTTGCAAGATACAATGCGAAGTCGTTGATGAAATTGTCATCTCTTAAAAGACAGGAATGAATTATTCCTACTTCCTACTATCCAGCACTCTCATCCCCTTTTTCCGTAACTCTCAACTCTGATTGCTGTGCCTCTTCTTACTAACTAAAAATCCGTTTGTAAGCTTATTCATCTGCCTGGTGCTCATCTCTAGATCTATCTCCACATCTTGGCAGCGAAAGTGACGGATAGCGGATTGACGATAAGTAGCAGCCTTATAGCCTCAGAAGCCTTTGTGGCCTTAGCGGCCTCAAATTGTTAGCCCGATCGGAGTTGGAGATCTGAGGCCAACAATTTCGAGCTCAGATCCCATCCAGTACCACCACCTTGAATTTCGTCAACATATCCCACTTCACAAGCAGCACAACAACACATTAGAAAATTCAAGCTCACAACCACCGTTCCATTTTGTTTTTCTTACCTCTATTCTCCCCTCTCTCAATTTTGTTTTCTTCTCGTCAATTCCTTGCTCGAATCTGTATTATTCACTTCAAAGCCCACCATTTTGAATTGCAAATACTCCACAAGCTAGAATTTCTCCGCCAGATTTTCCACTCTCTTGACGCTTTCATGGATGCCTAGTACTTTGACTTCGCAATATCATAAATAAAATGTCGTTCTTCGGATTCGACCCTACTTCGCGTCCCAGCGAAAGGGGGCATAATACTTCCGCTCCAGGCTTTGCACAAGTTGCAGATCCATTTGCCGGTCTATCTAGAACAGAGCTTGACGATGACGCGTAAGTTGGGCTTCTTGCGGACTCGCCTGCAATCTTTTACCAGTATCATGATTTGACAAGTGAATGATACAGACTCGATTTCGAAGATACCTACGATGGTTTAGGCGATCAACTTGAGGAGACCGGAGATGACTTCAATGACGATACATTTGGTGGCGGAGGAGAGGAAGCTACATCAAGCAAGCCAGTTGGAAAAGACTTTGATTTTTTTGGACAAACCGCAAAAGTCTCGGATGCTATCAACGAGGAGCAGCTTCGTTATTCCCGACAACAGCCAGTAGTCTCTCGTGCCATTCCAACCACATCCAATTTTTCTCAGCCATCAATTCCGAAGCCAGCGAGGACCGGATATGAACGATACCAAGATCCTGGGTATATCCCCGATATGCAGGTAGATGCAAGTCTTTGGGGAGTCGCGCCAAAGAAACAGCAAGAGCCGGCAGTTGCTTCTCCTCCTGTCTCAAGTACGCCTGTTGGAGGTCGGAAGATGATGAGCTTGGAGGAGGTCGAGGCAGCTATGAGAGCCCAGGCTAAGAAGCCAGTACAACCCCAATCACAAGCTCAAGTTCCGCAACAGATGCCCCAGCCAGCGCAACAAGTTCAACCTCAATATGCGCAGCCACCTCCCCAGCAATTCCAAAACTTTCATCAACAAGTGCCTCATCAGCCACAGCAACACTTTCCAGTTAGCAACCCACCTCATGCAGAGCAGCGCCCGATCCCTGTTGACCAGCCAATGCACATATTGCAACGTCCTCATCCTCCTGCTACCCAGGCAAATGTTCCGACCCAACCAGCCCATGCCATGCAAAACATGAACAGGTTCCAGGGCCACCCACAAGGCGGTCACCGTGGCCATCATCAGTTACAGCCTTCCGGAAATCGCCATGTAATCACTCACCCTCAGCAACTTGCCAACCTCTCAGAGGAAGAAAAGGCTGCATTCTTGCAAGAGGACGCAAAGCGAGCGAAACGAAACCACAAAATATTCTTGCTGTCAAAGGACAATGGTCTGATGACTCCACAAGACAAGAATTTCATCACTCGCATTCAATTGCAACAGCTTGTTACCGCGACCGGGAATCCCAACGAGCATGGTACTGACTCATTGCTTTCGGAGGACTTCTACTACCAAGTCCACAGTCAAATTCGCGGTGGACCCCGCCAGAATCCCAACCAGCCATTGAGCAACTTTGCACAGACCTATCTGTTCCAAACTGGCAATCGTCAAGGTGGCATGCGAAGACAAGCTCGTGGAGGTGATAACCATGTCCAGCGCATGGAGCAACAGGTTCAGAGAGCTGTCGAGGCCGCCAAGAATAAGCCAAAGAACAAGCAATTGGTGATCGAGGGAAGTCTTGGAAAAATATCATTTAGTAATGCAAAAACCCCAAAGCCATTGCTCAATATCAAACGTACCGATAGCCACGAAGCACGACCGGGAAGCGCATCACGAGATCGAAGAACTCAGACTGCAGGTGTAAGCGGTAGTGATAGGAAAACCGTCTTGACAGATATTGAAAACGTCTACAATACCTTGATGGAAATGGAGGATCACGAACGCTCGAAACCCAGGCCGATACTTCCCGAAGAGATTAATCCAGCACTTGCTGGCGCACTTGCGGACTGGAATGAGAGAGAAGGATTCCTGAATAAGCAGTTATGGCGACAACTTAAAGTACATGAGCCAATTGGTGCGACAGCCACTCATCCATTCATCGCATTCCTTTCCTTCGCCAAAGGCAAAAAGGCTATTCCTCGTGTATTCCGGCACATTTCTCATGAACAGCGCGCCACCATTTTGACCATGATTGTAATTCACCTCGATAAGCTCGATGTTGTTCAATCTGCAGTCCTTCAGCCTGGAGAGACACAACTGACAGCTGAAATTCGGGAGAAGGTAGAGCTTTTCTCTGCTGTTGTTATGCCAAGTCTGTTTGGTTTCCTCAACGAAGCCGAATTTGAAATCACCACTGGCGTCTTAGGTCTTATTCTCGGCCTTAACGTTGATCTGATCGCTCGCACCAGAATCGGTGTTAGCATGCTCACTATGATTCTCAGTCGCGCTGAGCTTACCAAGCAAGCCGGGGATGTTGATGAGCGTAGCTGGAATGAATGGTAAGTTCTAGTTCGAATTTCACTCTTGCTATTGTCTAACAAATAATAGGTTATCCATGTATAATGCATTGTTTGATGCCCTCGAACCCACTCTTCCTAACATCTTCCCCGGAACAGTTAACACGGGTGAAGATGTATACGTTTGGCAATTCCTCGCTGCTATCGGTATCGGGGCTAGCCCCGAGCAGCAACAACGTCTCGTCATGGCAGTTAAAGACCGTGTAATGGAGACAGTTGGATTGGCTAAGACACTACCTCCAGCAATGTCTAGCCAGCGACTTGCGAACGTCAATCTCTTCATGCGTTCAATTGGTTTGGATGTCGAATTACTTGCATGAATAACTAACGTTACAATTATCTTCTTTTTACGCAATATTTATCTGCACCAAAATTCTTCTTATATGTCCTCTTTTGCTCACGATACATGATGGATGAGAACATGGAATGGGCTTGTTTGGTCTTGATGACAGTGCCATATTACATTTGGTCCAACATGTTTTTAGGTAGCGATTACAGCGTGCTCGATCTACAGGGGATTGTTATTTTATGAATGGGGTCGTTGATGGCGGTCTACGACAACAACAGTATTATTATTACTATGATCTATGAGGAAGGCAGTTGGCTGGACAAAATGACTGTCTTGCGGGATTAGATAGAGGGGACATCACTTGAATGAGGTCTTGGCCTATGACGAGTTCGAATAGTATGAATAAGAAATGAATTTAGGCAGGCCAATGTGGCATCAGCACTTCTGATATGGCGTTGTGTCTGCTACCAGGCGGCTCATGTCGTTTAGATATTATTCTTCAGCTCTGCAGCGGCACCGCGAGCCTTTCCCTAGTTCATCTGATGATGAAGTTTCAGTGATACTCGTGTTGTTGTTCTCGATGTCAGCGCCAAGTGGTAGTAGCGCCCGCCGTTGCGTCCGGGAATAAGTGCCGGCATTCGGATAAATAATTTGATGACGAAAGAGAGCCTTTGCTGATGGGATTTAATGTTGACATCATGACTTTTTAACTGATTTCTATCTTCCATCGAGATATTCGATTGAGGAATCCTTTAACGTTCATACTGCCAAAATGACTAGGTATGTAGAGATCGGGCAGAGGACTGAGCAGTAATGTAGCATTACTATGTGATATGGCGCATGGTACCATGGTACCATAGGTAGGGTTAGAGCTAAGGTTCACGTTGGAAAAGCTTTCTTGTCCATATTATTCTTTTCATTCACGGCGCCGGGTTGCTGGTGTGAACTCTTATTCTCCTGTGAAATCAATATAAGCACAATTAATCCCCTATTACCCGTGTCAGTGAGGAGGACCATTTCTACACATGTCGGATCCGAAAGAGACTCGCGATGGCGACCAACATGATCATGACCAACAAACAGATGGCGGGGAGAAAGGGGAGAAGGGAAAAGATATGAATACCCCGGTGGGATTTTGGAACAGAGAATTGAATGGGGTCAGAAAAGAGGTCTTTAAGAAGTTTATAATTACAAGTATGTTGGCAAGCAGAGCATCTGTCTGCCTTGCTACTATATTACATTCTCTTGGCACTTTGCTAACCTAATTCTAAAACAGCTCTGATTCTGGTTGTTGCGATATTGGGGATTCTATCTCTATATTGGGCTGCACTCTTCCGAGTTGAACAAAACATGTCCGCGCTGGTTGTGTGGGTGGTCGATTTCGACGGACAAGTCGCTCCTTACACGGATGTTACACCCATAGTAGGACCGCAGATTGTGAGCGCCGCTGAAGCTTTGATTGCGCCAAGTGGTGCCGTGGGTTGGGGATCTATGCCTGCTTCGGCATTTGATTACGATCCTATGGCCGTTCGAAAAGCTGTATATGATCAGAAGTGTTGGGCAGTAAGTACATTTCCTTCAGTTTTTGTACGAGGAGATTTGGTAGTCTTTGAGCTCCACCATGGAGAGACTGTCATTCTTCGTCCTTTCATTCAGTACTAACATATTAGCAAGGCCATTGTTGTAAACGCGAATGCGACGGCCCTCCTCCAAAGTGCAGTACAGACCGGAAACGCATCTTACGATCCACTGGGTATCGCCCAAACCATCTACACAGAAGCACGCGATGACCAAACATATCACGACTACATTCTCCCCCAGCTAAACCAATTTCAAACCAGTATCACGAGCAAATTTGGTGAGATGTGGGCACGACAAGTCTTCCAACAAGCCGCGAACAATGCTACAATTCTTACCAACATTGGCAACGCACCACAAGCAATCAGCCCTGCAATCGGCTTCTCGATATACAGTCTAAGACCCTTCCTTCCACCCACCGCTACGCCGTCCGTCACGATAGGATTGATTTATCTAATCATTATATCGTTCTTCTCATTCAACTTCTACCTTCCGATTCATTCCAAGTTCATCACACCACAAGGACATCCGCCTATGCATTTCTACCAGCTTATTATCTGGAGATGGATCGCGACCATCACAGCATATTTCTTCCTCTCATTCTTCTACTCGATCATCTCTCTAGCGTTCCAGATCCCGTTCTCGGCACCTCCTTTGAGCGACATCATGGTTGCGAATCCAACGACGAAGTATGGGAAGGGGAGTTTCCCGGTTTATTGGATGTTGAATTGGGTGGGCATGGGCGCACTGGGTTTGGCTTGTGAGAATGTCGCGATGGTTATTGGACAACCTGTATGTTTGGATTCATTTTCGAGTCGGATCTCCTACCTTTCATCCGAAGATTACTGACATTATTGTATAGTGGACGGCATTCTGGCTCATCTTTTGGGTCATAACTAATGTATCGACGTCTTTCTACGCGATTGAGTTGGCACCGCATTTCTACTATTGGGGATATGCGTGGCCGTTGCATAACAGTGAGTCTTTCCTGAACGTATAACTTGCTCAAATTTTGGGAGAGAAAGTAGCTAACAACTCGATGAAATAGTCGTTGAAGCAAGTAGAACGATATTATTCGATCTGCATTCGAGAATTGGGCTCAATTTCGGAGTCCTGTTCGCCTGGTGCGCGGTAAACACGCTGCTTTTTCCAGCGGCATGCTATTTTATGAGGTGGCAGAGTAAGAAACAGGAGAAGAAGGAGGAGTAGGGAGGTTGTGGAAGTAATCTGTATGATGCGTGGGGAAGTATGCCTGTTGGTGATTCCCAGTACATGTAATATGATATGAGAGGAAACTGACTGGAAATTGTATGATATGGGGGCTGATATAACGACAAATGAGTGATGAACGATTATAATAGTCATGATAGATAATATGTACAATGTAATATATAGAAGAACCGATATCAAGGAACATAGTTTTCAGTGAGCAGTTTCGGATCATGTTACCGAGTCCTCGGTCCACGATCCTGCTCATCCGATCTCAAATTTGAGCTCTAAGTCCTAACTTATGCTAGTTCTGCTCTGGATATTCTTAGAAGCTTTAGCTCTAAATCAAAGTTCATGCGCTACTCAGTCAAGATGTATGTCATCGGCCGAGTCGCATGAACCGTTGACTGATCAGCTTCATCGGGACTTGGCCTTCGTTTGATAGCTACTATGTTATATATGGAATGATGTGAGCAGTAAGATAATATGGCTTGAGATGGAATGAGAGTATCTGGCTTGCTCTGGGAAAGAAGAAAGTCCGCAGTCAGCTAATTGTTCTTGAGACCGAAGACAACTTCATGCTCGTATATCGATAATTGACGGGCCGGCTTTCCCTCAACCTCTCCTCTTTCTACCATATTCCGGTCAACCGCATAGCAAGATCCGCAAAGTGACATATCAAAAAGTACCGTCTAGAATCTCCCAACCACCTCCTCATCGTCCCCGTCTACGCGCTGTCAATCAAGCAACCGCTTGCAGATCCGACAAGGCGTGACACGAGCACCTCAGATGAGATTATGAGTACTTTCTCGACCAGCCCACTATTACCAAGTTTGATAGCCTCGAAACTAGATCTTCCAAATTTTCTGCGACATCAACAAGTTCGATAACTTACAGGGCTAGGAGCGTTGAGGTCGAAAGAACGGTCACGTGTTACCCCGGACCAGGGGTTGGAGACGTCGCTTGCCCTCAGAATTCACTTCTGATACAGACCTTGTCCCAAGTTCTGGAAAAATCAACGCCACAATCCTCATCATTACCAATCGCGACGATGAATGATGAACAAGGGCCGGAGACTGGATGGAAAATCGTGCTTCCGATGTCTCGGCGTTGGATATGCTGGGTGATTTCCTGTCATCATTTCTCATTTCGTCTGATTAGGCCGGGCGAACAGGTCTGTGATGGACCCCTGTATCATGATCTGAGACTGCTAGATCAGATCACATGTCTCAAGGTTACGGCGTGAGATGCAGGTACATTGTGACCTTCTGCCTCACAACCAATCGGCAGCGCGGCCGAAGCCATATTCGCACTTCAGACGCATACAAACGCACTATGACGGCCACGACCATCGCGAATAACATTTCCTGGGGGGCGCTTGCTGTTGTGAGCAGGATTTATCGGATGAGCGGACATCCATGACCCTTGATTTGTATGATCTACGGAACAGTAGAGATTCGTCCACCCAGATTCAGGGTGATGGGACAGGGTGTAAAGCTTGATGTCGGTTTGAGCCAAACTTCGTCCATTCTTGAACCCATCAAATGTTCAATATATAATAAGCACCGCAAGCTGCCGTTGTATATCTTCTACTTCTCTTCATCGCATCATCTCTGCAGACTTTCATTCATTAATCTACATTCTCTTCTTGCTTAGTTCTGAGAACTTATCTTCTATACATTCTTTACGTTTTAAAATACAATTCACGCCATTACAGCTTTCGATTTCAACCTAGGCCGGTCCTTCTCTATATAAAATTAACGATTACTATTTACGAAATCCTCTTACGAACAACATTCATCATGAAGTACGAAACTGCCACCATTTTCATGGCCATTCTTGGCTTGGCTACTGCTGCTCCTACGCCTGAGCCAAAGAACACTTTCAACCTCCCAACTGTCCCAAAGAGGATGTTGAGAGGTCGTGAAGTTCCTCAGGAACATTCTCATAACCGATTCCTCGATGGTGTTCGTGTGAACTTGGCTCTCAACAACCCCAACAAAATTTCCGACCCCGTCTTCGGTCTTCTCGGAAATGCCGCGGCCGCAAAAGGTGCAGGAACCATCACCAACACCGATTGCCTTCATCAAGCTACTGCCGACCAAGCTTTCACCAATGCTAAGGCTGCCGGTAATGTCACTGGAATGGCGGATGCTTTGTTGTATGCCGCCCTTGAAAGAAACACTGGATCGGTTGGTCTTGCTAGTGTTATCTGCAACGAGACTGCCGTCAATCCTGAGATTGCCGCTGTCCAACAACATCAGGATCCTGCTTCCCCAGGTGCCGCAGCTACAAACAAAGCCATTGTTCTTTCACTTGCTAAGCAGTTGGCATCGATTGGTGCTGATCCACAAGATGCTCTTCTTTCGGGCACTTTTGCTCCTGGAACTGTAAGTCCTGATATTTGAAATAGTAATACGTTAATTGTTCTAACAATCTCTAGATTGGGGACCCAACTGGTGCAGGAAATACCTGTGACACTGCGGATGATGAGCCTGGATGTATCTTCTCCCAGAATCTCTTAGTCAACGATGCCACAGCCGAGGAAATCACCGCTGCCGCTGGAGGTGCTTCAGCAGCTTCGAACTCAACCGCCGCCTCTGCTGTTAGCGCAACAAACTCCACAGGAGCAGCTTCTGGAGCTGATTCTTGCGCCGCTGCTGTAACTTCCACTGTTACCGCTGTAGCCGCTGCTGCAACTGGTAACGTCGCAGCCGCCGCTCCAGCCGCAAGCTCCAACGCCACTGCCGCTACACCTGCTGGCAGTAAGTCTTTTCCTTTCCTACTCTATTCTAATCTGTTTATCAAAGTCATCTAACAACTCCCTCTAGCAAATGTCCAAACCTTCACCGGAACTCTTGGTGGTACTCCCCCGCCAGTCATCTCCTCTGCAGGGACTAGACCTTTCAGTGTTAACGGCGATACCTTTGTTGGTGAGGGCGCAGCATTGCAAAGATCGTGCTCAGTCCAACATAATGCTTGTGCGAGCGCGGCGAACAGTGGAGCTCTTTCAGGGGGTGTGGCACAGTGCGAGACCCAGGAGCAGGCATGCAATGCTGCAAGTGCTGCTGCCAAGAGGGTTTAAGTCATTGTAGTGGATACGATGTGATGCTGGAGTGTAGATGAGGAAACATGGGCTAAAAATAGGCTGAGATGGATTGAGATGGAATGGAATGGGGTTGTGAGGAGGGATGAAGCAATGAGGCGTTGGGTGTATAATACAAGGGCCTGGGATTCTAAACGGTTATACAATATCTAGATCAAGAAAATGATTGATCGAATCAATGTTTTTCGAATTGTGATTGCTGCTGTTCATAATCCTAGTATATACAGGTGATATCTCCTCGCTCTCATCTACTTTCAGCTATCACAACAACTTTAACACGCCATCGCATCTATCCTGTTAAGAAAATACGATTCAAGTATGCTTGACAACTCTATGGAGCAGCGCCGGGTGATCAACAGACTTTCACACTTCATGCCGTTTGCATAACATAGTGCTGCATTGCTATTCCGCCCTGCCTGACGGTCAAATGGATTTTTTCGGAAACATGGAATCATCTTTCCATTTCATTCCATGCAATTAGCTGCTGAAGATCGAATCATGCATTGAAATATCTGGCAACAATATCAAAGCAATCTAGCAATGCTGTCGTGCTGGCGTAATTTTGTTGTCGAGGAAGGTTTGCCGACACTAGCAAGTGCGGGGTGATTTGCCCCGGATTACGATTCTGGGAATAGTTCCCTTCAACTATTTCCGAGAACTGTTCATTATGCGACAACACCGGTGCTGATGGCGGCAAAATTGGCAGAAGCTTTACGTTTCATTTCAAAGATGGCGCATCGGCTGACTTTCCTTGAGGGTAGTGGTGGTGGGGTGCTGGTGCTGGTTATATAAAGAAGGGATTTCGCATTCTTGAGGTACGTTCATTGCACAATTAAATACATCCTACAATTCTTCATAATATCAATTCAATTCTAAACTTCACAATGGGCAGCATCGAGATCCAAACCCCTCTCTCGGACATCCCCTCCTCCGACCGCGTTGAACCCGGCTCCTTTCCCCTCCGTCTAGCCAATCTCCCTTTCTCTTCCCTCCCAAAATCTATCGACCCAAAAGCCATCGCATCAGATTATATATCCCGCTTCAACAAAACAATCAGGTCCGCAGATGCCTCTTCATTAAAGACTCTTTTCTGCCAAGAATCATACTGGCGCGATCAACTATGCCTGACGTGGGACTTCCACACTCTGCACGGTCCGGACAAGATCCACGATCTGATTTCCAAAACAAATGGCTCGCGACTGCATTCGCTGTCTTTGGACACGAGTTCGGAGTTGAGGAGTCCGAAAGCGACGGCGGTGGGTAATGATGGGAAGACAAATGTTGTGCAGGCGTTTTTGGATGTGGAGACGGATGTGGGGAGGGGGAAGGGAGTGGTGAGATTGGTGTATGATGGGGAGTGGAAATGTTTTACGCTGTATACGGTTTTGGAGGAAATGAAGGGATATGAGGAGAGTATTGGGAAGAGGAGACCGTATGGGGTTGTGCATGGGGAGAGAACGGATAAGAGGAATTGGGCGGATAGGAGGAGGGAGGAGAGGGAGATGGAGGATGGTGTTGAGCCGACGGTTTTGATTCTTGGTATGTTTCCCCATAGATACGGTACCCGTGGATTTGAGAAGCTAATAGTGAATAGGTGCCGGACAAGCTGGTCTCACAGTCGCCGCACGGTTAAAAATGCTTGGTGTTAAATCACTTATTGTCGACCGAGAAGAAAGAATTGGAGATAACTGGCGCACAAGGTATCACCAATTAGTTCTTCATGACCCCGTTTGGTTCGATCATCTTCCATATTTGCCATTCCCTGAAAATTGGCCGGTCTTCACTCCGAAGGATAAATTGGGGGATTGGTTTGAAGCCTATGTTAATTTGTTGGAATTGAATGCTTGGACTCGTACTACTATTTCGAAATCCGAATGGAGTGATGAGAAGAAGCAATGGACGGTGACGTTGGAACGTATGAGAGATGGGAAAATGGAGACGAGAATTGTACATCCGAAGGTATATCTACATTGTTTTATATCGATACAATTACTAACATATCACAGCACGTCGTCCAAGCGACCGGTGCAAGCGGTGAACCTAACTTCCCTTCCCATATCAAGGGTCTCGATAATTTCAAAGGCACCCGTCTCGTGCACTCTTCCAAATTCACCGGCGCCACCCCATCCCACGGCCAAAATAAAAAAGCCATTGTGGTAGGCTGCTGCAACTCCGGCCACGACATCGCCCAAACCTTCTATGAAAACGGCTATAACGTAACCATCGTCCAGCGTTCCTCAACCTACGTCGTCTCATCCGAAACCAGCGCCGACGATCTCGCAGAGCTGTACGGCGAAAACGGCATCCCCACTCACGATGCCGATATGTTATTCCACAGCATTCCGAATCCCGTGTTGAAGAAACTAAATGTAGCAAAAACGGAGACTTTGAAAAAGGTCGATGAGAAATTACTGACTGGGCTCCAAAAAGCCGGTTTCAAACTCGACAAAGGCCCAGATGGCGCTGGTCTCTGGATTAAATACCTCCAGCGCGGTGGTGGATACTATCTCGACGTCGGGTGCTCGCAACTCATCATCGATGGCAAGGTTCGCGTCAAACAGGGGCAGGAAATCACAGAAGTCCTCGAAAACGGCATCAAATTCGCAGATGGAGAGGTCGTGGAAGCGGACGAGATTGTTTTCGCGACAGGGTACTTGAATATGCGAACGCAGTGTAGGAAGATTTTTGGAGATGAGGTCGCGGAGAGGGTCGGTGATGTCTGGGGATTTGATGCAGAGGGCGAGGTTAGGGGGACGTGGAGGAAGACGGGCCATGAGGGGTTTTGGTTTGCGGGAGGGAATTTGGCGCTTTGTAGGTGGGGGAGTAGGAGGTTGGGGTTGTTGGTTAAGGGTTTGGTGGAGGGGGTTTGTGCGTATGGAGATTTGTAGGGTGGTATGTTGTACTGTGATTCCGTAGGGTGGAGATGTAGATAATGCAGCTATTGTTATGCTATATTGTATGATCGATCTTAATCAAAGCACTGTTTGCCGAACCCGGTTAAGTTTCCAATTTACTGCTTTCTTTTCTTTTCTTTTTTGTCCTAACATCGGATTAGATATACTATTGAAATCCACTACCTCAGTTATGCTGCGAAGCTCATTTGTATATATGATAGGACGTCTTCTGAGATCTCCCTTTGCAGCTGTTTCGTGAACTATAGTGTTCTAAGCACCGTGCAGCGTAGTATCTCTCAGGGTCCCATGCTGTGTTGGAAGTAGAAATACTTGGGATATACAGATAAAACTTTAATGTTATCTGCTATCTATGATCAACCTGAGATCCTTCTCCTTCTATACACCTCTCCCTTAACTAACTTAAAACCCTTCTATGCCACAGTGCACATCATGCAACCCCTCCGCCCCTCGCCCCTCATCTTATGATTGTCCGAGCGCACAAGATGCCCCACTCGCAATCCCGAACTTTTTCGACCCATTACGAAATCTAATCATTTCGCATTAAACATATTACTAATTAACAAACATTTCTCCAACAAGAACAACAACAACAACCAATAACCGGTCGCTTAGCTCAGTTGGTTAGAGCGTGGTGCTAATATCAATGCTGGTAGCTCTGCTACTCCAGCAGGATAACGCCAAGGTCGCGAGTTCGACCCTCGTAGTGACCATTTCTTTTTACTCTTTCGTTTTGCGTCGAGGAGGACGACTATTCTGTTGTTTGGATGGGGAGGAGGCTTTCCTGGGAGGGCGGGATGGATGTGAGAGGTGTGCAGTCGGGAGGGAGGCGTTGCTCCTATTGTTTGCCTCTTGTGACAATGTTATCCCCCCCTTTTTTCAACACTTGGTTTTTGCAAATTCCTTGAGTTGAGATCTTTGATGCAGGCTTCGAGGAACCATTGCATACAAACTCGAATTCGAAGCAACCGTTTTCGTTAACGAGCGAATGAAAAAGGCTAGGTGGGTTAGGCGTTCGTGGCGTGCTCGGATAGCGGATGGCCCACACCTATCATCCCTGTGGTACGACCGTCTAACTTTGACTATCTTCACCCATACCTGTCAGAGCATCATGCTTGAAATGGCATCCTCGTCGAGTACTTCAATCGAGCCTTCCTGAGTGATACGCGATAGCAATTTGGGAGTGAATTTCGAGCTGAGAATTTTCGCGGCGAATTCGGGCTCGGGATTTCTTCGGACGCACGATAAGTTCCGATATTCTGACATGGCGACGGTCGCTCGGGGATGATCGTGAGCAATTGCTTCAAGGCCTCAGATGAGTTGCATGCGATTGTGTGCATTTCTCAGGCGAGTCTCCGTTTGCTGTGCATATCGGTAAGGTACATGAGATCTTGTTGTCCTTGTGCATTCGTTCAAAACCTCGCTGCTAAAGCTTTTTGTGCCCAGACTCCCCGGTGCGGAAACGACAGGCCAACAACACCCAAAAGAGATTTGGACAATGGAAAGCTTACGATGTCTGAGATTATCTGAGACGCCCGTTGACGGCAGTAACCAGATACAGCATATTGTCTCATATAGGCTTGTATTTTGCCTTGGAGAGGCAGAGAGCCTCTCGTCCGTAGAAAAGTCCGCCCCAAATCGGATGAAAGCAAAGCTCAAGAAAGGCCAAATATTTGAGATGATCCAACAGAAGTCGACGCTGGCATCTTTCCCGGTGAGAAAACGAGCCCTCTAGGATGGCTTTGAGCGCGCCAGAGAAATTGAATGCCCGCTCCGGAGTGTTGTTCAATGCCGTGCAGTTGCGCTGGTATGATTGCTGGACCAGATTGGATGAGAGTACCTCAGGTGGGAAATTCGGATCTGAAGTATCTGGGCGAAGTGCTCGCTTGGTGATATAGTAGGTTCTTTTGAACCACGGCTCAGAACTCAGGTCAGTGTATGCTGTGCGTGTTGTGCTGCAGTGTCGCTGTGCAGCTATACTCTCACAACATCTGCAGAGTATTTTCCCGAGCACATTTCTTGGTCACTGTCAAGGTACGATAGAGCTCGGAGTCTGTAAGCAGAGTAGCAAGTGTGTCTCCTTGCCTGTCCCATCAAAATAACATGGTATATGCATTTCGGTTCGATGCATCCGCCTCTCGCTTGGTGATGCTAGAGCGCCGGTTGAATTTGGATCCACCTGTCGTATGTGGCATAGATATAAGTATCTGTGCTAGAAGCAGAATGGGATATATGATTAATATTGAGATGAAAGGCTTGCTCGAGCGACCGCTAAGCATCGACGCAGAACCGGTTTTTATGGAAGCTCCTCGTGGGCATCGAAGACTTGTGTGACCATAGCTTTGGGTAAGAACAAGGTCAGCTCTTTCCACTTGGGCAAGTAGTCTGATTCCCTAACTCCATTCTTTCAGGCAGGAGTGATCACCGAAGTCGATAGAATCTCTTCATTCGTCGTCCTTGAACTTTCTAGATTCCCTTCCAGGTTTCAGTATACTGGTGAAGTGGACCTCCGTAAAGAATTATTGATTTGAGACTTTGCTTCAAGGGGATGATTCGGACCTGTGGTTGAAGTCCAGGTTATAATTGCGATTGCGGTTGTCGTAGTTGAGATGGAGCGAGAATGGACCCCTTCTCAGTCAGTACTGAAGTTTCGGAGGGGACTTAAGACGAAGTGTGCCAAGCCGTCTGCAATGAGACGTTCGAGAGAGCATGCGGTGGGATGTGTAAAGGATTCCGGGAGATTGGGTGAGACTTTCCCAGAAGTTTAGGATAGATATGCTCCGTAGCGTGGCGTCGATATCCTGAAACTTGGGATGGTATGTGCCCTGAAGTTTGGGATGAAATTTGCGGAGGAGCTTCAGACATGTTAGCTAAGAAGCTTGTGTGGGGCAAATGACGGTGATTCACGGTCGCAATCACGGCTTTGGTAGACGTTAGGTGGAAAGATTGCCACTGCCATTCAGAATCAAGCCGTTGTTGCTTGTGCTGATGTTAAGACCGGGCTGGAGTCCTACGCTGTGGCGCAGCTAAGCTTGAGATTTGTATCGAGCTGCTCGCGTCTCAGAGTTCGGTCGAGAGGTTCGAAAAAAGCAGAACATCTGGTGAAGCAGCTGGTATGGAGCAGTTTAGAAACGAAGCTCGGATACGGAGCGAATGGTTGAATACTGAACAAGTGTTCTGAATGAAGAGCTTGAAAGCTTGTGTTTTGTGTGGAAAAGTCGATTTCAAAAGTTGACAGACAAGACGTGGCGAGAAGTATCCTGAACCACTTCACCATCAGCGTGGTTTGGTCGACGCCAAATAGTCCACCGATTCGGTACTAGACCATTGATTGTCCCAAATCGATACGAGGTTTGATAGAAAAGCTGTGTGTAAGATAGATATTGGTCGAAATGGAAGAAGAGCTGAGAGTGATTGAGAGAGAGACCTGGTCGAGAAGCAAGATAGGCAAATTAGAAGATAACATGACACATTCAGCAGCGGACAAAAGATCTTACGGATTATCCAGATGCAGAGAATGGAAGGAAAAATGTTCGCAACTACTCTCATTGTTTTGTATCAGAGCACAAGGCTGGGTTTGAAAGTGAATTTGAGGGCATGGTTGTTCACAATATCTTCACGCGAAAGTTGAAAACTCAAAGGTGAACCGGATCACCACATTTCCCAGATACTGGCGCCAACTTACGTATTGCGCGGCTAATTCGCGTTAGCCTCTATTTCAATTATTCCTGTTAAATATCTTCCGTGCTATCTACCAAGTATACCTCGAAATAAATATAGAATATCTCATTCTCGTGCACCTCGGAAATTCGATCATAGCACTATCTTGAGCTACACCTTGACCGCTGGCTCACGACTAGTCTCTACTGTACGTCCAGCAATCATCATATTCTCAACTGTTTCTCTAACGGAGGTACACTGACAACGAGCAAAAAGAAAGACATTCCTTCAAAAACTCGTCGAAGATGGGATGAGAACCGGCGATTTCTGAAGAAACGACGACAAACCGCCGGCACGCCACCAAGAGAAGAAACGGCAGCTTTGAAGTTTTCAGTTTCGAAGCCCTTCATCGACAAATTACTGAGGCTGATTAATTAGGACTATCGTCGACATTTAACCACAAGAAACATTACAAGTTCGCGGAATAAATCTTCCAGGAGTTTCCCACACTACCGCTACCTACCAAATAATGAGAGAACCAACACTGGCTATGCATCGATGCGCATAACACCGGATATTAGAATTCTGTGGCACAATTTACTCTCAATTTTTTCTGATATGATATTCATTAATCAGAAGTGGCTCATATCAAGCAATTGGGTGCACTTGGTGAAGAGGAGGCCGATGCACACATCCTAAAAACAACCAACTAAGAGCAATATGGCAGCGTCGATCAAGGAGTTGTACTACAGCAGGTGGTCTTTGAAGCTTTTCAAGAGATTGTATGGTTCTTTACAAGTGTAACCTGTGTAGAACTAGTATTGTCACGAGTTGTATACATGCGATTGCGTCTGCGGCAGGGCTGCGAGGCCTTGGAAGACGATCAAAACCTGGAAATTCCCTAGATCAACTGCTTGAATCCGTCCGGGCTTTCACAGTAGCAAGCAGCAAACAGCAAACACTTTCGGGTCAAGCAGAGGCATTTTAATGAAAGGAGATGTGGCTTGCTAAATTCCGAAGCCGAAGTAAACCTCACCCCTTCTGATCATCGGCAAGTGTCTCTTTTTAACCGTTCTTAAAACTGCTAACAGCCACAAATCAGCAGGATGAAGTGAATAGATCAGAAGAATTCGTAACTTGCAAAGTTGCTAATAGGTCTTGCCATCTTTATTAAAGCCCTCCATCTTCGCCCACCCATTTTGCCGATAACGAAAGATCCCTGAGCCATATCCATCATGCCCAATCCCAAGGATCAGATTTATGCTCTCAGCCATTAACGAGTACATAATCCTGCTACCTTCTCTACCTCTTCAAATAATGGTCTTGCGGTTGGTCCTAGCAGGGTAACAGAGGGTGAATTTACAGTGGATATGATTTCCCTATCGCGACTGCCAACGACGAACCCATACCACACCGCGCACCTCACAAATCCCAATCCCCTTCCGTATTCATCAGACTCGAAAACCCGCCACCCATTTCGCGCGCCCAGTCCGCAAAACCCCCGAGAGCCTCTGTGAAAAATTTGGACTACTACATCGAAATACCTGACACAATATTAGGAACCTCCATCTACAGCCATTTAAACCTTGCTCTATGTATCTCGTAATTCAGATAGAGTTTTCCTTTCTCTATTCCTCCTCTATCTTCTCCCCGTCATCTTTCGTGAAGGATGCTAAGTACTGATCCATCAACCTCTCCACCTCTTCATCGTCGATAATCTCTACCTCCTCATCGTGAATACCTTCCACGTGTTGAGATTCAATACTTGCGCTTCCAGGAGTTACCATACTTTGAGATTCAATACTTGGCCTCTCTCTAGAGTTTGCAGGTTTCGGTCTCCTGATATCTCCAAAAAGTACCGGCTTTTGATAAATACTTCCCCTCTCCGAAGGCTCTCTAGAACTCGCATGCATCCGCCTCGGAATACCTCCCCTCATTTCCCGCCGATGCGCAAAACGTGAAGCTTTTCCCCGGTACCTGGCCCTGAATCCAATTGACTTGGAAGAAGCAGAAGAGGAAGAGTCATCGCTGTCTGAACCAGTCAAATAATCCTCACTATCGGAATCAGTCGAAGACTGTGAAGCTGGAGCTTTTCGCCACGGATCGTCATATCGACGAGGAAGAGCCATATTGCGCTTACGACGGATTTCCAAATGTGGTTCAACGACAGCTCCACGAATGATTAGCAGCCATCTTGTAGGAGACCTGCTCTTCCATGGAGGAGACCAGAAATTTGGTTTAGGAGTCTGCTCCACGAGAGCAGCAATCTTCCAGCCGTGAGTTGGCCTTGCTCTTCGATTTCTGTCATTGAGTAGTTTGAAAACTTCTCTCTGTGCCTTTTTTGGTAACTCCTTAACCATATTCTTGTCATTGTTGACTTCGACTGCGGCTGAGAAGACTTTGGTCTTCGAGGAGCTAGCTCTATCTTTGAGCATTTCCTTGTCCTTGGAAAAAGGGGTGACCGAATAGTCACTTGTTAATTTAAATGATTTTTTTGGCAAGTCCCTGTAAATGCTTAACCGCATCCCACAAAATGCCATAACGGCTTCTGGATCTGGATCTTTTCGGGGCTTGGTTTTGATGAGCCAACCTTCATAAATGCTTTCGGTATCGAGAGAGCTTAGAAAAGGTTATCAGTAGATTCAACAATCTCGAGGAAGACAGATATTAAAAGCCCGCTTACCTCATCGCTATTTCTCCGCTCCGAACAACTTCTTCGACATTAAGCTCCTTAGTCACCGCTGTTCCGGTACCCTCAGGCGGTGATCGAGGGAAGAGAGGGGGTGGGGGGGGAAGTTCAGATTGTTTTGGGACTTTGGAATTCTCCTTGACTTGCGTAGAGGTGGTGGTAGCCCCTTGTCTCCCTGCTTTGTCGATGTTAGGAGGTAAATTCTGATTATTACCGCTAGAAGTGTTATTCGAAGAAAGCTCCAGATTTCTG
This sequence comes from Rutstroemia sp. NJR-2017a BVV2, assembly GCA_002946415.1. Classification (NCBI taxonomy): domain Eukaryota; kingdom Fungi; phylum Ascomycota; class Leotiomycetes; order Helotiales; family Rutstroemiaceae; genus Rutstroemia; species Rutstroemia sp. NJR-2017a BVV2. The sequence continues at coordinate 589,641 of NJPS01000013.1, read as the reverse complement.
GCTGCTAGAGATACGTCGCCATCATGCACCTTAGGGTTGACGGAATTTGTCTCAGCATTCTCCATCGGCTTTTTCTTTCCCCCTTCAACTCCTATGAAACCAGCTTTCTGTAGTGCCAGAAATAATTCGGGAATACGGCTAGTAAAGAGCTTTAAATCATCCGATTGATCCTCCGTGAGAAGATTGCTAAATAAGCATTAGCCTCTGCAGCCTGGCATATACTAAGGGACACTCATAACGAGGGTATACCATACCCCTTTCTTAGACCTCTTAGAACAGAAAATTGCAAGGAGCTGAGCAGAAGCTGGAGGTTAGATTTCGATGTCTCAATCGATAAGACCAAGTCCTTAAGGGCATCTGCCCCGCCCACGGCATGCGAAATCTTGGCCCATACGCTCATCCGTCCACCGATCCTTAGTTCCGCCTTCACCTGAGGTTTCTCGCCTTTTTCCTTCTTGACAACCTTCAAAGCAACCCACAACGCATGGAAGTTCTTCTCACACATATCGCTAACCGCAATATACTTGTCAACAGTCAATTGGCACTGATCTTCGTATGCCTTGATCTCTTTCCCAATAGATTCAAGTATAGAGGTGGTCAGGGCCACGCTGGCAGAGAGGTCTTTGATCTGCTGCTCTGCATTCGAATACGTGGTTGCGAATGTGTTCAAGGTTGTCACGATCTGGATACCAAACGCAGCCAAACCAGCGATGGCGGATGCGAACCCAATAGCTTCCGCCATTTCGTGTCGATAATAAAAATGCTTAGATGAGATGGTAGCGACGATATGAAGAAGCGATCAACGATAAATTATAACCTTAGAGCTGAAAGCTGAAAAAATAAGGGTGAGACTAGCGGTGTAAGATCTTAACTCCATTTAGAAATTTCATGGATTTTTAACAAGCCTAGTCTTCCACTCCCAATGAGATTCTGCCGCTGCTCGCAAATCTGTTCAGTTTACTCGTGTCTGCTTGTAAAACGCGGAACATTAGATGATGATCGGATCTCTTCCCCCCCTGCGCAATTCCAATTCTCTACCCCGCACTATGTTACTTTTCCCCTAGCCTGCCGTGCCTGCCACGCCCGCTTACAACCCCTAATCGCGTTTCTAACACCTTACCCCACACTTTCTAGCACGGTAGACACCATCGAGCTCTGTAAAGGCATCTTACTTTGGGCCTCCACCTCCAGCTTTCTTCTTTCCGATGTGAGCATCCCAGTTTTAGACCTTTGTGGGAAAATACTTCGAAGGATGGTCCAGGAAAAATACCAGCTGACAAGTGTACTGATTCGAATCATTATTCAAACGTTGGAAGTCTAACTATATTACCATCGCAGCTAATCCTGCAGGTCTTTTTTATGATCTTGCCATATTAGTAGAATAGAACATCACATAACTATCATAGTTGTCTGTCTTCAAATTTTATTTTGAGATTGATGCTGATACAAAGATGCAAACAAATACAAGTAAAATACTAATAAATTAGTAATTATTCACTTATCTCCCCCCTATCAATCTTCCCCCTCCTCCATTCCTCCTCATAAGTTCTCCTCCTAAATCTCCCCAGCCTTCTCTCACTCTTACTCCTCCCCCCATTTCCCTTCCCATCCCGATTCTTACTCCCATGTCTCCCACCCACTCCCCCCAGTATCGCTCCCCCCAACGTACCCAAGCCAGGCAGAATCAAATCCCCGATCGCACCCCCGCCAAACGCGCCCAAGAAAGTATTTCGGTCTTTGTGACTATGCTTCTTCCGCGCATGGCGCGATCGCGACCGTGAATGTATATTCCGCGCCCGAGTACGGGATGGGGAACGTGATGTTGAGTTCGACGAGGAGCGGGAATAAGAACGGCCTCTTCGCTGCGGGTAGCGATGGTCGTGGTGAGAAGGATAGTGTTGTGGATCTGGTGGTTCGGAATATGAACGATGAGGACGGAGATGGGCTCCGAAATGTTGGTTTGGGGGGTGATTGCTGTAGGGCTGAGGGGGTGGCGCGGGGTACTGATTGCGATAAGGATCTTGCGCGCTGTTGGGGTTGTAGTATGGTTGGTTTTGAACCGGCGTGGGGTGTATTAGCTCGTTATTTGAAGGTTCGGGCTGCTGTGCACAATATGGCTGATGATGTGGCTGTTGGTGCTGGGGATTATACTGGTTTGGCTGCCCTGGGTATGGCGGGTATTGATCATGCTGTGGATTTTGATGATATTGATTTGAGAGTGGCGCGGCGGGGTAAGGCGAGGAGGAGATTGGTACGCCTGGGTTGTAGTATTCTTGAGCTGCCATAATTTACTAGGTCGAACTGTTGGAGATGAATATTATATTGTAATTTCTTAGAAGAATAGACATTCACGTTCATATATTCAGCGTCCCTTTTTCGATGTCTCGGACTCGACGTCACCCTACATGAACCATGATACCTAGATTTTCCTACGCCTGCGCAGTACCTTGGCAGTACGTCACGAGATTTGAATGGGAATATAAATGCCGTAACCAAGAGACAATAATGGAGCCCTGTGAGTCAAAATATCCGTTTTTCCCGAATGTTTCGCATGATCTTCTGGAAGCCGGGGAATATCAAGACGGATATAGGGCTTGGCCAGCGGTAATCCTTGGCGAGTAGGCTGTCAGAAGACTTTCAAACTACCGGCTAGCGGAAACGCATGTTGCCTGACCTATGATTTCATTCCGATCACAACCAAACGATTTTTTACCAAGTACGTTACTAATGTTACAATCTAATTCTATTTTTGTGGTTATGAATGTGTTCTAGAAAGTCTATTCAATTGCTTGACATTAACGCAGAACAATTGGATACCTTTCTCTCAATGCCGGCCCGTACTTGTAAATGATAGCAGGTGCCGGCACTAATGCCAAAGCGATGAAACCCAAGAGAGAATTTCCCCAACCAAGACCTAGTGTTGCATACATGCTAGGTCCTGCTAGTGGTATAAATGCTCCAAACAAACACCTCATCGAAGTCAGACCGGCGATAGCAGAAGCAGCAAACGGCCCAGATACATCAATGAAGTATGTTTGTATAGGCACAAAGATCCCAATCATCCCGAAGCCGAACGGTGCTAAACCAAGGATTGGAACAATCCAATGCACATGTTTGTCCGCCGACCACCCATACCAGAAGAGGCTGATGGGGACAAAGAATGCGAATATAATAGGGGTTGCAAGGCGCATCTCCGGCGTATAGACCCCGTTGTTTGCTTTCGTGAGTCGCACCACAGTGGAGTCGGACGTCTTCGCAACGACGATAAGGCCAGCAGCAAACCCGAGTCCAATCCCTAGATATGCAAGCCCGGCCAATTCCACAGGCCAGCCATAGTGGTTGGTGAAGAGACTCGTGATTGTGGTGAATAGAAGATACAAGAGACCGAAAACGAATGACTGATACAGAGACAGGAGAGTTAGAATTGGAGAACCAAACATAATTCGAAATGGCCTCGATATGCCCCTCAGTAAGACCGCGGATGCTTTCATGTCGGCGCCGTTTTTAGCCTCATAAACACTGTGAAGATCGTCTCGATTAAGCTCTTTCTTGAGTCGTTTCAACTTTCGATTGATGAGGACCATCGCATTGGTCTCTTGGCCGAGAATCAAGTTCGCACACGACATGAACCCGGTAGTTATCAGCAACGTCCAGAACACCCATCTCCAACCTGCTCGCTGGGAGATGAATCCTCCAATTATAGGCCCTATGACCGGACCGAAAAAGGGACCGACTGTGAACATAGCACTTGCCCTCCCACGTTGATGGAGTGGAAAGAGATCCGCAATAATACCACCTCCAATTGACAAACATGCGGAACCACCCATTCCACTAAGCAACCTGAAGGCGATCAAACTCCCCATATTCGGCGATAAAGCGCAACCTATCTGCCATATTGTAAGGAGGAGATTTGAACAGTTCAATACTGGCTGGCGTCCATAGATTTCACTCAATGGAGAGAGTAACAGTGGGCCAATCTAGCAGTTTCTCTGTTAGTCCAGGTCAAACTATTTGATGGTAGGAGTAAATTCCATCCACTTACTGCAAAGCCCAGAACAAAGATACTGACGGCGAGTACGCTCAGGATCGTGGATGTGACATGGAACTCTTGATCTGTGTACGAGATACCAGGTGCGGGAATGGAAGATGCTAGAGGACTTCGATGCATTATTATGTTAGCCGCATATCACCTCACTCAGATAGGAAGCAAGACGTCGAAGCATACCTAACAAATGTGATCATGCTAATGAGAGCGAGTAGGAACCACTTGCGACGGTCTGGGAAGTTTCTACGAAAAGAAGTTAGAAGTGCTCTAACACCGGAAAAGGCATCGGGGGAAGTTCATACTGCGGGTTAAGAGGATCATCGAGACCTTCCCAGCCGATCAATCCTTCATCATAATCTGAAATCAGAGCCGGAGTTGTCGCCTGCTTCTCGCCGCTTGGCTGTTTGACTGGCGACTCTTGTTTGTCCATTGATGCGGCTGAAGTCAAGGCAATCGATTAATGGGTGATGCATGAGTCCTATTGCATTCATTTCGGTCGATGTTTTTAAATATGTGATGAACTCAGGCATTGTTGTTCGGTCCATAGACCCTAGGAAGGACTTAAGCGGAAATAACTAGCTATGACCGAAAGCTGCAGAAGCGTACCTCTTTTGCGACAAGAAGGATGGAAGAAGTGGAGAATTCAGGGTATAAAAACAAATAATACCCGCGCCTCGAGTAGGATTGGTCGAGAACGAAGTAGTGTAGTAGAAGCCAGCTTCACAGGCGGGATTCATAGTACTACGGCAGCATTTGGAATTCCAACTTAGGAATAAAAACTATGAACTCTTGAATGTTTAGACTGTATCCGATCAACACGATTCATTTTATTAGTCTTTTTATATAAGTAGATCAGCAAGGTATATAATTCTGACACTTGGAATGACGGAAATAAGAGCCATTCCAATGATTTGCAGGCTCGAATCCACAAGCATCAAAAAAATTGGTGGAAGTTGGAACATATCCTTTACCAACAATAATGTTTGCAACCGCAGTTTCAAATGCGATCAGCGTACTAAAAGGTATGAGACGCACACTAGCTACCACAAGATACATGTCATTGACAGCTTGGAACCGTTGTGGAAGATTAATCGTGACACTGTTGCATAGTGTACCCGAGAGCAATGACAGCCTAGGCAATGGTCCATAATTAAAGTCAAGATATTTCTCAGTGCTTAGGAAAGGTAGGCCTTCTTAACTCACAGCAGAGAACCTATCCATTTCCTATTGATCACAAAACGCCACGGGAAGATCGGTTCTGGTACTTTCCTTTCATCCGTAACTAGCCGCTCATTCACAACGAAGATAATCCGTAGAATCCCAGAAATTATGAAGAGACAAATAGTGGCAGCTGATTTTCAAGCGGATTGATTCACTGCACCTAAGTGAACAGTCACAGGTAAGAAGATGGCTCCGAGGAACAGAAATGCACCCGTTTCATCGATTTTGGAGATAGACTGTTTGCTGAAATTCTCTTTCAAAGACCGAGAAATGCATTCTGAATCATTTTGATGTCGAAATTTTGTCGGCGGGAAGACAAAAAGTAGAACGAGTGCCAATGTACCAGCTGGTACGCCGATTTTTGTGTTACTTAAACTTAATTTAAGCGGGCTGCAAAAGGGGGACAGATTCAACGAACCTTCAAATGAGTAACTATAGAGGCCTTGTAAGTGTTCAAAAACCTCGGGAATGATAATTGTATAGTTTCCCCGAGTTGAAATTCGACAGTTCTGATCATTATAGTTCACCACTTCTTCGGTCAGTTGCGAGTAGGGTAATAACAAATAGAAAAAGGTTCGTGTATTCTTGTCAGATCTACAACAACGAACTTCTTTTCGGTCCGTTTCAAGCTTTCATCGTCCTTTTCTTTTCATCGATCATCTTCAATACCTCCTCATACGCCAGATTAGTGAACCCTGATCCATCACCAATATCGCGAGGTAGAGATCTAACACCGGGTGAATCTGTCATTGGTTCATAAACATGGTGCCCACTGGACGCTACTGCTTTTGGGTCTTCGACGCACTCTCGACAAAATTTGGCCCATTGAGTAAACAGATGAGCTGCTTAAGGTATCTGCGCGAAAAAAGCAAAGATGTGAGGAAGTGCATTATACTGGTGAAATTGGACCGAAGCACCAGCTCTGAAAGCTTGTTTTGCCATGAAGCTTCCTTCATCAAGCATACACTCTTAGCCATATGCAAAGAACAGTGGTGGAGAGTTAGCGGGCCATACCTTTGACGACACTGGACTCAATAAAGGATGCGTTATGAGGTTTGTCGTAGGCGCGTAAATATGCGATCCTGGAGGTTTGCTGGGCCAGATGGAATCCGGCTGTAGATCATCGGCGCATCGCTACGCGTTGGATGAACATCATTCAAAATGTCATATTTTGCATTCCGCAGATATGATGGACTACCAAAATTCACCTGGTCAGCATTTGTCCAGTGACTCCAATGATGAAATAAAATATACTTACAAACACATCGTAGCATCACCTTGAGCACCAAACGTTGCAACACCTGCTGGGTACGGGACCGAAATGCACTTGTCATGAAAACTAATGCAGGTTTTGTTCTGTTGAAAGTGCTGGAGTAAGAGAAGAAACGCAAGACATAAGTTGCCTCCAGTGCTTTCTCCGGCAATGATAATATCTTCCGGGCGTACTGCTCCGTGGAACGCATCCTTTGGTGGGTATAGAAGTGAAAGGTATGCTACCAAAAGGTCGATTAAAGGAGCAGGGAAAGGATGCTGAGGAGCCAGCCGTTGCTCGAGAACAAGGCAGCGACCCTTAGTGAGTCTCGCGAGAGTTGATGTGACCTCACGTGTGGAAGCTGGTCCTCCAGAACTGAATAAATGAAGGTCAATGTCTGCGTGCATTCTCCAAGTACAACTGCACTTACTAGTTGAGTCCACCATGCACGTATATAATGGTTGTTCTCGATTTGGTATCCTTCACGAGGCCTTTGTAAGAGCTCAGGCCACATCTCGTCGCACCCCTTAAGCGAGATGCGGTCACCCATTTTAATTCCTATACTAGAACTTCAAAATTTTAGAATTAAATCAACTTATAATATTTATCCTTAAAAATGACAATAGATCCTCGCCCTGGGTCGCCGAATCATGTGCATAAATCTAATGAGCAATAGTCAAGCCCGAAGCGTTCGAGAGTGCTTCAAGCCCGGGCAGATAGGAAATCCTGGAATCAGATCGAGGCCGAATTAGGGGTACCACGATCTAGTGCTAGAAGCATATGTCGCTCCCAACGGGAAAGAAGGAATAGGAAAGGTGTAGGAGGGGTTCCGGCGATGATATCGGCAAAGGAAGTTCGCAGAGTTATCAGGGAAATCTCAAGAAGTTGGCATAGGCGTAAGATAACTTATACACAGGTGAAAGCAGTACTAGGGGTTAAAGCATCTGTTCGTACAATCTGTCGGGAGCTTCGCAAACTTGGATACCGCCGGTATATAGCTTATCCTAGACCCTTTATTAATAGGATTCAAGCAAAGAAGCGGCTACAGTTTGCAAGACTACACCGGTAGTGGGGTACAAGTGATTATACTGCCTCTCAGCCAGAAGGGGATGATTGGCGGAAGGTTTACTGGTCGGATGAAGCTTCCTTTGAGACGGGCAAAAGAGGAAGGATCTGGGTGACTCGCCGGCCTGATGAAAAGCGGTGTTTAAACTGTATTCAATCGGTGTACCGCTTAGGGAGGGTATTAGTTATGATTTGGGGTATGATCGATTGGAACTATAAATCACCTCTAGTCTTCCTTGAAAAAAGACCTGGTTGCCGGGGTATTGATTCAACAGTATATAAGGAACAAGTACTTGAGCCGGTTATATTCCCACTATTTAAAAAGGTTGGAACTGAGTATATCTTTATGGAGGATAGGTCGAAAGTGCATAGTAGGTATGCTCGGGTAGCCCGGTTTGAGCAGGGCATTAGAACTCTTAACTGGCCACTATACTCCCCTGATTTGAACCCAATTGAGAAGGTCTGGCGCTGGATGAAATATAGGATTAATCAGCTGCCATTTGTACCTACTTCCCTTGAAGAGCTAAAGCGAGAGATTCAGAGGTTATGGGATGAGATGGATCCGAAGACTTTTCATCCAGAGATCGAAAGGCTAACATGTAAATTAGAAGATATAATTAAGGTCAAAGGAAGAGCTACTATACACTAATAATATCCTTCAATTTCAAGCAAAAATATTGTGTTGTTTATTTTTAATTTAATATTGAAGTAAATAGGTGAAAAATGAGGGGGGTGCGACGAGATGTGGCCTGAGCTCTTACTTTTCTTCCTCAGTAATGTCTGGCTCGGTCTCATTTTCCCACCTCCGGAGCGGAACCTGTTGGAACCACTTTAGTGGGGCAGGTAGGTGGGGGTAGGTGGGCCTATACCCACCACATTAATTAGGCCTTCGAAGCCTGTAGAAGCCTGTGGAATGGGCTTATAGGCCTGAAAATGCCTATAAATATAGCTAGTCCTTCCCACTGTAGATAGCCCATCAGTTAAATCAAGTTAAGCATCCAGCACCTTCAAATTGACGTCCTCTAAGCGTATATTTACCCGCTGTGCCTCTGTACGTGCCTGTACAAGAGAACCCACTCCATTGCACCTTCACATCAGCAAGTGTCGCAACCAAATCTTCCTTGTATAAAGTATGAATCATCACTAACGTGAAACCCCACTAAGTTATCCACCCCATCAGATTAGCCACTTTTTACCCATATTCGACTTCAATTCTCAATTAAACAGCAACAACGATTAAAATTAAATAAGTCTATATAGAAGTAACTAAAGTAGGGTCTATTATACGATCTGGGCAGGTCCTTTTATTATACCCGGGTTGTTTATATATTCCACATCGTGATTGAGTTGACGATACCGCCTGAGATTCTCCCCCCTCCATGGCTATATTGCCTTCAATCTGAGCAGTAACCTCTTGCTGGGTTAAAATCTCATTAGTTTCTTCTATAGTAATAACCTCATTCCGTTTTAAATAGATTTTGGGAGCTCTACGATACTTGCTTAGATTATGATTTGCTTTACATAGTTATTGATTATCAGCCCGCAAAATAGCCATCTCATAGGCTAATCTCTTAGTACCCTTAGCCAGAGCTTCAATTGCCCAAAAAAGAGGTGTAGGAGAACTACTTTGATACCGGGCAATTCTATTTCGAACAAGATCAGTCTGAGAAAGAGCTTCTTTGGGATTGTAGGGAGTATACGAGCTCCAAGAGGAGGATGATCCAGTAGTAGACAATGGAGTTCGAAGATGGATATCCATTCTTGAGATAACTTCTTGGGGATCGAATAGTACTAATCCAGCACCGCGGAACCCAGCTCGAGTATTTGAAGATGTGATTGCTTATCTGAAAGCCTCTTTAAACCCAACTAAGAAGTCTATTTTGCCAATATAGGTAATATTGGATTTAATAAAGCTGGTAACTTGATTACCATATGCCTTCTTCAAAGGCTGAAATAGACCAATATCTGCTGGCTGAGTCAAATAGGAAGAATACGGAGGTAGGCAGAGCACTTTAATCTTATGCTCAGTACAGTATTCTTGAAAAGCGACCGAGTTATGACTCTCATGCCCATCTAGGACCAGTAGTCGCTATAAGCCCTTCGTTCGAGCGATAGTATGCTTCTCGAAGTGTTTAATCCAATCTAAACCCGTCTCGTTGTTCGTCCATCCATTCTCTGTAGGTTTAATTGGCCAACCTTCAGGCCAATCAGTAGTTGTTGTCCACTGAGCCTGAGCCATCACCCCCTTAAGTAGTACGAAAGAGGGGATTACTTCTCCTTCTGCACTAATCGCAATAATTGCTGTCGCCCATTCCCGATTACCTGGCTGAATACTCTTCGCTCTTCCTAATCGTTCTGCATTTGTAACTACCATATGCGAAGTGATTATGCCCATCATAAATCCCATCTCATCGAAGTTCCATATATCCGATTCGAGTATTCCATATTCTTGACATACATCCTTAAATAATATAAACCACTTCGAAAGAAGCTCCGGATCTTCGCAGAGAGCCCTTTGGATATCATAGACTCAAGTAAAGCGGACTTTGAATTCAGGACGTCGATTTATAAATCGTTGTACCTAGTGCTTGCCAACATATCGAGTACCCTTATTATCAAGGATATGATTCGCCATATCTTCGACAGCACTAAGGCAGGGCGGATATCCTCTTGAATCTAGATCAAGAACATATTGAACTATTATCTCCTCTTCTAATACAGTCAACCGGCGGAATCGTAGTGCTGTTGTAGCGACAGGTTGCCTTCCAGCCATTCTCCCGGCAAGTGTATCCTTATTCACATTGTACATCTTAGCAGCTTTCCGATTGCTTAATCCGGGTGTCGAATTAATCGCCTGAATCGCAAGATTCAATCGAGCTTCTTTACTGAGTTCAGGCATATTGGGTTGTTGTTTTATTGATGGATTAAGTTGAGTTGTAGAATATGGGTAAAAAGTGGCTAATCTGATGGGGTGGATAACTTAGTGGGGTTTCACGTTAAGGCTTTGAATGGCCCCAATGATAAAGGAAATGATTGAATTGTCCTTTGGGGCTGGAAAAACTGTTCTACTTGCCCAAACGGGCCCTTTGGCTGGCTGATCAGCTGTCGTAGCAGCTTGTTGAAGCGAGATGGGAGCATAAAAAAGAATGGTTCTTTTCTTTCCTAAACTTCTGCATCCATCTCATAACCCTTTTCGCGGCTTCGTTATCTCCTTCCGATGCCATGTTGATGTATAGCAGCTCGTACAAGAAGTGAAGTTGGAGGATATTTCTCGTGAAGAGGAGTACAGAGAGGTTGGGAGGCTGTGCCGCAATTTTAAGGAATGGACTAGCAGAACATGCAGGCAAAAGGCACAGCATGCACGATGTTACATGTACCTCCATAGATAAGTGCACCTCGTATAGTAGTACCCAGAAGTTTCCTCTCGGCTGCAGGAATAATAATAACACTTATAGTGGTCCCCGCATAACTTTAAGCCCTGGACTGCAACAAATTGCAAGCATTTCTGTTGGTAGTGGGATTCTACCGGAAATTTGGATCTATTACAAAGACTCTTTCTTACGCCCGTGCCCAAATTGTGGAATTTACAATGCCAACAAGTTAGAAGCTCGGCATAATTTTCCTTTCCGGTATTGAATTTGCCTGAGAGGCTCAGATACTCTCGCTCTTTCACTTCTATTCATCCACACGTAACTGAAAATTCAGAATTTCAGCTTATCTAAGACTTTATCTGTGAAATTAATACGTGGGACAGGGAAGTTATTCCAAACTAGTCTTTTGACATGATGTACGGAATTGAATATCGGCGTGACAGCCTGCATGGAAGCACTTCTTGGTCTAATAGCATATTAGCAGCCTGATTTCCGTCGGTCGTCTAGCATTCCTTTCGTCCTTCATTTCCTTCTTAAGTCTCATGTGAGAATTGAGATTTCATAAATGAGGGCATTCGGAAGTAGTCTGAATCCGACGGATGCTCCGACGACAATTAGCTTCGATTTGGACCCCTTTTTGCGGATCATTATTTCCGATTATTGCCACTTTGTTGAGGATATGAACCCTCTCTTTTCCTCTGCATCTTAGTTCTTCAGATAGATCAATCAATGCATTTCTCAGCTCAGAATCTCACACCTCACCTTTTTAGAGCGAAGTAGGAAACCCCCCGACGCCGGTTGAGATGATTTTTCGGCTCACAAGCAAGAACTCGGGATAACAAAAATTCAAGCCCGCTGACATTGAAGTGGACAATTGAAATTTTCATCAGATTGTATTAAAAATTCGATCTTCGGCGAAGCTGAATCATCGGTCCATTCCTCAACGCAAGGAAAGCATCAAGAACTTGATACTGATTCCTAGTTCTCCGTCCCCACATATACTCAGTTCTGCCAGCTCCAAGATCAGCTACATCCTCCGCTGGTCTACGAATATCACAGGCATGAATCGTGCGGCCAATAACCGTGTACATCTCAAGCAAGGCAATATTTTTGCCAGGACACTGACCCGGTCCAATTGAAAAAGGGTTGAATGCTAGTTGGAGAGCAGCTACATCCTCGGCAGAAATACCTAGTTCTTCATTTGGTATCCAGCGTTCTGGTCGAAAGACAAATGGATCTTGGAATGTTTCTTGGTGGTAGTAGACGGAATAACTTGGAACACCGAGGAGTGTGTTTGCTGGATACCAATGACCGTCAACTTCATAACCGCCTGGGAGTACTTGGCGTAAGAGTTCTGATGGCCCACTTGGCGACATTCGCATAGCCTCAAGACAAAAGGCTTGTAGATATCGGCAGGTGGAAAGGGCCGGTCCGGAGCGAATATCCTCGACCGCGGGAAAGGTTTCACGTATCTCCTTGGCGAGTTTCTCGTAGATACGCTCGTCTCGAGTTAGATGAAAGAAAGCACTGCAAATAGCAGTGGCAGTTGTATCAGAGCCTGCGGTTACGAGAAGATTGGCTGTAGCAAGCAACTCGCTGCTACTGAATGCTGGTCCTCCAGTATCGGAGTCTTTAGCGTGGAACAGATAGTGGAACATATCTTTTCGCCCATTTTTCGTTTTGTGTTTTTCCATGCTCTCCTCTTGTTCCTTGCGTTCTTCGACACATTCTTCGAGAAATTTATAGAATTTGATGACAGGCTTTGGAGTAACGGCGGCGAGCAGTTTGTCAATACCTCGAGGCTTGAGCCAAACCCATGTGTCGATAAAAGGCGAGTTTGCAATCTGAGAGGAAGATGTAAATGCTGGAGCCCTTCGAGCACAATACAGTTTTTACTTACTGGATACATAAACTGTAAATATTCGCCAATGATCTGCGGAATTGGACGAAGAGGGTTGTCTTTAGATTCAACTGTGTTGAATGATTTTCCGAAACACAAATCTCCAAGTATATCAAAGACAAGATAGTCCACCCATTCACCGCCGAGAATCTTTGGTGTTGCCCATTCAGTTGTTTCTTTGGTCTTTTCGCCATCCAACATCAGGTCAATCCAACAATCGACATTTTTTAATATAAAAGGCTCTGAGGATCTCAAAGATCTTTCCGAAAAGGCACTATTCAAAGGCTTTCGCAGAGCCATATGCTTCTGGGGATCAGTTGTATTTAATGCGTTTTGGTCCTCGTTATTCCTCTGCCAGACTTCGTACCACTTGGCTTTCCTAACATTTGCCTTGGAATTGTAGAGGTCTCGATATCCATTGGGTGTGACTATCATGACTCCATTTGGTGTGTATCGAAATCTATCGCCTAACATAAAAATCAGTGGTTGGAAATGAAAGTCAGGGTTTATCTTAACTGACCATAGATCTGGTGGTTCTGCCATAACCAGATATGACGATATCCGGTTGTTGCTTGATAGAAATTAGGCCAACCCGAAATTTTGCACCAAAATGGGCCCGGGACATCAGCCAGTGGGTGGAAGTAGATGTTGTAAAGAGCTCGAGTGAGTAGCTGTGTAGTCTAGTCAGTATCGTCCCCGTATCCAGGGCACGGAAAAACGCACATATACAACAGTACCAACAGAGATTGTCAGAAGCCAGTGATCATATATGATACTAATTAAATTTCCCATCATGTTGATTTTGCCGTTGCGAAATAGAATCTGTTTCCAGGTTCCCTGCTAATGGAATCATGAGATAATTGTAGACGTGACATCCCACCTCTTTTATAGTCTATGATTAAGCAGCTAAGTGTTTATCCCGGCCATAGATGGCTCGGCACGATACAGATATGGACAGATTCTCCGCCTTGTTATAGTGGAGCACTTGGAAGCCCTGTATAGTGCATGCGATTCGGTTACAGGCATACTGTGATTGGGCCTTCCAGTACGAGGCCCATCTCAGTATTACGTCCTGAAAACCATTCGCAAGGGTACTACACGTTGCGGCACATTTTCCAACGTCAAACGAAAACGAAAACCGCCTCCAGGCTGCATAACTCGTTGGTACGCGGACGCCGATCCAACTTTTGATCAAATGTATAACTGCGTCGCGGCCATGCGCATATGTCGACTGTATCAGTTGAAAAACTCATCAGTATTTATTCAGTCCGATTCAGAACTGCCTCTTAAGTTTCAATTCGATCTATTAACTGGACATTGGACTTGAAAAAGACTGAAACCTGCATACGTCTGGTATCATAATTGCGTCGCAAAGAGATTTTAGTATCACACTGCGTCGCATCGGATTCTTCGCTCAAAATAGGAGGTGCTATGATAAACCCTTTTGGGAAGCCTGGTACGATGGATTGGTAGCATATAGGATTTGATAGGAGTGGAAAGATCTTTATACGAGATGGATAGGTGTACGTACATATGTTACACGTTATATATACTTCTAGGCTGGTTGGTGTCGGCTGGGATGAGGCAAGGTGATAATGTGTTGGTGCTGTTGGAATCAATACATACACAGCTGTGTGGTTTCCTGAGAGATGGCTGATGAACGGAGGCGGAAGCAGTGCTAGCGGCGCTAACCAGTTTGGTGTGTATATGGCTTGCAGTAGCCCGATCAGGTGCCCGATCCAACTTTCAATCCCCAACTCTTCAGCTGTCCCCACCATTTCCATTTCCCCCGCGCTCGATAGGTAGGCATGAGAACACGAACGAAGAGTCGAATCGATTCTTTAGTAAGTCGTGCAGCGAGACTCCCCTTGTATATTCGACGCTGGAAACATTTATCTGGCAGTCATGAATCGCCACGGAGTCTCTTATCTGCAGCAGCCGACGAACGGCGCCAAACTTTGCGAGAGGTGCAAAGTCCTTGAATTTGATGATCGTGATCTGGGCGGATCCGAAAAGACATTGAGCACCGGTGTAAGATACCTCGATTGCAGAGGGTATAGGTTATTAAAGCCTAGTTTGTCGCTGAAATATGCACTAAAAGATCAAACGCCTCATCTGCCGCAGTTGAAAGCCTCTGCGGAGGCTGGCTGCGAATTCTGCAGATTACTCAGACACTCTATTTAAAAATGGATTTCCGATCACAATGGAGATATTTTCGTCCGGCTCAGGTTTGAATGGGACCAAGCGCTAGGTTCTGGTCCGACAACGCAAATGTTAGTGGCTGATCTAGACCTAAAAGGTAATTTTTCCCAAAGAAAAAGGCCTTCCTTGAGCTTTGTTTCTACTTTCTCTATCGCTAATACTATTTGGTTTGAATAGATTCATTGTTAGAATACATTATTTTCGCTGTAGAGGCGTTTCCCAGTTAGTGCTCGTCTATCATTTTATGAAATTATGACCCATGATCTGGTATTGAGTTAGTTTATCCCTATAGGTATATGCGGGGATTGGCTGCAACTAGACGTACCCCCTCATCCAGATATACTTTGCGAAAATAACATCGCTATGGTATTGGGTGCATTGAAGTCTTGCACGGAGCGATGCCACCCATTGGAAGAATCACAGTTCCTTCCCACAAGACTATTGGACCTAGGTGAAGGATCATCCGAATACATTCGTCTCATCAGCAGCAAGGATTTATGCAAAGAACGAACTAACGAAATTCCCCTCCGCTACGCAACTCTTAGTTACTGTTGGGGTCCGCAGTCTGACGCAGATCGCCAATTCACGACAAAAAGAGCCTTACTACAACACATGATGTCTGGATTCTTGATTGCCCAAGTGTCGACGGTCGCCCGGGAAGCAATTGCTGTCTGTCGCGCTCTAAAATTGCGATATCTCTGGATTGATGCACTGTGCATTGTTCAAGATGACAAATCTGATTGGGAAAGAGAATCCGCAGCGATGGGAAGCGTGTATAGGCATTCATATGTCACTATATGCGCCGCAGCGTCATCCTCTTGTCACCAAGGATTCCTTGACCGGAAGTCTCAAACCGTTAATATCCGATTCCAGTCGTCTATCGTCGCACAAGTTGCTGGTACGTACAGTCTTCGGTTTTCACGCTTTGCAGATTTCAGACACCTTAGATCCATGTTTAGAACGCCTTTAGACCATGATCTGCTAAGTTGCTCCTGGGCCGCAAGAGGCTGGACATATCAAGAAACGGCACTATCTCAGCGGCTTTTAGTTCTGAGTTCCGCGAGAATGTATATTGTTTGCAACTATTTCACATTCTCGGAAAGGATTGAAGGCTATCAGGCTTGGGGTACCGACCCCTATTTGACGTCTCCCTTCTCATCAGAGGAGGACCTTTATGGATTTTCAATGTATGAAACATATGATTCATGGCTTGAGGTCGTCCACAGCTATTCGTGCCGTAAATTAACGTTCGCAACCGATAGATTGCCAGCACTATCTGGTTTGGCACAGCGCGTATCTGAAAAAACCCAGGACGACTACATCGCAGGAATCTGGAGAAGGGACATGCTTCGTGGGCTTTTTTGGAATTGTAAACAACGAAAAGGTGTTGGGTTACAAGAGCTCCTTGCAGCCCTTGACTTGCCAGATGTCTACATAGCAGCCTCGTGGAGTTTCGCTAGTGCATATGGTGTAGTGAAGTTTGACTTGAGCGGTCATGATCTCGATAAATATTCCTTCGTCAATTTCCGTGAAGAATGGGTTCATATTGATGCTCAGGTCGTTCCAGAGGGACTTAACCCTTATGGGGCGCTCAAATATGGAATTATGTGGATTACTGGACTAGTAGCGGATGTACCTTCTGATTTGAGCTTTGTGGAAAACCGATTTACCAATATCCAGAGGTGGGAAATCAAGGTCAATGGCCGTTGCGTAGCGGACTGTTCTATTGACTGGCACAGTAGACAGGATACGATACCGCCTGGCGATTTGTCGATGGTGTTACTCGGAAGTTGTCATGCACGCAGGGCATCCCGGCCTAACCAAGATGAGCTTGAGGAAAGCGAAGATGGAGAGGAGCTCGAGGAAAGTGAAGATGAGGACAGTGATTCGGGTTTTAGAGATATACCAGTAGTTCCAAAAGATCTTTTCGATATCGACGGCAACTCACTTGCCCCTGAAACACAGGATAAAGAACGTCATCGTTATGCTTTTGGACTTCTTCTTCATCCTGCGAAGACAGAGGGGAAATATTATCGTGTCGGAACCTGGCAATCTACGCCTAGGCAAGGGGGGTTGAGGAGCTTTTGTAAGGATTGGGAGACTAGGAGTTTGGAGATCATATAGTTTGGGCTTTAAGATGTCCTTTCCCCGGGTTCTGTAGTTTATTGATATTTTGAGATTTTGATGGATATGGATTTTAGCGAGGTAGGCTCAGGTAGCTCATGAACATATCATGATTCGAAATGCATTTCATACTTCTTGGGCCGTGATTGTTGTCTTTACGACCAGATTTTCTCTTCACGCTGTATATAGAGTCCAGATGAGAGGAAGCCACTCCTAAGCCGGGGACCTTCTCCTCGCTCTGCCGGAAATTATCACTGCTATTTAAGCTTGACGAACCAGAAATACCGGCTTGCAACCTCCATAGCTATAAAATGCGGAATATGGGTTCGGATACAGTCTCCCAAGACTTGTTTGTAAAGATATAGCTACCAAAACTTGACTTGGGACGGAAGTTCTAGAGGTCGACGTCGTCAACGGATATTCCTCGTTAGTTCGTAGTCTGCCTGATATGGTAATTTATGCGGCAGTAGCAATCCTGAAGGACTTTGTATATGAGCATTAGATTACAAGTCTCACAGAAGGTCACACGGAAAAGCTATTCAAAAATGAGAGTTGATCAAGACAAAAAGCAAAAATGAATGGGCCTAATCCGGGATCGAACCGGAGACCTCTTACAATTTTGGGGATCCCAAAGCAAGAATTCTACCACTGAACTGCTGAGAATTAGCGTTTGTTGTACTGATGTAGTGGTATAGAGAGAATTACCTATCAGGCCTGTTTGCGTTGTTTGTTAGAAGAAGCGGTTGATTTTAAATTTATATACAGAGTCATGAATTCTTCAATTTTTGTGTGTGTTCCACTTTCAATGTGGGGCATTACTGTATGACTCGTACGAACACTTGGTGGCACGTGTCCCTGACAAATCAGAAAACCTCTACTTTACTCCAACCGCTTGGTCTTCTACAGTACAAAGTCACCAGCAATAATGTTGTGGCTATGTTGATATCAATGAAACTATTCATTATCGACGAAGGGTTGGACGGGTCGGATTCTTTCATAATGGGGAGAGCTCCAGCATCTATACTACCTTTGGAAATATCCTCGACTCTACGGCCAGAGAATGTTAGTAAAATGCTCATAGACTCAGGATTAATTTTCCCTTTCGCTGGTTCCGTTTTAGTGGACGTGAGCAACTGCTGCTTTAACCTGAGCCAAGGGTGAGCATGCCTGAGCAGAGCCTGAGCATCCTGAGCACGCCCTGAGTCAGCCTGCGCACCATAATGTGGAACCCATTTGGGCCTCTGTGTGCCCCGGCTACAGTTTCCTTGCCGAGCTTTGCCTGGGAATCCGTTTCTGCTCCCTTGCATGGAGTCCCTGCCGGAGCAGATTTGGATCCCTCTCGTGAAAGAGCACGTGACTAGTGGTTCAGCCTCACAATTTACCGAACAACACCAATTCAATGTCATCGTATTCAAGCATATGACGTCTTTTGCTGAACAATTTGTCCTACTTATTTGTTATAAGAACTTGCACTTGTACACTGCTCCGCTATGAATGTTTTGTATAGTTGTTAAAGAAGGCACAAGCGGCTACACTACGAATCTTGAGGTTTGGAGCTCCCTCTACACATTATACGATTATGTAAGTCAAGATAACACCCTCCTAGCCAGAAGTTACACTAAGTACGGGGAATTTCGGTGCTTCCGTTTGGCAAGGTCGGGCTACGCAACTCGGCATGTCGCCGTAGCTTTATCAAGAGGGGATTCCGACGGCTAGTGCGCTTTCTTGAGCATCGTGGGATGTATGCAGTGAAATTGCATCAGGAAAATAGTTTATACCAAGATTCGTTCCCCGGGGTTTTGGGACCATCGAGGGAAGGCACACTCATCTCGGCAATAGTGCGTCGATCAAGAGGCAATTAGATGGCTCCTGTGCCTGCTGACCGTCGTCAGATTCATTCGGCGGCAATGCTGCATCAGGAGGAGTCACACCAAGGTCCAGTGACTTTACGAGATTCATGTAGATCCAGCAAGGCAGAACTGCATCCGCGTTGGCACCCAAACCATACTGCCAAAATCTGTAAGGATCAGCTGGGTAGTAGTCCCCAGAGGTGGAGATCTATGCAACGGCGATGCCGCGGTCCAGGAGCAGTCGCACCAAGGGCTAAGCGGCACAGGGAGATTCATGCATAGTGGTGATATCGCGTTCAGATGTCATGCCTAAGTCTGCTGGCACTGGTATATCCATACAGGTCCTGGGAAGCCAGGATCGCATCAGAACAGAGCTCCACGGACAAAAGGGTGGGAGATATTCATGCATCGTTGATGCCTTGTTAAGGAAGGAGTCACACCAAGGGCTAAGTGACACTGGGTGGTTCATGCAGAGCGGGTTGGAGAATCAGCTGGGTAGGATCAAGCAGAGGTGGAGATTCATGTCAAGGCCCAGTGGCGCTATGAGATTCATGCAAAAGATGGTGGAGGATCAGCTGGGGTGATGTCGCCTCCACAAAGGTGTCAAACCAAGGTCTAGTGGCTCTTAGAGAGGCATGCAAATCCTAGCGAGGCAGAATTGATTGCATCTGTTGTTGGAACCAGAACTGAATTGCCAAAAAGGGGTAGAGGATCAGCTGGGTATGGATCAAACTGAGTCAGCCAACCAGTCCGCAACAGGGAGGCTCAAGGCAGATTGAGGCAGACGATTATGTAGGCGATCATCCAGTCTCCTGAACATGACGATAATCTGCTTAATGGGAATATATCCTCGAGGATAGGCTGTAGTAGTGCTCAGCTGGTGTCGTCACTTAACATACGGCAAGTCAGGAAGTGACCATGTGAGAATGTAGCATAGAATTGAGAGCTGCGCCGGCGTAATCGCCCGTTAGCTCACATTGGGCTGGGTGGAGTTTCGATTATGTCTGAAATAGACCCACATATCTGAACCTGGCTGCGACGACGGAGTTGGTGATGTGTTCGTGGCAGAACCTAGATACTCAAGAGCAGGGACCGACCAGGAAATTGCTTTCAAAGTGAGAGCAGAAGAGGACTGGTGGGCATTGGCAAAGAACTACAACAGAGCGGCAAGGTCGATCTCGACAGGTGATTTGCTTCGTTTTCATTGTATTTTACAGCTTTCTCAGAACCCTTCGTGTGAGATTCCCAAAAAGCGACGCCACTTCTGAGAAGTGACAATTGTGGTCTATATGGCTGGCAGTTTCACACTTCGTATCAAATTGACTTGTGATAGTGAAGCTATTCACTGATGTAATTCTATATTCCGACCCCTTTTCCTTGGCTTTTTAGAAGCTCCCTGGGACAGTGAAGTATCTGAGGCAACTTCTGGCGAACCAACATGGCTTGATTCCGCTTCCTCCACTAGAGATGCGACGTCGTTACTTGATTGATCAGCGAGATTATCACGCCTGTCGTCATAGCTTTGCCCCTCCATTGTATTTCAACGACAACTCAAGTTGAACTTTCAATCAAGCATTCAACAAATAAACAAAATGTCTCCTCCAGATGAAAAAGCAGAGTCATCTCAAAGTCATGGGGATGAACTTAGTTCAATCCTCTCAACAGAAGAAAGGGTCGAATTGACCCTACTACTTGCCAATATCACAGAGCTCATGCGAAAACGAATCACAGATACGTTCGATGCATCAATTACGAGTGCAAAACCACCGCAGCAAGCCCTGAACCTCACGGACAAGAATCCCAATGTTGAAGACACGAAGGCAGGGAAAGAGACTGGGGAAGAGTAAGATGCAAGGAAGTTAAGGGAGCAGAGAGAAAAGGGACTTTCTGCTCCTAAGATGTTGGAATTGAGGGAGGATTCATTTAAATTCTTTGATAAATGGAGGGAATCTGTTATCTCGAGGGTTGGAACCGCTGTCAATAATTCAAAGGAGGTTATTAAGGAGCAGGAAGATAAGGCTTCTGTTAATGCAACGAAAGATGAACCTCCTTCCGAGACCAAGGTCGTTCGTAAGTACACATCTTTGTCTTGCTGTAAAAATCTCTAAAGCATCACAGGATGAAACACAAATATTGAAGAAGCAGATGCCGCTTTACTAGAGCTATATCCACCTACTTCGACGTCCTTATACCCGCTACCAAGAGACAAGCGGATCCTCCTTCTCAACGCAATGCTCTTACTCGTCCTCTCCCTCGAGCATTACGTGGCACCCTCACGCATACTCCTCCTTCACATCTCACGTATGCCGAAAACCCCGCAGGGTTCACAACCGCAACCAAGACCACCAGCATTTGCGAGACAGCTATAGGGTGCTCTCCCACTGCTTCCTCCACTGCGACAGCTACTGCTGTTTTTGAGCTGAGCAGTGGTGGGTACGCCAAATGCGCAGACTGTGACCCTGGATACTATGTAATCTACCCAGAATCTGGCGCTGATGCAGCATCGATTCAGCAATTATTGAGAGCTCAGGGAGTACCTGACGCAACTACTGACGACAATTTCTGGGTTTCCAACTCCAAATATCTTGGGCTGAACTTTATATTTGTATCTTTGAACTCAGCTCAGCTGTCAGTGGTCAAAGACAGCTTCCTTGTGAGTGCCCACTACTTCAATTTTTGTACCAATTCTTGCACACGACTAACTTTGCAAAGGTCAAAGCTGTTTTGCTCCCCGCAGGACCGGCCAGTGTTGAGAGACGTGGATTTGGCTAACGAACCTTTAGCTGAGGATTATTCAGATGACAATGAGAATTCCCAGGCCCTAGGTATCAAGGGAAATCTCCGACGATATCTGAACTCTCTGCTGGATAATCCCGGGGGTTCTGCCAGTAAATTAAAAAAATGGGTACCTGTCACTTCCGGTTCCGCAACTTCTCAGCAGATTTTTCTATCCCAGCCGCCTGGAGTGCCATTCGATGCCATGGGTGGTATATATACTGCAGATGATAGTATGGGGGCTGGCCAGACGATCTATTCTCTGGACTTCGGCTTCGTCAGAATCAACGTGGGTCAAATGATTTCTTTACCAAGATCGAGAAGCTAGAATGGACGGTCCAGTGGTAATTCCTTCTCCAGGATCTCGCCGGTATAGGTACAACACCAATATTTACGGGTCCACATATTGGACCACCACAGGATCAGCCTCTAAATTCCAACGGAGAAGGAGGACATGGATCGTGCATGCTAAGTCTTCTGGTTGGCAATACTCTTGGGATAGCCAGGAGAGCAAACTCCGTAGCCTCAACCATGAGGTATGATGGCTGGATCAACGAAAATTTTCGTAAGCAGAAAGCAGTCATTACACCTCTCAGATTATTCGGCTTATGTACTGATTTCCTTTTCATTTAGTCGATGGCCTATCGAAATTTTACGACCACATCATCGACAACAACAATCAAGGAAGGGCTGTTGTAAATATGGCTCTCAGTTGGCCAAAGGGCCGTTCTGTTTCGGACGAATTTGTTGCACGTTTTGGTAAGCTTGACTGTTCTGTGTGGGTTTTACAGCTAACATAAATCGAAAGGCTACATTCTACAGCAAATGATAGCCAACAATGTCGTCTTAGTAACTGGAGCGGGAAATATTGCTCGTTCACAGGGACCATCCACGCAAGTATCGGTTGTTTCCATGTTTCTGTTTTGAACAACAGTCAAGTTTGTTCTCAGGAAAGGCTTTCTATTCTCCTCGAAAATACTTTCTCGATCTAGAGCTAATTTCTACTTTCTCAGTGTTGTCGATGGCTACCCGGCCTTGTACAGAGATTCTAGCAGCGTGGTAAGTAATTTTTTGCACCTCGAAACCAATACCAATAGAATGGGAGTCTTTCGCAATACAGAGTGCCTGCTCAAGAACGAGAAGACTGATAGTGCGTAATAGCCATATATTCCGGAGCTCATTGTAGTTGGTGGCGTGTATCCTGAAGCCGGTATACAATGGTATTCGCCTCCAGTGTTCGGTAACAAGCTCGCATCATATGTAAGTCTTCCTTGAAAATTACATGATTCCTCGCTTTGATTTAGGTTCTCCTGGATGTTCCTAAACAATCTACTTCTTATATATTCTCACCGAATATTGAGCAATGCTGATTAATCGCTTTGTTCTAGATCAATTTATGGGCTCCGTCAAACAATATCATATGTTCTGACTCCACCGATACATGGGAAGGTGGATTCAAATCGGAACGGGGTACATCACAAGGTATACATTCGTCCAATGAGCGTTAACTCGACTGATCGAACGGTCATAGCTTCTGCCCAAGTTGCTGGTCTTGCAGCATACCTCATGGGGAAGAACCCTGACACCTATACTGTTGCTTCCTTGACCCAGAAGATCATAGACCTCTCTTGGTCACGACAGATTGTAGCTGCAAATCCGGATGGAGTCGTCTACCCGAAGGCCATCTAGAACGGAGAGAATGCTGGCATGACCTGTGGAACAAATAGCAAAAGCAAGCGTGCAGATTACATCGGATGTTCCCTGCCAGGAGGAGGATCGAACGGTGTTGCGTCTAAGTCTGGCACTCTTGGTGTTGGGGCAGCCCAGCCGACCTGCGCTGCTGGAAGCTCTTGCGGGACTTTCTGTTCGAGCGTACCATATTGTAGCGCTCCTTGTGCGGGCACATGTGGCAATTCGGACCCGGACTTTGTAAGCTGCTGATACTCAGCCAAACGGCTTCATCAAATGGTTTTCTAACAGATTTCTCTTCTAGCTAGATCCACTGAACCCAACCAATCCCTCCAACCCCTCCCACGCCACCGACGAGTTCAAAAGCACCCATCTCATCATCCGCACCAAAGCCCGCAACAAATACCTACGACATCTACCAGTGGCGCTGCACCGGAGAAACGCAGATATACATGTACGGCACCGTCAAAGTCGACAATTCAGACACATGTTCCAGCCAAAACAGCTTCCTCAGCGGTCCTGGCACTGGGGGTCTAACGTCTGGAGCAACATTCAAGATTTGCAATACTGATCAGACGGTTGGCTCTGGCATGACGGTTTCAGGAGGAGGAAAGACAGGGAAGTGTACCTCGACTGGCTGGACGGAAAGCAACAATCCCTTGCAATTCCGAACCTGCAATGGTCAGGCGGCTCCAATTGCCAGCTTGGCTTGCTATATCATCAAGGCTACTTGTGACGCTCCGGTTTGTTAAGTCTTGATATGAACAAACTTGATATGGCAGGGGGCAGCGTCTTTCGAGAAGCTCGATACTTTGCCTGCTGTAAAGTAAAAGAATCTGGGTTGCATGAGAAAATTTGTAGGAACCTGGGTTAAAGTCCCTGCAATTATTCAAATAGTGTACTACGAGTGTGATCTGGCATGGCCCAAGAAACCATCCTACTCCTTATGTCAAAATTCTTCGGAGTTTCGTCTTCAACTTGGCAGACCATCCCTCCTTTGCGTGCACATTTTCCTTCTTCACATCCGCATCTCCGTCAGCGGATTGTCCTCCAAGCACTGGCCACCCTCCATCCCTCCTCCACACCTCCCTAACAATACTCGCAAACGGTTCCTGAACGCCCTCACCACTAACAGCACTCGTCTCAAAAACCCCCACCAACCCCAAACTCTCCCCCAAATCCTTTCCTATCCCCCGACTCTCACCCATGCCCACAAGATCTATCTTCGTAACCGCCACAGCAATAGGATAATCCAAACCTTCCCGCTTGTTCGACTTACCCAACTTTTTAATCCCCGAGACCTGGCTCTCGAGGGAAGTAAGCTCTTCCCGTGACGTTCCATCGTACGTCACTACAGCGCCGTGAATATCATACGCCAGTAACGTTCCTCGCAGAGGAGGAGTACTGAGATCCCCTGCGTTGCAGATGACGGCTTCAATCTTGCATTCGTGGCCATCGATTACAGTTCTCCATGCCGTCATTGGTTCTGATAGAGTAGGGTCATAATGCGTGGGTCGAGGGATGAATCGTCCTACTCTTAGCTACGGGATGGTTAGATTTTGGGTGGCTAAGAGAAAGGGGTGAAGCATTTACTCGGGTGCAAAGACTTTCTTTTCCGGAGCCTGGAGGGCCGATGACGAGGATTTGGAAATCGTCAATCATCTCGATGAAGGCCCCTGAGACCAAAGCCGGGGTATATCGTAGCGCTTGCTGGAATGATAGATTCTTGTTTTGTTGGTTGTATTATGACGAGGACAGAAAGCGGGAGGAACAAGTTCTTTAATGTCTAAAACCTCGCTTGATTGCTTACTTCAGCAAACGTGTGAAAACGCAACTATATTTTGATTTTAACATGTATTCATCTCTGTATTCTATCTACTATTACAACGATATACAAGAATACAGCCTGCCAGAAAAGGCTGGCCAAATGCCATTCCATACGCCCAAACAATGCTTCTATGTCCTAAACCTCCATCTTCCTCACTCTCACTGCCTCAGAGTCCTTCTCAACCAATGTCGTTCCGCCCAAACCCATGCCAGGACCCTTCTTCTTCCTACCCTTGCGATCACCGTACTTCTCATCGAACTTCCTGATCGCTATTAATGTGCTCATATCCTCGCTAATTGATGCACTGATCTCCTCCATAGCTTTATCAAAATGCGCTTTGGTGAGAGTACGCTTCTCGGGGTAGACGTATGGCTCCTCGCCAGAATGCTGTGCCGCGACGGCATTCTCTTCGCGGATACATGCTAGTGCCGCGGCGACGGAGAGGTTCTTGAGATCTGAACCGTAGTAGAAGGGGGTATCTTTGGCGAGTGTAGAGATAACCCGATAGTATAGACCCTTCCA
Source organism: Rutstroemia sp. NJR-2017a BVV2 (assembly GCA_002946415.1). Classification (NCBI taxonomy): domain Eukaryota; kingdom Fungi; phylum Ascomycota; class Leotiomycetes; order Helotiales; family Rutstroemiaceae; genus Rutstroemia; species Rutstroemia sp. NJR-2017a BVV2. The sequence goes on along the minus strand of NJPS01000013.1, from coordinate 563,797 downwards.
GAATTACAACCAATGGCGACCATCGATGGGGACACTGCCGCACACTGCGGCCGGTAGCCGGGCGGCAGCCATAACACGTTGTGCTCCTTCCAAGTAATCCAAGCCTTGTTAGAGCTTAGGCCATAGCCTTTCTGTTGTAATTCTTGAGATTGAGCCTGTGCATGAGCCTCAGCTTCAACGCCGGCATAGGAGTTCGTGCCATCACCTAACTCTATAGCACCGATGTCGGTAAGCAGATATAAGCAAGTCTTATCAAATGATATATTCCATATGCTAGAGAAAGCTATAATGGTCTGCACTTCTTTGCCCGTGGCGGCGTCCCAGATCTTGAGCGTCTTGTCGCTTGATCCTGAAGCCAGGAGCTTAGAGTCGTGCGAGAAGGCCACTGAGCTGACCTCATCGTCGTGGCCCTCGAGCGTTTGTAGGCAAGAATTCCAGTTACTCTCGGTTATGGGCTTAGTTGCTATCCATGCTGGCGCTTCCTTTTCAAAAATCTCTTGTACTAAGCTTTGGGCAGGGCTGAAAATAAGCGCGGACGCATATGCCTGGAGTGGAGCATTCTCGATTGCCCATTTGTTATAGAGAATAAATCTCCGTGCATCTCGCAAAAAATTGAGCAGTTGACGTTCGGACGATTGCTCCTATATTGGTCAGCTTTCGTCTCAAATACCAAGGTGCCAAATTATACTGACCGTAAACAAGCTCTCTCTTGTACAGGCACGTACAGAGGCACAGCGGGTAAATGAAGGCTTAAAGACTTAATTAGAAGGTGCTGAATGCTTGACTTGATTGAGCTGATGAGCTATCTACAGTAGGAAGGACTAGCTATATTTATAGGCCTCTCCAGGCCTCAGGCCTACTTGCTATAGGCTTCGTAAGCCTATTCCACAGGCTTCGCAAGCCTAGTTAATCGCTACGACGTTCGGTTTAAGATGGTGGGTATAGGCCCACCTGCCCCCACCTGCCCCACTAAAGTGGTTCCAAGTGAGTTGCTCAGGGTGCTCAGGTGGTTGCTCAGGGTGCTCAGGTTCCTCAGGCGAGTCGACTGAGCCGAGGTGAGCCGAGGGTGATTAGCGCCTGAGCAAGAGCAGCAAGCTTACCAACCCCATACGGGACATAAGAATGGGAAAATTGATTCATGATACTTTAGTTACAGGCCAAATAAATCCAAACACTGGGTCTTGTAACACTTACAGCAGTTAATACTGTTTTAGTATAAGATATAAGAAAACAGGATTAATTTATAGTATAAAAGCTATTCATCTGCTTGAGATATTACTATATAAAGCAAGGTGCTAGAAGTTTCTAAGACCCAGTGTTTGGATTTATTCGGTCTGCTACGAAGTACCTGTATATCTTGCAGATAATTGCTATTTCCACTCACAGGTATCGCCAGTAAGGTCCACGACCTGTCGAGCATTTTCACCTCCACCGGCTCCCTTACTATAAGCCTCTACTCGTCCGCTGTGTCTTCGACCAGATGGCTTCCTTGCTATTCACCCCAATCTCCTCCAAGTCACTGTCTTGTAGAGCCAGCACCAATCGCCGAATATCGGGAGCGGCTTTCCAAGGCTCTCTTAAACGTACCAGGATCAGAAATAATACGACCTACAATCTTGAGTTTCAGTTACAAGGTGTTCCAGAGTATCTTCATCTGCCTATTCTCTCTGAACCATTAGGCATTAGCGAAGCTGCGCAAACCCTGCCCCCCGTGGTATTCTACATTCCAGGATACAGCAAGATTGCGGACAGAGGGGGAGCGTATTCGTTAGGAACCAGAAGAACATAAGACGATAGTAAGGATGAAAGAGGATGGTTGCTCCTGGGAGGAGATCCAAGACACTCTCCCGTACAGAACACAAGCAGCTATTCACTGGAAGAATTTTAACTTCAGGAGGAGATTATCAAAACACATATATAAATAATATAGCGGTTTTGAACATAGATAAACATTCATTTGATATTTACGCCGCTATTCTGGTTCGTTTAACATTGCTACCAATTTCTGAGATATTCCTTTTCCTGGACAAGCCCTTGCTGCTGTTCTTGTCGACCAATATCCGAAATTGACATTCAACTTTGTAACGCGTATACTGCTCCTTATTACCTGCGCGAGCAGCACTACCTAGTTTTACAAAATCGTCCATCAGAAAAGTCATCTCAGCACCACGTTGAAAGGTGTTAATTGACTTGATGAGCCCAGCTATATCTGAGACAAGCAATCGACGCGTCGAATCTTGCAACTCGGAGGTGCTGCTTGAATCTGTCGGGTCGTAGAACAACAGCGCAGAGCACCAGGGTCTAGTAGCGTCGAACTTTGCAACATCAGACTCACGGACACTTTCACCAAGAGTAAGTAACTTGGAAGTCAGTGCTCTATGTCCTAGAACATTTGGATTTATTTTCGCTGCTGCATCCAACCATTCCCTAAATTCTGACCCGAGAGCCTCCGAGGTAGCGTCTTTTCTGAGTTGTTGGCTTACTTCTCGAATATCGGCGAGGTATTCTTCATCCAGTTCTCGAGCATTCGACTCGAACTGGTATTCGCTATCCAATTGTCTAGCATGGGACTCGGCGAGGTATTCCTCATCCGAGTTCACCTCCACCTCCACCTCAAGGTATGTTTCAACATGTCCTGAACCCTTGTAATCATTAAAGTGCGAGTCTTCTCCAACATCTGACAGTTCATCACTGTCAGGCGAGAAAATACCGTGGCACACCGGCACAGGACTCGGTGTTACTGGAACAATAGCTTCGTTTGGTGATGACTTTGTATCTGTGTATGCGATCAACGGTGAACGGGGAACCTGTACTTCCGTCGGCCTATATGTATCTTTTGCGGTATATAGTGGCGGTGGTTGATCCTTATGTTTAAAATGTGTCCAGTTCACTAGCATAATGCCTTGTTGAGAGTATATCTTCCTCATGTCAGATTCGCAGATCTCTGTACTTGTATTACGCAAGTGCTCGCGAATCTCTTTCAAATGTTGCCGCGCATAATCGCTAGGTCTAACATACACTTTAAATTTCTTCATAAGAGATAAAGACCTAATCGTACGGATCAATTTGCTGGAGGTTTCGTTGAAGGGGGAGATAGTTGTAGACTCCTTCTCTTTTTGAACAACAAATCCCATGAATCGAATATCAAATTTTAGAACAATAACATGTTCTAAATTGCTTATACCAGCTTCGTGAAGAGCGGATGCATCAAGATGGGACAAATCATTAAGCTCCTGTATCGGAAGCTCCTTTGAGGCATATTCAAAGTCAACATGGGGCGGAACGGCCAATAACATATATATATGATGACGCTTGCCAGAAATCCTGATAGCCACCCTAAGTGAGAACTGTATATGAACATGTCGTTTAGAATCGCAGACCACTTTCATAATAATGTCGACATTTTTTTTGTTGCCAGGCATGCAAGAGCCTAGTGTCCAACAGCCGTCCTCATCAACCCACTTTATGTAAACTCTCTCGGTGAGGAGATTCTCCAGCCCAAGTATTTCGATCGGAACCGCCATATCGTGTGCTATAATTGTAATCAGCTATGAACGTGACGAAGGACAATTGCATTAGGAAGAATGATCCCACACTATGTGTGTATCCCACCCGCCCAGGCTAAGAGAGCAGCCTTGACTCTTTGGCACCGAAAGTAGCAGGGCCTCCCCAAGTAGCAGATGCTGAGGAACCGTAACCACCGATTCAATGCAAACCGTGTCAGGGGGTCCGCAAGCAGTAAATACCGAGGAACCGTAACCACCGACTTAGCACGTACTGTCAGGGCGTCCCCAAGCGGCAGATACTGAGGAACCGTAACCACCGACTCGATGCAAACCGTGTCAGGGGGTCCCCAAGCAGCAAATACCGAGGAATCGTAACCACCAACTGAGTACGTACTGTCAGGGCGTCCCCAAGCGGCAGATACTGAGGAACCGTACCACCGACTCGATGCAAATCGTATCAGGGTGTCCACCAAGCAGCAAATACCGAGGAACCGTAACCACCGACCTTTGTACGAAGTATACAAAGACGTTAGAGGAAATATTGCACGAGAATAATATAGTTAATACTGCGATGACCGATATAGATGTAGGTGATAGAAGTGGAGATAGAAATGATAGAGTAGAGATGAAGATAAACAAGGCACCAACTAGAAAAATTGACTTCGATAATAGGTGGGTGGATTCGCTTGCATATATTGTGGGCTACGTTCACCTAAGTTCACCAAGAGCGTAACAATTAGAGGACGTAAAGGTTACCGTAACCAATGAATAAATGTAATTGGAAAATACAAAGTAATCGTGGGTAACTTAGTCCTACGGCGACACTTCTCTTATAATAAGGTTTATTACTGTAGACCTCGCGTAAACCCTTCGTAGTCGCTCTCTCCCCTTTGCATCCTCAGCTGGACTCAAAAAGAGACTGTCTTATCCGCTCCTTCACACCACTACTCCCCTTAACCATCTGTGAACCTCCGGCAAGGTATACCCGCAAGCCGTATGCATTGCTGGATTCCGGACTCTACTCGCGACATCCCAGAGGCGTCCTATCGACCTCCATCTGCGAAAGCTTCCTTCCTAGGCTCTGCATCCCACTGTAGACTCGTAAGGGCTGGTTTCGCTTTGAATTATTCGTTCGTATTTTCGATCGTCGGATGGTTTTCATCTCCGTTTCGCTGGTAGTCCTCTGTTCCGGGCTCGTCGCGAGCGCCTCCGCGACGCTCAGCTGCGCGTAGTACTGCCTTCGATTAGTGTACGACCACTACCCAGCCCCAGCGACTCTACTCGGCTCTTCGATAGCAAGATCGAAGGTTCGTAGGATGCACCACGTACAGGTGAGAGTTATCGCATCCCTATCTTACCTAGAACGTGACATGCAATTCTCGGAACAAGGATAAAGTGGCACGGCACGGCACAGCACACAAAACCCCGGCGTAACAAATACTACAGTAGTTATGGTATAAGTTCCTGGCATTTCTCCACGACTATCTCTGCTCTTGAGACCTCGAGTTTCAAAGCAGAAATAACTTGGCTATTAAGCTTCAATCTGCCAAACGTACGCGGCGGGTTAATTACGCAATAAGAAGCATATCGACAAACGTAATTTACTTTGATAAGCAACCACTCTTCAGAAACACTGGAACCTATTTCTTTCTGCTTCTCAAAGCAAAGAACATTCCTCCAAAATGCCACTTCCAAAGCTACCCGAGGATACTGCGCAGGATGTCATTCGAGAAAACCAAGACACGGTGCAGAGAATACGCCTAGCGAAGGACAAAGAATGGGGCTTCGTTATCTATCGCTGCACATACAAATCCCAGGAGAAATGGAACACTTTTATGTCGATCATGCAAGAACTCGCGAAGGAATTCCTGGAAAATGAGGAAGATCAAGATCTGTGGGAGAAACTGAAGTGGACTGTAATTGAAGACCCAAAGCTCGACGGCTTGAGTTGGCTGGAAGTTAACACCTGGTTTGCCAAGTGGGTTGAAGCTGACCTCAAGAGGGAAGAACCCCGGTTCAATCATGAAGCACTTGTGGATGGAAGAAGTCTGGATGATTACTTGAGCTGGGAATCTGAATTCACACGTCACAATTACTTTATATACGTAAATGAGGAGGTATTGGATAGTTTTGAGGATATAGAGATGGCAAGCGACCGGAACGGTTCAGGACACTTCTTCACTTTGGTCTCCCGATGGTATGTATGTCAACTACAGGGAGAGATGGACAGACGCAAGCGGAAGCTGGCAGGAAAGCCGTTACCAGAGGATGAGAAGTTAGCAGAGAAATGGGGGGATTCTTCCGGCGATGAAATGTCTGATTTCTCAGACCAAGACACTCGGCGTCATTATTGGCAGCGATTTATGGCTCGAGACCTTGTAAAAGCTTATGCTTCTCTTAGCATGGATTGGTGGTTTTTAAACCCCGAGTACGATGAGCAGGAAATCAACAAGATTGTGCACCTGTAGAGCGAAGGTACTGGGATAAAAAAATATTCAGAAATGGAAGATCGCGGCTCCTGGGTGTCGCCGTTTTGCCAAATGGACCTTGGGAAAGCCCGCAGCAAAGAAGCCATCAGCTATTGATTGAACATCCATCTAGTGCCATGAGCGTCTTATGGGTGTGCGAGTGGACAACTGCGTAAATTTATGTATCTTGCATTGAGATACTGTAATTCCAGATGTTCGCATTCTGCATCAATCTTCTCAAAGGCAAGATTTCATTTGGCAGCCCTCAAGCTGCAGATTACTATCAGTGAACTGCTTCGAAGATGCAGTACCACATAAATCATCCAGCTGCATGAGTGGTTTTTTCCCGTTATTCCTGGGAGGTTCCAAGATGAACTAGTTTCTTATGCTTGTAGCAAAGACCGTGGAATTACAAAAGAATTTTCTTCTAACACTGCTTGCACAAGACACCCCGGTATCTAACCTTCCCTTGCTTCAACCTATCAAATATGTTTTCAATACCTTTCGTTGACATCGGCTCGCGTTCGATAATGGGGTGAATCTTATTCCTCGTCGCGAACTCGAGCATCTCGTTCACTGACTGTCTTGTTGGCATTGATGATATTACCTTAGCACCCTTCAGCAAAAAGTGCATATACGGCAATGATAATTTCGCATCCATTGACGTCCCAGTCAAAGGATAGATGGAGGGCGCTTGAGCTAGGATGGGGAAGAACAAGTCCCAATCAGGCACTTCCGATGTGGTGACGAGAAGGTGATGGACTTTTCTTGGGACTAGTGAGGTCAAGTCTTTCTTTCCCTGCGTCGCGATGAACGTCGTGGCTCCCAGTTTCATAGCATCGTCTTTCTTAGACTCAGTCTGGCTAAACACGACCACTTCGCAGCCCATAGCCTTTGCGAATTGGATCGCGAGATGTCCAAGCCCGCCCATACCAACGACTCCTACGGTATCACTCGGCTTGACTCCATGCATTGTCAGCGGCACCCAGACCGTGATACCACCACACATCAACGGTGCAGCATCCTCCGAAGACATTCCATCTGGGATTCGCCAGACAAATGATTCCTTGCGAACCGCCCCGGTTGCAAAGCTGCCAGAGTCGAAAGATGCGGTGCCGTAATAGATAGGTGTCTCACATAACGTGATGTAGCCTAGAAGGCACCTCTCACAAGTGCCACAGCTGTCGAAGCAATAACCCCAGCCAACTCGATCACCCCTAGACCAACATGTCAGTAACTTAGGGCGTGGCCCGATGGATATTCTCTTACACTTTTAATTTCTTCACCTCCGGTCCAACGGCCTCTACTACACCAATACCTTCATGACCGAGTGCAATTCCCGAGGATATATAGTGGATATCAGTACCACAGACACCGGAATGTGTGACGTCGAGGTAGACTTCATCGCCTTTGAGTTCGGATCGTTCAGTTGTATCCTCAATGATAGACCCATCCTTCTGGCTGCGCCAGACCGTGAATTTGTATGGGCTCATGGTTCGAAAGATGAATTTGAGAAGATATCAGGAAGTCTGCCGTTGAAAAATTGATCACTGTGCTGTTTGAAAAGGATGGCATAAACTATATATACACGTGCTCCTGAATACCTCATCAGATCACTGCGGCCAGTATACTAATTCATTGATTCCGTTTATCTCCATTGTGATGCTCGTCGGCGTTAGTTTGCGTTAACTCCAGAGAAGGGCGACATATATTATTGTTTGTTCGGCCGTAGTAAAGAGCTTTGACATTGTAAATGGGATTTTCGGCCGAAAAAGAGAGACACGAAATCTAGTGTGCAGTAGTCTGATTTTGACGGATACCATGCCTCCGTCGGAGGCTCGGACTACTTCCGAATGGCCTCAATTTCTTCACATCTGGACCAACTTATGGGTAGCGACGATGATATACTCCCGATTATTCACTTGTCAATCTAGAAAAACAATCATTATGATTCTTCTGATGCATTTCGGACGTTCGAAAGGTCGCTGTTCGTATTCCAAATTAGCACAGTACTCTGAGTCTCTGATAGGCAGTGAAAGCCAATCACCGAAGTCGGGCTGGAGATACTTCAAGGGACTATTTCATGCGCAGCATATTACTTTTTCATGAAGACAGCTTTCTCACACATCATTGTCCCATCCTTTCTTGCTCATGAATATCTCCGGAGCTGGTGCTGAACCGCTCTAATAGATCATGCTACAGTGTTCTGGCTTGCTGTTTTCATTATCAGGCACAACGAGCCGACATTTACTGAAGATTCCACATACGCATCCAAAAGTTCTGACTATCACTACGGCAATATCTCTCTAGTGACAGCATAATCGCTTTTGTGGCCTTCTTCAGTGTGATATTGTGGGATTCGTCTAGAGATTTATATCAACCTTCGAGTTCGGTCATCGAGAATGTGATCATCAGTTTATCCTTACGAGAACAATGATAGGTAATGCAATCACCAGATGTGTCATGCAACATATGCCTGCCCGGCCATCACAATTTATTATCAGTGGTCGCCAGTGCACCTTCGAGGAAAGTCCAAGCTTCTGGTTCATACTCTGGCACATCGGGGGGGGATGCGGTAAGTAATAGCGACAATCTAGTGATTGACCCAAAGATCTGTTGAGAATACAGTAGTGCAATCGTGGATGCACTAAATATCATGCTAGAGTACTAAATTCCAAAAAGAATAAGACCAAGTAGACGTAATAACGTCCTGGCCGACGAGAAGTGACTGTTTCCTAGATATATTCTGGACTGAGGCAGGATTATTGAATCCCAAAGAGTACATTTATGAACTCATTTGGGGAATTTTATATATGGGTGTCCTACAATTTGTAAAGTACTTACAGTGCCATCACAATAGATCGGCAACCACCCCTTCGAAGCTACTTCTGTCAAAGTCTCTTCACTTTTCCTATCCGTTTGGTTTTGTTAAGTACTCTTTGACTGAAGCTCATGTTGTGGTTTATAGGAATTCAGTAATAAGTATATGATAGATCTCATATAGATGTGTTTAGATTGCATTGTAGGTTTTTTCAAGTAGGCTGTGTTTTTCCACAGTGCGGAAAATTATATGTGTTATATAGCGTAGAAAGAAAAACTCGGCGAGCGCCGATATTCATTTTCGTGTTGCGCATATCGTCGTCGCACAGCATATTGCCTTTCCCTTTTCGGTGCATGAGGCCATTCAATGAGGCTGAGCGTGCTGAGGTAATGCTGGGGCGACCAGTTGCTGTCCATCAAATCCTGTCTCTATTAGAACGGTAGATAAGATGTGCATTATTTATTAGCTTCATGTCCGGCTTGTGGTGAGAGATAATCTTACCTTTTCTTTTCCTCTCATTTGGCTTTAAGCAGACAAGGACTATTCAACAACCAAGTGTGCAATCTTTTTTACACAGGCGGACTTTCAATTTATTCTTTAACTCCCTATTTTCGGGTCTGTTTAGCATATCCAAGTATGAATTTCAGCCCAGATCCTTCGGATTTTAAGTTCAGCAATTGTGTTTACGACTTTTCAAACGGGACTTCGGTATACTACAATTATTCTAGCCTAAGCATACCGACTTGCCTTTGCGTTGCTAAGTTCCAGGCTGATCCAGACATTGGCGGACCCGGCGTAAGCCAGCCTCATGAGATAGACTTTCTATGACAATAACACCTCCTAGGTCTTTTTGGCATTCATCTTGACTGCTTGGATAACTTGTTTCGTTTCTGCATTTGCGTGGTATTGTCTGATCTCGAATAAATTCAATGACTACCTGTCGACGACTAGAAATGGAAATTGCAAGGAAAACCTGCAATATATCGCTAGCTCAATGATTCCCTTCGGTCCAAATTCATGCGACGGCATCAAGAATCATAGCTTAAGACGACTTGCACAATTCATAAGACAAGGTGCTCACGTAGGAGTCGTCGGATTCCTTCATCTCTTCAGCGATGAACGACCACGAGCGACCAAGTTCTCCCTTCCCGTTCTTGACGTTCTTTGCGACGTGCAAGTATTCACTGGCATATCCATTATGATAGCAGCATTTGCAAGAATGAACACGATGGCCTTCTACCACCAGTATCTGATCCTAGACTATTACTATTTAACCTTGAATTCCTTCATGCTAGGAAGGTTAGGCCAATTAAGCCAAGGACATCAAAATGGGAACAACGAAAATGACGATACCTGGCACTACTGGACCCGAATGTTCTTGAGCTCCGTGGCATCAGTCCTATACCTCATTTTCGAACTTATCATCGTGAATCGTCAGGAAACGACTTGGAGTCCGGTCGAGAGTGGGAGATGTTTCGTCTCCTACGATAACACGAGCTCCTTACTGGAGTATCTGTGGCCTTTTGCAGTTGCGCTATACACAGCATGTGATCTACTTTCACTCGTGGCACGTCTAACAAGTCGAGGAAGCTTGACATGGATGGACAGATTCTCTGATTTCACACGCCGACAAGAGGAAAACTACCGCAAAAGATACAAAAATTGGGCGGATTCGTTGGTGCAAAGAATCTCAAGGCCTAATCCCAACTCGATAAATACCACCAGACGCAGCTACGGCTGTAAGTCATTCGATACTGGGCACCCTAGATTTGAGACGTCTGCCTTAAGTTCCCTCTCAAGTTGATTCTCCTTCACTGCCCACTTTTTATTTGGTGGTGCTTTCTTCAGGTCTTCGCTCTTCGGGCATCCGGAGACGTGGAAAGCATCATCGAGATTGCAATGATCTTCGGATTCTGCGCTTGGAACACCTACGACCTGATTGACATGAAGCTTTCCAACACGTCACTCGTTCCTGACGAGACAGCTTGGGGTTTTGGACAAGTTCTGCCACTGGCACTGCTCGGGTTGATATTGTTGAATATTTTAGATTCTGCACAAGGTATGGAGTCCTCAGATTTTCTATGCAGCATGTCCTTGTTTACTGACAGTTCTGTAGGTGCAATGCGACCGAAGTCTAAAACTGAATTGGGGAGCAATTCCACTGGTGCACAATCGCAGGAAGTGCAGGAAGTGCAGGAAGTTTGGGAAATGCAGGAAGAGTAGTGTCAGTAGGGTACTAGCAGCCAGATTTTCTGCCTGAACCACCTGTAGCTGCACTAATTCATCGGCCATATCCAAGTATACTACCAATATATACAATTTGAAGTATGCTCAGAATTAACTCAACCGGATTGGTTGCTACCCGTCGGATTGGGGCATCAAAGGATGGGTGGAAGTGCCCCAAACCTCATCCATGGGTATCCATTTCGCAGCCTACTGTGAGATCTCAATTCCGGCAAATGTATATGATTCCCAATGTTGGAAATTCGCTTGAACAACCAAACATATGATTTAGTATAAGAAGAAATAGAAGAATCTGTGATTAGAAATCTGAAGTTGGCTGATGAGGTGGTGCGCCCACTGGTGAACTGTCGAAAAAAAGGTTGAAGGTAGCTATGGGACCACCTTTGGAATCGAAATCCAGAATTGTTTGCGCATACAAGGAAGAGAATGAATTGTTCTACGAGGCGCGGAACGTTTGCTTTAGAAATAACCGATGCATTGTGAGACAGCTCATCTCGAAGTTGAAGTGATATCGTAATATTGCTTCAGCCATAACATGACCCCCTGAAACACAAGATACAAAATGTCATATCCCTTTGGAGTTACAAAAAATAGGAACCGATAACCAAGTCCATAAAAGAATGAAAACCTTGTTGCTCGTTTACTCCATCCTCCATACTGTTTCCAATGCGCCCTGCTTGCATTTATCCTATCTCAATATCCTGTGGAATCGCGTGATCGAGTTCTTCACTTTTTGGCCTTCTTGCCTCCAGCAGGCTTTCTGGGACCGCCCTTCACCACCTTGGTTGGTTTGGATTCAGCTTCTTTTGGCTTCTCAGCTTCCGGTTCTTCTGCCGCTGGTGCATCTGCCATTGGCTCATCTTCCTTTGCTTCCTCTTCTTTTGCTTCCTCTACCTTTGCTGGCTCCACGTCCGGGGCATCGGCCATTGGCTCATCTACCTCTTCTTCATTAGCCTTTGGTTCCTCAACCTTCTTACCCTTTTGCTTTTTCTTGGGGGCTGGCTTCTCCTCCTCCTCTTCAGCCTCATCCTGAACGACTGCTTCGTTCTTGCGTTTCTCAGTACCAACGGCTTTCTGATCGCGTTGTCGAGCACTGACTCGTGTCCCTTGTGTAGGTTCTTTCTTTGCCTTGGGTTCTTTCTTTCCTGCAGCAGCAGCTCCCTTTGGTCTACCCCGCCCTTTCTTTTCATCATCTGCTTTTTCATCGGTTTCATCTTGCGCCTTATCGTTCGTTTCGGCGGCAGCTTCTTCTTTGGTCTCCTCAGCGTCTTTTTTCTCTTCGGCGGCTTCTTTCAGTTCGGAGGACTTCTCGGCTTCGGTCTTCTTCTCTGGTAGACCCTTCTTAGGTTTGTCTTTTGAGCCGGCCTCGTTTTCGTAGTCGCCGCCTTCTTCTTCGTATTTCTTTGCGACCTTGTTTGCCTATCAATTGAGTTAGATTGGTGTTGGGGAAGATGTGCGATAGACGTTGAGATGGATTTACCTTCCATGCGGCCATCTTTCCCTGCCCCGAACCATCTTTGTTGGTCTGGTTCTTGACTTCTGAAATAAACATTAGCTACCAGACACACAACAGAGCTCATATATGAGCAGTGAAGTGTATCATACCGTCCGTGATCTTCTCCTTGAGCTTTGGATCAGTTGGCTTTCCCTTTGCAGACGGCATGTTTGCAGCAGTACGAATGCCAAGTATGCGATGTGCTTTGATGAATGGATTAAATCGTGTACGGCGGATTGCTGAGAATGTCAAGCGACTTCCCATATAACAGCTTCAATTGAAATTTAGAGCCGGATCTGAATGAGCAAAATGAAGATAAATGGTCGCGTGGAATACTGAAAGAGAAGAGGTTGGGGGATTCAATCGATGTCGTCAATAAATACATGGGCGTCGGTATAAAATAGGGGCTAATTATAGGCACTTATCAGTCCCCTGCTACCGTGCGGTGGGGTAAAAACAAACAGAACAAGTAGGTGAGACCAATCGATCACCTACACATATATGCACGGAACGGTGCAGCATGTTTCGCAAACAATGCTTTACAATTTGTATGGAGTCAAACTTTCATGAACCACTGAATATGGAAAGCCACTCCGGAACACTTGCTGTCTCTTTTTCGGTTTCCCGTTGTTCGAGGTCCCAAAGACGTCCTTTCTCCGGCTCAATGCTACCACTCACTCCATATGCAGCTCAGCCAGACAAGAGAACAGACGTAGATTGAGTAAAGTGTGACAGGTGCCATATTGGACATCAGCCTATATCGGCTTTTTTCCTCGTCTTAAGAATACCTTCGAACTGCTTCAAACACGATTTTGCGGCGAAACCCTATCAGCAATATTCCGCTGACGCCAACAGACGCTCTCCAGCAGCCTTGAGGATTTGAGTACTAATATCGATGGAATATATCCTGGCTTCCTTCAACAATGTGAATATTTAAGCTATCCAAACTGCCCTCCTTTAGCGTCGTCCTGACCCAAGAGCAATTATGTTGGATCCGTCTGCTCAAATGTTGGAAGACATGAGTCAGTACCAACTTCCCAACGTATGAATCTTCCCCACGTATTTCTGTTCATTAACGAACTACAGATCCTGTTATGAAATGAGTCGCTGCAGCTATGTCATCAAAGCTGAAATGCCTAATGCTATGGAGATTGGCGTAGCTTTTCACGTACTTCACAAGATATTTTACGAGTGCTTGTAACCTTGTCGTTACATCTGTCATTTCAGTAATACGCCACGAAGACTGTCAACAATCCGAAGAGATGGCCAATTTACCCATTCCGCACCATACTATCAACACAGTTCTCCACGGGTGTTCTGATTGACTCGAGATATCATTGGATAAGATCATCTACACTGTTTTTGATACTTTTCATCCACTCGAACGTCACATTCAACCTGAGAAAGTCTGCTTGTATCATGTGCATTGGCGGTCTTGGAGGTGCATCCATCTTCTGGGCGGGCTTCTCCATGTTTGTTTCGAGAAGTTATTTCGAATCTGGAGTGTTCGGTACAATCATCCGAGTTGGTTCCAAGCACAGCGGGGTGGTTTCTGCGGACTCTATCGCTCAGAAAAACTGGTCGATTCGGGACAGTATATCATAGCTGGTCACTGTTGCCGAACATATCCTAGACAATATAAGATATTGTATTAGATACCTTTTCGATCAAGCGAGCTTTGGTTTAGGTGATCTGGGTCATCATGGAGATGATGCGTTTGGTGATGGTGCCGGACGTTCACCTGACGAAACGTGCCGATACGTCGCCTATACCATCAAGCAAAAATCTTCTCTTCGTAGGACAGGCTTGTCACATCCTTGCGGCCTGAGGGTCGAACAGGCTTCTTGCAACGAACAGCTGCCTATCTAAAGGAATTTCTTTTGTGAAGTCACTTGAACATATCTGGCTGCAAGCTATGATTTCATCTCTGGAATGGTATGAATTGAGGTGGTTGTAACGTTGATTTGACTTCCTTCTACTCCATACAACTAGGCATCCTCATACCTAGGCATCCTGATAATAGGAAGTTCCTAGTGTTTACATCTGCTTCTTCTATATTTTCCACGGTTCTGTGAAACTTGCCAATTAGTATTCACTTTCACATCAACTCACCTGCACCGGCGAGTACCTGGAATCCCAAGGCAGCGAGGCAGCAGCACGAACCATATATTCTGCTCACTTCACCTTTACCTTACCCAGAACTCGACCCTCACCCCGCTTTCAGATTTAATTCACTATCCTGTCGTTCTTTCCTATTTCAGATTTAGGTTGAGTCTTCTATTTAATCTCAAGGATCTCTTCCGAATTCCAACTTATTCCATTTCATTTACACACAACACCTCTCCCCAGTCAGAGTTCCCCAATTCAAACTTCACCTTCAACAAGTCCTCACCTTCAATCAGTCTTTTCTATTCGCGTCTGTTCTCTTATCAGAGGTATCATTATATCTTCAGATATCTAGCTGAACAACTCATATCTGTCAATCAGCTTTTCTGTTCATCTTGCAACTAGTTTTCATCATTGCTCGGAGAAAGCTATTGATCTTTCAACTATCAAAAAAATAACAGGTATCTTGGATCTTCCTACTTGTTCTTGCTTCACAATCAGCTCACTCCGTTCAGCCGCAGTCGCATCTCCTACACGCCACATACAACATCATGTCCGCAAAGCGCACCCGAGGACATCATATCATTGATGATTCTGATGAAGAAATTTTCGTCTCGTCAAAACGACCACGTAGAGCCGAATAACATCCTCAACCATCACGGACAGCAAGTCCGGAGGCTAGACCAGCCAAGTCCGGGGAGGCTAATGCTCGAGGACTTTCAAAGACTGAAACGAGCTCTGCCAAACTCGATGCTCACTCTGCTCCTGGATCATCTGCCAACGCGCCCGCACTCCCAGCTCGTAGAACTTACAATGAGTAAGCCTTCCCCAACTTGTCCCTTGTAGCAACACATACTAATACCACCATCGATAGCTTCCTCGGCGGCAGAATGATCGTACTCTACATATCAGAGTCTAAGACGCCGTTCACGATCCACATGAAACCCCTTGCCTTGCATTGTGCAGCCTTTTTGGCGTCCTGCAATATCCACCCCACCGACGTCCAGATTCAAGAACATCGCGAGCCTTTTCTCAAATTTCCCGTCTCTGCATTTGCCGGCGTCGTTCAATTCCTTTACAGTAAAGACCTGCCCGTCTACGACACAAAAGATGACATTCACAGAGCAGTCAGGCACTACATGGCTATCTACAAGGTTGCAGAGACGATGGGATTTGGCCTTGCGAAGGACGTCATCGTCACAAAAATCGGTATTCTGTATTTATCTAAGCAGGAAAAACCTAGCATCGGGGAGGTCAGATTTGCTTACATGAGCACTCGGAAGGACTGTGGCCTGCGCAAGCTTGTAGCTGGACATTTGGCCTTTGTCAATCTCACCGCCGGGAGAAAGGAGAAGAATAGAGCAAGTGGAGGAAAGGAAGGAGGGGTGGTCAAGGACATTCAACCAGATGATATCCAAAAGTTGATGAAGGAGTTTCCAGACTTGGCAGCAGACATTGTGAATGTGAGTAGTGGTTGGTTGAAGAATGGCAGGACAGGCAGGTTGCGACTAGAAAAGAGCTGCATCTGCGAGGTCCATGAACATTCTGGGAAGAGGTCAGAGAAATGCCGTGACGCTGGAATGAGTTGGTCTGAGAGGGTAGGAGATTATGGTGAGGTTGAGGAGTAGATGGTGGTGATGCATTTGGGGTGGGGGTGGGGGTTTTGATGAACGGAGGATTAGGTGGTGGTGATACATTTGGGGGGTGGTGATAAACGGAGGATATCGATTCGAGCATATAGGATGAAGGTATGGCGGACACATTTTCATGATGGGTCGGAACTTCTTTATGGGAAAGCACGGGTTCTACTTAAGGATACGCTTCTTATTTTTCAGCATGGTTCTACACTTACGGATACCATTTCTTATTTTTTCAGCATGGTTTTATCCTCGACAAGCATATGTTACTTCATTTAGATATTCACAGACTCACAGTATTCAACTCGATGGGGAGTTGCAGCATTCGGGAGCTGCCTTCAGAGTTTTTAGTCCAAAAGTTTCCACAGAAAGTTTAGCAATGCGATCATATTCCTATTCACCCAAGCTTGCGATGAAGATGATATCCTCCATTTTGCTCTCACTCGGGTCAAAGATAACTTTCAGGAAGACAACGACAAAAACTCCAAGGATACTAAAGCCATTAACTCTCCACCTGCAAACAATCTCTTTTCTCCCGACTCCTCACTCTCCAGTTCTACACACCAAACACGCAACACCATTGCGAATGCTTGATGAACACATGGAATATAGTCATGGCAGCCGAAAAGCAGGTTCAAAGCCAGATTGCACTTTGCATACTCGGGTGTCAACCTCAACTACGAGGGAGGGGGTGCGGGGTTCAAATCAAGAAAAACGAGAAACGGCAACCGCGACAATAACACCAAGACCTTCGAGTTTGCAGGCCATCGAGCGCTGGGCACGGTCCTATCAAATTGCCTCAGCATGCTATTTGCGAAAAATATGGATGTCACACCAAAGGCTCTTCTGCTGTCCGCAAATTTACAAAAGAATTTCTGCTTGACATCTCAGCCTGAATTCTGGGTTATAATAGAGAATTACCCCTCAATAATTAAAATCTGAGTCCTTAAACATTTAAGTCACGGGGTCAGCGAATTGCTGCGCAGTGTAGGTGGGTTTTGCACAAAGTAGTTGTCGCGGACAAAGAATCTATCTTGCCCTTCACTGATGATGAGCTCCACGGCTTCTCCGCCTATGATCCTGCCTAGAGGCAGCTCATCATCCTGTCACCTGATGTTGGAAGGCGACGACACATCGAACCGGAAAAATAAAACCGACCTCAGAGCAAGACCTCAATTTGGAGGAAATATACGAAGCAATTGGAAAGTATGGAATAACTTTGTACGCTGAGACATCATATTTCAACCAGCAGAAGCCGATACTCATAAAGGCACCTTTCATTAGTGTTGAGACCATTCCCAGTAAAGTGGTTAACAGACATCAAGCACCCATAATGTCACACAACCCGAATCCGTCAAATTCAAAAAGGACGTATGAGATGAGAGTTTCGCAATAGTATAACCAAATATAAAGTCATTTCAAAAGACTTAAAGTGGACCAATCCCTTAACCACGCCAGTAATTTGTGAGCCCAACCTATGAACAATGGCTACAACATAGACGTTCCCAATTCCTTTACTTCTTAGGAGGGTACTTGTTCTTGAAGAGATATCTGTAATTGTGATGTTAGTCCCGGCTATCTCCGAGCTTTGCGCTTCCATAGAATAACTTACGAGCTCAACCAGTAATCGCCCAAAGCGAAAGCACCGACGACACCCATCCACCCTCCTACAACCTTCCAGGTCAACTCCCCCGCAGCGTATTTCCTGTAAGCACCAAAGCCCAATCCTGCGCTCAAGGCCACCACAGCGACTGCGTTTCCGACGAATACAGGGTTGTCGCTGTTATCCTGAATGCGGCTCTTTGCCTTCTTTGACTTTTTGCCAGCGGAAGATTCCTTAGCCTTGTCCTTAGCCTTGTGAATGCGAGTCTCGATTTGTTCAGCCTCTTTGTCGATGCGGTTGGCTTGTGTTTCAGTCTGTACTGGCTGGGACGAGAAGTCCGAGGGGACGGTGTGCACGCTGTCGGTGTCGACGTCGATCAGAGAGGAGGTGGACGCCGACTCGTTTGGGATGATGGATGGTGGGGGTGGGGCACGTTTCTATTTGAGTCTATGTTAGAAGGCGATCGTGAAGAGGATGCAGGACATTGCCAAAGGAGTGAACGGGGCTGGGCTGGACCGCAGTCTGTCTGCGTGCAGGCGGGCCAAGGAAGTACGGTCATGCGGTGAGTGCAGAGATCAACAATACATACCTCCTCGTCTGTTTGTTGCGGGCCGGAAGCAGCTGCTTGTGCGTAAGACATCTTGATTGTTTACTGTTTGTGTATCACAAGATAATTGTGTCGGGGGGGATCGTAATAGAGTTAAGGTGGAAGGGGAGGAAACTTTGGTTTGACGTAGAGAAACCGGTCAAATCAGATTGGTGTATGATGAAAAAGTGGTGTGGTGAAGGGAGCATGTGAGAAACTGGGAAGAAAGAGCAAGGTGTGGCTGAAGCTCGGATTCTCGCTTAACCCCACGAAGCTTCGTCTTCATTCATCATTGCTGACGTAGGCGGCTCGACAGAAGGTTCACAGGAGATAGTTCTAACCCTTTCTATTCTATAGCTCCTGCTCTCTTATCACTATCTAAACATGGACAACAGATTGGTTTGCAGAGAAGCTAGCTCGTTTCAGAGATTTCGAGAACGCGTACAAGACGTTGTGTTAGGCCCTCTTCTCATACTTATCTTCGCCTATCTCGTCCTTATCGCTATCCTGTTGATTTTTCTATCCATTGAAGTGGTCAAGAGTTGGCTTTTTCCACCAAAATCCCCGCCAACCGCCAACGTACTCGTGTATCGAATTCCGGCCAACGGAAGCGCACCTCATCCGGTGCGTGTACCAACAACTAGCAGGACGGTCCGCGTATTACCCGACTTCTTCCCTTCACATATCCCGGACGTTTGGTCATTCTGGGACGTTAAACAAGATTCGTGCCGCAGAGATTGGGAAATTACACAATTGAGACAGCAACAACATTGGGAAGTTGATGGGCTGTATATGACAATCTATTGTTTCGACGAGGAGTCGTCTATGCAACGAAATCATCACGTTCCTCAGATCCTCAAGCCCTTGAGTGCTATGTATGGGGATGTCTTCGTTGCCATGCTGAGGCACGGACAGTGTGGTCAACATGGTTGGGCGCAATATCAAGACATACGTCCGTGGTTTCTACGGGATCTTTGTGATAATATGAAGAAAGAGGTGTAGATACGAACTGACATCCCCTTACGACGGGATCTCTCGTCACGGGGTGTTTCTCGGGACCTAGGGACGGATGTTAGCTTATGTTCTATCCTTTTGAGCTTTTCAGCTGTGTTGGTTGAAGACATTCTGCGTGTAGAGTATCGAGACTCCTTCTTGATATATCCATTTGCAGGTCCCTAATATATTTGGTTCCATTGTCCTATATTGTGGAGCTCGAATCATATGGAGCCAAATCTTCTTTTGATCTGTATGTCCCACCGCCCAGGAGGGATTGTCCATACGGTCAAATCGGCTTATAGGGAGGTAGTTGTAAATTCGGAGTCGAAGCTCTGCGGGTAGGGTCAATAAAGTGACTTCATTGCGTTCTTTGATTTCGTTGGTAGTCAGAGGCTGTGAGGCAACAGGCCGAATATGATCGTCCGACAGTTCGTTATCTGAGATATCGAGACAAAGAAAGCTTTAGCAATGGCTTTTCTGGTAAAAGGTAGCTCGTTTTGTGATGGCCCCATTTTATCTAGCTCCTCGCAAAAGGTAGAAAGGTCGCGCGATACAGCGGCGTTCTCTTAGGTTGGAAGACATAATGAAGTAGCATTCTTTCAGTGAATCTACAGTATACCAGGTATGCGGGGAGTTCGGAACCCCAGATTGTGGCTATTCAAGCCCGCACACCCGAGTCAGTCAGGCACTGCTCGTCGCAGTTGTTCTTAACCTAACCTTAGTTTTCCTAACCTTAGTTTTCCTTGCTAACCTTAATTTTCCTCGTTCACGGCGTGAACGAGTTTTTTGTATGGTGAAAATAAGGTGTGGTCCGTCCGGGGCTTGAACTCGTTTAGATAGAATGCAGGAACACTTTTAGGAGACATGCAGACTTGGATTCAACACCGGCTTCAAGACCTGTGGGACAGTCATAGTTTGTTTATATCGACACCAGTTTTCCTATTCTGGCGTTCTACGGCAGTGTCCGGGTTCCACATCACCCCACCATTATTTTGAAGATCCAGGAACCAAGACGCAAATCCCTAAGACATTGGCAGCCACACATAGAAATAGATCATCTAGTGAGAACTTCTGGGAGATTTTTATTTATTGCTGTACAAGTATTAGACGGCCACTATAACCCTTTTTGAGACCTTGATGATACATCTTATACATAATCAGTACAGCTTTTCTTTTCATTTCGTCCTAGCATCAAATGCTGCTTTTGGTAGCAACTCTCCACCCTCGTCCCCTACATGCTCTACAGTTTCCGACTTTGCGTTTCGGCTGTCACGGAAATGTTCCTGTTTTTTCGGAGCTGCGCCCATATTGTCTCGGTTTTCCTCTACCGCTGGTTCAGAAACAGGTTTCGTTGGTCTCGATGCAGGTTCTACTGGCTTGGGTGGCGACTCGATAGCTTTTGATGTGCTTGGTGTCTGTGGCTCGACTGATCGTTCCTCTCCCTCCTTTGCCATATCTCTTGCACGAAGTTCCTGCTCGACTTCATCCTCATCATCTTCCAACTCCGATGCGTAGGTCTCTGGATGTTGTCGGAAACAGTCTTGCATACCCCTGGATGAACTGTCAGTCACGGCCTAGGGAAGCCCACTACGGCAGACTTACTTGAACTTTTCTATACAATCAACACCCTTAGGCTCTTCCTTGGAGTAAACAAAGCAGCTGAATGCAGCCTTGAACTCTTCACCACACGGCCCAGTTGCCATACCTCCCAAGCAGGGGCAATCCCAATTGATCTCTCCGGTCTCTGGATTGAATGCTCCTTGTTGATCTGCTTCCCCTTGTAATCCTTCCATACCCTCCTCACCCTCCTCGCTCGCCCCCTCTGCGGCCACAGTTTTCGCAGCTTGTTCGTGCTCTTTTCTCTCTTGATCCGCAATTGCTTGTGCCTGTCGTAGTCGCTTCTCCTCCATAATTGCGTCTATCGTGGGTAAGTTTGATTCCTTGACATTGTGTAACGATTCATCGAGTGTCTGGATTGTAGCTAAACAAAAGTCAACATCTGTTTCGAAACTATTGCGCGAGAAGCAATTGTCTACCTTCCGGTTCCTCTGCGAATACGTTGCTGGTATTGTAGTAATATATTCCTGCACCTGCCAGACCCCATCGCGCTGCAGCACTCTTCCAACTCCTCGATTTTTGTGTGGGTGGTGCGGTGCTTAGAAATCGTCTCGTAGCGCTGTTCTTAATGAACAGCTTCGATGACGCTGGGTGTCTCGGCGCAGCTCGAAGAGCGGATCTAAACATGGTGGAAGATCTCAGATTAATGACAGTAATTTGTGAGACGCCAGAAAAAACACAAAGGAAAGATTATTTTAACTCAATGAACTGTTGACAATAGCTCAAAATACCGTTTTGTAAGCATCAATTACTTCATAGTACGTATTTTTTTGCGGATCCTCCCGATTGGTGGCTTGCATGAGTATCATGTGATCGGCGATTAGATAAGATGATGCTTGCTTCCCGTTTCTGCTTTATTTCCTTAGGCCTGTTCACTCGGCTTCAACCTGTTGTTATTCATGAAGATACCTCTGGTTGAAGCATCTCAAGCAGGTGAGATTCCATAAGGCTTACACAATCCTCGTACCATGGATTCCTCCGACGTCACCATCTGGCACCCCGCCGACGTCTTTTCTGACAACCCCTCCAACCACAAGGGATTCGCGCTTATCGCCCTCAACCAACCTTTGGAGCTTCCATCTGTCATTTACAGAAGACTCTGGGACAATGCTATCTATCACATCGCGGCTGATGGAGGTGCGAATCGGGTCTATGAGAAGAACCATAGCACACCCTTCAACGCTCAGTCGCCGCATTTCAGTCTTGCGGAGGAGAAGAAGGCAAACAATTACCTCGATATCGATACCGTGATAGGGGACTTTGATTCTATGGATTCTGGTCTTAAGCAGTATTTCAAAGATAATGGAACTGAGATCATCAGAGACGACGATCAATACTCTACCGATTTCACAAAGGCCGTCAAGTATGCAAAGACCTTCGAACGTCCCACAGACTCCGAGTGGAGTCCATCTTCAGGAAATCACCAAGCCAAGCTTGAAAACGCAAAGAGTTTGAAGATGCCTCTAAATATTATGTGTCTCGGAGGTCTAGGCGGACGCGTCGATCAAGGCCTTTCGCAGCTACACCACTTGTACATGTTTCAACAGGAGCCCAACTACTCATCTGGCAAAATATTTCTCTTCTCTAGCGAAGCCATAACATTTGTCCTGAAGAGTGGAAAGCATAAGATCAAGGTTAAGGATGGATCAGGCTTGATCAGGTTGGGGAAACATGTCGGAATAATACCGATCAGAGAACCATCTGTCATCACCACAAACGGACTGGAGTGGGATGTTACAGATTGGGCGACAGAGTTTGGAGGCCAAATCAGCACCAGCAATCACGTGAAAGATGATTGGGCGTTTATTGAGACTACGAAAGACGTAATTTTTACCATTGATTTGGTGATTAATGTGTCCGGTGTAGGGAGATGAGGCAGTGTGGGATTGAGCGTACGAATCACTTTTGCTAACTATGCGGCTCAATTTAAGATATGCCGTAAGCATCCTTCTGTTTTCGTTGCCGTTGGAAGACGCGGTGAAGAGCCTAGCACTATGTTAGTCGAACACGTACCGTGCTGTGCCGCTGCCATACCGGCTTTTGTGGATCTGGTGAAATTCGATTGTACGGCTTAAATCTGACACCAGTGTGTCCCAAGTATTCTTACAAAGTATAAGATAAATTACAGGTACAGCTAAAGGATTGTCCTTTAAGGTGTCCAAGAATTGACCACGAATTTGCAGAAAGGGTCCTATTCCTTTGTTAGACTCCAGCGAATCAACGCTTTTGTCTTTCCGAAAAGTTTCCTTTTACGGAGAGTGGACCCTGTCAGCGGGGCAATGGCCCCGTCACGGCTGAGTGATCCAAATATAAACAGCAGGCGGGAAAATCATCTCTGTAGATGAAAGATGAAAGGAGCCTCATTTCTTTTATCATCAAAAACTCAAAATCACGAGTGAAGAGTTTGCGTGGTAATCAACGTTCGCCCATCGATACCCAGACAGGATGTCGACTTTAGCGACATCAACCAGCGCGACATCAGCACTCAGCTCGGCAACAACTATAGTTGGTCCACTTACCACAACTTATACACCATCTGCTAGTGATTGCACTGATATATTCTATGCCAACAATCCAGCAAATACGAATGGAGGTTGGCTAGCGCAGGGTGCGATTGGGGATGGAAGCACGAGTTGCATGCCTACTAGTTATCACCGAGAATCCTCCTGTAATTATTGAATTTCTTTTCGTTGTGGTGCTAGATCCTGATGTTCTTTTATGGCGATTGGACCTGCCGTCAGATACTGCTGTACATACTGTAGTAGTGCTATCAGATAGTTCAGTAGGTTGGAGAATGTGTGCGTTGAAGAAAGCCACCGGCTTGAAGTCATGCTTTTCGATGTCTACACCTTTCATTCATCTTCACCGTGGTTCTGTTATGCATCGGGTGTATGTCAGAATGTACGCAGCGTACTGACTCTGTCGAACTTTAGATCATTACTCCCCAGGCGTTTGTCCTGCAGGTTACGATGCCGCCTGCTCATACCTTACCCCAGACGCTAGCAACAGCGATGTCATCAAAACTGTCGCTACATGTTGTCCCACGTATGTGTCTATCTCTCCACCATCTCCCAGCTACTAATCATCACCACAGCGGCTACACGTGTTTCGCAAATCGACCAGCCGGCCAAATCTACGGCTGCACATCATATCTCCCTTCAGACACAGTACTAACTATGCGTTCCGCATTCTTTGACACCATTAAACTCACGTCTACTACTTCCTATGCAATCATCACAAGCAGCACTACCATGTCCGTTACTGGTACCATGAAGCAAATCAATGCATATGGTGTCATTATCGAGCGAGCAACAGATGATCCAGAGTGGACGGCAGCGACAGCAACAACAACATCTTCGGACTCCAGCTCGACCACTTCAAGCTCAAAGAGTAGTGTCGAGGCATTAACAACCTCTAGTAGTACAAACGCAGCCTCAAGTTCGACCACCTCCTCATCATCTTCCTCAAACGCCGTCAACACAGCCACCGCAGCCGGCATCGCCATCGGCGTCATAGCCGGCTTAGTTCTTCTCATTCTATGTGCATTCTTCATATATAAAAGACGATCACGAATATACGCCAACGTCAACGCCGGTCCCACTGAACAAAAGCTCATCCCACCGTATCAGGATAATAACAGCGCCAGTGCGACGGATATGAGTGCAGCAAACTCGAATATGTTGCCTGTTTCTGAGCTGAGAGGAGAGACGAGGAAAGAGTTGCCGGGGAGTACGACGCGCGCGGTGGAGTTGTCGCCTTATCCGTCGGATCGGAATAGTCCTGGGGCTGCGGAGTTGTCGAATTTGAATGCAGAGAGATGGGGAGAGTTGCATGGGTCGGAGACAAGGATGGTGTAGGGAGAGGAAGTGATGGTTGGATTGACGGGTGTGTGTTGTGTTATTTTTAGGGCGCAGCATTGAATTTAGAGTGAGTTGATGAATTGATGACTGGAAGAAGGCCAGGCTTGCATGAACGCTGGAGTTGGATCATAATGGTGTAATTTGTAATATATGTGGATGGGTATGCGCTTCGGGATTTGGTTCAGGCATCTGAAGGGGAGAGTTTGTGGGGGCGAGAAGTGATCCGCATGAAACTGGGGCCGAAAATGCGACATGTGTGCCGTGAAACGAGGGATTGGATGAAAGGATCTAGATCGTATCACCTCGTGGCGTGGGATGGATCCTCAAGAAGCAACCTGGATGGCTCGATCTTATCGAGATTCTACTTGGGCAGGAGAACAATCGCCGGCTAGGCGAGACTCGTATCTGCGACAATTGCAGAATGACACACATCATAGCCGAGATCAATTTCTTGGGGGTTTAGGAACCGATGAGCTTCATCTAGTCACACATTAGATATCCAATTTACAAACTGGCAGTTAACGATTCAATAAAGAGCTCCTGTAAGGCAGATGGGACTGCACTAGTCGCGACACCTGCATAGGATATGCTCGCTTCATTAGTATATAGCTACATAATATACAAAAAACCACCCGCAATGATATGCAATGTGCACTTATACACTTTTCCGACTCTCTACTTGGTGCCCGCTCATGGTCATGTCATCTC
Source organism: Rutstroemia sp. NJR-2017a BVV2 (assembly GCA_002946415.1). Lineage (NCBI taxonomy): Eukaryota > Fungi > Ascomycota > Leotiomycetes > Helotiales > Rutstroemiaceae > Rutstroemia > Rutstroemia sp. NJR-2017a BVV2. The sequence goes on along the minus strand of NJPS01000013.1, from coordinate 538,150 downwards.
ATGCCCTTCTAATCAAACTTGTAGCAATCAACCCTACGACCGCAGCTCCCACAGCCGCGCTCTCCAATGCTATAACAGTCAAATCCTGTTTCCGTATCGATACCTGTCTCGAGCTCCAGAGATCTAATGCTGCTTCTTTCCATGCTTCTATATTTTTGTAGTCGAAAGGCAGTTTGAAGATAGGGGTGTGGGCGGGGGGAGGTGATGGAGTGGGGATGTGGAGTTCGGCTGTTTCCATTGCGGCTGCTTCTTCTGGTTCTTCCACTTGTTCATCTTCGCGCTCAGAAGTAGTTGAAGGATGAATATCGTCGGAGATAGTGGAGGCGGTTGCTGCTGATACCGGGTCGGTCTCTAGTTCTGTTTCTGGAATTGGTTCCCCTGTTTCGATATTCGTTTGAGACATTTGTGTAGGCGACACCTGAATGCCGTGTTCTACTTCCTGCTTCTCCGACAACAATCCTAGCGCCTTCTCCTTTTCCAGCGCCTCTTTCACCTTCTCTTCAAATCCTGCAACTAATCTCCTCCTCCTCCACGGCTCAAACCCGAATTGGAATACCAAGAATAACAACACGTTCACCCCCATCAATCCCCATGTCCCCCATGTACTCATCCGCCTAATCTTGTCACTCCAAATCTGCTCCTCATGATACCGACTCAGTATACTACTCGACAGTTTCCCCGCCGCAACCTCCGCCTCTCTCTCCGCCTCCGCTAGCCTTTGCGCCGCTTCTTGTACAGCCTGCTCGTTGCTATGATCCATACGATACAGCATCGTGAAGCGCTCAAGATCGCTAGGCGTCCATGTATCTTTGCGCGCTAGGAGAGTTGTGACTTCGCGCTGCGTTGAGGCTCGGTCTGCGACGGTTGTTTTGTATTGTTGACGAGAGGATCGCACGGCTTCCTGGGCTGCAGCAACCCGTGCTTCGAGGGCGGATATCCGGTCTTTGAGGGCTTCGATGCCCGAGTACCCGGTTAGGTCGTTGATTCTTCGGGAAGCGAGGAAGATATTGCCTTGGAGGTGGTCCATTAGGTGGGAGAACCGTTTGGTCATTTCATGGCGGCGGGAGTCATAGGAAGATGGCAGTTCTTCTTCAGAGGTGCCATTTTGGTTGTGGTTGTGCTGGGCGGTGTTTGTTTCGGCTGGTTTGTGATCTAGCTCGGACTGTGAAGGAGGTAGAACGATGGGGCTTGAGTCGTTTGGAGGAATTGGCGACTTCTGATCATCCGGCCGCGATTGATCTGCGAAGAACCGTAGATTGGAGGTATGGACCCTACATTGTAGGCAAATTGACGGCCTGATAACTGGCCGATGTGAGATTCGTAAAGTTCTTGACACTGAAGCCGAACCTGGATCGAGCGCGAATCGAGGGACGATCCTTGCCAATGGTTGCATGGCAATTGTCTTTCTCCTTCTCTTCTGTGGCAAAGAGAAGAGCAACTGTGCCTAAGTGCGGACCGACGGACGGCGTGTCGTGTTCCTGACTCGAGATGTCGTTTCTCTTCGTTTCTTGAAGTCGTTGAAGCTTAGTGGAGCTCTGACCAAATTCTTCCGATGATGACTTAATTCCCTCACCGCTTATAGAGGGGCTTAGTGCCGAGATAAATTCAGAACTCACCAACCCCACCATTTGAGAGGGAGATGAGACCCTGAACGTTCAAATATTCTAGACGACTCCTGCATAAATCCACAGATTCATACTCGAGTAGAACGTGTTTAGAACGCTTTCTTTTGTTGGTTCACCGGGGTTTATTATCGTTTGTCCATTTCTCATCTGCATCAATCTCGATTAGTTTCATCCCGAAGGTATTTTCTATCTTCCATCTCACTATCGCCATCCGTCAAATCCCCGATTTTAAAGGACCTTCAGGGCGCACCAGTTTATCAACATTCATTAACCGCTCGCAGACGTAGAGATTAAAAGTTCAGATCACGAATAATTCAAGATGGGCTCAATCAGCAACCTCCCCGCCATGAAAAACTCGCCCAAATATATCTTCTTCACTGATTTTGACGGCACAATCACCACGCGCGATTCCAACGATTTCCTCACCGACAACCTTGGTTTCGGCCAAGTCCTCCGTAAACAAGGCAATCAGGATGTTCTCCACGATCGCAAATCATTCCGCGACTCCTTCCAAGAGATGATGGACAGCGTGAAAACCCCATACGACAAATGCATCCAGACATTAATCGAGAATATCAAGTTGGATCCATATTTCAAGGAGTTCATCGACTGGGCAAACGAGAAAAATGTGCCGGTAGTGGTTCTAAGCAGCGGAATGGAGCCAATTATCAGGGCGTTGTTGGAGCATATGGTCGGAAAAGATGCGGCTAAGGTTATCCAAATTGTTAGCAACAATGTGGAGGTACGGGAGGGCCACAAGAGTATTAATGAAGAGGGTGGATGGAAGATTGTTTTCCACGACGAGAGCCATTTCGGACACGACAAATCTAGGGAAATTAGACCATATGCCAACCTCCCAGAAGACCAAAGACCTACGATGTTCTACGCAGGAGACGGTGTGTCTGATCTTTCTGCTGCGAAGGAAACTGATCTTTTGTTCGCCAAGAAGGGGCAAGGTAGGATCTCCCCCCATCATTATTCACCAGTTTTAATACTAACAACCTTGCAGATCTCGTCTCATACTGCGTGAGAGAAAATGTTCCATTCACCATCTTCGAGGACTGGTCCTCCATTCTATCAACTGTCAGGGACATCGTTGCGGGCAAGACCACGGTTAAGGATGTTTACGCCGCTGGAGTTGAGGACTTCAAACAAGGAGGAAATGAGAAATAGATTCCTGGTAACTATTGTTAATGCTTTTGTCCATAGAAGATAGACCGTTTATAGACTTATGGAGATGTGTATAAACACAGCTACATTGCTTTGTAATTTAGATGATTCTAAGCTGAGGTTTATTCGCGCACCGACTAGAGCCCAGCTTCCTGAATGTTCTTGCTAACAAGAATATAGACATCCGGTTGTTAGCTGGTACTCGTGACCGTCTCCTTTTCAGGTATATACACCATTCTTCTCATCACAACAAATACCTCTTCGTCCTTCGCTTGGATGCGCATTGCTTCGAGTTCCTGGAATCCGCATGAGATGTATAGAGGATAGCCCGATTGAGTACTCATCAGAGATAATACAACTTCATCGCGAGTAGCTCTATCTATTCCTCGCTTCAGCAACTTCGAACCGAACCCACGACGACGATAATCGGGATGAGTTCCAAGAATCCGAAGATACAACTGGTTAATACCGAAAGCTTCGCTATTACTTTGACGTGCCCGAAGTGCACACTTGATGAATGCTGCATTGCGAATGGGCTTTGCGTCCCTGCGTCCGTCATCAACTAGCACTACACAACACGATATCAACATAGCTCCAATCCACGAAACAGAAGTCCACGAGGAACTAACTAACTTTGTTTCATCACATAACTTGGCCCATGCAAACGCTTGTTCACATATGATACGTCCCATATCGACAACGCGACCGCCGTCCAACTTGATTCTGACGTCTCGACTTCAAGGATCCAAACCTCAAAGTCATTATTCTCTTCGTTGACCATAAATTCAACATATGAGTTTTGGTGTTTCCAGTGGTCCTCGGGGTATTCATGGCGATAAGAAAGTCTATAGTCCCAGTTTTCGTCGTCGTCCATGCATTTGATGAATAAAGCCGTAACCGCGTCAATGTCTTGCGGACCCGCTTGGCGGAGGCGAATATTTTGAGCCATGAGGTTATATTGAGCACTTGCAAAGCTTCTGATGTTTCCTTTGGATGCTTTGGAAAGAGGGATGAGGCTGGTGGTATGTTAGAGTCTGATGACTCACTTGGACTTGTGGATAAGCAGTATCCGAATTTGGGGTGCCGAAAGGGGGGCCGAATCTATTATTTCCGGGATTTATTTGATTCGAGTAAACTCATTTCTAATGGACCATTGGGTATAAGTGGAACATATCACCGCAATTCATTTCCAATCGCTGCACTATATCGCGATGTCAGGGATCTTGATGGAAGACAGGGGGTGGTATCTCGCGAGGCCAAAAGACAGTAGATTGGCACATTCGAACTTGCACGCAGCAACCATATTATCCCACATGTTCACACTCAGATGTGGAAGGTGTGAGTATTTTAAACCCTCGAGAAGCATATGGAATGGAATTGCTCGATTGATTCCACCAGCTGTCGTATTTTCGGGCTTTTTCTTGATTATGAAGTCGTAGATAGCCGCGCGGGGTAGTGTAGGGGTTTAACGATGTTGGTAGCACAAAGATCTGTCGGCAAATACAGGGCTCGAGACAGGGTTAACCTTACATAGCCATAACCCCTCATCACTCCACACCCAGTTTGGCCCTTATCTAGATATATAGAGCTTTCATGCCATTGTCAGACAAAACCATTAGTTTTGACTTTAAAAGCACTTTAAAAGCCAAGCGTTGAAGATTGATCATAATTTGCACCTACCTACTTTCCCTACATCACACCAGCACAACGCCTAGAATCTTTCACCAACCATGACTACTGGAACTGTTCAATTTCACGTTCCCGGCCTATCCGAGCCTTGTCAAACGTGGTACAAAGTCTTTGGTGATCTCAAGACATCTGCAACTCCTCTGATCGTTCTCCACGGCGGCCCTGGAGCGTGTCACGAATACCTACTTCCACTGACTGACCTGTCGCATTCTCGCCCTGTGATTTTCTACGACCAGATCGGCAACGGTGCGTCCTCTCATTTACCCGACAAGAACGGCGACGAAGCCTTCTGGACGGTGGAGTTGTTCAAGAATGAACTGGACAATCTCCTTTCACATCTCAAACTAAACGAGCGCCCCATCGATGTCCTCGGCCATTCTTGGGGTGGAATGCTAGCAGCCGAATGGGCAGCGGGTGCTTCAGCAGGAAATCTACGCCGTCTTGTGATTGTGAGTAGCCCGGCTAGCATGGATGTTTGGCGAACATGCTTGAGTATTTTGAAAAAGGGATTACCCGAGGATGTTCAGAAAGCCTTGGATCGCGCAGAGAAGGACAAGGATTACGAAAGTCCAGAGTACGAAGCTGCTGTAGAAGTGTTCTACAAGAAACATGTCAGCCTTACGCGTCCATGGCCAGCGAAAGAAGTCCAGGTAGCACTAGACTGGTTTGCGAAAGACTCGACTACGTATGCTACTATGTGAGTTCCATTCAATCTTCCGTATATGTTGAAAATCGTCATCTGACACTAAAGATAGGTATGGACCGAGTGAGATAACCATTACTGGATCTCTGCGCGACTGGACTTCTGTTCCGATCTTGAATAAGATCACAGTTCCTACACTTTTGATGAATGGATCAGAAGATGAGGCGCAAGACGTAGCAATGCAGCCGTTCTTTGATCATATTGAGAAGGTGAAATGGATAACAATTGATGATGCAGCTCACTTCGTTCACGTTGACCAAAGAGAGAAATTCATGAGGCATTTGGAAGCATTTCTGTCAGTGTAGTGATGTGTTAGCAGGGATTTGCCGCTAGCTAGACCGAAATGTACTTTTGAAATGCATCCACAAAGCTTTTAGTCTCAGATACTCATACCCTGAAGATTTGCATGGGTACCAGTCGGCTCTCTGGTGCTAGATAATCCCGACTAGAGGAGATATATACAATCGTCAAAGGGTGTGCGAATGTTCCCAGACAATAGGAGCTCGCTTGCACTAACCATCAATAAGTACGACCATCTACTTGTGATCTCGGAGAATTTTCATATCGGCCCATACCAAAACGAAGAGTCCAGACCAATCAGGGGCATAAACCACATGTTGTCGTAACGCATAGAACTCAGCTATGACACTATCTGAAAAGTACATGTTTCTATGCGGTGGTGAAGCAACATGTTACTAGTAGATAAATATTCTGTGATTTGACTCAAATATTGGGAGAGCTCGTCATTTCTATGTATACACCAACGTAGATCCCCTCATCTATCATTACATACAGCTTCAATGCTCATTTTATCGCCCGTGATAGGCGTACAAGTAATCGTATCATGAGACGGCGCCCCTCGCTTGCTTCGTGTCCCGTAAGCATGGTTGGGCACCGGTTTCGTTACATTAACCACAAGCGCGCTCTGCGCTGTCGCACTGCTGACACTCTCAGATCTACATCCTGTGCCGCTTCTGTCCACCGCTTTGCCCTTCCCTTTCAATTCAGGAGCACCGCTCGGAGGTAAGCTAGCAAGGCCCATCCCTTCTATATCCAGGCCTTTGAGAGTAGGAAAGCCATTCCCGAATAGGCCACCAATAAATCCAATCTCATCGAATGATCTCTTATATCCAGGTAGATTTCCTGGTATGTTCGCGGATAGCTCGCTTAGTGGCGGCATTTGTCTCTTGATGTCTTCGAAGGTTTTCTGGGTGAGAGTGTAGTTGCTGACCTTGCGCAGGTGCTGCCAAAGAGCAAGAGTTACTTTATCTGCGGGCAGTATTGGATCTGATGTAGTTCCGTCAACGGTTTCGATTTTTACTCGATTTTTCTTGGTTGATGTTTTGGCAGGGGGAGCCTTTCGCTTTGGCCGCTGAGGAAGAGATTTGCGCGGGTTCCTACTGGATACCTGAGACACTCGAGACTTTTGGTTAAAATCCTTTATCTGTCCAGTTGAAGCTCTATAAGGCTTCCTATCAAAGTTCTGCCAGTATTGAGGTCGAGAAGATTCCTTCCCCTCACCATCCTGTACCTTGCCAAGCGAATCAAGGATCCTGAACGTGAAATGTACGCCGTTAAGTTTGTCGTCCCGAAGAGCTTGAGGTCGATACTTTGGCCTGCTTTCCGAATCGCCCGGTTGTCTATACCTAGACGCAGTCTTTTCTGGCTTGCTCTCTTGCCCATTTCCAGGTGGTAACCATATATCACCCCGCCTAGTCTTCAGATCAAGCACCCAGGCGTCGCAATCCCATTCCACCCAATAATCAATGAATTCTCCCCACGTACTTTCTGGAGGCTTGGTCTGATTAACAAATATCACACTTCCTCCTTTTGCATGCACAGCTTGTGCAAATTCTCTGACCATCCGTTTCAGACCAAATACCCTCAAACTCGTCCCGAGAATCAAAAGAACATCCGGTCCCAATTTGAGATCATGGACAACAATAGGACCTACAAGATTCGCATTCGGATGATCTTCTCCATAAAGAACTATGTCTGGTCTTAATCTGCCAACGGCGAGTCCTCTTCTACCTTTGTCTTGCCGCGATAGGGAGCTCGATACACACGCAGGGCAATCAGGCGCAGACCCAGACATGGTAGTAGATTCCCGGTCCGCTTCGTCCCAGCTGGAAAGCTTCGAACATACTCCACATCGTAACATGCGCAGAGATCCATGTAGTAGAACGCATTCAACTCCGCTTGCAACAGAGGTGTCACGTCCATTCCCATTGGGAAGAGATCGACTTTGAACTTTTGTCTGAAAACGAGTACGGTCACCCGCACCAAGCTCTAGGTCCGTACTGAGTCCTTCACGCTCCTCCAAGCAGTCAATGTTCTGTGTGTAGTTTCGGACCAGTCGGCCATTGTCCCTGAGGGATCGAATGAATTTGTGTGTATGCGTGGTCGATTTGACTTCGTCGTAGATCTTACGCCGAAAGCTCGAGATAAACATATAAAATATCGAGGTAGAGAATGGGTCAGACCATATAACAGAATCGAAGAGATCTTTGCCTTTCAGATTAGGAAGCGCGCGCGTAGTTGATGACTGTGAAGCCGGCTCGTCAGATTCGGAGGCGGTCGTGATAGAACTACTTTCGCTCAAAAGATTACGTCTCGAGTTGCAATCACTCGAAGACCCTCCTACTGTAGAGCTACCCGCTGAGGATACGCTTTCAATGGTGATATTTGAAGGCATACTTTTGATGTTATCCTCTCGGGACTTTGGTCCAATTCTTCTGGACGACCGTCTAGACAAGGGCTTAGATTCTTGTGAAACAGAGTCACCTGACCGTGAGTTTGTGGATTGTCTCGAAGGAGGTCTACTCCCACTAAGAACAAGGTTGGAGTCTTCGATTGTAGGTTGGTCGATCAAATCTTGAGAGCTCGACCTTGAACAGGGAGCTGACTTGGCTTTCGCGGGTAAGCTTTGATCAGATGATGTAGATTCTTGAGGACTGGGTGAACTGGAGCGTCTCTCTGTTGATGGCTTGTTTGCGGTCCAGTTACAGTACTTTTCAGGAAGGACGACAGAAAAGGTTTTGGGTTGTAGACTGTGCGGTACGCTTTCATTGTGAACCATATCGTCTTTCACACTGTCGTCCTGTGCATTATTGTCCTCGAGTACCTGGGAACCTTCAGATGAATACTGACTAGCGTATTCATTGGATTCCTGCAAAAGTTGTTGTGAAGGCTTTTCCCCAATACTTGAATCTTCCGACTCCAACTCTGTTGGCTCATCATCAAGGGTAGTCTCCTCTACAGGTGTATGCCTGCGAGAACGTCTTCGCCGTGGAGAAGAACATCGAGAGGCGGAAGACTCTGGCTGTAGTGAAGACTCCTTTGATACTTGCTCAACAGGTTCATCAGATGCCACTTCGACCTTCGACCCATCTGCTCTAACAAGTTCATAATACCAACGATCAGTGACCCGCCGCTTTTTCTTTGGTCGATCGTCAATATCGACATCGTTGGTTGATGATTCCCAAGGCGGATCTCGAAGTGCGGCATCATATTGAGCTTGAATCATAGAATACAATCCATTCTCCGATCGAAAGTCCTATCGCGGTGTTAATATCGAGTTCTTGTTGAAAGACTATTTGCAGGGTTGGGTGGACTCACAGGGATACCACAGTTAGTACTTATTCCAGCACCCGTTACAACCACAACCTTCCTTGATTTGGCCATAATATCTGCGATCTGCTGCAGCTCCGTCGCAGAGCTTGGCTGGACGTTTATTGTAGGCATCGTCGCGAGTTGTGGGAAACTGCTGTGCCTCTATTTCTCCTTTCGAAATGGGAAGAACGATATCTCCTGCTCTTGTGGATCGCGAACACAAGGTAATGCTTTTGTTGAAGTTATAGGTGGATGTGATTCGATCACAGTAAAAATCGCCGCCTCGTCTCAAGATTCAGGTCATTTCGCGTAGAATCCAGCGTTCTGCTACTGCCAACATATGATTGTTTTGTGTGCTGTCAACAGATTCGTGTCGTGAGGAGTTCAATGTCATTGAAGCTCGGTCCCCGATGGTCGTCCAAGCCTCCTGGTCGTGATGAGAGTTCTGCGTGTAAATCCTATTCGATGATATATCCAAAATGCCAGAGTTTGACCCAGGAGCGCCAATCAATGCCGTAACCCTTCAAATCCTCTTCTGAGGCTAGCCAACCATCTAGCACGTAAATATCACTGATGTCCTACCATAAGCCGAATCCAACACCCATAGAATGGTATTACTGTGCCCAATAGATGTCGTATATGCAGCAGTATATCGCGGGCAGTGTTGGATGAGATTGGGACTCGTTAGTAGTTGACGCGCCGTTGGAGGTTCGAGGCTTCGGAGGAGACTCAAGGAGATGCTGAATTCTAGGTGGGTCGTCACTCAAGGCGCATAAGGAGAGTCCACGACGTCTTTTTCAGGAGGAGGGAAGTAAAATGGTGAGATATCCTTCGCGAAGTAGTATAATGAGGCGCTGAGGTCGTTATTCCGTGTCTACCGTCTGGTTGAAAGTGTCCGAATCTCGTAAATAAAAGTGAATTGCCGTTGATAATCCTAAGGAAAGACGCGAAACCGATGAAAGGTTACCGCGTCGCGCACAGACCACTCACAATCTGTTTCCTTGTCCATGTCTTTTCTCCCCCACATTACCCTCAAACGATTCAACACCGACATCCAGCTTCTAGTTTACCTCCTACTTGACGTGAAGCCATTCGCGTGGTACTTCTCTGCTGCTAGATATTGATATGCTTAGAGTGATGGCTTTAGGTGTTGTCCGACAAGAGTGTCAAAGTTAGTCATTCCGAGTAGCACACCAAACATTCCGTCTAGCCTCTCACCTACCACAGCAAAAGTTTGTTGATGATGCGTGTTCAGAGGCAGCTGGTATAGCAAATTTCCTGTGGTCAGGTAGGCGTCAAATCATCATTTCATTAGGGTCTGAAGATTGCTTCAAAATTTTCGTTAATTACCGCCTGGGCATCGTTTGTCAACCTTGTACAGCGAAAGAACATCCAGCCCTACGGCATCTGGTCAAGCGGCTATGACTCTTATGTTCACCGATAGGTTTGCCAAACTCCTTACTACAGACGTTTGTTCATGGAATGCTTGAAGGACATCTCAGACAGTAGGAACCGTTAAATGGTCCTCATTTGCTTTCCAGCAAAACGTTTATATTCAAGCCATAAATCGTTGTCGTCGAGTTATGAAATTAACAAGTTTTCCTCTTTTCGTGCCTCCCAAACCTGATAGGTATGCGTTGTGGACCTGACCTGAGTCTAATGCCATCTGTCACCTTTACTTCTCATTCTAGCTTACATGCCAGACCGACGAAAGATGCAGTTCGTCTGGCCCAAAGATGGGCATAGAGGCCGTGGGCATCGAGGGTTTTTTGGGCGACTGAACAATGTTCTGACAAACAGGGGTCCCGATATTTTTATTCAGAAACAGGGAAGCAGAACAGCGATTCCTCCTGATGTCTGGGGAAACTGGTAGTATTATCCATTTTATTACAACTACCAGCGCGTACTCTTGATTTGTGTGCTAATTAAATGAAAGGGACTCATATCACGATCGAGATGTACATGACTATGAAGAGAAAGGTGGTGGAAGATCAGGTCGCACTGGGTTCGGGGCTCTATCCAGAGGATTTAAAAGATACGATCCGTATTCTCGCAAATATGTCGAATGGGCAGAGCTACACGACTGGAATGGGTATGGTGTGGGCAATATACCTGGGGAATATCCACGATTCACAAGAGATGAAGCGGCCCGAATGAAAAGAGCAATTGATAGAGGGCATAGAATAGATCCAGCGAAGATGGGGAAATATTGGAACCACAACGGGCCTAACGTGAGTATATTTCTCTCAAAGCAACTGCGGATTGCTAACTTGTTTGCAGAGATTTAGACAAGAATACGATGAGTACTGGCAAGAGGCACATAGACGTGGCGAGAATGCTCGGGAGGGCTTACCAAGTTGGTGGGGACCAAATCCGTACTTGAGAATGCATCAAGAATGGCCTGATGATATGGATTATTGGGGTCGGATACATGGAATATGGTAAATTAGGACTTACAGAATGGGGTACTGGGAACTAATTTCAAACTTGGTGGGCGTTTAGTGTTGCTTTGGTCTCTTCTTCCTGTTCATCTCTGCTGGAGCTCGTTCTCGGTTATTTCTTTGCGAGGGATGGGAAAGCATTTCTATTCTGCAGATCTCCTTGGATCCTTTCTGGAGCTCGCCTGGGGGCTTCTAATAATCGATATGCAATTTTCGGGTTTTCATGAAGGCACACAAAGTTTCAGTCATTATTTCGAGTGAGAAGTAATCATATTCATATCTGCATTCAGTCTGGACGATTTTGACAATCACCAGCATTGACCAAATGTTGGTTTTCGTGCTGCAGATTCAAAATTTGCAGTTGCGGACTAAACTTAAGGTCCCATCTCAGGTTCTCTTCCTTCTCCGGTCAACAAGTAGCAATCATAGTAGTCAATGCTGACTTCTCTGCACTCGTCACCGTCAAGCTATAGGTGTACTTGACCTTGATCCACATCTTCGCATATGTGCACCAATAGCTTGCTGCAATTACCACAACGGATTAGCCTTCCACATTCCTTTCTCTCACGATCTCCTTTATCCACTCTGCTTTCCCTGCTTCTCTCATCTGCCCCCTCTTGGTTTCATCTCCCCACAATATCCAAAAAGGAAGAGAGAGGAACTCACTAAGCGACGGTTTCCAATCCTCCGGTCCACTATCTCCCTTCGACTCATTCACATTGTCCGTCACAGCCAATAACTGCGGATTGGTCACATCATTTGCAAAAGCCTGTCTCTGCGCCGTGGTCCATGCTGATGCGCCGGACTGGTTCATCTCATCAGTACTGTGATTAAGCCAATGCTCCATTCCGTCCTCCTCTTTCCTATCCTTCTCCGCCAAATAGCAAATGCAGAAAGGAAACAACATACTTTCCAAGCGTTACTCAAAGGAACCAGATGGTCGATGTCAAGATCACTAGCCGCAGTCCAGGTAGCGCCGTCGTAAGGAGAAACCCATGTGCCGCTTGTAGCGGTACAAGCGCTGGTTACGACAACATTGGTGCCGTCGCGCTTGAGTACGTATTCGCGGGTATTGCAGGTGCCGGAGATGGTATTCCACTAGGAAAATCGTGTCAGTTCTTGGTGAGATGGAATGGAATAGGCGAGAAGAGGGAAAAGGGAGGTGGAGGTGGACAGGTGAGTGGAATTGAGGAATACGGAAGGTATGTGCAATCATAGAGTGAATAGGTCACAGCCTAGGAGGGAATGAATATCCCACTCGTGGCAGAACACTAAAGCCCAGCAGAAAAGAAAGAACTCACAGTAGGAAACAAATCCCTGTCATACCCATCCTGGGAACCCGCAACCTTAACTGTCAGCGCAGCAAGTTCCGTCTTCGCAGTCGAAGTAGCCGGGATGCCTGGGGGCGTAGGCTCAGGGAGTGGTGTAGCGTGGATCAACAGTCCTTGAACAGCGACGAGAAGTAGGATCGAAAACATCTTGAATGTGGAACTGATACTTCGGGGGACTGATATCTGGCGATGTAAATTCCGCTTTCCTAGGCGTGGGGACGGTAGAACTTATAGACGGCTGGTTTGGACAGATTCATACTAAGTCATTGCATCAATAGACTATCATTTGTATCTGCTTACCTATCTATCTACCTGACACTATTTCGAGGCATCATCTCCAAACAGCCGTATCTCACAATGTTGATTTTTCCAGGACACCGCACCGCCAATCACTCACGCACCTTCTTAAATTCCTTCTCCTTCAAGCATCGATTTCCGTGCTTCCCCTACCCATATCACTATTTAGCATCCGTCACACTTCCCTATCCACCTATCTCGCTGTCCCTATCTCCCGCCTGTGATCATAACTTCCCAAACCAGTAACCTAGCACCGAATTCACGCATCTTAAGTCGAACTATAAGCATAAAGCCCCCAAAGAACCTCATACAGGCACAAAGTGGGATGCCGGGCTATCAAATCATGCCGGCACATGTTATGCAGGCGGTGCTTGGCGGATATCCCCACCTTCCGATTTTGGGAGGGAAGGCTTGGCAAAGCGGAGCACGCCGAAGAATGGAGTGTTTTTGGTGGGTTTGGTGGGTTTAATCAGTATGTAGATTGATTAGATGTTATTATTGATAGTGGTGTCCATATCGTGGGCACAGGGCTGAGATAGCATAGGATAAGTGGTGGTAAATTTGGGGTTGGGATGACTGACCAGGTGGTTGATAGAAGAGAGATATGGCGGGTAGGGCTCCGTTGTCGGAAAAGAGCTCCGCCCTGGCAGTTGATGATTTGGGGCTTGCGAGTCGTGTAATACCATCGGGTATTGATAAATCGCATCTGGAAGGTCGCATACCTGTAGCAGGGTGAAAGATACGTCCGAATCACTATCCTGATAGTGCATATAAAGTTATCGTCGGATCTCACCTACATTGACCTCTACCTACAGTAAGTACATCCACATTGATGTGTCCCTTTTTATATTTTGTGTTAATTGGCCGGGTATTTCTCACATTTCACAACATATACCTAAACATCTCTGTCCTTCCCTTGCCCAATGACTTCTTTTCACGACCACCTCCTACACCCACAAGTCCCTCTCGTTCTTCCCCGCCCCTCTCACTGTCCATTCTGGCATTCTCTCTTTTCAACCACCACCTCAATCCAGCTGCCAGCCCCGCGACGCCAAACATTACACAAGCACAAACTGCCATGCCCTTCGTGTATCTCGGAGCTTCCTTCTCAGGATACAGCCGCGTCCCAATCAGCGGCCCACATTGTCCGAGCATCTGCATCATCGCAAATGCAATTCCCTGGCGCGAAGTGCTCGATTGATTGTTGATATTCCACGTGATTGTGATAGCAATGACAGAGAAGAAGCCAATGCATGCAGGATAGATAGCCATGTAGCGAATGTAACTTGACGGGTGAAGAGGTAGCGCGAGAGTTAGATAGCCGACAGAAGAGAGCAAGGAATGGAAAATTATAAATGGAGAGCGGGTGCGAAGACGGTCAGATAGATAGGCAGTTAAGAGGACGAAGATGAAGGAAACAAGGTAAGGCGGTGCACTGAGCGCTTGGGATACTGCGGTTGAGTGGCCCATAGACCGTAGAATTGTGGGAAGAAAGATAGGCATACTGCTGAATGACATGTTGGTGAAGAAGAAGATGAATGATGTAAGCAGAGCTTTTGGGTCTGCAATGGTTGAGATTACTTCGCTGAACCTCAGACGATCTTTGGATGTAGGAGTAGATGAGGTAGATTCGTTACGGAGTCGTAAGACTGCGACCTTTTTTTGACGGCGTGTGAGATAGGATGCCGTAGCGGGTGAATCTGGTATGCGATGCCATGCAATGACAGCAACGAGCACACTGGGGAATCCTTCAAGTAGAAACAATAACCGCCAAGGAGCGATCGGACAGTATTTTCCCAGTTTCACGATTCCCCATGCCAGAGAACTCGCAAATGAGGTGGCAAGTGGAGCTGCGCTCAAGAATATTCCTGTTCTCAAAGCTAATTCATCTCTCTTGAAGAAGAAAGACAGATAGAATGGGATACCAGTGAATCCAGCCTCGCCAATTCCGAGTAGTGTTCGCAAAATGAGAAGACTAGTGAAGGAGGTTGCTACACTTTGTAGAGAAGCAATAATCCCCCAGGACAGAACAATGCTAGTGATGTAGATGTGCGCAGGAATGATTTTCCAAAGGATAGACATCCATTCGAACATTATATATGCGACATAGAAGACGGTTATGACCCATTCGTATTTATTCGAGTCCAGGCGAAGATCTTTCTCCAATCCTGCTATTTTCGCGTTGCCAATATCTAGATATGTTCAGCTACTCTCTCACGACCAAAAGCCACGACGGTAGTAGCGACAGGAGAGGAGAGGTTCAAAAACTAGGGGAGATATACTCGACCGGTCCAAAAAGCTCAACATGTACAAGAATGCGACAAATAGCACCAGTTTCTTGTCAAACTTTCTCACCACAGCCCGTTCCTCATCCGGTGTGTATAATTGATAAGATTGCACAGTCGAAATACTACCTCGTCTCCTTCTGCTATCGTGATACCCGCCCTCAGCCTCGTCGTCCATTGAATCGTCGTCATCTTCTTGCCTTTCAGAATGCCGTGTCCTCAATTGGAAGCTCTCGTCTGTCTCAGCATACAATTCGGATCCATCTTCGGAGTCTGGTGTGAGGTGCGCAGCAGAAGTGGACGTCGTGCTTGTGGAGCTTGATTCAGGGATCGCATCCTCGGGTTCGTCTGATGAGGATCGCTTTGGAGGAACATGATGGAGGGTTTGCATCTCCATATTCGGAGCGCATTCGCCGTGCTGCACGAAATACCGACACGTATGTCGAGTTATGGCGGCATCTAAATCATTGTCTGTATTGACTACTATTTAATACGGTGGATAAATTCGAGGTTGTAGTATTTGTTCCCTCAAGGTTGACGGCCGCGAACCCAAGGTGCGTGCACGGGCCAGCCGCCGCTTCCAGCGTCTGTAATTTATCGCGTTCCCCCTCCTCTCTACCTTCTCCCTCTTCAATTCTCTTCCAGAATCTCCTTCTTTGATCATTCCGACTCGCCATAAGTTGTAAACTTTCCCACGATCCAAGTCATTTGATGCGTGTTGCAGCGATCATTAGGAATGATCTCACAAAGCTCAGAGGAAATAAGTCGATTCATTGAATGATTCTAGACATAGTTTCATACACTGGTATCTGGGCGAGTTTAGAAGAATTGAATAGTACAATTCTGGAGATGGCAGTGGAACCTGAAAATGGAGGATACTATAAAACCTTTCCTTGAGAGAGAGGGAGTTGATATCACCAGAAAAGACAAGAATGGAGAAACACCTCTCCAGCGCGTAGACTAAGGACGGAGCCTTCCTTTCGTAGAACTAGGACCTGTGTAGAAGAGAAGCAAGCTCTTGAAAAGTTCTTCTTCTTCGGATAACGCTCTAGGAAGTTCAGAGTCAGTGAGATTGCCAAGAAAGAATTTCGTTTTTCGTTGGCAATAAGTTGAAGTCCTTCCATTTCTAGACAGAATTCAAGTCCTCCCCACTAGCTTGTTTTTATGGTGTATCATTTCAGTAGAAAAGTTCCGCGAATTTCTTCTATCCACTACTCAACTTCTAAGCCCCCAGATCTCGCCCCATCTCCTCCAATTCCCTTCAATCGGACCATTCAACTTCCCAAACCGCGCCTCCTTCCCTGTATTTGCTTCAGGCAGACAAACCCACTCCCGCACACTCCCTGGGATTTCTTCTCTGACGTGACTAATACAAAGCAATGCTTGATCTTTATTCAGACCACTCATCACAACATTGCCTGATTTCGCGATCTCAGACTCGACGACTTGTTTATCTTGACCATGATGGGAGTAGCTTTTTGTTTCACCGTGGGCTAGGAATAACAGACAACGATCACGAACCCCGTCGTCCATGCCGCTGAATGCTTCGTCTAGAATCACAAGATCCGGCGACTTGATAATGGCGCGAAGGAACAAGGCGACGCGTTGGGAAGAGAATGGCAGCTCGCGGAAAAAGATATCATCAGCCCAGGTGGGCTTGGGCTCGGCTCCAACATGGTCCCGTCTCGCAGCGTCGTTACTCAAACCCCCTCCCGGCCTCAAATCATGTTCAAACCATCGCAAACATGCATCAATCTTCTTGTTTGCTTCGGCGTCCAACTTTGGCAGGCCCATAAATGTATCAGCCCAAGCATTCGCCAAAACCTTTCTCAACGTAAGGTTCCTCGGAATATGATTATGGATCTCAGGACTTGAATGACCAATCCTAGACTGCAGATCAAAAATCGAGATGCCTGGCTTACCAGGTTCGGGTAGCCTTGATCTACCGAAAAGACGTATAGGAAGCGAATAGGTTTGTGGGTGATCAGAACAAATCAACGACAGCAGAGTGGTTTTGCCCGAACCATTTGGACCGAAAATTCCCCATCGTTCACCCCTCTTTACAGTCCACCATAAGCCATCTCTTTCGTCGCCGTTCACAGTCTGTGTCCAATTCCCTAGTACAGATTTAGATCCATACTTGACACGAGCACCTTCCATTTGAATAAGGGGCTCGCCAGTTTCGAGTGGCTCAATATCGTCTAGTCTGTAACCGTCTCTGCTCATGGGCACAGCTTCATCTGTGACAGTTTGCTGGCCGGATGTGCTCTTGTTCTCCCCGTCGGTTGTTTTCAAATTTGGTATGAAAGTAGTTGAGTTTTGTTGATGATCTGGTTCCAGGATGCCATCTGAAGTCAAACTTCTTCCAACCTCCTTCAAAGAGCCCTTCGACAAATGTAGATCATTTTCCCCGTCCCCTTCCAATTCTGCATTTCCAATATATTCCTTCAGCTCCCTTAGAACACTCTCCTTCTTTCCTAATAGGCCAACCTCACAATTCCCCTTTAAAAATACCAGGTCTGTTATCCAATCTGGGATTGGATCTTGCGGTCTTAATGACACCACCAACCGTGGGGCATTCTTCCTCGCCAAGCCATGCAGCATTGGACTCAAGCTCAATAGTGTGGGTGGATCCAATCCCATGAAAGGCTCATCAAGTAGCAACACCTCCGGCTCCTCCAACAATGCTCTTGCAATCCTAGCACGTCTTGTTTGTCCATTGCTCAAATTCGAGACCGGCATATGAATTAGCTCCTGTAATCTCAAGTCTTCAATAACTCTATCAAGGGATCTTGAATCCAAGGTCTTCTCATCTCCAGAAGTAGATGGATTCAATTCTGTATCCCCTTTCAAATAATCCAGGACACTGAAATCCGTCTCTTCTCGTCTAGATTCATATCTTGCGCTCAAATAAGCACTTTTGGGCGCTTGCCGTCCTCCCAATCCTTGCTCCCCATCAAACCCTACATAGCGAATTGCACGATTAGGCGAGCGTAGTTTGGTGTCGATGTCGGAGGTGGAGAGGTATGGATAGGATCGCGCGGTTGCGGGGATGCATAGTAGACCACCTCTTAGAATCTGCAAGAACGTCGTTTTACCAGCTGATGATGCACCAACAATAGCCCAATGTTTTTCTGATGTTGGAGAAGAAGGAATTTCGAAGTTGAGATTGGAGAACAGAGGAGGATTTGAGGCCGCTACTATATGGGAGGAGTTCGGATGGTGTCGATAGAATGTGCCATTGTTGATTCGAAGAATTGGCGGTCGAGCAGCAGACGTGCCATATCGACGAAGAAGTGCTAGACTCCTCTGTGATCCGATTAGAGGTCTGCCCATTGCGAATTAGTTAGCATTGAAGCCATACCGTAGATTACAATCGTCTTGACTCACTCTGCTTTTGTTATGGTATGAAGCTCCGAATGCGGGGAGCGGCGTTTGTAGTTTAGACGCGCTTATTTCCGTGGCTTGAAATAATTTCTAGGCATTTGCTTGTGTCAAAATTAAGCATTCGTGGCGTTCAAGCATGGAATTATGGGCTTGTAAGGCTGATGCTAGGGATTATCGTTGAACTTCACTTCTGCATTTCGTTTTGCACAAAGCATTCATTATTTTCAGATTCCTTACTGACATTTCGGTCATACACGTCTGCGCAATGCTTCATACTCATAGGCCAAGCATACGTTCGGCATCTGTATGGAATTTGCGCAAAGAGTCTCATAAGATGGGAAAGTCGGCGAAAATGCGCATCTGAAGGTAATATCGAGAACCACGATCGTCTGAGACAAACTCGAGCTTCTAGTGATGCTTAAGTGATACTCAACAATGCCAAGTCGCTGACATGGTTGCTTGTCCATTCAACCCTTGGGCGAGCACAGAAGGCTAAGAATTGTGGCCTGGGCTATTCTGGGGGATCTACGTCTGTCGCAGGCCGGCTAGCTGCCAAACTCAAATGATCAGTTCGAAAACATCTCCATTGCTTCACATTTACTTTGTCAGATCGACCGTCGCTAAACGTCACAGTCAGACTCGTACTGCTCACCCACTACCGACGAACCACTGCTGCTTCAACAGCTAGCATGCCACCATGCCTCTAATTGGGATTGCTATACGCACTCTTCCACCAAATGTTGGCGATCCTCATATCCGACTTTCTACATATCCCACTGATGATACAGGAATAACACGCCGATTTTGTGTCCGAAATTACCGAGACATGTATCTTTGCAATGTTATTATGGTTTTCAAGCGCCATAAACGCGCCCTATCTATGGTTAAAAAACAACTCATGACGTCGCGAAACATTTTGAGATAGGTCCTGAGACGTTACATGACGTCTCCTAAATGGTGCAACACATCTCACTGCGATTGAGATGAATCGCAGGGAGCAGAACGATATTGTATGATAGCGATGAAACACTGTTTGTGCTCCTATCAACTGAAGTGGTGAGCACGTGGTGATCTAGGTTGTTGGTTGGCGAGCAATAGTTCAAATTGCCACAAAGGGATACAGTGACGAATACCACACCAGACCGATGCTTGACTGGTTAGGTTTTATCTCCCTTTCGCAACCGACGCAACGAGATTTACCCGCGCTATTACCAGGCAGGTAGTTCTGTAAGCGGATCCCCAATTCAGGGCAAGGGCAGAAGAAAGGGACGTTCTACGATAGAGCTTATGGATACGTCTCACTGTCCCATTTGAAATTTTTCATGCAGGGTACAGCATAGATCCGCATTACTGTACTCTGTATTTCAAATACTGTCTCGGCTATCATCAGCTGTTTCTCTTTTTTCTTCATCTAGTTTTCCGCCCATAGGTAAATCCTGTTGATCCTACTATAATTGGAGATTGAGATATAACATTGATATAATGTTATGGAAATGCAGTCGGCGGAAACTCATGAGGGAATTCGAGCTTCTGAAGTCCTTATACAAAACGCCTAGCAGACGGATATAAGTCCCTGAGGAGAGGCGTAATGTCCGGGAGGCGGGGCGGAATAGTTGGAGGTTACCCGCCCCATAACCAAGTGGACTACCCGCACCCTAGTATATTTCCATAGTAGCAGCCATCCCGGATCCTTCACTAAATCCTACCGTTGGGTTGTGTTCGTTGAGCAGAAAACTTGGCAGTTACGGCAGTGTCGGTAACCTTTTTCCAATATTGTTCTACTACTCGCACCAACTGTGATAGTTGGGATACCAGTGTCTCATCTAATCATAGTTTACATCTGACTTTCATCAATAGCGTGTTACCCCGCAGATAATGCCCATCACTCACCAACGTACAACACTACACAACACAACACAACCCAACACATGGGAACCCATCTGGGAGCACCAGATTTGTACAGTACCATCTGTCCGGATCAATCCCCCTTTTGGAACATCTTTGCATACGAAGAAGATTGTGGTCCCACAAAAAGGCCGCTGCTTATGCGCCAATCCGCGATCGAAAACCTTCTAGGTTCTCCGCGTGCATCGACTGGGATTAGATGGCCCCCCAGCATCCAACATCGGTCTCTCGACGAATAGCCGGCAAGTATGCTGCAGCGCTTATCGGCATAGCTACTCTGCCCTTCACTTACTCATCGAGCCCCTGTACGCTTTATGGATGTTTCCACCCGATAAGACGAATGAGGTGAAGCAATCGGTGTGTGTCTTATCTCGCATTACTTCTCAGTAATCAATTAGCAAAATGCTAGACCCGCCGTTTCAATGGCCGAGGTTGTACTTCGTACTTTTACTTTTATGTCGGTGTGCTTCCATTCTTTTCTACTCTTCCCCTTCCCAAAGCCTTTTTCTTTTCCTTACCACCACTCTTTCCATCAAAGTCTTTCTGGCTACAAGTCGACGCCATGGACGCTTTCACCCCAGCTCAAGTAAGTCCCGCTCAATTGAGTTTCTCCGGCGTGGTAAAGCTAATGATACTCCCCAGACGACGGAGCTCGTCTCTCGTATTGGTGCCAAAAAGGCACGGATGAGGATTGACAAGATGTTCATCAATTCCTTCATGGGTGGGTGTCTGATATCTTTTGGTTGCGCGCTCGCTCTTTCTACGAACGCGTCGCCGTGGTTCCAAACCAACGCCCCCGGTCTCATCCGAACTATTTCTGCGATGGTCTTCCCGGTCGGATTGATAATGGTTGTGCTTACGGGAGCCGATTTGTTTACCAGTTATTGCATGTATAGTGTGGTGGCTTGGTTGCATAGGAGGTGTAGCTTTTTGGATCTGTTGAAGACCTGGTTTGTGAGCTTTTTCGGAAATATGGCGGGCGTCTTGTTCTTCATGGCGGTTCTCACTGGCTGTAAGTTTTTCCGTCAATCAGGCTTGAAAGTATGGATATTGATGTGCAATAGATGGTGGAACTTTCGAATCTGGTGCATACAAGGCCGAAGCTCTTGCTTTCGCGAAAGGAAAGGCTGTTACCCCAGAATGGCATCAGATTTTCCTAAAGGGAATTCTCTGTAAGCTTCCCATTCATGCCACACAAACGATACAAAAACTGAATGAAAACTAGGCAACTGGCTTGTATGCATGGCCGTGTTCCTCGCCATCTCATCTCGCGAAGTTATCTCCAAGATCGTTTCGATCTGGTTCCCAGTGATGTGTTTCGTGGGATTGGGAACTGACCACGTTGTCGCCAACAGTAAGTCATCAATTTTATCAAAAAACCCACGTCATCAGCTCTCGAAGGGGGTAGATTGTCAAAAGTACATCTATCGGACTAAAGAGCGTAGTTCAATGCCATGCATTTGCCAAGCTATCAAATCTCCTGCCAAGGCTTTTCCGCCCGATCGTGCTAGCTAACGTCTCCACTCAGTGTACTTCATACCCCTCGCTATTTTCCTTAAGGCACCTGCACCTCTTACCGTCCGATACTATATCTGGAAATCGATGATCCCATCGCTTCTTGGCAACATCATTGGTGGTGGTTTGTTCTGTGGTGCCGTCTAGTATGTCCCTCTTCACATCATCCCTTATTCAACTCATACCACACCGCACCACACCAACAATACACATGCTAACCCCCTTCTTCACTAGCTGGTACCTCTTCCTCGCCGACGGCGAATCCATCCCCATCCACTTCGACTACTCCCCCGCCAACACCGCCGTCTACGAGCAAGGCGGACCCATCCAACGCGAGATCACCGCCAGCGGAGCCGGCACCGCCTTCGATCATCATCACAACACAAAAGAGCAGCAGGCGGGCGAACTCCCGAACTCGGGTAATGGCGCGCATAGCGGTATTGCGAAGGATCTGCATTTGAACAGCATTAAGGCCCTGGGAAGGAAGGCCACTTGGGGGAAGAAGGATGAGGAGACTACTACGAACAGTAGTGGGAGTGTTTAGGTGTGGGGGTGCAGATGGGTTGGGGAGGATAGAGTAATGGATGAATGAGGTGGGCAGTGGATGAACATACATGACTTCTTCGGGGAGAGAAGAATGGAGAGGATCTGGTTGACGGCGAGAGTGCTGAGGTGTGGTTGGTGTTATTTGGGATAGGGATTATCTATCTACCATATTTATTTATACCAACGGTGGAAGTTGCACCAAACATGAGAAGCAACTTCTTGGAGTTTTATGCTACTTACTTCCAGTAGGTTTTTCTGTATACACATTTTTGCTTCTTTTTCATATATATGAATACTTCCATTACTATTTATTTACTCTTTACTTCTTACTCTTCTTCCTTTCTATCTAGATTCTAGATAGTCTTTCTCTTCTAATTCATATATTCGTCAGGTCCAGACGAGATGAGATGAGACGAGCGATGATAATGTTAACTTTGTAATAGCAATATAGATGTCCTGTACTTATAGATGAAATAAACAAAACAACTATCTATCTCTATACTATCTATACCTATATATATACCGCAGTCTTATATGCGTCGTGCAGATATGCGCGAAGCCCTGTCCTCGGTGCAGACCCGAACGTGTGTAGCCATTACCCAGGATATCAATCGGTTCATAGATCGTGCTACCTACTTCCTAGCTCTGAAACTCGAGCTCCTGAATGATGGAAGACCTCTATCAATCAATCAATTGAGAATTTGGAGTTGAAGTAGGGAAGCAGCTTCGTATGTAAATAGCGTGGTTGTTTTCCTTCGCAATACTCAAGTTACTACCTAGACATTGTACTGTACTGTAATGCTAGAACTACTCCTACACCAACTAGAGCTCGCTGTCTACCAACTGAATATATTCAAGCCCATAGATAGGTACCCATTTCACATAACTTACATACCAAACAATAATAAGTTATTTGACTGTATTGGTGGTTCTTCTCTACCTTCCACATTTGTGGTAGTCAGCCACGCCAAGCTGTTCCCCGGATTTTCGGGGAAAGATGTTGGGGCCGAACGGACGCGATGATAGTTAGGGTATGCTATTTCCGTGTTTCGTTTTTGCTTTCGTTCGGTCGTTTGCGTTTGCGTTTGCGTTTTGAATGGACGAACGCGTCGGTGCTGGAATTGTCGAGGAGAAATTTTCTCAAGATAATGAAGGGATTGATGGGGAAATGATTGGGGGTGGGAAGATGGCGATTGGAAGTGTGGTTTGGTAGAGTTGGAGAGGAGGAATTATTTGGAGTCGGTAAATAGTTGAGGGGCTTGGAATTCGTGGTTGTGTGGTTAACTTTAAATAAAATTCGTTGTCTAGATCTGGTTATGTACACAAGAGAATCGACGGTGTCTATTACCCGATCAATTGCAAGAAGGAAACAATTCTCGTTCGTTTCGTAAAGTACTCTACGACGACATCAAACCGTTTCAGTTGTCCGAATACCACGCATTTGAGGCACAGCGAACTATTCCTCACAAGCCAACCCTCCGGACATCCCCCGAGATTGAGTACCTGGACATCCAAACTCCTACGACTACTTCAACACGAACGAAGCATGGCATAGCAAAGAGTTCCTCGGCATCTCCGTCCACTGGCGACGTATGTGAGTATGGGGAATTGCTAAATCTAGAGGATCGACAACTAAACGACTAGAAAGCAATTGGACGGCTCCACGGCTTCCGGATTTTGGTTGCATGCACGAATTTGTAAGATCGACGAAAGTACTGTATCACGGATTATCCCAGATCAAAGAGACGCCTCATCTATTTGACTTTGCGAATTCCAACTACTCGACGACTCGTCGTTCTTGCTCTTGTTCCACTTCCAAACTCTCCAGCCTCCTTCAATCCAATTCCGTTCAATTCAATTCGTTTCAATCCAATCTTCGTTCTCCACTTTCATAAGGTTACTTACTCCTTTACCCGCGTCTGGTCTATTTACCCTTTCTGCGCTTCATAACCATAACATACAACATACATCCAATCCGGACTCTCTCTCGTACATATACATACATAATACATACATATTACATACACTACACACTATTTGTGCCGCTTTCATTACGCCTAGACTGGGACTTTTCGTCTTTACGCGTTTGTCGAATACGGGGTAGTATGGTGGTTTAGCCTTTGTCTCTTTGCTTGTCTTGCCCAGCTCTCTGTTCCTCTCCAGTTTCTTTACTACTGTTTCTGCTCCTTGATACGGATCCGACTCGTTCTACCATTACAATTGCGACCAAAAATTCAATTCAATCCAATCCAATTCAATCCATCCAGAAATCCATTTTAATACAATTCAATTGCGAATCTCTTCGATCGATTCGTAAAGCGAACGCCAATCTTTCCAAATACTCTGTGAGGTGGCGCTAGAATTACCCCGTTTCGAAGCTGCTGCACCCTCAAACCACCCACCACCCACCCCCAACTCCCGACCAATGGCGACTCCTTCGAGCGCAAGCCATGGCAATAACCCTTCGCAAGCCAGCCATCCATCAATCCCATCATCATCACCATCATCAAATAACCATGAATCGCATGAGATGACCAATCTGAGTATCGACACGCAAACGAATTCAGGCGCAGGAACGTCCGGTCTTCTGAACCATATTTCCATCCCGGAGACATCTCCCATCACCTCGGATTACTCGCCATTGTACATACCCCTACCATCCGATATGCAAGCCGCGGCGAGCGATAATCAAAACACGAGACCGAACGCTGAAGCGACTGCAGTAGCAGCCACGTCAGAAGTATCGAATTCGCAATCCACACCCAACGCTCCATTACAATCATCGACCTCGCCCTTGACCTCCACCTCCACCTCCGCCCCCATCATCACCAATAACGACTCCGCAGCCGCAGCCGATACTTCGCTTTCTCCGCCCGCAGCACTTGCCACCGTCGCATCCCCATCCTCGGACCCAGAGCCGCAAATCGCTGCACCAGACCCCTCGGCCATGTCCTCGTCCTCGTCGTCCACTCCGCCAGAGACGGCCGGGCCCGCGCTTACCATCACGCTGCTGCTCACATCCGGCTCTCGGCATCCGTATAAAATCGACGAGAAATATTTAAATAAGCGCGGCGTCAATGTCCCCGATGTGACGGAGGCGGGCAAAAAGGATCCCTTCAGTATCAGCGTGTATACGCTCAAGGAACTGATCTTGCGCGAGTGGCGCGATGAGTGGGAGGCCAAGCCTAGTAGTCCGAGTAGTATTAGGTTGATTTTCTTTGGAAGGTTGTTGGATGATAAGTTGGCTTTGAGAGGTATGTTTGGTTCTCCGGTTATTTTATTTGGTTTGGGCATTTCGCTGCTGCTGTTTCATTCGTCAATACTCGTCGGCTCTGTGTTTAGATCCGGGGTTTTTATGGTCACTGGCTAATCTTTCCCCGCGCATTACAGAATGTAAATTTAACCCCGACGGAGCAAATATCGTACATATGACGGTGACGCCGCAGGATCTGGTGGACGAGGAGGAGGCGGCGAAGGGGGGCTCGTCGAGGGGAAATCGGGATGGGAGCGAGGCGACGGCGGGGTGTAGGTGTGTTATTCTGTGAGTGCGGGAGGGGAGGGCTGGGGCGGGGTGTATAAACGGGTGGGAGGATATGAGGATGGAGAGTGGGGAAAGCACGGGAAAGTCCTCCATTCAGCAAGCATATTTACAAGAGCTTGGTTGGGATTGGGATAGCAAGAAGCGAGATATGGTTGAGGAAAGAAAGTCAGGCGTTTGGAACGTTGGTTGTGCTTTTTTCTTATCTATGGCGATGATTGGACGGACGGATGGATGGATGGATATCTTCATCAGAACGTCTATCTGTTCTGTTCTGGTTTCTTCCATGCTCGACACATGGATGGATGGGATAAATGTGGATGGATGAATGGGTCAGGTTGTGTATAATAGAGAAGAGACGAAGGATCTCTGCACCCAGCAGGCAGTCAAGTGAGCAAACGAATGAGCGGTTGGGATTAAGCAGGGTCATTATTTATTGTATATGTCGATAAGGATAGGGAAAGGATAGAGATGCAAATAGGTATCTCATAGCGATTGTTAGTACTGTTTTTCTTGGTATTTGAACTGAAGACTTGAGAATGGGTTTGGATTGGGTTGCATCGAACTCTAGTCTCGGAAATGGGTGCGGGTTGGAAATGTAAATGGGGGATCAGATTTGGGCGAGGGAAAGATGTGGATATGGAAAGCGAATAAATTCGGGTTTTGGATACTTTCACGTGGATGATGTGTGAGGATGAGTGAGTGTGCTTTGTGTGAGAGTGAGAGTGATAGAGTGTGTGGTAGTAAGAGAGTGAGTGCGAGCCTGATGGATTGGATTGGGCACAGGATAAGAGTGGGTTAATTTAATTGCAAACAGTCATTTAACATAGTGAGGATCGTTATAAGAGGCGATCAACATCCCCATGGGTCTGTATGTCTTGTTGTGTTTGCTTTGTATTGGATTGTCTGATACTGATATAGATAGATAGTACAGGCAAGACCAAGCAAGAAGAAGGCTTCTGTCAAGTGCTATATGCTGGAGAGACAAGAGCTTGGACTGAGTGTTTGTCCTTGATCATTATCTCATCTATCAACTAATCATCATTGATCGCCCATCATCTATGGCACTTTTCAATCCTCATGACCTGTCTTTCTATCTCTCATCCACTCGCATTCCCAATCCCCAACATCTCTCTCATTCACCACATCCATCATCCACCCATCATGCATACATCCCCGCATCTACAACCTCCCCATCCCCACCTTCCTCTCCATCTCCTCCTGCACCCCCACCACACCCCTCATCTCCTCCCCGGTAAAAACATCCTCCCACTCAATCCCCGCATCCGTGCCCCTCAAAATCTCCTCATGCACACCCGGTCTGCCGCCTCCCAGCACCAGCGGACGCCACTCGCCCTCCCGCACAATCTTAAGCTCCATTTCCCGACGGATCGGCTCGCTGAGCCCGAAGGTTCGGCGCAGGCCCGTCTGCTTGAGCGAGTGCTGCGTGGCGGTCCAGTGCAGCAGGCGCGCTTCGAGCGGGTGCGAGGAGTCGGGGATTGGGGCGGGATGGTTCTTGCTGCTGTGGAGAGAGGATGATGCTTGGAGGGTGGGACCGAGACCGCTGCGGAGGGTGTCGTGAAGGCCCGGCGCGGAGGGGGCGCTGAGGTTGGTGGAGGAGAGGTGTGAGTGCGTGGTGGAGTGGGAGGTTGGGGGGACGATACGCATAGACTGGAGTTGGGAGAGGTTAGCTTTTTGCGGTGAATTGATAACTAGATGGTAAGTGGGAAGATAGAAGGTAAGAGGAAAGGAAGTGAAAGTCGGTGATTAATGTATCCCGAGCTCTCTCTATCTTTCCATTTTTGACTCTTAGAGAGTGTGGATAACGTACCATGATTGCTTATTTATCTTCTGTCTGAAACGGTACTTATTTTAACTAATTGATCGTTCTTGGATTCGGGTTTATGTCGTGGTTGCGGTTGTTGATTGATCGGTAGATGGAGATGGATTGATTGTTATGGAGAGCTTGAGCTCATGAGCTAGGCTCCAGGTACGGACGTGTGTTTGAATTTAGCGCAGAGTGTGGATGATTAAGCGCCGCTGTGGTTCAGATTATGTAAGCCTATGGCTTTTGAATTGAATTCTGGTCGTGACGGGAACAAGAAGTCGGTGGAGGTAGCACTTTCAAATCAATCGAATGCTGCGATATTTTATATGTACGGAAGAGCCGACCTTAATATGATTTGGGATCCAGCATGGGATACTTGGATGTGTAGCTTTGTTCGTGACGAATTCACCATCAAGATGATAGCATCGATTCTCTCTAGGCTTCGGAAGTCTGAGTCGTCACCTTGGTGATGAACATTTCTGATGGCTTGATTTCGGTGTCATTTTGATGGGCATATTATCCATTCCACCGAAAAATTTTGTCTCCAATCGTTGTGAGCCAGGCCGCTTCATGGACGCCAGAACCATATCGCCAAAATCCAGTCACGTCAAGGAGTAAATTGTTGTCGATACTATCAGTGTAGAGTCAGGATATGCTTTCCAGTGCACTGTCGGGGAGTTTGCGACCTGGACAGGTCGGTCTTTGTTTCAATACACCTGCTATTGATGCTTCAGTCCGTGGTCAGGGCAATGAAGTCAGACTATTTCTGCGCCAGCGATTATATCTAGTGATGTCAAGCCGTCGAAAAGTTATAGGCTGGTCCTGTCAGCTCCGTTCATGGGTGTATATGCATCTCATAGAAGCTCTTTGGCTGGTCCTTGCCTCAGTTTACACCCGGTGATAGGCAGACTGCTGAATGAGGTGAGAACATTCGTGCCTATGCCGATCAAGTTTGGGAGCGTGTGTGATGTCTACGCGAGCGGCGCCGACGAGCAAACTACTTCCGTTATTGGTAACATTTGCTGCTGCTTGGATTTGTGTAGGGTGCCCAGGACAAGACATATTGGCCAAGTGAGCAGGGAATTTCATATGATATTCTATGAAGACCAAAGACAAGCGTGAAGCTATCGCTCGATTAGCGGCCATTGCCTGGCTGAAGCATCGACTTACCGACAATAAAGTTTATAAACAAAATAATATCTCGAATCGAAGTAATTAACAAGGTTTGGTTAAAGTAGAACGACCCCGCCCTTCCTCTATATAACAGACGCAATATATAACAACCTTAAAGATAAGGCTAAATAATTCGAGCATAACTCACAATTACTGATTTCTTGTTTTAGGTTATCTACTATACAATTCCTTCAGCTCCCCTCTCAGCGATATAAATACATCATACTCGAGTAATATCGAATATCCTATATCCTATCCCCTATAACTCCCCGAGTTCCTATAGTAAGCCTGTACAATTGGCGGGTCTTCTGTACTATAATGACACTCGATTATTGCTACTAGGCTGCCGCTCAGCTATGCCAGCCCCAACACGACATCTTCCCAACCTTCATCTTACTCTATATCTATACTATTTCGACGGCTTAACAGCTAACGAGAATACTTCCTCCTGCGATCCTCGAATCTAGCCAAACAATGCGTTTGCTAAAATATAACGAGGATGGCGATTTCAGCCTGATCGAGTTCTTTAGTCGCGATATACCTCCGTATGCTATGCTTTCACATACATGGACAGCGGACGAAGTCACTTTCAGGGATATAATAGACGGTACAGGTAAAGTCAAGGCTGGTTATAGCAAGATACAGTTCTGCGGAGAACAAGCAAAGCGCGACGGCTTGCAATACTTTTGGGTGGATACCTGTTGTATTGATAAGTCGAGCAGTGCCGAGCTCGCCGAGACTATCAATTCTATGTTTCGTTGGCTTAGTGATTGTACTAGGTGCTATGTCTATCTCGCGGATGTCTCGACTCGTACCTTCAATACCGACGATCAGTTCAACGAACAGCCCTGGGAAGAAGCTTTTCGGCGTAGCAAATGGTTCACTCGAGGATGGACGCTTCAAGAGCTACTTGCACCGGTAATCGTGGTATTCTTCTCCCGAGAAGGCCAGCGACTGGGTGATAAGGGAACCCTAATGCAAGAAATTCACGAAACCACAGGTATACCAATTTCCGCGCTTAAGGGTATGTCACTATCTGAATTCTCGGTTGATGAGCGCATGTCTTGGTGCAGGACCCGGCAAACAACCCGCGAGGAGGACAAAGCTTACTCTATTTTGGGTCTTTTTGGTGTCTATATGCCACTTATCTACGGCGAGGGAGAAGCGAGGGCATTCAGCCGGCTTCGAAATGAGATTGCTAAAAGGTCTTCGTTACAGCCAGAGAAGGCTCTTAAGTCAAATATAGATGCAGGAAGCGAGACTTCTTCTGCTTTAGGCGACGTTGAGAGCATATTCTCGGATAGTGGAGTGTCAATGTCGTCAAAATCTTCGGTTGAAATGAATCCTGTCCATGTCAGTGGAATAAGAGAGGTCGCACGTGCACTCCTTAGTCGCGATGGCTTCAAGTCTCTATGCACTGCTGCTGTCTCCAACGTTGCCCCGAGAAAGAGCCGCGTGCACCTTAGAGGTTTCCTCAAGAAGTATGGGCAACAATTGGACAAAGAGGCGTCTAGTCACCTACAACATCAAGCGGCCAGCTTTGTTCAAGAGGTAGCTGGGCGACTCGCCGATGAAATAAGGTGGTCTATCACAGGCTTTGACGAAGTAAATGAACCAGCAGACTCAGGAGTGGAGAAGCAGAACTTAGAAAAATGGCTTTCCAATGTCGAGAACGGGATGAGTCAAGTCATTTCAAAATCCGATGATCCAGATCAGCTCATTGATGTCGGTGATGAATCAGACGACGAACCTGATGTCAGTGCGACGTTTCCTAGTATTGATGCAGTCAGAGAGTTTCTTCTATCCAGTAATGCTTTCGCGGCACTTAACCAAGCATTAGACAACTGGATGAGCGTCAACAAACGGCCAACAACTAAGGAAAGAACTGTTTCCGTTCCAGAGGTTGAGCAAAACATAGATTTGGAGCACGCAATCAATGAAGGAACTCTTGCAGATACGCCAGCGTCTGCCGCTTTTGATCTGCCTGAGAAGTCAGTATCGAATAGCTCCAGAACGGAACAGCAACCTCTCTCTAAAAGCAGATCACAAAGTGTCAAGACTATCATTTCGGGCCTTCTTGACTTCTGGGGCGTGTCATTCTTTGTATATGATCTTTTGGAGCTGCTTGTTCCTCCTGTGCCAATTGGGTATGAGCGAGTTAGATGGCGTTGTGTGAGTATCGAAATAGTACTCTATATATTATGAAGTTAAAAAGCTGATTTCGAATAGTCATGTAATACAGTACTCTGGGGAGACTTCCCAGTTGATGACTTTGACGCGTTGAACAACCTCAAGCAAGATTTATGCAGAAATATATCCTTTGTGGTGAATAGCAGAAGAGACAGTCATACAAAAAAGATACCAGCAAGCCAGCATCCTTACGGCTTGCCTACTGATCAAACTTCAGCTAGTGTCAGGGCAACTAATTTTTCGTATTCCTTATCGCAGACTGCCACAGCACGGGAGGGGGCGGCTGGCTCAACATCCAGTGGCCGCTTCAGTCCAATCACAGAACTGAATGCTCCATCCAATGAAATTGGTACGCATCTGGCGAGCTTGTCAGAAGTAACTGTCGACAAACGCGAATCAACGTATTTCGAGGTTTGCACCAACGTTGGGAACTACGCTGTAGGCCATTTCGAAATTGACATATCTGAAGCTTGCACGGATGGTGAGTTGTTTGAGAAGATTTGGGATACATACAATCAGAGCCGTGGCTTTGGCATCAGACGTTTATTCCTTCGACCTCGCGACGTACATTTCGTTATGGTAAGGAATCATTTTATCTCTGCTTATTATACTACTAACCCCTACCTAGTTCTCGATCAGCAATAGGCGCGCAGCCCAATATAGCGCCGGTATTCATAAGAAACCTGAAGAATACCCACCAGATGAAGAACTTCAGCAACAGCGGTACCACTACTTCTCGCCGAAGATCGTGATGCCAGGTCATGTTTTCATACATTTCCTACATAGGGCGAGATGGAACGTGTGGGGAGAACACGCGGATGATACTTGGCTGAAGCGACTACCCAAGAAGCTGAATAAGAGTATACTTGCGGCGCAAGCTGCAACTACGAACTCGGATCTCGTATTTGGGTGGGGCGTCCATATCTTGGATGGCCCGAATCATGCTGTTCTGGGGTTATTTCTAGCTTTTGGACTTATAATCACATTTGTGATCTCATGCTTGATCGTGGGTATTGCAAAGACACAAGAACAGGCATTTGGGGTTGGGCAATACTTTGTAGCAATTGTTGTTGCATTAATGTCTGCAATATATTTCAAGCTGCAGGATCAGTAAATTATAATATTGATACAGTATATATAGTTACTAGAGGATGGTAGTATGGTACCGACGCTATTGCTAGTATATAAGATACTTATAGAGTAGCTTAGATAGTTCCAATACAGACCAGCTTCCTCTTTACTACTTTATCCTGACGAACGTACTATTTGGTAGCGATATATAGTGGAAGTGAGATTTTTTCACTTCTAATCAATCTCTCTAAAGGGAGCCTTCTGGAAATAACTGTTAAATCTATATTCTCGTAGTGTAAAGGAGTACAGATGTGCCGTCAACGTGCACGGTAAACAACACCACAAGCGCTACCTTTCAGAAGTAAGAGTAAGTAGAGAAAAAAAGAATGAATATTGTAAGTATCTAGACTACTGCTAGATATATATAGGTGGAACATCTGAACGGAAAACAATAAGCCGACCACCTAGCGTACAGCATGGGTTCAACCCCGTTACAATATCTCTCTGTATATACCGAAATAGAAATACCAGAATATATTAAAAGAAGTTTCGAAATACTTTTATTTTATACTATAATTACACTATTATATAGTTAGTTATTGAGAACTATAATGATTTTATCTATTAAATATAAACTAGCTATTTTGTATCTAACTTAATATTCCAGATAAATATCAAACTATATTACGCAGAGGATTGCTTCTTTCCAGGTCATACAAATATTGTCAGGAAGTTGATGATACTACGCTACGCTATGGTACTACTTTTATACAAGGAACCAGAATCATAAAACCGTGCTGTAAGTTCAAAGAACTCTTTCCAAGTTTTTGGTGCCTGTACTCACAACCACAGTTTGTACCCAAATTTTCAGGATACGCAATGCAAACATACACAATGCGAACATCCCCAAAACTTCTTCGCATCGCTCTGCTCTGCCCATGTCACCACTCACCAGAGTTTCCATCTCCACTTGCATCCTTCCTTTTTCTTGCTCTTCTCCTCTCTCTCTCTTTTCTTTCTCCTCCAGCTCTATATATGCCTTCACAGCCAACCCACCACCCCCTCCTCACTCCTCTCCACATCTCCTCCAACTCCTCATGTCCCTCCAACCCCCGAATTCTCAGTCTTCCTCTTGGTAGCATCAGCTTCTCCAGTTCCAAAAATGCACATATGAACCTCCTGCTCTCTTGTCTCGAAATCCTAGCACACATTGCGTATTCCCTTCTTTCTTGGCTTTCTGAGTGAAGGCAGATTTCTAACCCTTCCAGTTTCCTAACATAGGCTTTGAGAACATTGGTTGCTGCAACGAGGATATCTGGGTCCATGCATGTGGCGTAGGAGGTGGTAAGGGTGATGTATTTAATGGATTGTGTGGTGGTGAGTCTGAGCCTTTGGAAGACCTGATGGCTCTGTTGTTTGGGTCAGTATATCCACTTCAGAAATGTGGGAGAACAAGAAAGAGACGACTCAAAGCGCATAAAATTTGGAACGGAGCTCATACCCGACGATGATGCGTACAAACAACATGGCAGGACGAGTCCATACAATGCTGATGCAGCCTCTTAATCGTCCCTTTCGTCCTACTACACAATCTCGTCATGCGATTCTGCATCTCTCATTAGCTCCGTTCCATTGCATTCCGATTCCACTGTCCACGACAGGGGACTCCAACGATGAAAACAACTTACACGGTCCCTGCGCCGCTGATCCTTAATCAACTTATCACAAACAGCACAATGAATATCCTCAATACAAAACTCCCACCATCGTTCACGACCTGTTGTTTCAGCGAGCTTTCGAACAACAGCATAGTCCTCGGACGTATCTTGTACTTGGGAGGTGCGCTTCTCGCCGTTGATACGGATGTGCATTGTAGGTCGGGTGGTGGATTGAATGTATGCACGAATGGGGTCATGGGCTATTGGTTTACAATGGAAACGTGAGAGTCCGTGTAAGTCCGAGAATACTGTCTCCAAGAGCAGTTTTTGGTCAGGGAGACAATCCATCCAGACGTTGATTCCTGGAGTGGGAACCTGCACGGTGTTTACGATGCAATCGTAGCTCTTTTGCCGTCTAGACATGGGAGTATAGGGTATGACTTCCTTTTCTGGGTGCTGTATGTCTCCTGGGTGCTGTATGTCTTCTGGGTGCTGTATATCTTCTGGATGCTGTATGTCTTGTTGCTGCGCATTTTGGGCCTCATCGGCGACTATAGGAAGACATGGTGTTAACTCCAATAAGGCAAGGGCTTTTTGAGCTACGTCTTGAGCAGACATCGCAACGGCGTCATCATCCACGTCTGTGATTTTGGTCTCGATATCAGCGTCCTCATCGTATAAAAGTGCATCGCTGTCGACAAGCACATCACCATCCTCGGATTCAGACACCCCCCATAGCCATAGCTTGGTTAACGCTTCCGATCCCCGCCATACGCACGTTTCTACCTCATCATGCAACTGCCCAACAGATAAACTTCGCACCCTTTCAGAAACAGGACTTCGTGGGGCTGGACCTGGATCTCCCACAAACCTATCTCCAGTCTTGTTCTCTGAAATAGGAAGTTTGCACCTAAATGGTACAATCATATCACCCGCGTTCTCTGACAAGTCGCTCAGAAAATCGTCAGACGGGTCGGAAATCTCCGGATTCTCCATCTGGTCGAGAATCCGATTTATGCGCACCTGCTCCTCATGCGTGCCGTCAAATCGACCAGCTAGAAGTTTGTCGATGTACTTCTGCCGAGTTTCTGTAGCATCACGTTTCTTGGGAACAGTAAAAAGGTATGTCTTTCTCGTCCAATGCTCCTCATCATCTGAGGATCCTGTCCTCTCTCTTCGATATTTACCTTTCTTCTTTCTCCTTCGAGCTGCTGTTTCTGACGACGACGACAACGACGACGAAGTTGTACAGTCTGATGATTCTCTCCTACGGCGACAGCGACCGCGGTCTTCTTGGCTACTTGAATTACGGCTTGTAATGTCCGTTGCATCATCGACTTCAGTATTGGGTGTGGATGTTCGACCTCTTTCGGCCTCATCGCTGTCTGTCAACGTGAAGTCCTCAGGGTTTAATTCCGCAACGTATTCTGTGTCTGCCGTATGTTGCCAGTACTCTACAATCTCGGGAGGTCTCTCGCCATTCTGAGGACACTGTCGATCCGATATACACGGCGGTGACGGGGCAGATGCGCGGTAAACCTGCAGATCAGTACGCCACATACTGAAGACCTCGTTAAGATGTGGACACGCATGTTTTGCAAAAGATAAGCCTTGTGGATTTTGCTTCTTCGGCTGTCCGGACGTATCTTCAGACCCGTCCAGGAGAATCATCGCCTCCAAACAAGCTGCTAGGGCGCAACCCAGCCCTGAGTCGTTCGTTGAAACAGAAGAGCTATCAGAGAACTCGGAGCCATCGGATACCGCTTTCAACAGCTGTTAGCAGTTGCATGCTGGTCAAAGATATGATATTTGCGCACTCACATGATGTAGGGGAGGTTTGAGTATGATAGTCTAATGAGAAAGAGACAAGGCCCGTCGAAGGGCGCGTAGCATCCGCTACTTGCCAATGAAAACTAATGAGATTCCGTCGTCTTAGCTCATGGTCGGAAGAGAGGTCGGACTCAGACGTATCGAATATCAGCGTTGAGTTGATTGACGAATCCGAGGCATATTGCACCCGTTTTCGAATTCGACGTTGCTCCATGATGGCAGAAGAACTTGAGTGAGTTAGAGGGAGTGGATAAGTAGTTAATGATGAGCAAATGCAATATTCAAGACTGAGAAACCTCTATAATTCTAATCAAAGACTGCTAATGAATGATGTTTGTTTTTGTAGTGTTGGAAAGTTTGACGACCGGGAGAAATGACGAGATATCGTCGTGGACATGAAGTTGTGGGACATGGAAAGAACGATATCATATATTCCTATTTGAGAAGGAGCCAGCACAGATGACAGATGACTGCCTACTGAGTGCCCCAAGAGACTTCACTGATAGTACGAGAACCTGTTGAGATTGCTTGCCAACTTCTCCGACAACTGAACTCCTATCAAAGCCATGATGACCACCTCATTTCATCCGCACAAATATTTTCATGTACATCAATCCGACGAGTAACCATTTCGCGCTTCTACTTCTCGGCTTATGGATACTCCGAAGGTCTTCACAGTTTATCTCCATGCGTTTATAGATATGGGCCATCGCAATTCGACTGTGATCTATGCCGTGAGGAAAGCCAAGCCGTTGGGTGGTTTCCTCACTCGACAGGATACTTTGGTGCGTGCTAGATCGCACCTTTGTAGATCAAATGTCTTATTGTCTGCAACATTCATTGATTTATTAGTTTGGTACACACTGATAGCCTGGGGTGGATGAGTGCGGAATTCTAGGCATGCAGGAAGAGTGTTCGGCGTTGCTCTTCAATTCAAATGAACACAAAGGTGTTGAAGTTTGGAGAAAAGGAGACACATTAAAGAAGGCATAAACCTTTTTGGATCACTTTGCACAAAGATACACGGCAAATACAAAGTAAAAAGCCATAGAAACATATCTATCGGGAGTGTCCTCTTAAATACTATATCAGTCCACTCATCCTCATCTAGGGAACGCAGTCTTCACGATGGGAAGCATGTGTAAATTCAAAGTACAGCGGTATATAAGACATATGGATGAAGTTGGATCCGAGACTTTTATACACTCCTAAGATCATATTCCCTTCCAGAACATTTCGGATTGTGATATACGTTCCCGGCGGCGGGACATATGTCTAGTGATGCCTCCTCACCTAGAGATATATAGAACAATAATCCGCTTATAAACCCAACAAAGATAAGAAGTAAGATCACCTTCAACGCTCTAGCAATCAGCGCGCTTACGCCGGCTAGCAGATGAATTTCTCACCGGCCTCGTGATAAGTCAAGACGTACATACACTCCGCTCTGTTGGAACAAGGCACGCGTTGGCGAAAACCCTAACAAATATTCCATGCACAACATGTATTGCGACTTCACTCGCCGTCCTCTTTCCAGAACATAAGTTCAGCCCTACTCCCATATCAATCAGTCAGCACGGAAAAACTCGAACCCTTCATTGGATAATTCGCGAATGCGATCAAAGACGGCTCACGCCCCATGATCCCGTCCCCAACTCGTCCCCATTTGTTCGTTTCCACGTGGCGTGTAATGCTTACTGCGCCGAAAAGGGACACCTATCTCTCGATCCACACGTGGGCGACAGCGTACACGGATGATCGAAGTGCGTTGGGCTTACTCGCTTTTGTTTGTTTGTTGGTTGGAACTCGAAGGCGTAGTGTACGGCGAGGAGCTGTCATGCATCGTGAGAAGAAGAAGGAAAAGCGGGCGGAAATAGTAACAGCTAACAGCTAACAGCTAACACGAGAACGAGAACGAGAACGAGAACAAGAATACAGAGAAGAATATGATAAGATAAGTTCACAACAACCATCCAACCAACCCAAGCCAACCCGAGTTCCAGGAACCGAGAAGTAAGAAAGAACATAAGCCCAGGCTCGGCCGGCCGGCTTCCTGCATCGACATACGACCATCATACACACACAGCAATAAGCTGCCAACCTCACCCAACCTGACCTTACCTTACGTTACCCAATAATCAGAGTCACCAAGAGGGTCACACAAACCCGAAGCCGTGGGTGGAAGTTCCTCGCGTTGCACAAGGGATGCAAGGGCACCTGTTCCCCAACACAGCTGAACTTGCGGCCCATCTTGGCGGCCAAGATAAAAAAAAAAGAAATACATACTAGAAAGGAAATCAAAAGAAAAAAGCGGGTTATACCGAAACCGAGGAGAATTAGCATGAAGGTATGTGCATGCACGTAGCCTTTCAATATGGGAAGAACCTGGGGGCTAGAACCAATGTGCGGAGTTTACCTTTCGGTGGCTTTACTGGCTGAGTTGTGAATCGTGATTTGGGTCTGAGGGTTTGCTCATTTGTTTGTTTTGTGGGCGAGAGGTTTACAGCGCTGAGTAGAGGATAACCACACCGCATGATACACGAAGGAAGCATAGATCAATTCAGCATGCCTTTTTCAGTGGCGAGCGGGCGGGACGAACACTTTTGGGAAAGTTCACTCTTGTCCGATTCATTGGATGGATGGATATCAAGCTTACCCAGTGCATGCTTACTTACCTATATCCTCTGCGCCATATTTACTTTTGCCAACGGTATTTGTGAAGCAGGCAAAGCCGGCGTTGTGATTCGGTGCCGCAAACCGAAACGGGCTGCTATCCCATCCCATCGCATTGCATGAGCGTACCGGGACGGTAGGACAAGGGAATTTTATTTGCTGGGATGGGATGGAATGGAATGGAATGGAATACGGTGACTGCAACATTTATCTGGCCTCGTACAAGCAAATAAAGAGAGAGTTCCGGCCGTCGGTAATGATGCGAATGGGACCTTGCATGATGTGGCACAGAAGTAGGACGGTGATGTTGATATCCGAGGAAATCGTGTACTACACGGATTTTTTATGCTGCTTGCGCAATGGCGTGGGGGACGAGCGGACTTGAGGATTGAGGTAATAATGATGAGGTGAGGTGAGGTGAGGCGAGGTGAGGCGAGGTGAGGTAAGGAGAAAAGACGTGCGAGCGAGCGAAGCAAATGTTGGGAAATTTCCCTACACGTCAAAGCTTTCGCTCTCGCTTTCTAGCTCTCCAGACTATTGAAGCCACAGCATATGGAAGGAAGGGGAAGGGGAAGGGGATGTGGAAATGGAAATGGATATGGAAATGGGAATGGAAATCAGCAATGATATGATCCCGCTCGTGTTGGTTCGCATATAGAAAGAGAAAGACGCGAAGCTGACGATGATATCCCCATACGCATAGTGTTGGCGAATCCCCTTTGCCCGCCGTCCGCCTCGCACCTCGCACCCCCATGAGGGAACAACAACTACTTCGCAATAACCTTGATGGGTACCTTTGCTGCAGCGATCTCCATATGATCTGCAATCCAGCAGGGAGGGAGGCCCTTCGGCTGGTGTGACGGATCCCGACAATTGCAAGTACCGAAAGTGGACTGTTGCCTCTTTTAAGCATCCAGCCCAGCTATTTCGGATTCATAATTCATACTGTACAGTAGAGAGAAGATGCAGGATTGTACTACCATTTACATAGCCGGAAAGCAACCACAGTAAGATGGATTTTTATTATCCCCGACGGCTGGGAAGGAGTATATTCATAGAAAGCTTTGTTCTTCCTCCGTAAGATTCTAGAAAGATTCCGAGGCTTTTTCGGGTTGGAGAATAGGCGACGCAGATGAAGGGGGATTTGACTTTTATGTAAGGACAAGCCAATAGATGGCTTAAAGCAGCCATCGAATCTCCCATTTCTACTAAGTACGTCGTATACCGTCCTATGACTGGTTTGCGCCTCAGGCATCCCTCTCCAGCCCCTTGCTGGAAAAGCAGCTGACGAGGGATAATCTCGCACAGCCACGACCAAATAGATTTCTCTCCTCCTGTCCAATTACGACGACGCAAATGTCAAGCACACAGAACCATGTCAGCACATCCACTTCGAGCTTCTTTGGTAGGCCAAAAGTGTAGCAGCAAATCTCCGCATGATTTAGTCAGTTCGTTTCGTTTCGTTCGTTCAGCAGATTTTGGTTTCTGTCAAAATAGCTACCGGCATAAGGTAGGTAGTTAGCTTTTGTGAAATTCGGTGGTTGGTTTCTATTCATAGCTCAGATGACCAAATGGCGAAGACGGACGAACGAACGAACGATTGCGCTTTGGGTGATTAGATTACACACAGCACAGTATGATAGATACCAGCCAGTGCCAGACGACTGCTCCGGCTGGGTCATCCATGGAACATCGCAAGTAAGAAGAGGGAAGAGAACGTGTTGCGCTGCGCTGGTATTACTTGCGTATTCCCACATTCGCATCCTTTCTCTGGGAAGTACATTCGCTGTTCTCCAACAAATCGATGACAGCTCTACCACGTCCATACTTGCCAGCTGCCTCTCTAGCTAACTAACCCAGCTCCGGCTAGATATGGGGATCATGCAAGATGCAAGTACGATTCATACAGTACACCCTAGCCAAGCCGCTCCCTTATTTTCACACACTACGGTACGGCACGGCGGTATAGTACTACTACCACGAGCGTGCTGGAAGAAAAAGGATGGGCGATTCCATTCCACTGCAGCGGTGAATACGATGCGTTAATCTGTGGCTCCCTCCGACCGACCGACCGACGGATGGCTCTGGCTGTCACTCGTAGTTCGCTCCCTCCTATCCATGGTTGAACAGCATGAACGAACTACCATACAATAGGCAAAGTCCAAAAATGCATCATCTTGCGGTGCGGCCCAGGGGAAGAATTGCTTTTTGCGAAATTCCGGGACGAAGGACAGAAACTTACCCGTCGTGAGAAAAAATGAAAAATACCCAGCTAGCTAACCGTACGACGGTAGAAAAAAGGGTTTCTTATTTCGATGTGCTCGCTCGCTCTTCAGTACACTCTACTTTCTCGGATTTCCTTCCGAACAGCCCAACCCTGTAATTTTTGTGGCGTCGACCGACCCTGGGCCTGCTAATGCATATCCCAAGTCCAAAAGAATGTGATGGGCGCTGATGACCTGACACTCCCGAGCATCCAAGTGTCGATCTCTACATTGCAGGACAGGTCAAGTGAAGTGGTGCTGTGATTCGTCGGGAAGCAACCCAACGCAACTCAATATCAAGGCCGTAGATGTAGACTGTGCCAGAGGTACTCGGCATCAAAGTAGCAGGACAAGTTTGAATGTTTCCCCCACTCAGCTGGTATGGTTCGGTGATAGTTAACTTACTTACTACTTGTACTATGGTGCGGAAGCGGATATCTACAAAGTATTCTATCAAATATTGAGTGGATTCCCGATATTTCTCGGCGCTATCTCACTACCTAGTCCTGCTATTCCATTTCCTATCACGATCAGGACTCCCATTTCCCATTTCCCTTTTTTTTTTTCAGCGTGAAAAGTGACAGCCATTAGTTCGAATACGGATCGATGTTATCCTTAATGTCATGGCCGCCCACTTCCATCCCGCGCTATTGGGCCCGATGCGACGAGTGAAGGAGTGAAGGGCGAGCCAACACAGGCGCGACAGGCGAAAGAGATGAGCAACAGCTTGTTGGGTTAGGTTAGCTGATTGC
This sequence comes from Rutstroemia sp. NJR-2017a BVV2, assembly GCA_002946415.1. Classification (NCBI taxonomy): domain Eukaryota; kingdom Fungi; phylum Ascomycota; class Leotiomycetes; order Helotiales; family Rutstroemiaceae; genus Rutstroemia; species Rutstroemia sp. NJR-2017a BVV2. Next base: position 496,667 of record NJPS01000013.1, on the reverse strand, counting down.
CCGTCCCTCTTTACTACCATTCCTCGATGGTATTGGTGTTACAAATACGGGACCTTTGAGCCACCCTTTCTCTCTCCGCGTACAGATTAGGAGAATTAAGAATCCTGCTGCGGTACGCACTTCTGTACAGTACAATATTGCGCAAACCAATTGTATTGTTGGTGTTTAGCGCCATTCGCGACGCGATTTTCATTCCCACCGTAACTTACATGTAGAGGGGAAGTTGTGCGTACTTAAGTTGTGCGTACTTAAGTTGTGCGTACTTAAGTTGTGCGATTGGTATTTTACAAAGTACAGGGCAAGTTTAAGCAAGACGAGTACTCTGGAGTCAGTACTAATCCAGAATGGATTGTGTGATGAGATGATCGTCGGATGAAATCAACTTGGGGGAGATGAGATGAGATCAGTTGGGTTGGCCTGGTTGGGTTGGGAGTTCGCTGGGCAGGGATCGAAGGGCTATCCTGGACGAAAATAAATGAATGATCTCCCTCAAGTGCCGGGCCGGAGAAGGGAGAAGGGAACATCAGTGAGGAAAAAGGAATAAGGAAAGATTTCGAAGGTTTCACGGTTTCACAAATGATGGTAGAGTGTGGAGTACATACATACAGCAAGGCGAGGCAAGGCAAGGCAAGGTAAAGGTAATGACGGTAAGGTAAGGTAAGGACAAGGATTTGCATCGTGATGTTCATTTATGCAAGATGTAGGGTTGCGACGCTGCTAAGGAAGGAGAGTACAGAGTACAGTACTTGGTAGACCGGTTGGTTGATGGATGACTCGGAGTCCATTGAGCATGAACGATGAATAGGTAGCCAGCTGTAAGAATGCTGTTGTTGTTGTTGCTGCTGCTGCTGCTGCTGCTCCCAGCTGGCAAGTCGGTCTTCTAGGCTGTACACTCTTCGAGCATGGCCGAACAAAGTCACAGCCCGCCTGGACGTACGTAGGTCCTTACGTGGATATTTCTAGGTCAGCGTTCGCCACGATGTATGCGATGCTAATGCGATGCGATGGATTGCTTCTACGTCGTGCAGCGAAAGGAAGCTGGACAGGACAGGAGCGTCGGTCTCTCCCGTAAGTGAGTAGGGGATTGATCATTGATGAAGTCAGATCCTGAAACGCGATATCCATCGATTTGTTCATTTTATCCGTATGTTCGTTCATTGCGTTCTCCTTCATCTTATTCGCTGACTTGGGCAGCGCAACAATTTACCCCTTCGTTCAATTCAATCCGCGAGCCAGCAAAAGGCGGAAGATGTTTGGTTTTCCAGGGTTCTGGGGCATGGCCGACTGTGGATATTCTAGCAGTAGTCGCAGCTTTACTGAGTAGATCCGCAACTTGCAAGGGGACTATGACCTGTCAGTTGTTGCTAAGTGAATGCTTATAATTGGGGCTTTTCAACTCTTTCTAATTTGTCACTATTTTTACACACTACCTACCAAGTCCACGCCCCATGTCGTACTGAAGGAAAGAGCCACCAAAAAGAATCGCAAATAAGAAAAAGGAAAGAGTACTGCGTAGCGGCCGGCCATGCAACCATCGATGGTACTACTGCAATAGGCCAAGGGCATTTGGATTTAGTATTCGGATTTATCCAATTATCGAAAGGCGAAAAGACGGAATGGCTCCTTTCATCCAACTCAACGCGACTACTGGTCCGGTCCCGTCCATGAAACGATGAAGCTTGGGAAGGAGAAAGGAAGAGCAGACTCCCAGGAATATCTTCGACTTCGCCAGGTCAAGATTCCATTTCGAATTCCACTACCCTAGTCGTAGAACGATATCCCCATATATATCCTGGTCGACACTCAATCCCTTGAGAGATCATAAATCGAGTCTTGTAAGAAAAGGGTGTGAGATCCGGGCGATGGAAGATTATTCCTACGACCCATACCCAAACAGCAAATCCCCCCCGAGCATGGGTGAGAGGTGAGCCCACTTGGACCCAGATGCTCCTAGGATATTTGATGATTTGACCCTTTCCCATGTTGATTCCGTACTAAAAATCCAAGGAGCATTACTTCGTACGGCGAAAAGAAAGCGAGCTAGGTACGTAACCCAGCAATTAAATTCCCCTAAGGAAAGGGAAAAGGGAAAAGGGAAAAGGGAAAATGTCACCGCCTCTTAACCTTAGCAGTAAAGCTCCAAAGCTCTGTCATCGCATCTTTTTTCCCTTGTGTATCATCTTTTCTCGCTCTCCAAAGAAAATAATAATTAATATTCTTTTTAATAATTAATACCTTTTTCTTAATTCTACCACACATTCTACCACAAGCAAGTGGAGCTGTAGTCAAGGCAGAGAAATATACCCAAGGAGAAAAAAAGAAAGCTGCTGAAAGCAAGAGATCAGCCAATCGAAATCAGAACCATTCGGAAAGCCTCCTCTCCCTCTCCACATTCAGATTATTATATTCCCCATTTTGATAGCTTCCAATCCGACTAAAAGCACAGTCGCCGACCTATATTCATGCTATACTATCATCAGACGAAGCACACGACCAAACCGCATTAAGAATTTTTGACCTTCTTTTCGAACACTTTCATTATCATCATCAATACCCACACTATCCAGCACATCCGCCATCCACCATCCACCATTCACCATCCACCATCCACCATCCACACATCCATCCCTCTGGCTCCGTACGTTTCCTAACTCTCCCTACCCAAGAGCACGGATTCAATGCGAATGATCTTCCTATCCTTCTCCATCACCAGGGAATGCATGACATCGAATTAGTCCACACTACAGCTCACTTCAAACACACGCTTCCTTGACCTAAGTAATCCATTGATCTCGAGAAATATACCCCGTCTAACCTTGATGTTCCTTCTTCCTACCTATACTACCTACTCCTCATCTTCCAGAAAAACATTGGAAGCATTCTTCTTCTTTCTTTTCAAGCTGATCTGACCTCGAGGGACTCTTTCCTATCTTTCTACATCCAACGGCCTCTATTGGATTTAATCTTACCTGGCCACCACCGCATCGAATCACGCTCTCATTGTTATATCACCCCTCTCAGCCTCCCACTCGAAAATCAGCCCTCTGAGCCCAACTCCCCGCTCCTATATCTAGAAGTCCTCAGGCCTTTCTGTCCTCTCCCTCAGCATTGCATCGCATCACACCTGGAGCGCATATTTCCGAGCCGTTTCGCCCGGAGTCAACGAAGGACCTTTTGCCTCTTGCGAATCCTCCAAGCAACAAGCCACACATCGCCATATCAAGAACGTGTCAAGCCTGTACCCGAATCCTACCGCGTTCGAAAGCCTCCAGCCTCCATCGCACCCCAGACACATCAGAAAACGTCTTTAATTAATATATACGATACACGATCGGATGAAATAGACAACGGGGAAAAGTTACTGGACTCGCGGTTTCTATCGACACTGTCCATACGGAAACGTTTTCGCATCATACTCTTGGTTTGAAGAGGGAAAAGAGGCCTTTAGACATCTTGGTCCAGCTTTCACGAGGCTTGAAGAGTAGTCGAATCGTCTCGCTTGGTGTAACCTCATTCAGCAGGCAAGCCATCAGCCGCCTTGTAACCCACACCGTACGCAAGGACAGAGTACACGCGATCTGAGCAGTCGGGAGCGGCCAGAAACCACACTATCCACATCTACTTTGTACAGATTTTTGACTTTAACCTTTTTGGATTGGGTATGCAGTTTCTTGCCTAACTGGTACAAGATTCAAGATTCAAAAGATCGGATTTCAAGATTCTGACAAGCCCAAAGTCCACATAAAGTACGAGACAACCCCACCACCACTTACTTGTAAGTTGCGCTTTGCCCTTTCCTACATAACCCCATTCTCTTCAAGGCTGCCGGCTGCCCTTTTCCTCCACCCTTCCTCCACCCTGCCTCCACCCTTGCACCAGAAGCAGTCAAACGGACTCAGATCAAATGCCCATACAGACCAGTAGAGCTCATAGTCATATGTACACCAACTAAACTGGGACTGGGGCTGCTCGTCGAATCACACTACTTTCTCATCACTTCAACGCAACCATACCACCACGATATCTTCTTGTACCCTGGGTACATGATACTCTTTCACTCACCTACAGGAAAGGCATGCGCACATGCTTGCTCCCTATCCTGTTCATCTGCTCCATACTACACTGCACCCACTACTACACCACTTTCTCTCCGTCTGCCTCTCAACGACTTGTCACCGGCACATCTACATATATCATGACGGCATAAATGAAAACTAACAGCTCTTCTCCACGCGAACAGGTCTATATCTATCCGTCCAGCCCATCTCCTCCCGTGTGGCGACACATCTACACATCGAACATATAAGAATTTCTCCTGTACGTTCCTCACTCCACCCTCCCTCATGAATGTGCTTTCCGCCTCCGAACCCTCATTCCCGTCACGACTCCTTGCAACAATACTCTCATTGCATTTGGGGTTCTCACGTACAAAGTCCATCGAAACTAATTCACCCTGGTGTCATCATTTAGGAATTTGGAAAGTTCCCGAGACTTTATTCAGACCTCAAAATCCATTAGTGCAGATACTGAGGTAGCAAGTGCCTTAAGAAAAAGCACTTCTTCGACTTAACTCCTTCTATCCAAGTCACTTCACCGGTACTCAATAGGAAAGTCGGCATTTCACCCACCAGCTCGCTCGTGTATTTAAGATCAGCGCAGACCGCCGTCAACCTCGAACTTTAAAAAACAACTTCTCTCTAAACACGGAAACGAAGGGAAGTATAGTTAGCTTACTCACTATTCTACTCCGCTATTACCTATCCAATCCCTTTCCCCCCTCCGGTTTATCTTAGGAATCGGATCCACTCTCGCCCCGATCCACAGCATTCCTGACCGACATAACACCTCCACATCGCATTCGAAGTATAACTCATACTACTCTCGCGACGCCCAGGGCAACTTTCAATACTCAATATTTCCATGGAAAGAGGACTTGAAGTATTCCCCGGTACTCAGTAGAACGAACTCCTCCCAGCTCCAGGAGTCTGTCCGTTCAGTGTTGATCGCTTTCGCGAGACCATCCTTATAAACAGTTCCGTTTCTACCGCCAAGCTGGCCTACTCAACATACACCTTGTTCGAGGTACGTGGAACTTTACCTACCTCCCTGGCGGACCTTTCTTTGCTAACCTGATACCTTGACAGCCCGAACACCTATCTACTGGTAGACCGATAATCATCGACGAAACTTACCCGTCACCAGAGACTGCAGCTTTACACGAAGAAGGGTACGAGGGAGCCCTTGTGCCCCGGGCGGATTCCCCAACAGATATCCTGTCAATGTCTGCCTACGGGAAACCACAACCCCCACAACTCCATGGTGAGTTTGATGCGCGGGAACCTCGTTGCCTTACTATCTCGCGGGCCTTCTCAAATTTAGTCAAATCTCAGTCACTAACCTTCCAAACAGGCTACGAAACTAGTCGGAACTACAGCGAGAACGCATTCCCATATTCCTCGCAAAGCTATGGAACCCAGTCTTCGATACCCACATCAACTCCGGCGCCAGTTTTCCAAACCCCAGGACAGATGACGCCGCTAGCATATTCTTCAAGTAACACACGTACAACCTACGATGATCAAGCGGGTCCTTACCTGAACGTCGGGTCCTCGCCGATACCTGAAGTCACATCCTTTTCGCCCTCGAGAGGCCCTGCGGGAACTACAGTCTGTGTTTATTTCACAACAATGTATGAGATTCTGACTTCGAATACTCCGACATTCTTTTTGGGATTCGGACAGCAAAAATGCCCCGCCTCAATAAGGAAAGTAGGCCCATCAGGGGGAGTGTGCCAGTACACACTAGCTTGCGAAGTTCCTCAGTTTGCGGGTACTAACTGGTCTTCTTCGCGGGTACCAGTATTCATGTTCATGGAAGGTGACGGGGATGTTATTTCCAAGGTTGAGGTTGGGGATTTCACGTATGAGAATTCTTCCCAGCCACTGGAAGGAACGAGGAAACGAAAAATTTCGACGGACTCCACGGATCTTTTGAGGAGCCCGGCAAAACGAAACTCCCAGCAACTGAAACCGAAGGAGGAATTTAGTCCTTATGGATTTAATCCCGCCGACTCACCCTCTTCCTACTCGCCATATTTACAAGCGACCTCAAACTACAGTAGTCTCATGCCCCAGTACAGTCGATCATCAGGCTCTTACACACCCCAAGCTGCACCAAGAAACATTGCTTACGGCTACGCAAACTCATCAACAGCATCGCCTCCAAACTTGAAACCATCCTCACCTCATACATCTACATGGAACCCTGCATATTCGATAAGCTCTAGTATAGCACGAAGCCCAGGTCTTCCATCAAATGCAAGCATGCACAGACCTGCGTTGACGTCTTTGCCATCACCAGCAGGCAATCCCACCTTCACGCGCACATCAACTTTACAGTCGCAATCATCCAGCCCGGCAGCTACCCCCCACGGTGGTCACACCTACAATCCATACCCAATGTATGCGAACAAGGCTAAGCTGGATATTGATGGAGATTTGTCAAGCATGATGGTACAAAACTGGACACCAGAAGAGTGGGAATCCAAGAGGCGGCTTGTACAGTTCAAGCGATCACAATCTGGATGCACCATCACGACAACCTTTCATCCGATTACTGCCGAGGAGCGACCGTCACATAGCACGGTAATCAGTTGCATCTACTGGGAAGAGAAAAATGATTGTTACGTCACGAGCGTGGACACTATCTACCTATTGGAGCAATTGGTTGCAGCCAGGTTTACTGTGGAAGAAAAGAACAGGATACGACGGAATCTAGAAGGCTTCCGACCGGCTACGGTATCGAAAGGAAAACCCGATAGCGAGGAATTCTTCAAAGTCATCATGGCTTTCCCTAATCCCAAGCCGCGTAATATTGAGAAGGATGTGAAGGTCTTCCACTGGAAGGATCTTGGACCCGCTCTCAAGAAGATTATCAGCAAATATGTAAGCATAATCCATTATCATTCCGAAGTGTACTAACGATCCATTTAGTCGGCAAGTCCATCTTCAACGCTTCCGCCTGCGCATCCACCTGCCCTCCTGACCCCAGTAAGCTCCACTGGCTACGCTACCGAGAATTCATCCGCGGCTATGTCATACTCGGGTGATCACCACGGAGGCATCTCACCAAGATCAATAGCAGGATCCACAACATCTGCTTATACTTCCAATCTTCCGCCACGAACAATTTCGCCGCAAAGTCAAAAGTCGATGATGCTCCAAGGTGGCCCCCCTGATCTTCGGCTCTCTGTACCACATGGTGGTCCTGAGTCGACCAGTCATTGGCAGGGAGGTGCACATCACATGCCCACACCGCAACATTATCAGCATCAGCTCGGAACACAAAGCGCTAGAAGTTCATGGGATCTATCGAATTATCTTGAAAACAGTCCCGCGACTGCCGCCGGCACTTCGGCACCCCAGACAATAGATTATCCACAGCACCACCACCAACCACCGCGAAGCGTTGTGGATGCATCTTTGGCTGTGAGCGGGGGTGATGATAACAGGATGGGACGCGGTTTGTCTTCTCACCATCAACAAAATAGTCAGCAGATACCGCGTACGTGAATCCACGCAACGCTCCTATTGGACAGGCCTTGATCTTTTCGGAGACTGATGAGGGCTTGGAGGCCGATTTTGGACCACTTAGACTGGGAGTGTGGTCTAGAAAAGGGTGTCCAGTGAAAATCATTGGTCATGGGACGAAGTTCAAACTAGCATGTTTTAGTGCATTGCTAAAGTCTATCTCGTATTACCCTCACATGCACAATCCTGCGCATAATCCTTGCACAACTCCACCCCATCCTTGCAGCGCTCCCATCCATTACCACTACATTGACATCTCGCGCTAAACCGGAATCGGCTCTCACCACACCTCCTCGATGACCAAAAATACCCTGCTGCTGCTACTTCGCTTCTGCTTGGCTGCTGCTTATGCTCGATGTTACTCTACTGTAAGGATCTACGCACTAGGTAGATATCGACATTCAGGGTTTGTCTACACACATACATGCAGACACACAAAACCTCAGAACTCTAAGCGACTGTGCGTCTCACGAAACAAACCATACTGCTACACCCACCTCAAACTACACCTCCTCGCCAGCCTATCAAACTAATTCCTCCCATACACGCATACTCCGACTCACACAAATCACACAAGCAAAGCAGGAAAGTCCTACTTACTTCCTTCTACTCGATGCGACACCCTCATCGTCCCCGATCATACCCCACTAGCGGAAAATGAGCCACTTCTTTCCAACGTGCACGGGATTCCCACTATTTACTCGCTCTTAATACAATGCTACCACCGCCACTTACCTTACTCCACACCCTCATGTATTCTTTCTGCATCGGAATTTCCTTGCTTACATGCATGTCGCTATCTATCTACTGCCATCAATCTATCTATGTTGCAGCTTATCTCGCACATATCGATCCTCAAGCTCTTTCCATTTCTTGATATCAATCCATAGCGTTCTGTTTGGGTCGGGTAACTGCGGCGAACCGGTTGGGATGGATGGTCTGATCTTATTGTTTTTTGCCGTCCAACATGGACCTTGGGAATGGGCGAAAAAGTCCCCGGTGGCGTTCGACGATGTGCTTTTCTTGATCTTGCGTTTTTGATTTATACACTATTTTCAGCTGCATTGTACTTGGGCGTGTAGCATATACCAATAACCTTTCCTCGAAAAGGGTTCGACGCTTATTAATGTTGTGTTATTTGTCTTACTTTTCTTGGTTTTGATAATCGCTTTTGGTTCTTGGTTGCGCGTACATACGTACGCACACACAAGCAAAGCACTGCACACGTGTGCACACGGGTCAAGCGGGCGTTCATCCAAGGTGCAATTATATCTACGTCATTTTGGGAATATCCTATTATTCTTTCCCATCATGGTAGCACAAAATTAATCAATACCATCTCATCGCATCTCAACCTTTCTCGCATCTTGCTTGGCAGAAAGAAGAAAAAGAACAAAAATATTCATTCTTGCATATTACTTGCATATGGGATGCAACCTCGCAAATATTTTTGTTTTCCTTTTCTTCTTATGCACCGGGCTTTTGTCACGGTGCTACCGTACCCGTACCCAATGCAGTCCAGCCTAGTCTGGTTCGGTGCGATATTTATGACTCTGCTGGTTTGCATTACGGGTGCTGTGCCGTGCCGTGCGGTAGCACTACCGAAACACAAGAACGCCCACGCGTAACTGGTACGAGCATGTACATGCAGGACTTTGCGCGTGCCGGGCGTACATACATCGATGTTTTGTGGAGGGGGATCTCTTATCTACGAGCTGGTGGGAGAATGCACGGCACGGCTCGTTCATTTTTTCTTCCGCTTTTACAAGCTCGTCGCTTGTGGGTGGAGCATGGGTTCACTTGCTTCGAAGATGGAGACGCCTTCGACAAGCATTAGGGCGGTTTCTTGATCGAGATCCTTCTCGTGTTTTCTTGGCTGTGGCATCTCGTTTTCGGGATGCGCAGCAGATGGAAGTTGGAGGACTGGCTGCTTGCTGATGGGTGTCTGTCGGCACATACGGCAACCGCTTTCATGTTCTCGTTGGTCTCGTCAGTTGATCTTTCCGCCTCTTAGCCACCCGATCTACACCATGTTCCAGCACTATTTCATTGCGTGACTGGCTAGCTGGTGGCGTCTGTTTTATCTTTTGTTACTGCTGCTACTTTTGGCGCTCTAGGATATCATTATCGTCGTTGGAGATACCATTTTGTTGTCATCGTTGCTGTTGGTAGCGTTTTGTTGCCAAATCGAGATTGTCGTTTGTTTCTTTTGTTCTTCCTTATGTTATTCACCATTTCATTTGTATTCGCACACTGGCTGGGCTTTACTTGGAGCTTTATTTAGGTTTCATTCACGGGTGGATTACACTGGTCTGTTCTTGAGCGATATATTATACTACTTGCATTAATACAGGCGTTTCGATGGGCCAGTTTTGGGAAAAGGATACATGCGGTTTGCTTTTATCGTATTGTTCTTTTGTACTGGAACTGGATAGATTGATGCGTCGGAGACCTATAAGGTGGAATAATAGCTGGACTGGACTAGGACACGCATTTTGTGTGCTGATGGATGGATGGTATGAAAGCGAGATGATGGAATTGGGATTTTTAGATAGGATAGGATAGGTATAGATAGATGGAGAGAGTACTGCGAAGTACGATATGGCGAGGGGACGGGATAGGATGAAATATTACTTAATTTAATGCTTAATTCATAAGTCAAAAACTTTGCTCTATATATTTATGATCCCCAATTCCATAAACGTGACGCTCTCACCATTCATGAAAAACTGAACCGCAACTGTCCCAATTCAACGGGTCGGAAGAGATGAGCTGATGCGTATCATTTTTACTACGTTTTCCATATACTGCCTTATGTTCTGCATAAGATATAGACATATCTATGATCGCGATGCAAATTCCTCAGCGCGTCGGAACGTGACTTTGGTTCTGTACAGTACTTCAATCGCTACGGTCACAGGTGGCGCGCAGCACAGGGTACAGGCGAGAGGGAATGGCCCGATCTTGTGTACAGTGGTTACAGTGATTGATTACAAGGCTGGCTGGGTTGGGTTTGGGGTTGGTTCCGATACTCCGCGTTCAGTGGTATGATTTGTGATAGGATCTTGTGCTGCTGTCCAGCGCATTTGTGCGTTAGGCGGTTTGGCGGTACGGTGTGTTTGTGGAAGCTGGACTTGGATAGTTGTTGATTGACACTGAGAAAGCGGGATAGGGGACTTGCTTCTACCAATTGGGAGGATTGAATTTCTGTACATTGGTATTTACATTGATGTTATTCATTCTGGTGTATTACTATGGTAAAGAAAGGAATAACATAACACTCGAAATCATCAGCGTCACGGTAAATGTAACTCGCTGTGACTGTGACACGACATACATACATAGCCAGGATAGGAAGAAAAAAAACCGACCCAACGCAATGGTTCGTGTTGCTATGTCTTGTCTTGTGTTTTTGTGGATTGTGGGACTGAATAGGAGGGAGGATCTTTGATTCTGGTTCTGGGTATTGCGATTCTGTGGAAACTAGTGAATGGATGGAGGAGATAGATAGTTTGGTTTAGTGTTAGTGGTGGTAGTGTGGTAGTAGAGGTAGAATTAGGGGTTGAGTTTAGGGGTTTAGTTAGGGGTACGATGTATGTGGGGATGGACGGAGATCTGGTCTGGGAGGAAAGGGAATTTGCCGTTATCGGAGGTTAAATGGGTTGGGCTGGGTAAAATCAATAATTACCTATTTCGAACTATTAATCTTAGGAAAAGAAGTTAAAGCGGACAGCTCGTTGTACAGTACAATTCAATTGTCCATATTCTCAAGATCGCATGGTGGGTAAAGGTTGGCGACGCTCACCGAAAAAATCACACCCCGAGCTACACGACACCGACCGAGTTCAACAGAGATGTTATGCAATGCATATGCGTTTCAAGTTGTACGAGGACGACTGACGACTTAGATTCCTGACATCAAGGGGTCCGGATTGGAACTGGGCGGATGGGAGGAGATGAGATGGAGATGGAGATGGAGATGAGATGATGGAAGTAAGACACGACCATCTATGCACATGTCATGCGCTGCAATGCAATGTACAGAGGGCTTGTAGACTGATTGTGGTCAGGCTGTCAGTCAAGCTTGTGTGGTGTGGTATTGTATGTAGGGAGGGTCCGTCTATCTTTGCCCGTGTGTCGAAGACGAGGATACATACAAGTACGGAGATGGAGGGTATGTTTCAAATACAATACACCCTTTTCCTCCCCAAGTACTATATCTGTAGGTATGAGCTTGCGAAAAAGGGTTCGATGCAGGCAGGGTGCTCGTACTGTAGCCACGAAGAGACAAAGAGACGATTGACGATCTCCACCTCTGGGGTACTGAGTCATGTAGTACGGGAATAAGACCTTTTCCCCAACTCGTCCCATTGCGCGGTATCGTGGACTGTGTGGTAGGTATGCACAACAATGGGTATGTTACTTTTCATCACGGATCTCGCGCCAGAATGGGACGAGAAGTCTCATCTTAAGATCAAGTGAGCTTGGGATGTATGTCTTGCCCCTCAGAGGCTGAGACATAGACTCTCGATATCTATCTATCTCTATCTATCTCCTGCCATCCATATGGAACGACGCACGAGTGGATGAGTGTCTCCGTCTACATACATACGAAAGAGGAAAACACCTCAGCGCATCCACAAACAGAGGGAACAAAAACATGGCATTCTTCATCTCCACACCACTGCTCTGCTGCATCCATCCATCCCATCCACCACTCGATGATCGCATGTGGAGAAAGTCAAAGCCCGGCTTTCTCATCCGAGTGGTCGGGATAAGTCGAACAGCCCCAAAGCTTCGAAAGTGGGACCTCCACAAATGACCGACGCGAGCGACTGATCATCCCTCCATTATGTACTGTATTATCAAAAAGTGGGGGAAGGGAAGATGCGTGAGCCATCTCTTCTCTCTATCTGCGTGTCGTTTCATCCAGCCCATCTCTGACCTTGGTTTCCTCGCTGCAGATTCTTGATTTCTATCCTCCCCGATGTAATGTATGTACCGTAGATCGTATCGATGAACGAATGATCATAACAGATGATCATGGATCTGTGTACTGCATGCGTGTGTGCATGTATGCTATGTGTACAGTACGTGGATGGATGGGTGTCTGTGCTGAAGATATTGGGTTCAGCAAGTTAAGTTCTTCGGAATGAACCGCAGCTCGACAGCCCTCCGCAGTCTGGTTGGCCGGCGGGGACGGGCACCGGAGAACGGGAACTAGTCTATAGTTTCAAGATACTCATAGATCGGCGAAATGTGGCTAGGAAGTGAAGTTGGGGCTAAAGAAAAGAAAGAAAGAAAAATTGCGATTTGCTGGCCTAGTTGCTGAAGCTAAATTGGTGCGAACTTGCTGTGGTTTGATACTGCTTTGGGTACCCGGTGTATTTTGATACTGGATTGGGCTCCGGTGTGAGGTTTGGCTTTGCTGGGATTATTTAGAGTATAGAATCATGAGCTGTGTGTACTGTACTTAACTAGCCGCTTAGGGATACAAGCTGGGTCCGAGCAGGTGCATGGAAAGTGGAGCGGTGATGGAGATGGGGGATCTCGGCTTCGATGCTCCGGCGACTTTAGTGTCGAAAAATATCCAAACATGTAGAAAATATGGCATTGTCGTAGTTGCGCGATAATACTGATGTCAGCTATTATTTTGTGACTAGCAGCTATATACCGTCAGATATAGCACGCTGACAGCAAATGGAGACAGGTGCAGGCTATTTTAGAGAAAGGCTGGAAGCAAGCTATGGTTCGGCACAGCCAGCTCTGGAAAACGGGTTACTGTTATTTGCTTTCTTTTTCGTGGCAATGAATTAACGCAGATTCTAGATGGATGGTGAGTAATGTACCAGGGGCGGGTAGGTAGTTGAATCGCGGATACATACGCGGTCTGCCTGTACACAGTAGTGCTGGGCATTCGCCATCTAGTGGCGGGGAATGTGTTGGCAAGGGGTTTTCGAGCAAGACTACAGTAGGAGTCACCGATTGTCGTTGTGAGTTCTTTCCGGGTGTTTCGGTGAGCGCCCTTGGGCGAAATTAGCACTCTTCGCGCCGGCATTCTTTTCACGATGAAGAGAGCCGTGATCAATAGTCTCCCTCGTTCAACCTCACCGAGCCTTTTCGGTGAAGATGATTCTAAACTGGACTGGGGCAGGTAGCACCTGGTTCTTGGCCGTCAAGGTCGACCTCTGGCGCAGTACGACGGAAGCCTAGAGTCGCAAGGCACCCCAGGAGATTGCAATACTGCCGGCAGAGGTCGTCGCAATGGCTTGCTTGGAGATGGTGGCTATATGTTGCAACGTTGCTAGAGCAAGGTAACCAGGTTCGAGTGACTCACAGAGAATAATTGACCACAAGTGTGAATCATTTCTGTGTTATATTGGAATATTATCGTGATCATAAGGGTTTTCTGTGCCATTGTGGTGCCTTTTTTGCGATGAGTCTATCCGAACCATTTGCCTGAATGACTAGGATGGAATATTGGAGGCCTCTCCATGGGGTTTTTCCATTTCGTGCCTGATGTTGATACCTTGACCATAGTGCCCAGGTAAGGTTGTTGACGTAAGTCTGCTCCTGCGCAAAGGCTGGATCAAAGGTGACGTCCAATACCCAAAATTATTTACTTCCACAAACAACTACTTCATTGAGAAGGTAGCAAAACTTCCGGTGAAGTAATCCAAACTAGTTAGCCAATTTGAAGAGATGAGCCATGTTCGAAATTAACATCGACGTGATCGATCATGTCCTCCCTAGGATGTGTTTCGTAGTAACAACAGTGGCACAGGTTGCAAATCCAACTAAGTACAACCTAGCAATCGTATATGCTCTATGATTAGATGACTGGTGAACCTTAGGAGTATGCCAGAAAAGCATCGAACGGGCAGTGCCAGAGAGTAGACTAACGCGGGCGATTTAGTAAGCTCATTGTCAAATATCGAGTGTTGTTATTTACCCAGCCTCATATTTTTCGAATACTTTTGCGCCTCACAGACGCGTGTGTTTTGGAAAGAAATATCCCGGCCCTATCGTCTGACAGGATGAAGAAGGTTTGAAACTCTCTGCGCCACCATGTCAATCCTCGCGTCGCCACGTGTTGACGTTAAGAACAGAAGTTTGGATGACATATTCGACAGGAATGGAAGTATCCGGTAGGATGCGTCACAGATAGACAAGAATAACTAGCAAGTATGCTGTTTGCAGCTTTCGTCCCAAACAGGCATATGCGCGAACTTTATTCAGGGCGATGCTCGGTTCGGTGCATGAATCCTTCCGTGGCAGTGCGGCGCAGGCAGGCCTTGCAAACCCAGTCGTCGATGAAGGTCGGCCATGCCCGATATAGGATTACAAGGAATCGTTTGCTATTTGACGCCATGTAAAGTAGAAAATAGACGGAAGTAATGCCAACGAGTGGCATAGAGCAGGACGTTCTCAAAAGCCTTTTCCCGATCGCTTAATCAGGGGTCACACACAAAGAAACAGGGATCTTCCATGGGATTCGTCGCTTGAATAAGTGTACCAAGTCTCGAAAAGGCCCGTAAGAATGCTTGCGACTTGAAATGAGCCGTCGCGGTATTGATGCCAAGCAGCTAGAAGTTTCGTTATCTCGGGCCTCGTAATAACACGCGCGCCTTTTCCGTGCTTATGCCATCCCTTTTGGATTACAGTGCTGCTTTGTCATGGCCATGGCGACGACGGCCCGTACACCGGTGCTCGAGGTATTCACAAACTCTACTTGAGAATGGGTATGAGACCATAATGATTATGTAACTCGGTGAAATACACCATCATGGCATGGTCTGAGGACGCCGAGCATCTATTGGCATAGTATGACTGTATCCGAGCCGTCAGTATCATCTCGTGAAGCAGTGACCGAGATTGGCTCGGAAGATGAACAGATTGGCGCGGAATCAATTGATTACCGAAGACGGCGAGGATTCGTGTCCGGATTGGGATATGCAATCAAGGTAGTTGACATGTTCGTAGACAGTCTACCATAGCGATCTAACTCTCAAGGATGACGTCTCTTATTGATGAAGGTGCTGGAGTAATTGGGGAGCTGTAATTAAGATCAATGGATCGCGAGAGGATGGCCAATTGATTATACCGCCACCTTGTGTGCGGATGTGCTGACGGCATGTTGTAAAATTGTCACAATTGGCAATTATTCCTAATGATGATAGAAACGGTTGACGCCGTGGAAGTCTGTACGACTTGACTTGAAGTAACCTTCCACTCACGTGTTAACGCGTTAGCAATCGCGTAGAGCGGTACCATAAGATATGTTTTCGAGGTTAGTCGCGTTTGAAGATGAATAAAACCGACGACGTCATGTCTCAACTCATTCTAATTCCAAGATACAATCTCTATCGTTACTGGATAGCTACGAGACATCTGCGCGAAATAAATTAAACCTGTCCTGACACACGTAGGTCCTAACTCAGACATTAGCACAGACAAGAGGCAGTATGGAGCACAAATCCGAGACCGTTAAGACCAAACAGTCAAAAACATTCACTGGGTTTTGTGCGATGAAATGATATGCTACTATATAATGCATCTATGGCGAAGCAGGCACAAAGGTTCTGGGTTTCTTTATCCCTCAACTAACCTGATGACCGACGACAACCAGAACCCAACACCACCGGTAGGTAGTCGAGAATAGACGCTGTCGCCCTAAGTACACAAACTATATACGCCTCAGGGGTCTTTCTATCTCCAGACGAAAGCAAAAGAACTGGACCCATTATACGGGACAGGAACACGCTGGCATATGTGGTGGCGTGGAGGCAGCATGCATAGAACATGGTATCGACTTTGAATATGCTGGGACCTGCGGGCATACCTACCTTTCTCTCCTCATTTCTAGAGGCTTGGAGCAAAAAGCTGAATGTTCACTGAAACGTTCCAGACAGTGTGCTAAATCTGAATGAGGGATATCTGGCTCTACAGCTTCAGCTCTAGAATTCTACTCTTGACGCAAGAATGAATACAGTACGATCCTGCAATATCTCCTTTATCCATCAACGACTTCGTCAAGTCCATAACAAAAAGTCCAGTCTCCATCCACCAATACAACCAAATAATCATCACCTTATATTCGAGCGAAAACCCCCACATGCCTAAGCCGCATGCTACAGTACATCCAACACAACCCCACCCCCACACCCAGGGAAAAAATAAACAGTCAGTGCACCAACATGCAAATGCAAGTGCATGTGAAGCATGCGGTGCGACAGTGTTTGTGATTGTGATTGTGAGAACCATACTGCAGAACGCTTTGACGTGGTGTGGGACGGAGATTCTTTCTGTTTTCGGATAGTTCGTCCGTGGCGGGGTGGAAGAGAACGCGGGGGCGGAAATTGCGGAGCGTCTGTTTTGTATTCTGGAGTGGAGGACGGACGGAGATTACCTCCAAAAGGCGATGGGAGCAGTACGGGGATTGAATTTTGGTATTCGAGGAGGTTTTGAGGTATCTAGTGGTGCCATTTTGGGCTTGTTGCATTTATGTTAATACGTGGCACTCGCTGCCCTGGGAGTATGTCTCCCGGGAATAGGTCGAAAGGTATCGCTTGTTCAGGATTTTGGACTTGAGTCTAGATCGTATGGTATTGATTACACGTCTGATTTGGGAGCTAACTCCAATGACGAGTAGCTTAGTCTACACATCATCTTCAGTCCAGACCTTGCTCATTCCCCCCCGGAGATGGAAATGAAATGGCGCAAACATGTGTTCTGAGAATAGCCACTTCACGGTGGGGTCGTTCTGAATGTAAGTGGCTTCACAAACTACTATGACTGAGGATTTGTTGTAAGCTACTATTTGAGATCTATAATATGGATTCTTTACCCCCTCGAGTGAATCTATGTACATATGGAGGTTGCGCAAGTCATTCACTGCTGACCAGAGAAAGTCAAAAGTATAACGCAAATCCTCCAGCCTAGCATATCCTTAGTAGAGGGGATTCAACATGCTCCAATGCAGATGGAGAGTTTATCCCAAAACCTACTTCTCCAAAGCCGGTGCCCCCCTGAACAATGCATCCAACCTCGATACGTGCGGCATTGCATGTCATCAAAAACACCCCGTATAACGCTCTCAAAGCAATAATAATACTGGTGAATAGAACTCTCGTATCCAAAACCATTAAGAGCTATTTGACACCATCACGCGTCTTTCTTCATCTCGTCTAGTTCTAGTCAACTCTTCGTGAAACTGTCGAAATCAACAATGCGTATCAATAGCGTTGTGTTATTCTTCAAGGGCCCCGCGACAAACCATGCGTTTTTCACAATCTTGCCTTCTACGAGGATTCGACAATAGGAATTATGCATGGATTTATATATTCCTTCTGCCACGGGTAACAGGAACCATTCTCAAGAGCATTGAAAAACAGTGGTGTCATACCATTACTCGATGAGTGTCCATCTATCACGAGCAAGATGATCGTCAGGAAGTGGCAGTGGAAAATTCTTCGGGACAGAACACGACATTTCGACCGAGTTCTTGAAATCATCCTCTACCTTGACGCTGTATCTGCCTTTGGTCACCGAATCAGATCGTGGTGCGAGGATTTAGAGTTGCCTCTTCGGGTTTGCTCTGCAGGGAAACGTTGAGATCCACAGATCTTGAATGGTGGTCCGTTTCTGCAAACTGGTTTGTTGTGGGCTTTTTCGGGTTGGTAGATGGGTAGGTGGGTATGAGCACTTCGTGTTTGGGCATCTCGTGTATGCTTGAGATCTACGATGGAGCATTGGTACTTGGTTTTGTGGTCTGAGGATACAGATAGAAAACGCCGAAGGTTCTAGGTACGTCGCTGGACTCTTTTGACTGTAAGTGAGTGATGTAAACAAGCATTATCCTGATCTAGAAAGTCCTCTTATGAGACAATAGGCGTGCGAATCAAGGGATCATCGCAGCAAAGAAGTTGACTACCTCAGTTTGACCAAGTCCGACAAGATCAGCCAAAATAAGAGATATGATTTGGCATACTTGACCGCTGTGGAGTACTTCTATGGAAAGTACAACCTAGACCGCATAGACATTTCACTC
Organism: Rutstroemia sp. NJR-2017a BVV2; assembly: GCA_002946415.1. NCBI lineage: Eukaryota > Fungi > Ascomycota > Leotiomycetes > Helotiales > Rutstroemiaceae > Rutstroemia > Rutstroemia sp. NJR-2017a BVV2. Next base: position 478,028 of record NJPS01000013.1, on the reverse strand, counting down.
CAACTCATCAATAACTACATCGCCACTAGGGTGGTAGATTAACAATAAAATATTTAATATCCATTCAACTAAATACAAGAATGTTCTATGCACCTCTCATACTTTGAAAGGCGTCTCAAACGGAGCTTCAGCTTGCGGTGTGATACGAGCAAGATGTCTACGTTGTCCACCTTGCCAGTCTACCAGTGCTGTGTGAGTCGCGACTCTGTTATCCCATACCACGACAGTCTTTGGTGCCCACTTGACTCTGGCGTGGAAGTCGGCTCCTAGTGCGATGTGGTCGTAGAGGAAGTTCTGGTTGGGTTAGGTATCGATTCAACAAACGGGGGGTTGAGTGACGCTACTTACCAGGATGAGGTCGCTTTCTTCTTTCTTGAATCCTACGATGTTTCGGGTGACTATTGAGTCATGTTAGCAAGAAAGGTGAAGGGTGAAGGTAAAAGATTTTGCGACTTGCATTGTTTGTTGACAAATAGCGCCTTTTCCCCAGTCACTGGATGTGTTCGAACGATAGGATGAACATTAACGACAGGTTCCCTACGTGCTGCACCATTCCTGTAACGAGAAGCATTGATCTGCTCGATACCAGAATGCGTAGCCTTGAGACCATGCAAACGCTCCTTGAACGAGTCACTCAAGCGGTTATATGCCTCCACACCATTGGCGAATAGCGTATCACCACCCGTTTCTGGAATATCAAGAACATACAAGAACGTCGTTCCAGGCGGCTGCTGTTCATATGTAACATCCGAATGCCATGCAACACTACTTGTTCTAGTCTCAAAGAAACTATTCGCTGTCTTATCCGCAACTCCCCGATGCACCAAATGCACTTCCGGGTATCCGGCAGGGGCACCAGATGTGGGATGGACGTGGAGACGACCGAAGTATCTACCAAACTCAAGGGCTTCGTTGATGGGGAGGTCAGCTAGGTCTTGGTCTCGGAATGCAACGACTTTGCGCTCTGCGACAAATCGGGCTAGTTGGTCTCTGCCCGCATTGCTTAGTTTGCTTAGCTGAACGCCAGTGATTTCTGATCCGGTCAGAGGTGTTAGGTCTACTTTGGTAACTCCTGGTGCAAGAAGCTCCGGATACGCTGGGTCAGCATCGAGGCCGTGGTCATGGTGCTGGAATGGCTCTAGTGGTGGGTAGACTTCATCGCCCCATGTTGGTAGGTAGTGAGGGTACTAAAGTGACAGTCAGTGCTACTCCATGTTAGATAACTTGGTGCCAGTAGAGCGTACGGATGCAGGCGCAAATTTGCCAACTCCTTTCTCCTCAGCTTCCTTGTCATATCCGATTGGTGCAAGCTCTTTGTATTCACCAAGTCCGTTTCCAGTCAATCTGACCGTGGAAGACTCATTGGTCCTGCTTGGAAGAGTGGTTGTTTCTGTTGCTGAAGGCGCCATTGTATTATTGATGTGTGAAAGTACAACGAAAGGAATTCCCAGAATCCAAAATACCAAGTCCTTTGAAACCTACTCTGAATATCTGCCGGTAATGGGACGACCGAGGTCATTTAAGTAGCTTTCGAATCCCCTCGTATCACCCCTCTTCTGCACGAATCTATAAAAGGCATCGCGCAATTTCCAGATAACGACATCTCGCATAGAACGACGGCATTCCACACAAGCCCTCATTGGATCCGTAGATTAGGTCCTCCGAAATATCAAGCAGTTGTTGATTGCGCGTAACTGTAGGTCGTTGATCGTTGACGGAGACTGCCCTTCATTGGTCGCTAGTTGATGGTGCAATTGTGCGAGAAGATCACGAACGGTGGAATAGAAACTTTGGAAAGTGGAGAGTCAGCGCCGGGCATTGATAGCTGTGCTCGGGAATCTGCCTCTTCTGGGACAGCTTCGGTAGCTTCGATGCCTCACTCCATTCGCTGGATATATTGTCGGCCCACGAATGCATACTCACAGCTGTTCACTTGAGCAGCTCCACACGTGATGCGATGCCCATCATTGCAGCGACGTCACGTGTTGCACGGAATCCCACCCTACTCATGTCATGCTGAGAGGTTTAGAAGATGTATCATGCTTTGCAACTGCCAACAAGACTTGGTACCGCCACAGGCGTGGCAAAGGCGGAGGTGCAGCGCGCAAATTCGTTCGAGCAGAATAAATTGCTGAGAAATCGACTTTTGCATTTTAAAGCCGAAAAGCCACCTGTACTTTAGGTACTTCTCGACTACCGTAGCCGCCATCATCGTTTATCGATATCAGCGGGGCAACTTTTTTCTTTTATCAAAATCCCACATTCGCATCACGAAAAGTCAAATCATACAAAACGACGGCATCATGTCTGCTATGGATCTTGACGCTCCAGTGTCCATTGCTCCCCAACTCAGGGAGCAACAGACAGGCGCTACGTAAGTTATGCATCTCCCGAGCTCCCGGAATCACCGTCTCTAACTGTTTCTCTTCCAGTATTCTCTGCTGCAATTGTGGCGCTCCCATCGATGGAACAACCTCAGCAGGAGCCCTCTGCTATGACTGCGTAAAACTTACCGTCGATGTATCCCAAGGTATCCAGCGAGAAGCCACTCTCCATTTCTGCCGCGACTGCGACCGCTGGTTACTACCGCCTGCGACCTGGATTGTCGCCGCTCCCGAATCTCGAGAACTTCTTGCTTTATGTCTGAAAAAGCTGCGGGGTCTACACAAGGTTAGAATTATCGACGCAAGCTTCATCTGGACCGAACCGCATTCTCGACGTGTTAAGGTTAAGCTCACAATCCAAGATTCGGTGTCAGAAGGCGTAGTTCTACAACAGGCATTCGAGATCGAATATGTGGTGGCGTATCAGCAATGTCCGGACTGCGCAAAATCATATACTGCGAATACATGGAGGGCTTGTGTACAAGTCAGACAGAAGGTTCCTCACAAGCGGACTTTCCTGTACTTGGAACAGTTGATTCTCAAGCATGGTGCTCACAAGGACACTATCAACATTAAAGAGGTGAAGGACGGGTTGGACTTTTTCTTCGCGGCACGAAACTCGGCGGAAAAATTCGTCGACTTCCTAAATTCAGTTGCCCCGGTTCGAACGAAGAAGTCTCAAGAACTCATTTCTATGGATATTCACACCTCCACCAAATCCTACAAATTTTCCTTCTCCGTCGAGCTGGTGCCTATTTGCAAGGATGATTTGGTGGCGATCCCTATCAAGCTAGCGAAGCAAATTGGGAACATCTCCCCCCTTGGCATATGCTATCGAGTAGGAAACTCAGTCAATATCCTCGATCCACAATCTTTACAGACTGCAGACATCAGCACACCGATTTACTGGCGAGCACCATTTACTCCGTTGGCAGATGTTCAGGAATTGGTTGAGTTCATCATCATGGATATTGAACCTCTCGGACCACAAAAGGGAAGATGGATGCTTGCGGAAGCTACCGTTGCCCGCGCATCAGATCTCGGTTCAAACGATAAGACATACTATACCCGCACCCATCTCGGAAACGTCCTACACCCTGGCGATTCAGTAATGGGATATATGATGACAGGCACTAATTTTAACAATCCGCAATTCGACGCTCTTGAAGAATCCAATACCTACTCCTCGCAAATCCCCGACGTAATGCTCGTCAAGAAGTTCTACGCTCGTAAGAAGAAGTCCAAGAACAGGAACTGGCGCCTCAAGCGCATGAACAAGGATGAGGGAGATCTTCTACCGAAGAAAGCGGACCAAGAGAAATTGGATAGGGACTACGAGATGTTCTTACGGGACGTTGAAGAAGATAATGAGTTGAGACAGACATTGGCGCTGTACAAGGCTCAGAAGGTCCAGAAGGATAAGGATGCTATGAGTGTGGCGGAGACGAGTGATGGAGAGGATGATGAAGCGCCGAAGATTGATATGGATGAATTGTTGGATGAATTTGATGAGCTCAATGTTCAAGATGAGCAGTAGGTTCGGTTTGATGGCATTCATTCATTATATCCTGGGCGGCGTTCGGTGGTAGATTGGCGTTTGTGGGCGGCTTGGATGCGGTGAATGAGAAAAATCAGCGGTTTCTTGAACAGATATGAAAAGCTTACTGCTGAATGTTTCAGTGTCATTAGCAAATTTGTTAGTATTGTGACCTTTAGCAGATGATTATGTGCTGCTTTCAAATGCGCACTATTCATGTGCATAATCTCCGCAGTAGGAGATGGAATAACAAAAGTCATTACAGCAGCTCCACGCGCTTTCCATCTGAGTATTAGATTGCAATAATTTATGTGGTTTTCATCTGGGTCGAATGGGAGGATGGCGCCTGGGCCTTGACTCAGCTGATCGTATGTGCTGAGTTTTCAAATTCCTTAATGAGTATTTTGTGCAATTCTCACGAGATCATATTCCCATAGCGCTCAAGTGAGTTTTAATATCAAGGTTTAGGATTTGACGATCACCTGAATAGGGCCGCTGGCAGCTGCAGCTCAAGCCTACGCAAGCAAGCAAGAAGAGACAAGTTCCTTCGTGGGATTCATGTCTCTGCGATGCCTAAAGTCATTCGCGACAAAGTTACATTGTGTCCAGCGATAGGCTTCCGACCTTTGGATCGATGCTCTCTGTATTCTCCAGAAGGTGGACTGAATCTTATCTGAAATCGGTGTTACCTGCGCAGGAGGTTTGAGTATCCGTTGCCAATGGCAAGTAAACAAATCCGCCAAATTCATTGCAGCTTCTCTCTACCTGAATATCGTCGCTTCGATTATCCTCCACGATGGATTTTCGATGTAAACCTACCCATCGGAACGCGGCTGCCCCGATTTCAGTCAAAATGAATGGCAACTGCAATGAAGTTAGCAAACAGCTTATATGCGACTTCTGTGCAAGCTTAGGCTAGGAATTTTGTCTACTAAGTCTGCTAACTACGTTCTCGCTCCTTTCAGAAACTCAATGAAACATAGAATTCGAACGAGAATTTGGAAAATATCATTACTTTCAAATATATTCGTACCTTCGACATGGTTGTTTATCGTTCCGTCCCGCCCCACCAACACTTCGAGCGCGACTTCGACCCTCAAACGATTCCTTTCTATGTTGACAGCCCAGACTCCATAATCACCCCAAGCATGGACGGCGACCTCTTGATGACACGCAGCGACACGCTCGGCCTCCAAGTGATTGAGTGGCAATCAGCCGTCATCGGTATCGGCGGCGCCTACAACCTCAAAGACGGAGCCGCTGCGCGCGCTTCCTGGGCTAATTTTCATTGTAATAGCTACCTGCACAACGCCCATGGATTTCTCCCCATCAATCTCCCGCAGACAAAAGAAGCCGCAGAAATATACGCCGCGATTGCCGCGTTGGAGCGACTTGGGCTGTTATTTGGACTTGATCGCAGGTACATCTTTCTCATGGCAGACTCGTTGTACTTGTGGCGTGGAATTACGAATGGGGTTTTTGGGTGGAGGAATACTGGCTTTAAGAATGAAGATGGGACGGACGTTGAGAATGCGAAGTTGTTTAGATGGCTGGACGAGGTGGTAGAATCACTTTGGGCGAGGCATGTGGAAGTTCGGTTTTGGCTTGTTAAGCCTGTGTTGAATATGATGGCGAGGGATTTGGCCTATAGGGTTTTGAAGGTCGAACTCAATGCGTTTAGAGGTCCAAATGGGCCTGTTGGTGTAAATGGCAATTTCGTGGCCAATGGGATTGGTAGCGGTAATATTAGCATTACCTGGGGTGGTAGTGCGAATAGTAGTGCTAATGGAGCAGGGAGTGTTAATGAGGTTGGTAGAGTTGACGGGGTTGGTAGGGCTAATGATGATGAATTGGTTAATGGTGGAGGGCGGGAGGAGGTGAAAATCGAATAATATGAGGGGGGAAGATCAACTGAATTAATCTGGATTGAGAATAGAATAAAAGGAAGTACATGTATTCTTCAATAGGGAGGAATAAAAACGAGGCTAATGCTTGGAATTTGGGTATTTCTTGCGTATCAGTATGATCCCGTTTGTGAGCAGAGATTGCGGCTGTTGTGTAGTTTAGAAGCAATAAAGACAGTATTCTTCTTTATTTCTTCTCAGCGCTCCGAAAACTGACGATCTATTAGAAAGACAACAACTAGCTAACTCACATTACCACTTGGTGAGAATACAACTATCACATCGAACGTTGAAGATATCACCCTATCGAGCAGAGGCTAACAAACCCCGCATGAAGACACTCAGTTCATGCGACAAGAGGAGCTGCAAAGCTAGATTTGATACGATGGGAGAGAAGACCTCTGCGTCTGGGAGACACCATTCTGCTGTAGATGGTCTCGCGCCACGATGATCGCTTGGAATAGGGGAGGATACATTGCCCAGGATGAAGTGGTAACGTAGAAAAACGGCAGATTACATAATCATGCATATATTCAATAAATTATGTAATCGTCAGCTGCCAAATTAGGTCACCCAGTTCGCGTGAGAAAGAGCGCGTTCATTTCCCTTTAGCACCAGTCTAATTGGTTGGACTGAGCCACCCCACAAACATGAAAGGAAAACCACTTTACTTCCTCGCGCTTGAGACACGAACGACACGTCCAGCTCCCCCTGCTTAGATACATCGGCGCGTCCCCTTATCGTCATTGTGCGAAAAGAGCAAACTTGGACCTTTAGAGCTCATGCGACTGAGCACCATACATAGGACTGGACTCGTTCTCCAATTCAACGAAGTCCTGATAACCTCAACTGGAGGTGACGCGATTCACTGCTCGACTGGATTTTCTGTCAGCCAACCTCTTTTATAAACCACAATAGCTTATCCTCCTATGGCCTCAAGAAAGATTGCGACGAATCCTCAACCTCTTGCGAACACTTCAGATTCGAGACAAAATCACCTTCAACCAAATCCATACTCTGCCGCTGCCAGCGCATACGACAGCGGCCAAAGTTCTAATAGATTGCATCGTGATATGTCGCTCAGTATGAGTCAAGGTTCTCAGGGCGGTGGCTTAATGATGCAGCCAGGTGGTTCATTCCGACAATATGATGCAATGCATGGCATGAATCCCAGAGATTCTGCCCCTCAGATCTACTCAGTCAGTCACTCTTCTTCAATGATGCAATTCACTTTAACTTGCGCTTACTTAGGCTAGGCTGTATATTCTGGAGTCGATGTATATGAGATGGAAGTCAATGGCATAGCGGTTATGCGACGTCGGAAGGATAGTTGGCTCAATGCGACTCAGATCTTAAAGGTCGCCGGCATCGAGAAGGGAAAGCGCACCAAAGTTCTGGAGAAGGAGATCTTGATCGGAGACCACGAGAAAGTCCAGGGCGGTTACGGAAAATATCAGGGAACCTGGATCAGATTCGAAAGAGGTATCGAGTTCTGCAAGCAATATGGAGTTGAGGAATTACTGCGACCATTATTAACATATGATATGGGCCAAGATGGTGGAATTGCTGGACAGGGTGGACATGATACTCCTACCAAGGAACAAGCTATGGCAGCGCAGCGAAAAAGATTATACAATTCCGGAGCGGAAAACAGGAGTAACGGGCAGTCGGGAACATTCTTTAAGAATATTTCCAGCACGGCTTCACATGCTGTAGCAGCAATTAGCAAGGCACGATTCGACTCTCCAGTACCACGAATGAGAAACGGCAGCGCAGCCACTCGCCCTTCAAGTTTCAGCAGACAATCATCGCAACAGCAGTTGGGTAGTCAAGAAACAGGATTTCCGGGAAATTCACAGCAAAGTATACAGAGTTTTACGACAAACGACGGACTGAATTCGCAAGATTCGGCCTATGCTACTCAGTCTGGTTTTCAATTTTCGCATACTGGGAGGGAAGACAGCGACTTTCAGGAACCGCCAAGAAAGAGGTTACGACAATCCCCAGAACCCAATGACACCCAACAGTCGATGAATGGTGGCTACTATAATATGTCTCTACGGGAACCGTCACCAACAGAACCCAACGACTCGTTCATCTACCAAAACCAACAATTAGTGCCACAGGATGATGAAGCTCCGGCGCCGCTTCCTCCACTTCCTGGGCTTCAATATAATGGAAAGGCAGGCTTGTCTTTATTGTCACTTTTCCACACCGATAACTCATATCTGGGAAAGAATGAGTACAATGATCATGAAGTATTTCGTACCATGACTGGAGTGGAACTTGACATACCTATCGATAAATCGGCGAATACTGCTGTAATATGGGCCGCAACTCTTGCTCGTATACCGGTTCTACAGAAACTTATCCAGTCCGGTGCAAGCATATACCGAGTCAATCTGAGAGGCGAGACAGCCTTGATGAGAGCATGTTGTGTTGCTAATAATCTTGATCAAGGTAGTTTCCCTGATCTTCTGGAGCTTCTTGGGCCGACTATTGGGTTCCAAGATAAACGTGGTCGAACAGTCCTTCATCATATTGCAGTCACATCAGCAGTCAAAGGTCGCAGTCCAGCCAGCAAGTACTACCTCGAATCACTTCTCGAATTCGTTGTCAGGAAAGGAAGTTCACTAAGCAGTCAGCAATCCTATGCGAATGGAGCTCCAAATCCACACGCAATGGATATCGGCCGATTTATGTCTGAAATGGTAAATGCCCAGGACCAATCGGGAGATACAGCTCTTAATATTGCAGCTAGAGTTGGGAACAAGAGTATTATTTCACAACTAGTAGAAGTGGGAGCGGATCCATCAATCCCCAACCACTCAAAGCTATGTCCTATGGATTTCATAGAAGGTCTTGGAAATGGTGATCGCGCAGGCGGCTTCGGAAGTCCTGACAAAAGAGTTGGAAAAGCCTCCCGCGAAACGAGTGGCGAAATCATAGAGTGTAAGTCCCTTCAGCCTTCCATATCTACCGATTCTCCCGAGAAATTTGGATTCTAACATCTCTTTTAAAGCGATAAACGCCGTCCTGCAATCTACAATCGACGAATTCGGCAAAGAAGTTGAAGCAAAACAACTTCAAATCGACTCCATCCACGCCAAACTCCGTGAAGCTTCCGCCACCCTCGGCGAAGAACGACGCGCGTTCGAAGCACGTCAAGAACGCCATCGCCAGCGCGAAGAACGTACTTTGAAGATCGCTAACCTCACACGTGCCGCAGAAGAAGAAGCTCTCCGTCTCTCACAACTACAACAACAACTTAATCAACCGACTTCCGAATTGGACATGAGTGTCGGCGATGCAGATAGAGATCTGGTTGTGAATCTTCCCGATGATGGTAATGCGGCGGAGATTAATATCCCGGCGAAAGAAGTCTTGCAAGCGAGAATTAATGCGTATAAGGCGAATAACGAACACTTGGAAAGAGAAGTGAAGGAGTTGAAGGAGAAGGATAGTGGCAGGATAAAGAAGTATAAGAGGATTATTAGTCTGTGTACGAGGGTGGATGAGGGCGAGGTGGATAAACTTGTAGGGAGGTTGGCGCGCGCCTTGGAGAGTGAGAGAGGAGAGGTGGAGATGGGGAGAGTGAGGGAGTTGTTGGGGAAGTTTGAGGGTATGTGAGATTATTTGCATGATCACGGCGGATGGGGATGGAATGAGATGAGATGCATTGTACAGCAGGCGAAAATGGCGTTTCTTACTAACTCACTGGGGATCAGGTTGGAATTGACTGGCATCGTACCAGTACTTGTGCTTTTATATATATTTACTTCATGTACCTATACGTTCTGGAGATGAAAGGGGACAGAGGCAAGGCAGAAGATGGAGATACCTACGGTACGGTGGTTGTTTGTATATGATATCTTACGCTAGGATAGGATAGGATGAAAGAATGATGAATAGCTGTACTTGCTAGTTCTTTCCTTGTCCAGATACCGAGGATCATATAACTTGGATTCTGGTATTTTGTTTCAGCCGATTTTGGTTCGGTTGTTCTTGTTTAGGGGGAGGTGGAGATGGGCGAGTGCCATAACTACTTGAAGTTGGCGGGTTTCATCCAATGAATAACGTGGCTCAGAACGTAGTTTGGGAACGTGGTGCACGTAGTTGTGCTCTGGCGATGCTTATTTCACTACTAGGTAGTGTTAGCGAGGTTCGATGCTGGCAGTAGCAGTATCGTGGTATTGAAGTAAGTGCCATTGCTTTGATTGGATACGTTTGCTTGTTGCTCTGTTGTATTTGCGCTTTATTTGTTCATTCTGAGACTCGTAATGCTGTTTTGGCTTTTGCGCATTGGAAACGAAGTTGGCACATGGTGGTTGGTGGGCAATGAATGGTTGAGTGCCATGGCTTCCGCCACATGAGATATTTTCATCACGCTTGGTGCGAGTGTGGTGATATATATATTATCAGTCCTTTTCTCACTGCTGCCCCGGTTAAGTAGAGATCTCTACGGCGACTCTTTCAAGGTATTTGGAGGCTCTACCATTGAGGTATGTTTCCATGGATATAATATATCTCAAAAGAAATGGAGCGGATGATCTATGATTACCTATGTATCTGAGATTTCTTGTAAGATTACATGGTATGGTATGTCTATGGTATGCCGCACGGACGGCGCCGACTCCTGATGGAACCTTCAGGTCTTTGTGTTAGAACCTCACGCAGCCGCAGATCTTCCTTATTTCTATCAGCATGATCAGCTCTCACGCGCCTATGTGACCTCTGGTTAGTCTTGTCTCATTAAAATCGCTGAAGATTTTTTACCTCTGCAACTTCTCCAGTCGTGGGTGTTTGTGCACACGACGATCAGGGCAGAACGAACACGTGTAGCCGGATGAGTCATGGACTAAGCCATGTCTTATCAACTCGTTCTTCCTCTTAAATCCTCTCCCTCCTTCACCTCTGGGACATCCCTTTATTGAACAAAAGTGCGGTCGATGGCTAGAGTGTATGTTCATATGACTGTTCAACAGATGTTGAGTCTGGAATGGTGCGGCGGTGCATCCGGAGTGCTTGCATGAGTAGCTCCCAGTCTGCAGAGTCGGGATGTCGTCTGTGGAGGATCGGTCCATGCTCGTGACGGGGATTGCACCGGAATCATCTGTACTAGGTGTAGCGGCACGACTCCATCTGTCATCATCTTCATCTTGTGTGTTGTCGGCATGAGAAGCATTCATATTTCTCGCATCATAAACATAACCCGAGAGGGGTGAACACAGTTGTGTAATTTTCTCCTTTGCTCGACTGCCTACTGAACCTAACAGATCAGTGATTGAGTGTAGCGTAGTTGAGCCAGTGTTCTGTATGTTTGGGGTGGGCAAACTCCTAGAGGGCGTTGAGAATGCATCTGGTTCCGGTGCCGAATATGCTAGACCGCTATCGTATCTGGCTCTCCGATCAGCTTCGAGTCTGGTAGCAGTTTCTTCCTCTTGTCCTGTGAGTTGCTCTATGGCCTTCTCTGCCATTTCACGACGATGGAGCTCTCTGGCATCACGTTGGTCCTGTAAGCTCGGAGCGTCGACTGGTTCTGTAGTTTGAGTCAGGTTTTCAAACATGAGTTTCTTTTGCGAGTCATATTACCTGAAGTCACATTAGCGGGACCTTCCGTCATGGATGATGACGGAATCTCTCCTTTCCTGCGACTAACAAGTCGAGAAAAACATTGTTCTGCCCTGGTCGACCACAAAATAGTATTGATGTCGGAAGGTCCTTCGGCATCAGTTGTTGTAAAAGCAGTTTGATGTTTTTGGAAGATCTCATTTGTATGAAGAAAATCTTCCCCAAAGAGAATATCACAAGTTAGATCATTCAAGACAAAGAAAGTCATTTCCCCTTCCAAAGGTGATTCGGAACACACAATTAGAGGGATCGTGACCTTACCAGTCAATCGTGCTTTGCTTCCGTCAGCGAATTCGACCTCGGATTCTTCATCGTGGATAGACTCAAGTTGCAACTGCCTCCGCATGGCATATGATAGTGAAATAAGATCAATGTCTGATCCGGTGTCGGGATTCGCAATTGCCGGAGAAGAAGCGGCGATACAACGAATTCGTCGTGTTGGGGTATCCACGAGACTAACTCGGTACGGACCTGATACGCGCGGTTCGCGAGGCATGAGGCGATGCGTATGAGCAGTCAAAGTATGGGTCCAGGCCAGAAATGACATCCCCATGATCAACGGAGTTACTAGTCGAGGAAACACATAGAAGTCTAAGCTCATCTCTTGGTGGTACTCGTTGGGAAAGCATCCGTATGTCGATACCATACCTATAGCCTCAACCTCCTTCCCGTTGGCTACTCGAAATCTCTTTTTGTGTTTTGCTGACTGCATGATAGGTAGATTTAGTTCCGCAGCAATTTTAGCGCTCATGATATTCTCCTCGCATCCAGAATCGGGTCGAGAATGGATCGTTAAACCACCGACTATCATTGGCAGATCCATCTGCGGATGGAGTGGGGGACGATCAGCATAGAGAGGGGTGATATCGTAGTGATTCTCATTTTTTGGAGATGAACACAACATAAAAGCATCATCCTCTTCCGGCTCTTTCTCTTCTATCAATCCTGGAAATAAATCCAACACGAAAGCGCTCAATCTACCATCGAAAGGCTCACTATCTTCACGCCACTATAATGTGAGATTAGCTGATAGCTTCTCGAGCGATTAATGAATCTGAAGGATTGAATCTAACCATCCCGGCTATTGAATCTACTCACTTGATAATCATCTTCATCATCTAAAGGAATGGACATCGGCTGCATAAGCGGGCTCTTTGGTGGCCCAACATCTTCGGGATCATAGATGTCGATATCCATGACTGTGTGTCAGTCTCTTAACCTACAAAAGCAGAATATTTTAGAAGGTGGTGATGGCATCAACATCCGTCACTGACTTGGAACAAAGCAATTTCTATGAAAGAAGATATTTTGTGACACGTCGGTAGCTGAGTTGCAAGTACTGCGATCTATAAAAGTATATGAAGAAGTGAAGATGCTACCCCGCACGATTGAGTCAGATATGCTTCGCCCAAGCGACCCATGCGAACCACTGCATAAGGCTTCCAGCAGGGCTTTCATGGTCATAAAGTGACATGCCGGTAGCCTTGTAAAATATTTGGGGAAAAGTGAACGAACTGTATTGACATCAGCACATAAGATGGCAACCGACGTCGAACTTGCAACAGTCGAAATCCGCCATATCAGCGGTTATCCATCTCTCGCATCCTTCATCGCCAGCGACAAAGACAAAAGTACAGTAATATACCGTCGCTTCGATCGTCTATCCGCGCGCAATATCCTCTATTTACAAAGCGAGTTGGCCGAGTTGGAAGCGCGACAAGATGAATACGATAGAGAAGATGTAAAAGGTTCGATGGTCGACAAGCAGTGTGCGCGGAACTGGAACGAATTTAAAGAACGAGCACGTGATACCGCACGACAGAAGGACAGGATGGAACTTGTGAAGGAGATTCGAAGAGTGATGAAAGAGTACAGTTAGTTGACAGTCTGTGGATTTGGGGAATGTTAGGGAGTGGAGCTGATTTGAAGCAGAAGAAGCAATTGTGCTCGATAGCACGTTACTGTCGATCGAGAAGCCATCATCACGAACGCTGACGGCCTTTTGGAATGTGTTCAATAACGTTCACGTGTCTGGGACCGATGGAGCATATCCTACGTTGGGGGGACATAGCAGTCAGATATATGATAACGCGAGCGACCTAATGGTTTTGAAAAGTCAACTCGAGGAGGATAGACTGACTAGGTTCTTACGATACTATTTCGCGATCCTCTTCACTGTCAAAAGAACAGACGGTCCACTTGTATACTTTTCTGAAAGACGACTGAAACTTACCGTGGCCCTCCTAAATCTCGTCTTGGCGGCGGTTCTTCTTTTCGGGGCAATTTACAATCTCTACTGGGTTTCCAGCGATGAGAAGAAACTTGGCCTGATCGCTGGTTACACGGTTGCTTTTGCTGCCTGCGTCGGTTTTGCAACAAATGCAAAAAGATCAGAAGTCTTTGCCGGCTGCGCAGCGTATGCTGCGGTTTTGGTGGTGTTTGTGAGTGGAAATCTTGGAACACCAGCAGGGACTGAGACGTCTTCAAGTGTATGAAACTGTGAGATGTATGCCAGATCCCTTTTGGTTTAGTACGTGCCTTATTGTAGTATCAAGAATCCTATTTCAGTCTATTCCATTTCACCTTAACCGATCTATAAACTGATAAAATGAATACCCCAAGACCACGGAAACAAGCAGTCAAGCTCAATTTAACAGCTACAATTGCAGTATAAAGCAAGACCACATAAACTAACGAGCAAACAATCAAATCCCCCAAATGGAATAAACTAAATACAGAACCTCCAACTCGACAGAACCCCTGAAAAACAGCACCACCATTCATCAACCCCACACCCTCCCCACCTCCCCCACCCACTCCCTAGCCTCCTGCAACCCCATCAACTCCTCCGGCGCAAAAATCCCCATATCAATCGTCTGATCCTTAGAATTGTACCTCATCTCGACATCTATCGCCGGCTGTGCATCACGTCATATTAGCCACCTATACTCGACACCTCGCATGACTGGGGGAGAACTTACACAAAACGCCTCCTCATCCCTCTTCTCCAACTTCTCATTCAACTCATCACTCACACTCACATCAAGAACTCTCTCTCTCGGTGCAGCTTCGTTGATTTGTTCCCAACCTCTCTCTTTCCGTACATTCTCCTCCGAGTTTTCATCAACTCCACGTAAGATATTCACCCAAATCCCCACCTTCCGTCCCGTCCACCTGTAAATATCGTCTAGCCCAACTCCAGTCATACCTTTCTCTGACAGCATTCCCAGATTCTTCTGTACACTATTTGCTAGGTCTTCAAGTTCCGAGTCCTTCATTGCGTTCGCACTGATCTTCAGAGGAAGCAGATTCAACGTCGGAGCTGCGAGATGTGAGAGATCTTCGCCGTGTGGTGCACGATTTGCTAGGTATATTCCTAGCAGAACATCTTGATTTGTGTCTGAGTTTTCGGCTTTGTTTGTAGGTGCCTCTTTGGATAGTTTCTTAGAATAGAGCCGTGCGACCAAGGCAAGCAGGAGATGATCGATTGACACGCCTGCCTTTTGAGCAGCTACCCGTAAGTTCGATGCGGGAATAGGAGTATGGAATAATTCGATTCTATTTTTATTTGATACTGGTGAAGAAGGTGGTTGAGCTATCGCACCGGAGAGATAAGATGTCCAGTTTTCTTTAACTGTTGCTGTATCTGTCGAAGCAATTGTCTGGGCAACGAAGTTCTTAAAGCTGAAAGAAGAATTTGGAATTGATTTGTTGTGGTAGAGAGCCTGGAGTTCTGAGATCAAAACCGGTAGACTGATTCCATCGTAGAGCGCGTGATGGATAGTGAGCTGGAGTTCTGCTTCTGCATCTGAATTATTTGTTTTCAGGACAGTAAGGTTCAACGGCGGATGGTTGAGGTATTCGGTCTTGCATCTGGCAGGCATCTTGTCTCCTTCCTCAACATACACTATCTCATTAGGTGGATCTTTGAAAACGACCTGGATGAGTTTCGAATCTTGCTCCATGAACCCAGTACGCAGGATATCGTGCCTTTGCAACCATGTCTTCCAAGCAGAATCTAATTTGTCTTTCTCCAGATTTCCGTCGAACCGATATTTGAAAGTAGGATAGAACAGAACCCCTTGAGAGTTTTGCCAATTCCTTAGCATATAAACTTGTCCCGCTGTGGCTGGCATAACATATTGAATTTCGCCCATCGCCATCCACATCTCCTCGGCCGTTGCCTCATCCAGCGTGGGCGTTGACTTAGTGAGTACTGCGTCAATATCTACAACCGATTCTTGCTTCTCTTCACCCCCTTTCAATGATTCAGCCATAGATCCAATCGTCAAATACTTCAAGATATCCGAAACTCCCAGCTTAATCCCATATTTTCTCAGAAGCGTCGGAAGTTTCAAAACCAGAATCGAATCCAAACCAAGATGAAAGATCGTAGAATCCTTGAGTATATTGTCTTCAGGAACTCCAGAGATCTCATTCAACGCTTTCCGTAGATCAAGCTCAACCTGCGACCATTCGCTACTGACTTCTTCCCTTGGTCGCTTGCTTGTGGAATCAATATTAGGGTCTCGAAGTTGAAACTTAGGTAGCCCGCAAACGGAAACACCGTCATCATCCGTCGTGAGCACATTCGCATCCAAATCATCAATAATACGCTGAAGAACAGCATCTAAAGCATCCAGCAACTCCTCACTTTCCTTCTCATTTCTTGCAACCGCTTTGCAAGCCGTCGTCCACGCCAAATACTTATCATCAACAATTTCCATCTCAACACAGATCGGGAACTCAACATCCGCCATACCCTGCACGGATCGATACAAAGGCTCTGCTTCTTCGTGCGGACGACGGCCTTGATAGATAAAGAGAGTATCGAAAAGTGTAGTGTCTTTGGTTGTATTGTTTCGAGATGCCATGGCGTACGCTTGAGCTGTCCCAAGCGGGAAATGCTGGTATTGACGAGTGGTGTCGCTCATTTCCTGCGTGTACTTTAACATTTCCCCGAAAGTCCCATGCAGGACCGATCGTACTGCGACGGTATTCATTAACGGGAACATAACTTGATCAGCTTCCTCTGTGTCGCGGCAGGAAAGAACGGTCCCAAATACGACATCAAGTTGTCCCATGAGTTGTGCCAGGACTAGCGCCCAACATGTTTGTCCTAATGTCTGAAGCGTGATGCGAGAAGATTTGCAGAGTGCTTCGACTTTCGAGAGAGATACTTTAGATTGCCTCTCCAGGCGATGAACAACTTGTGACTCAGGTCCTTGCAAATTTTTCTTTGAAAGAACAGCGACTGGAAGATTTGAGAGCGTAATTTTCCAAAAGTTTCTTGCCTCGTCGGTAGTTGATTCGAAAACCTGCTCAAGGAAGGGCGAAGAATTCGGTCTTGATATCTCCAGACCGCGATAAGCTCTTGTGATATCTTCATGAATTGCTCGAAGAGATCGGCCATCATAGAGTGCATGCGAGATGGCCATGATCATATATCCCGTACCTTCGACAGTCACAAAATGTGCTTGGAACAAACCGCCGTCAATGGAAGCCGTGGAGACGAGTTCAAAATTGGCTCTCGTCATGAAGTCGTCGATATTTTCCGTCCCAGCAGGCTTGATTGGTAATGACACCTTTGATAGTTCGCTATGAACGACCTGCGCATAGCTCACAATCAATTGAGGATCATCCACCTCCATGAAAGTAGTCCTCAAGATTGGAGACCGAGAAACAACCAAATCCACGGCCCCCTTTAACACCACTTCTTTAACATCTTTATTCAACTGGAACACCTCAATATTGAAATATCTTTTGAACCCAGATCTAATCATCTCGTTTACCATACTCTGCTGCAGTGGCGTAGCTGGCAAAACATCCTCAACATCATCCGGTAGTCGATTGTGTAAACATTCCTTCAGCTGGCCCCGTAGTTCCTCAAGCCGCTTTCCAGGTACATAACCCTCTTGCTTGTCATCCGAGGTAGAAATCTTTGAGCACATATTTGCGATAGTCTGGCACCTGATGATCAAACTGACGGGAATCTGAATACCTTGATTTCTGATTCGGGAAGACAGTTTAATGACGTCGATACTGTCAAGTCCAAGTTCAAAAATTGACGAGTGCTCATTGACATTCGCCTCCTCTAATTTGGATAAACTAACGATCTCAGTCCGGATGATTTGCGCTTCTTTGGTCCATGCGAAATCGTTGGAAGAATGGTTCACCAGTGCAGGCGACTTCTCCGCTACCGTATTTACGGTTGGTTCCGTGGCATCATTCTGCAAGCTCGTGGAGATCAGATCATTCTCACCATCGACAATATGCCCTATCGAGACGCTCACTTGCTCCAAAATGTCATTCGCCTCACTCCTCGTCATCACCGAGCCTTTTGCAACTAGTGTCAGAGTCAACTTCGTGCTATCATGACTGAGCGTAGCCTCGAACGCCAGTGGATACTAAAAAGAAATTAGCATCATCTCCTTCCTGACTTAATGCATAACTTACATCTGCAATATTCTCATCATCATCATCTTCAATCTCCACCCATAGCTCCTTCGCAAAACTTTCCTCTTCCGTCTCTGACCTCTGGAACACAAAGAGAGTACCAAACAAAGATTGGCCTGGCTTCGCTGAGCTCCATTTTTGAATATCTTTCAACGGAGTGTGTTGGTAATCCTGCACCTTCATATTGAAGTCATGACACTGCTGTATCAAATGCTGCATTTTAGTACCGGACGCGATGTCAATGTGAAACGGTACCGTGTTAAATAGTGGCCCAACGACTTTGTCAGCTCCCTCAAAATCCATAGCTCGTCCTGATGTAACGAGGCCAATGGTAAGGCGCGGATAGATAATTTTCTGGATCACGGATACCCATGCTGCTTGTATCATCGCCTGAGGTGCGACCTGTAGGTTCTTGCGCACCTTTTCGAACGCTTCGAGATTTCCGAGCTCCATAGAAACTCTCACGTCCTTGGTAGCATGTTGCTTTTCAGTGAGCGGTTGATGCGACCAAGTCTTGAGATGATTCTTCCAAAACTCCTCAGCTCCTGTGATTTTCGTCAAAGGCCCATGAGGTAGTGATGAGTGGAATACCGGACCGTATTGGACATTTTCGGAACCATTGTAGGCATCCAAGAGACAGCGCAGCATCATTCCCATACTATTACCATCATAAAGTCCATGGAATATTCTCAAATCCATGATGCTGCCATGAGTCGAACTCGAAATTTCGAAAGACCAAGGGGACCTCAACGCCACAGATTTATCCATCACCTCATAGTCACCCACTTCATCTGCAAAGAAATCTCTAGACTTCAGAACTACCTGGGCAAACCCATCATCCGTTGCTACAAACTTTGTTCTCAAGACCTGAAGATGTGTAACCACGGACCGCCACGCGCTCATAAGCCTCTTTGTATCGACACCACCCGCCAGACGATACCGAAATTTGTTGAAGTAAAGTGCCTTCTCGCTCTGAAGAAACCTATAAATCATTCCCTCCTGCATAGGCGTACATGGTGCGAAACTTTCAACATCCGAAGCTTCCACTCCCAATTCTCGGCAAATATTAACCACATGTCGTTGTGCGAAGGCTGCTATTTCTTGAGTTGCAGCAATGTGTGCATTTTCCTTGCTGCGGTCCGAACTTCCAACTATGATTGCTTCAACCAAACGGCCAATATTGGGGTTACTTTTAACGACGGATAGCTTTGCATTTTCGTAGCCTGAATTTTGAAGGGCGCGAGAGAAGCTAATGATGGAGATTGAGTCGAGTCCCAGCTCGAAAAGATTAGAACTTTGACTTAGAACGGATACTTCCACGTTCATGACACTAGCAATGACATCAATGACTCTTTTTTCTGCTTCATTCCATTCCTTGTCATTTCGGTTCGAATAGCTTAGTCGTTGGAGGTCCTCCACACTCAGTTTGTTGTACAGCGCCGCGAGTTGTTTGGAGTCTGCCTTGTTATTCGCATTGAGAGGGAGAGCCTCGATAGGGACGAAATGCGTAGGAACCATATATCCCGGCAGGCGTGCTTTACATGCATCCCTCATGACCGGAATTGCTTCGCCGGCATCAGATTTATTTTGGCCAGCCAATACGAAGAAAGTGACTAGTTGTTCTTTTGCTTGCGTGGTATGCTTCAGCACCAATGTGACTACTTCGTCTAGATCATCTCTGGTCTTCTTGATAACTTCATTGATCTCTCCCAGTTCAAGACGCTGGCCCCGGAGTTTCACTTGATCGTCCGCCCGGCCGAGGAAGAGGAATGTACCATCGTGCAAGATGCGAACAAGATCCCCAGTACGATAGACCCGCTCATTGAAGTGCTTCAGAGTTGGAAATCTCTCCTTCGTTAAATCCGGACGATTGAGATACCCTTTACCGACCAGCTTTCCTGAAACACAAAGTTCACCGATGCCGCCCCGTAGAACCGGTAATTCAGTGCCTGGTTTCAAAACAAAAGAGCCCACATTGACGAACTGCGGACCAATATTTGATGGCTTGCCATTTCTTGGCACTCGTGGATACATAGTCACTCCAATAGTAGCTTCAGTAGGTCCATAACCGTTGTAGATACAGCCCTTCTCGCCCCAAACATCCAAGATTTCTTGCTTGAGTTGTTCCCCTCCGGTGATAAATACACCTTTCCACAAAGTAGGTACATCATCCGGATGTAGAAGACGCGCAAGACTAGGTGTCAAATCAATGTGTGTTATGCCGAGTTGTTGAATCGCTCCTGGGATATCCTCAAAAATCAGATCACGCGGTGCTGAGGCTACGCAAATTCCAACGCTCCAACTCCAGAATTGTTCCAGAACACTGACATCGAAATGAAAAGAAGCAAACTGCAACCACTTTGAATCCTCAGTCCAATGATCGGCGAAGAGCCTTTGGAATGCAAGCATCGCTTGTACAGCATTCTCATGAGTGAGTAGGCATCCTTTGGGTGTACCAGTTGTGCCAGATGTGTAAAGGCAATAAGAAATGTCTGAAGACAAAATCTGCCTTGGAAGTTTTACAGGTTCGCTTGTGCAATTTCGAAGCACATCAGAGTCGCCAAGGTCCACAACGTTTTTAATCATGCAAGATTGAAGGTTCTGTGCTGGTCGACCTGCAGATATGACCAGCTTCGCGGACGAATCTTCAATGATAAAATTCAGCCGGTCAGCTGGTGCATTCGGATCAAGTGCGACGTACGCACATCCCGCTTTCATGATACCGATGATGGTGAATGAAGCTTCAGGACATTTGTCGAAACAAATTGCAACAATTTCTCCTGGAATGGCTCCTCGGTTCTGGACCAGTTTGGCAACCTTGTTCGCTTCTGCATCCAGCTGTTCATAAGACCATTTTTGACTCTCGAACTTGGTTTTCTCGAGACATGTTGCAAATTCTAATGCAGGCTTGTTAGGCCATAGTTTGGCCCCTCTTTCGACATACTGATGGAGAAGAGTGATTGAACCTGGCAAGACGGGCTCTTGAGCAGGCGTAATAGAGAGTAGTTCTGCCACTGTCTCCGGCGCTACATCGCAAGAATTCGAGGGATTTTGGAGCGTGTCCATAAGCAGCATGTCAAACTGTCTCAAGATAAAGTCGGCATGAGGCCGAGGAACGACGTCGTCCCTGAAGGTTAACCGGAGTGTCAACGCACCGTCAAGGCTAGGTTGCATTTCTAACGATACGACATAATCCACCGTTGCATTCTCTTCAATCACCTTCCAGGGCGGGCTTGATGCGTTGTCATTGTCGGGTAACTTTTGGTAGGCAAAAAGTGTGTCAAATATTTTCCCTTCTGGATATCCTGCCCATTTCTGAATAGATGTAAGGGGTGTGAATTGGTGTTTGTGAAGTTGAGCGTTGCCCGCCATAATCCTCGACAACAGATCAGCATTGGTACCAGTGACATCACAATTCACCGGTAGTGTTACGATGCTCGGAAATGCGATCGAGTCAGCCTCATCACATACTGATCTCCCAGAAAGAGTTATGCCGAAAGTTGTGACGTTCTCTCCAGTGTAGGCCATCAGTAATCGTGCCCAGGTAGCCTGCCCCGCAGCTTGCACAGTGACGCCGATTTTGCGACATGTGTTCTCCAATTCTATCATTGGCACAGCAGATTTGAGTTCTTGAACTGCGTGATTTGCTTCTAGTACACGTAGAGGCGTTAAGTCAGGAAATTTGTTGACGACGATTCTGTTCTCGCTTCGTCCCCAAAATGACCTCTTTTCTTCCTGTTCTACCACCGACGCTTGTAGAATTGGTCCCAAAAGTAGGTTAACGCTTGGTCGTGCTGTAAGATTTCCTGAATTGTACGCGATAGCGAAGTCAGAAAATATCATCTGCATTGACTGAGCGTCATAAAGAGCATGGTGTGCCTTCAATTGAAGAAGGGTTCGACCACCGCGCTCTAGGATCGTCAGACTCCATGGGGTTCGTATTTGATCAACACTCTCCAAAGAAATATTTACCTGCCCTTCGTACCATGGCAATGTGAAAGATTGGGCCGTGTATGTGACCATAATAAAAGGATAGATAGAATCATCAGTCTGCGAAAATCCGGTCCTCAGCATTTCATGAGCTTTGCAAACTTCAGACCAACTCTGCTTGACCTTTTCCAATGAGTGGCCTGACGAAAGTTCTAGCGTCACGCTATTGACGTAATCTTGCCCTCCAGAATGTAAGGTCTGAGCAATCATGCCCGCTTGAACAGCCGTACAAGGTCTCACACATTCGACATCGGTTAGGGGAACGCCGTGCTTCGAACAAACCATATCGCGGAACTTAGTGTCAAAGGAAGCAAAGTCAAACCGTTTTACTTCTTTGATCTCACTGTCGGCGTCAATAGATATGAATTCCGCAATCCGCGAGATTGTAGAGCGTTGTAGAATATCGCTCGCAAGAATTGTGTAACCCTGAGCTCGGAGACGAGCAGCCACTTGAACAGCACTAATACTGTCAAGACCTAGCCGGAATATGCTTGCGTCTCTCGTGATTGTTTCTGAAGGCACATCTGTGAATGCTGAGATGATATCTCGAACCTCTAACTGTTTTGAATTCATTGGGAAGCTTTGAGTTTCTGATTTAGCATTATATGCGCTCTTGCGTGCTCGCTCTTCGGATTTAGACATTATAATCTGTCGCACAGACGAGCCAAGAATCTGTTGTCTTGGATTCTCCAATGCCGCTTGAAGAATGCTGTCGAAGTCTTGCAGAATATTATCTGCTCCTTCCTCGGAAATATGTGAAAAATGTGAATGAAGAATAATCTCAAGGGTATCATCGCTATGTCTCGGGACAACCTCGCAAACAAGGGGAAAATCCATGGCGCCAACATCGTCTACTATGGACCAGATGGATGAGTCTAAGTCTTTCGGTGGTTGCTGCAAAATAAAAAGGGTATCAAATAAACGTGAGCCATCAGGGCTGAATTTGGTTTGGAGTCGTCGAAGTGGGGTTAACTGAAATGCTAGAGAATTTGCGTTGAATGACTGAAGGTTTCGGAAGGTCTCGAGGTAAGTAAGCTTATGGATGTCTTTGACTCTCGTCGGAATGGTATTGAAACAGGGCGCGACCAGCCGGTCAACGCCGTCCACTGGCACGGTGCGACCACTAACAACGTTGCCGAAACAAACATCCGTACTTGAGAGCAACTCAGATAGTATTCTAGTCCAGACGGCATGGCAGAGAGCAAGAATAGTGGTGTTATTCTTCCTGGTGTATTTCTCAATCCGATTAAGCGGGACTTTGGCGCGCAGTTTTTGGACCCGAGAGCCAGTTCGCTGAGATAAGGCACTCTCAAAGATGCTTTCCAGAGGGACCGGAATGTATCCTTTCAAGCAATCTTGCCAGAACTGATCAGAAGCATTGGAATCCGCAGCCGTCATGTATTTTAAGAATGGAGTGAAAGATACACTTGGGGGTAATTGCGCTTGATGATACAGTCTCTCCACTTCCTCGTAAAGCACAGCCAGTGCGACCCCATCGTAGAGAGCATGATGCATTGATACCAGCATCTTTGTCTGGCCAGCCCACTGAAGAATATCGATTTTGTAGGGTGGTGCATATTGATTTTTTGCAGGTCGCATCTGCACCTCATGAATAGCGTCGTCTCTGGTGCTTGCGTCTAATGAGCCAAAATCTATCCGGAAGTCCTTCAGCACAATCTGAACGTAAGCAAACTGGGGCATATCTGTCGCAAGAAAACATGTGCGAAGAATTTCATGTCTTTTAACCATTTCTTGCCAGCAAGCACAAAGCTTTTGTATGTCGCCGGAGACATTGAGCAATACATGGTTGCTGTAGGCGCTCCGCGATGACGATTCCGCAGCTGAAAGCATGGCCTCTTGAAGAGGAGTACAGGGTGTGATAGCCTCAACCACAATGCCCATTTGGGTAAAATCTTCCATGGTCGATCTCATGAAGTTTGGATCAAAATTGAATGAACTCTCAGTCCTAGATGGGACGTGACTATCCATTTCCTGGAATGCTGACATTATCTCCGCCAATCTCACCACAGATGAGTGCTTGAGGATATCAGAGATCTCAATTTGTCTACCAGTCATGTCGCGAAGATATCTTGAGAACTTTACGGCTGATATCGAGTCAATTCCTAAACTGAAGAACGATGTGTCTGGACTGATATCATCAACGGGACAACTAATGAGCTTGGAAAGAACACTGCGTATTTCGAGCTCAAGTTCTGTCCATTTGTGGTCTAGAGCAGATCTCAACTCCATTGAAGCCAAATTCAAGTAACTCAAGTCGAGGCTTTCGTATAATTTTACCAACCGGCGCTTGTCAATTTTGCCTTGTGGTGTTGAAGGAAGTTGCGAAACTGGTATGAGAGCAGACGGCACCATGTAATGAGGCAGCCTTGACTGCAGTTCCTTGTAGAGACTTTGAATTGTTGTCTGGTCTGGAGTAAGTGCATCGAGAGTGGAATTTTCTGAATCATTAGAAGTGGGGGCCCAGAAGCACACCAGGCGCTGCGAATTGTCCTCGCTTGTGATCACCATTGCTACACAGTCGAGAACATATGGCAATGATAGAAGGATGCTGTTGATTTCTCCAAGCTCAACACGCTGTCCGCGTATCTTCACTTGATCATCTTTCCTTCCTATAAAAGCAAGAGAACCATCAGGCATCAACCGACCGAAGTCACCACTTCTATACAAACGGCCAAATTCTGGGTGATCAATGATCCTTCCCTCTTCTTGCGCTCGGTCCATGTATCCTCGAAAGACTTGCGAACCACCAAAGCAGAATTCTCCTTCGCCACCTCTTGGGACAAGTTGAAAGTCCGGGGTACGAGCGAGCACGAAAGTCGAAGTATTCCGAAAAGGATGTCCAATATTGTTGATGTAGTCAGTTTGCGATACCTTAGATTTGACAGTGCAAATGTTTGTAGTCTCGCTCGGTCCATAGCCTTGGTAGAGGCCATGATCCGCCCACATATTGAACACCTTTTGCGTAACTGCTTCTCCCGCAGTAACCAAGAACTCAACTTTCGGCACGTTCTGAGAATCGATGAGAGCGGCCACCGTTGGTGTCAAACTCAAGTGGGTCACATCGAGAACTCGAATAGCGTGTTCAATATCCCGAAATAGGACATCTTTCGTCGCGGAGCATAGACAGCCACCAATTCGCCAAGTGAAGAAAATCTCGAAGACAGAAACATCAAAAGCCTGGGAGCATGCTTGGAGGAGGCGAGAGTCTTTCGATGCTGGATAAAGATCCACTAGTGCGTCCAAATTGCTAACAAGGTTGCCTTGTGTGACCATCACACCTTTTGGTGTGCCGGTACTGCCTGAAGTAAAAACACAGTATGAGAGATAGTCCGGATTGAAGGCTGGCGGTAAGTCTTCGATCGAAAAAGATGACCAATCGACCTCATCTAAGTAGAGTCTTCTCACGTCCGTGAAGTCCTGCAGCAAAGATGCCGACCTGGAGTTTCCTACCAATAACTTGACCTTTGCTTCCCGTAGGATATGGCGTAATCGCTCCTGTGGCACATCTGGGGTAACCGGTAAATAGCCTGCACCTAATTTGGTAGTTGCTAGGACAGAGGCATAAAAGTCATGACTCTTCTCTAAACATATGCAAACTATCTCATTTGGAAGAACACAGTTATCGACCATGTAGTGAGCGAACTGATTAGCACGACGATTCAACGAGCCGTAAGTCATGTATTGAACATTCGAAGCTTCGAGATCGATTGATTCGGCGAAGGCAATCGCCGGGCGTTCAGGGTCCTCTTGAGCAATCCTTTCGACAGGCGAAGAGATAGTTTCTGATCCTAGAGCTGTGTTCGGGGTGGGGTTTTCGATGGAAAGAATGCTAGGATGAAGTCTTTCGAAGACATTGTCCGGAGCTTTAGTTGGATTTTCGACGATGACCTTCGCGACTTGTTCCACTTGATGGAGCAAAAGCTCAATTTGAGATGATGGAAAGATCGATTTTTCGTAGTTGGCTTTGAGGTGAATATTGCTTCTCGTAGGAGTAATTTCCAATGTTAAGTTGAACTCAAGCTGGTCTACCTGGTCAATAAGCACAACATGCTCTCTTTTATGATCATAGCTGTGGAGAGTCTGCTGCCAAATCAGAAGTGTGTCAAAAAGTGCTTGGCGGGGCTCAATGCCGATCGCAGATTGAATATCACGTAGCGGAGTGGTGCTATGTCCAAGGTGCTTTCTTGTTGTACGATTCAAGTCTTCCACTAGATTTCGGAGAGTTGACATTGTCGAGATATCAACGCGGATCGGTAATGTCGTGAGGCACGGCCCTACGATGTTCTCAATGCCTCGAATAGGAAGTGTTCTGCCAGAAAAAACGGTACCGAAGCAAACATCCGACGATCCCAAATAAGACCTTAAAATAAGAGCGTAGGCAGCTTGAAATATTGCTTGAGGGCTTACGGACAGACTTTTTGCAGCAGTCTCGATCATGGAAGTATCAAGCTGAGTTGAGTGGTGTACTACAGCCAATCCCGTATCATGGTTCTTGGTGACGTTAAAATTCGGCACATGCCTCAATTCAAGATCTGCTAAGTGATCTTTCCAATAATCTTTCGATGCCCAGGTGTCAGCGGAAAGTGGCTTATCGATATATCCATATACGACTTCTGCGAAAGATGGACGAACCGGCGCGGATTCCCCGTTAAGAAGCAATTCAAGATCGTCTAGCATGAGTTCCAGTGACCACGCATCATAAAGGGCATGATGAATATGCAGCAACAGCTTACTGCTCATTTCCCCGGCAAGGATCTGCCAGCGAACCGGATGATCCAGTGAAGCATCCCTCGAATCATCAAATTCGTATGTGAATGTCTTGACTTCCTCGATATTGGAGTCTGGAAAGCCTTTCCAAACCAGTTGAGCATAACCATGAGCGTCGGCTGATTCTGAAAATCCAGTTCTGAGAATCGGATTATGCATAGCAAGACTATGTACTGTACTTCGAATATGTTCGGGGTCAAGTATTCCAGGTAATTCTATTTCCACCCAATTTCGATATGCTCGTCTGTTCAATGCTGTCTCCGCAAGCATTGCATTTTGCAGCGGTGTGCATGGTAAGGTAATATCGTAATCTGCAGCTTCGTTCTGGACAGTAATATATGATTCATCGTCTGTGATTGGCGTACTGATTGTGGTTGAAGGCGCTTCACTGGTAGATGTTTCACAAATCTGCACAAGAGAGCTGAATGTCTCTGCTTGCAATACTGAAATTGTAGTTACCTCAAACCCCCGAGATCGAAGGCCGCTAGCGACCTTAATTGCTACTAAGGAGTCAACGCCTGCAGCGGCAAGTCGCATACCTGATGGAAATGATCCTATCGCGTCTTCTAAGGCTTCCCTTACTCGAGCCTCAACCAGTGTTGATTCGACTGTGTCATCCGACAGTTCTCGTTTTTGCTGATAATCAAATTCTAACTTGCGCTTATCCACTTTGCCAGATGGTAGGTAGGGCAATTGGTTAAGGAGTACAACTTCACTGGGGACCATAAAATTAGGTAGCCACCGAGAGCAGGTATGAAGCACTTCCTCTGGCTGGATCCTGCCATCATCGACGAGAGCAAATGCCACAAGAACAGTGCCAAGCACCACAGCTGCTACTGTCTTGATCCCTGGGTGTTTGTACACAGCGTCTTCTATCTCTCCAAGTTCAACCCTTTGACCTCTCAATTTCACCTGTCCAGCACTCATCCGACCATGAATTTCAATGCTTCCATCTGTAAGTATCCGCGCCTTATCACCAGTTCTATAGTACTTCTTACCATCCACATTTATGAATGCCGCTCTATTTTGTTCCTCACGATTGAGGTAGCCCTGTGCAAGCTGCAGACCTCCAAGAACTAGTTCTCCAAGCTCACCACGCGGAAGCAACGTGATCTTGTCTTCTGTTCCTAAAGTAGAACTGGCTTCGGCAATGAATGCGGACACTGTTTCAAATGGAACACCGATGTTGTTGTACTTGGTGTTCGCTTGCATCTTTGGATAGACTGTACAGTGTATTGCTGCCTCAGTGGGCCCGTACATCCCGTACAGTATGCTGTCACGCGTTTCAGATCCCCCAAACTCTTCCACAATTGGTCTTGTCAGCATTTCTCCAATTGTCATCAAGAGCCTCAAACCAGGAACATTTGATCTTTTCTGCAGAAGGGCGCCAACAACTGTCGGGGTAAGTTCTGCTGCATCTATGTCCAGTTTATTGATCATGCCCTGAAGATCATTAAGTAGCTGACTTCGATCGCATCCAACCAGGGTGCGACCTCTGATGAAAGGGAAGAAAATCTCGAACACCGAAACATCAAAGGATGGTGCAGCGAATTGCAGAAATCGATTGAAGGATGGAACGATATTTTCATGTGCTAAGAGTGATTGCGAGACAGCTAGGTGACTGACTGCAACTCCCTTTGGAGTCCCACTTGACCCAGAGGTGTACATGACATATGCAAGGTCGTTGGGGATAGTCTCACGTGATGGGACGTATGTCTCCTTCTCCAATGGAATGGAGGGGAATTCGTCGACAACAACGACCTGAGGCCCATTTTCCCACGATACGACATGTTGAAATTCTGCCGTAGTGATGATGATATCGGCGGAAACATCGCCCACAACAAACTTTATCCTATCCTTTGGCGCGTCGAGATTGATAGGACAGAAAGCGCCACCAGACTGCAGTATGGCGAGTTCGGATATGTAAAGCGCAGGGGACTGTGGCAGTAGTATGGGAACAATATGCTGCCGCTGCGTGCATGATCTGCTCCGTTCAAGCGTTAACTGAATTCGTGTAGCAAGCGCTGCCACACAAGCTTGGATATCTCGATAACGATAGGTTTCTCGTCTCCTTTGAACGATGAAATCGAGAGCACATGCGTTCGAATGCACGCTCCATTGAATGAGATCATGCAGTAGTTGTGGTCCAGCCAATACGCTTGGCGGGTCGTTCAGTCTTGAAGAGTTCTCATCCATGATGGATAGTATCGAATGGCAATCCTCATAACCCAGATCCGAGGTAGATATAGGGTAGATGCCAATGTTTTTGCCGGAAAGAGGGCGCTGATAGACCGGAGATTTCAACGACAGTTCATGTTATCGTTGTCCTTGCGAACCCTTTGTGAGGGGGTATCAATTATTTTGTAACGGTCTTCGTATTCTTGACTTTCACGTGGGTTGGCGGAATGTAGGCAAGTACCTGTACTTAAGGCTAATATGCTGCTGTGGTGGAAGATAGTTAGTGCCAAAGCTGATTAGTCATGGTAGAGCAAGAAAAAACTTTTGGTTCAGGTGCGCGAATAATGTGGACGTGAATATGAATGAATGAAGCAGAAGGAGATTGGCCAATGGGTTCTTGGTTCTACATGGCTCCTCGCACCAGCCTTGTCATGAGCGGAGATAAAGTTCAAAAGTGGAGAGGCGTGAAAGGTGCAGGTGCTTCATGGCTGTGTGGTTGTGTGGTTGTGGGCTGTTCCATGATACAAACGAATAGCAGGCTGATGATGAGCGTGACTGAGGTTGATGTAGAGGAGATATTTTCTACAGCCGAAGCCTTGTATATAGGACGTTTAGAGAGGCATGAGAATCGCAGGCAATTCTAGTTCTGCGTGGCACAGTGCTGCTGGTTGAACGGTGGAGGAGTGATGGTGTCATTGATCGAATTTGCAATTGAAAACGGGAAATTCTGTTTCTACAGTAATGCGGAGCGCCACAAGCGCCACAAGCGAAAGACCGTGCTTTTGCTTGCTCTTCCCTCTCTGCACAACTTCGCTCACCTTTCCATTCTAACCATCAACAAACAGCTAACCATCAAGAATCAAATCGTTTTGGCAAGTCCTTGCCTGTATCTCTTTGGTGATGGTCTCCCGAATGCAACTGCTCTCGTTGTGTATTGAGGAAGCTTTTCGGATCACATTATTGCCTCTTACCTGCATTGCTCGCACCTTACTCAAAGGATCTCTACCTTCGGTAAACACAATCGAGCTCGGCGCCCTTTATGCAAGATCTTCAGCGCGGGGACTCCCTAGTGCACTGCCAACCAACCAGCACCGCGAGCTTCGCCGAATGCAACAAGGATGAAATAAAGTGGGACGATTTTTTCACAATCTTATCAGATTGAAATTTTCATCTAATCAGATCGTATCATCCCGCGGCTTTTGGACCGTTCACGGAGCAAGTGCGTAACTAACAGCAGAGTTTGTGTAGATCTTACATGACAATGACAACATGCACGAGAGCAGCGAAACTAATCCTTACTTGTCGCATTATGCTGCCTGCACCACGAGCTCTAGACTGTATTGCTTTCTCTAACGTGCTTGCAGTTGAACCTCACGAAATTCTTAGGGTCTCTGGCATACCTGTTGTCTTCGTCGACTTACTCTAACTAGCTATCTACCCGTTACGGAGACTGGGACATTACTCATGCCTATGAGATTCTACAAGGTTCACCAAGGACTATGGACTCTTCTTTCTATCTCAGCTAGTTCAATACCACTACACTAGATATCGGTCCCGAGATCTGTTGTCAGTACCTTCAGGTACAAACCCCGTGGTAAGATTTTCATTGCCGACGCAGGTCACCATTCTCCACAAGGGACCCTTCCCTGTGCAATGCTATGTCGGGAGTCTTCCAGTGAAGAAACTTTCTGGCCTTTACGGTGCTACTGGGCTGATTAGCTTGGAACATCCAAACGCTAGGTTATGTACGACTGCCGTTGCGCGAAACCCTGAGGAAACACTGAGTGCCAGGAGAGCCGAGGAAAACGAAGTTATTCCTCGCATGTTTTGTTTGGTCACACAAAGTCGCATGAAAGTATTGTAGGACGACCTTGTCTTAGCAACTGGATCAAACCCGTTGGCAGGATAATCGCGCTGCTATACGAAGCACAACAGAAAGCTCGCATCTGACCACAGTTTTTCATCAAATCACAAGATACACAAAGTAGCAAACTCTATTCCAACCTTCCCAGGTTGATGAGGGATAAATTGGGCCAATATTGGTACGGCTAATCAGTCTTCATCTAGGTTGGGCAAGATATGGTCATACTTCACAGATGCTCGTACGACCGATCATACTCGGGCTTATTGAAGAATACACTACTGTATGATACGGATGTGATCAGACTTGCTTCAACGTGCTGGAGCAATTCTACGAACTTCGGAATGAGTGGATTGTCAAACAAACCTTCATGCATACAGGCACCCACATTTTTACATATCTCTCTTACGTGGTGACCCCACTATCTCCATCATATTCTCAGTCATTACGAAATACGCCGACCAAGCCGCGTCCGTCTGCTGAATCGTTTCCATACCTTTCTCCATCTAGGGAAAGAAGAGCCAGGAATCCTCAGTCCATGGCTCATTCCCACTTTCCTAACGTGCCCTAGTAGATCTGCAACCATGACCATATAATCTGCATCTAATCTCTCTTTCGACCAGGATCACGATTATCTTTTCCATCAGATAAAAATTTTCGCTCTTGGCAACGACTTACCCTGCAGGGTGTGAAGATGATTCCACCATGATTTTGATCTGATAACAGGAATGACGCTGCCGATGTCGGTATATCGAGGGATTTCTGGCAATTGTGCGGGAAAAGCAGCGGATAAATGCGGAGCAAGCTCGAAAAGGATAAGGAGACGGATCAGATAAATTGTCTTGGCATCGAGTGGGGAATTCTCACAGTCAATGAGCAAAGGAACAGCATTTATGTCCTTCATTGGCGGCTGCAATTGACTGTCATCGCTGCATGGAGATCATCACATGTAATGGTGACCGCTCGGAAAGGACGTCGTCATCAGCGATACATACGAAGCGGTGTTTAGAATAGAGACATTTACATATCGAATCTGTATAATTATGGATTGATGTCCGGTCGATGCAACATTGCCAAAGAGAGCTAACCGTGACTCCGAAGCTCGTACCGTCGTCGCTGTCATGATACTTGTAGAACCGACCTCATCCCAGGGACGATCTTGGTCTTCTCTGCTTAGCCCCATAAAAATGCTCGCTGAAGAGTTCCCAAAAGAGAAAATATATTTCCGAGCGAAGATTGGCCAATGACATGAATTCGTGTGAATGTACATATGAGCTTGACGGCCCCATGTTGAGCATATTCATTCCATTACACAATTCTGCCTTCACAAGTTCCTTCTCGCAAGAAGTGTATAGAGTATATAGACTATAATATCCCCGCGCTCGAACGATTTGTGTCACCTACCTTACTTGGTCTTCGGGTACAGTACCTTTCCAACATCGACGTCGACGACTTGGTTCCCTGTTCTAGAGTCAAATCACGAACAGTCCTTGCCTAACTTCAACATTGTATGACAACGCAGCATATCCCAAAACGGCCCATACAATCATCCCCAGCAATCTCGTCGTCATCTAGCCATCCAAATCCCGGATATAAATTGCGAAATCCGTCAAAATCCACGCGCCTAAAGGTACTTTTCGTCATTCATTCATCCATCGTGCGGCTTTTCTGGACTTTCTTCGTCACTTCGTTACTGCATCGCTAGTTCATTCCCGCACATGGCCGATTACATGACGCAAGCGACATAAAGAACATAAAAAGCGCCAGCACGAACATTATAAAAAGCACCCATTTATCCACCGATACTCGTACTTGTACGGCACGTTGCACTATTATCTGCATCGCCTTCTTGCATTTCCAGGTTTGTTCGCAAAACGTGACTCTGGCTGCACAAAGGGCATTTTTGAGTTTCCAATCAGAGGACGAGCATTTCAAAGCACTTTTGCTGTGGGAGGTAGCTGTACTTGGGAATACTTGGGGAAAGTACGATTTTTGGGGTATAAACGGATTTTAGAGAAAAGACGAGTTTTTCTTGGTTTTCTTGGGGGAATTTTATCATTCTCGAGTGCCGTGTGAATTTTGGGCGAGATTGTACTTGTGTGGGAAATCTTGAGACGCGACAACGAGCATATTCGACCTAAAACACGCGATTTTCGATTATACTCTAAAAAACTGGACCAGCAGTCAAATCCAGTTATTTGTCCCATTTCGAGAAGGTTACAGTCGACGAAGATTTAAGCAAAATGGCACCATCAGCTATCAGCACTTCTCCGGAAGTCATGCACCCTGCGACTATCAACGGAGAAACTGTTCTGTCAACTCTCAAGATGTCCAATCTCACCCTCTCCTCGTCCAACCAAACCAACTCTCATATCACTTCCTCCCCACCAACTTCCACTGAACCCCTCGATCTCATCTGTATCGGTTTCGGCCCCGCCTCCCTCGCCATCGCCATCGCCCTACACGACCTTACTCCCCCGAACCACGCGGCTCCCCGGGTCCTCTTCTTAGAGAAACAACCCCAATTCGCCTGGCACAGCGGGATGCAGCTGCCCTCTGCAAAAATGCAAATCTCGTTCCTAAAAGATCTCGCGACCCCGCGGAACCCCCGCTCAAAATTCACCTTCATCAATTACCTCCACTGCAAGAACCGTCTGAACACCTTCATCAACCTATCAACTTTCCTTCCCAGCCGTATGGAATACGAAGACTACCTCCGCTGGTGCGCTAGCCATTTCGAAAAAGACGGCTGTGTGCGCTACGGTAGCGAAGTGCGCTCTGTCGTCCCAGAGGATAGCCAGGGTGGGAAAATCGGCGCCTTCGAGGTCACGTCTAGTGATGCGTCCTCGGGTGAGCAGATCACGTATGCGGCACGTAATGTGGTGATTGCCGTAGGCGGCCAACCCTCTCTTCCAGCTACGCTTCAAAACATCCCCCGCGTCTCGCACTCCTCTCAATACGCGAATTCCATCACGAAAATTGCCGCAGACCAGAAAGCTTCCGGGAGAAAGCTGCGTTTTGCGGTTGTGGGGAGCGGCCAGAGTGCGGCGGAGATTTTTAATGATCTTTGGGAACGGTTCGATGATGCGGAGGTGAAGTTGCTTGTTAAGGGTAGTAGTCTGAGACCGAGTGATGATAGTCCTTTGTATGTTTCCTTTTCTTCTATTCATACTCCTCTCATCCCCACGAAAGTACCCCTCCTAACACCCGGAAAAACAAACTAACCATCCCCCAAAGCGTAAACGAAATCTTCGACCCCGAACGCACCGACACCATATTCAACGCCCCCGCCGCCCTACGCGCCTCCGCCATCAAAGCCGACCGCGCAACCAACTACGGCGTCGTCCGTCTCGAGCTCCTCGAGCATCTGTACGAAAAACTCTACATGCAGCGCATCCGATCCGAATCCTCATCCACCCCTCCCCGCGTCCAGATTCTCACAAACAGAATCGTGACGTCCGCATCAGCGGGGAAAGACGGGCTGGAGTTGGTCGTGAAGAACTCGAGCTCGGAGAAACTGGCCGAGGGCAAAGACGGAGAGGACGAGGTTATGCATGTGGACTATGTGTTTGCGGCGACGGGGTACCGCAGGGATGCGCATGTGCGTATGTTGGAGGGGTGTGAGGGATTGAAGCCGAAGGGGGAGGAGGGCTGGAGGGTCGCGAGGGATTATAGGGTGTTGTTGAGGGAGGGTGCGGTGCAAAGGGGGGCGGGGATTTGGTTGCAGGGTTGTAATGAGGGGACGCATGGGGTGAGCATTTTCTTTTTATTCCTTTCTTCATGTGGGTGATGAGAATGCTAACGAGAATCACAGTTATCCGATACCCTCCTTTCGGTTCTATCCATCCGAGGTGGCGAGTTGGTAGACAGTATGTTCGCAGAAGAGTTCAGGTGATGATTACTTCTCTGCCTTATTTATGTTTATTATTACTCTTAGCTTTCTGTGAACATGAGACAAGAAGATAAAAAGGGTTTGGGAGTTCGGATCAGAAGAAGTTTTCTTTTGTGAATAGGTTTATACCTCATCTTATTATTAGAAATATACCTCTCTATCATTATATTGCTGCAGCCATCATCTTGGCGTATGTGATGAGAATCGACTCTTTAGATCGTACAGAACTTCTCCCTCGCTGTAGTCGTTTAGTAGTAGTAGCGGCGATTTGGTCCTTCGGATGTTGAAGCGTTGGTGTAAATACAGTACCAGCACTACAGGTACGAGCGTACGAAGCATCGTCTTAAGAAGTCTAATTATTCGATGTGTTGGTCACTGAGCTAAGCAAATGCCCTCCGATGAATTGCGATAGTATGAATTATGCAAACACCCATCTACCCTTTTAAGTATATATGACTTCATTACATTACCCCTCCCCGGATTCGCAACACATCTATCTGCGTCATTCAAGCAAATCGTCCCCGTAAACACAGCCATCCTCTTAACTCCCAGTCTCCCCTTTATCAAACATAAACAAAACAAATAGAAATCAGGCCAGAATGCAAAGAAACTCTAAACAACAACAACCGAAGTATTATACCTCTCCAACCCCCTCGCGACCGGCATCTGCCTCTCCCTCTTCCTCCTCACCACCAAACTCCCCTGCCTCTCAACCGTCGCCGTCGCCGTCGCCGTCGCCGCCACAGCCGTACTCCCCCTCCTCCTCAAACTCCCCCAAAAGCCTCCCCCACTCTTCATACTCGCATTCCCACTCCCATTTCCTTTCATCCACCCCCCATCATCCCCCCTCATAAAACTAAACCCCGTAAACCCACTCCTCTGACTCCCCTCCCCACTCTTGCCCTTGTCCTCCCCGCTCGCATCCACAACCCTCACCCCCTCCCTCCGCGCCTCCCTCCCCGCCCCCTCAACAAAGACTTCGAAATCCGAGCGCCCGACTTGTCCCTCTAGAATCGTAGACACCGGCCGGAAACTCTCGTACGGGACGTAGTAGTTCTCGTACTCGTATTCGTAGTCGTAGCCTACGTCCATCATGAGGTTGGGGAAGGATTTGAAGAAGTGCGATTTCTTTTCTTGTGTTGTGTGTTGGGTTTGGGGGGGGTAGGCGGTGGTGGTGCTGCGCGTGGAGGAGAGAGAGTTGGTGATGGATTTGGATTTGGATTTGGGTTGCCGCGGTAAGGGGGGTTGGGATTTGGTGCGCGGGATGCATTGGGATGCGGGGACGGAGGTGGTGGAGGGGGTGCGGTGCGGGACGGCGGGGGAGTCGGAACCCAGGGTGAAGTAGGATTTGGTGGAGGCGGTGCGTTGGGGTTTGGGGTGGGAGGGGGAGTCGGATTGGGATTGGGAGCGGGAGAAGGTGCGTTTGAGGGAGGTGAAGCGAGAAGGGGATTTGATTGCTGTGGTTTGGGAGGCAGGGGTGGGAGAAGTAGTGGTCGTGGTGTTTGTTGCAGTGGGGAAAAGAGCAGGGCCAGACGTTGTTGTCCTTTGGAGAGGAGCATCAGATACTGTGGGTTGGAGTGGCGAGGATACTCTTTCTGGTGGTAGAATTGGAGTTGTCGCTGGAGCAGGGACAGGAAGAATAGGTATTCTTGTCGTCGTTGTGGTCGTCCCGGATCCCTCAGATACTGCAGTCTCTGGCACTGGTGAAGTAGGCGAGTGAAGACCTGCCTCAATCGCTTTGTCCGTAAAGGTCCCCGCCTGAGACGATTGATTTGTTTCAGCCGCTGTAAGAGAAGAAGAAAAAGTAGGAGATAGAGGATTTTGGCTTGACCGGAGGGATGAGTTTGACAGCACTTTCTTGATGAAAGTGGGCGGTCGTTTGCTTTCAACAGTAGGAGATGTGGCAATGTAGTTTGATCGGAGGGATGAGTTTGACATCATCTTCTTGACGAAACTGGGGTTGTCTGCTGTTCTTGGCGGCCTTTTACTTTCAGAATTTTCTGCTGTTCGTGGCGGCCTTTTACCATCTGGATCTCTTCTACGGCGAGAAAATCGTCGCATGATGGAGTTAGATCTTCTTGGTCCTTCGGATGGAGTATAAGTTCCCATCATTTTAGTGTCGCCGGGTTGTGGTGAGTTGGATCTCTTTCCTTTGCGGGAAAATGTTCGTGAGAGTGTTCGTCGGATAGATGCTGAACGGCTGACTGGGGGTCGAGAAGTCGACGTAGCTGTTGCGCCGGGCTGAGGATTATCCATCCCTGGAAGATTCGTCCTTCTGCCACCGTTGAGGTGAGAAGGTGGTGGGCGTGTGCGATCCTGAATGCTAGGATGCTTTCGGACGGAATTTGTTCGAGGAGGAGCACCGCTCACTGTCTCTGATCTCGTCGAAGTATTCAATGAAGACTGCCTGCTCAGCAACCCCTTTCTCATTCTTCTTAATTTCGGCACCCATCCATCCTGTCCATCATCTGGCCCTGAATTCTTCGGAGCATGAGGTCTATCGTTAACCATTGCATTTCTTGACATTGTTGTCGGGGTAGTTCAAACGACGAGATGATGAACGTGTTTATGTGAAAGATGATCACTGGATCAAAACCAACTTCAAATATTCAAAAAAGAAAGAAAAGAAAGCGTGAGCAATGATTGACACGAACGGACGAACTAAAAACAAAACACTGCTGAGGATTGTTGGTGCATTTAATGTATCAAGTGGTACTTCCGTGCATTAGATCTTCAACCGACTAGTGACTTTACTGCATGCACTTGCAACTGAAAGTATAAAATCAAGAAACACATGCTGATAGAAACATATACCCAATGGGTGTTTGGAAGCCATGATTAGCAGTGAATACAGAGCTCTGATTAGAGAGCATTCGGGGAGTAGTCTCGCAAGAGTATTACTACGCAACAATGTGTCAACGGTCGGCAGATGCTGAAATGCGCTACATGCCAAATAGAATATCGAAAGACAGGTATGGCAGGGAACGAATACCATAACGCGAGCTCCGAGCTCTTGCGCCAGACTTTTAGCAAGAGAGTGGCGTTTTTAGCGTATCCACATGAAGTGTCCGTCCGCAACAGAGAGCATGAGCTAGTCTGATTGACACCAGATACGGATGCATCTTTTCATTTCCGTCTAGGATACAGAAGAATAGATTGTAGCAAGCTTTCAACGAACGATGAGTAGCTTACATATATTGTACGTGAACTTGCACATGAAGGTGCGGGGTAGAGACACAGTACTTGGGCGGAGATACAGTAACAGCCCTTTGGCACTAAACCAATCTCCAATAACAAATTATGTGACATGACATCGACATGCATAACTGTACATATCATCGTACTTTAGCTAAATCTTGACGAAGTTTCGTTGGATAAGATCTCACATAGACAGGAAACACGGTAGCGGAGCTAAACAGGAGATACTGTAAATAAACATGTGAGGCGACATATTCTCCTACCGGTAGTCCAAGTATTGCCGAGTGTTTCACCATATCAATCGTCCAGTCAAATTCGAGATCATCGTGCTTATTCTCCAGAACGAAGATAGTCTCCGTTCCCGACTCTCATACAGAGTTCCTTAAGTGTTCGTCCAGCCCATTCGAAGTCTTCCATATCGAGGTAGACTTGGCCACTACGGGTAGATGAAAGTTAAGTTTGCACATCAACAAAACAAGAAATTTACTCACCTGAGCCGCGTCCACCATTTACCGTCAAGGTAAGCTATCATAATCCATGTATTATAGTCCTTCATCAGCGTATCGACCATCCAGAGATACGCCTTCATTTTATTACTCCCCGAAACATTGACCATGCCCTCGACCTTTTCCTCGCCAATGGTGATTGGTAACAAAACATTAACGAGACAGCAATCTGTCAAGGTGTTCGTGCTGTTATCCATCACCTCTGTTCCAAGTATCTTGGCAACAAGCGCACCACCTTCCTTGCTTAGGTTTTTGCAATAGTCTGTAATTGCCTTTTCACCACCACAAACTTCCTGACGCCACTTAATAGCTTCCGCAACACAAAGGTAGTTAGTGTTATCGATGGTACCGACGAACTCAAATTGG
Organism: Rutstroemia sp. NJR-2017a BVV2; assembly: GCA_002946415.1. Classification (NCBI taxonomy): domain Eukaryota; kingdom Fungi; phylum Ascomycota; class Leotiomycetes; order Helotiales; family Rutstroemiaceae; genus Rutstroemia; species Rutstroemia sp. NJR-2017a BVV2. Next base: position 439,337 of record NJPS01000013.1, on the reverse strand, counting down.
TTCACAAAGGAACTCTTCGCGCTCGGCGGTAATGGATTTACAAAACCTGTACCTCTGGCAACAAAACCATGCGATGTTGGTAAAGATGACCTCATCAAATCCTGGTGCTTCTCGGGAACGTAGAATACGGCACAACCACGCGGTACATGAAGCCATTTGTGACAGTTGCTCACAAAGAAGTCCGGATCCAGCTTGGTAAGATCTATTGGTATATGCCCAACGCAGTGAGCGCCATCAATGAGAGAATATATCTCTTCTTTGCGGCATATAGACACGAGACTTTCGAAGGGGACCCGTAGACCTGGTACCGATGTGATTGTGTCGAATATCGCCACACGAGGTCGTTTGCCTTCGGCTTTCGAGGCTGCAATGCCCTTCTCGAAAGCTTCGACGAGACTTGCATCCTCGATGGGGTATGAAATGTCGATTTTCCTTCCAACCATGCGGCCATTATTAACTTCAGAAACGTAGTCAACCTAAGAAATTGGTCAGAATTTCTCGATTAGGTTTCTGAGCGATCAAAGCACAAGGTTCGACTGGAAAGGGGAAGTTAGGGTCTTCCGAGACCACGTACTGTTAAGCCACAGGCACCGTAAATGGTGGAGAAATAAAGCACTTCATCTTTGCCATCCTCGTTCCAGACTAGATTTCGGAGAACGGTGTTAACTCCTGTGGTAGCATTTGGTACAAAGACCACAGTATCCGTAGGAGCATTGAGCAACTTTGCTACAGCTTCCCGTGACTCATCAAGTAATCGGGGAAATGTGTAGCGGATGAATAGATCTGGAGAGTTTTCGCACTCCTCCTGATACTCTCTCTGCTTATCACGAATAGCACGGGGTATGGTGCCGAAAGATCCTGTTGTTGATTAGATATTTGAAACAGATACACAACGAGTGGCGTATATACCGTGATTCATATTCCTCCAGTTTTTCGCGAATAGGAAATGCTTGGCCTTCATCTGCTTGCCAAAAGGAGAGCGTTGATAGAGAGAAGATGACTCATTTAGGGAGACTTCCCCCATCCTTGCATCAAATTCTCCCATGATTGAGTGTTGGGTTATGCGAAAGACTCAAGGAGAGATAGACTCTCAGAGAAGGATCAGGTATAACTTGAAGACGGCCAAGAGCGGACCGCACCACACATGTGATAGGATTGAAGTCCAGAGAAAAGAAGATATAAAATATGCAATTGAGAGATGGGAAATGGAACCGTACATGAACGGCGAATATAAATACTAGGAAATAAACGATTCCAGCCACGACTTACATCGAAGTAAGTTCGGTGAAGTGACTCTTATCGGATGACTCGACAAAGAAGGGGATCTAGAGATAACGCAGAGAAAGAAAGCACTTCCCGTCCTACTCTACTACGTACACGAATAGGGTAAATTTGTCAAGCAAAGGGCGTTGTGGTGGAGGTGTGTGGAGATGTGTGGAGGCGAAGGTCTGTCGGCTTAAACATTCTCGCCTATCAGAATGACGCACAGGTGCCATCGGGCTGATTACTTAGCGATTCATATTCTACAACCCTCAGCACGAACAAATTGATAGAGTAAGAACTAATATATCTTCAACATCTTCGTATTACTGACCCCGTTCGTAAGCCGAGCGTATGCGGATTTCCAAATGTCTCTTGCCCAACTACAGAAGTTACTTCCGCTGCCGGAGGCTGACTTGCAGCAAGTTCTGGACTATGCAAACACATTATCCAAAGAAGCCGCGGCTGAGCACTTCAACAACTTACTAGGAGAGTCACCACAGAGCATTGAATTCATCTCGTCATTCAATTCGAGGCGGAAAGATCCGACGACGAAATCACAGCCGCCGAGCTCTTCACAAGCTTCGAATTCCAACGAGGGTGTACCAAAACACTCAAGGGCACCAAAGAAGAAGAAAGCACCTATTCACACACCACCACCACGTCAAGTACAAGATACATATGCCGCGCAAGGAACTGCCTACAAGAAGAAGACGGAAGATGACTACATATCGAGGAGATCAACGCCAACACCGTCAGCGTCAACATCAACACCTGCTACCAATGCTTTTGCGCTCGACCCCGCACCATCCGCCATTCAAGCTCCGATTCCTCGAGCCCCTCCCTCTGCCGCCGGCGCCCTGATATCTGATCTCAAGTCCTCAAAGTCCAACTCCTCTTCAAGGAATGCATCGACAAATGCTTCTCGGAATGCTTCTCGAAATGCTTCCCCCGCCCCTCAAAAAGCAAAAATAAATATCACCGGTGGCAATTCCATGCACGGCGCATCCACCACTCTGACCGAACTCGACGCTGCAATCCGAACCCTTGAAATCAGCACCAATACTTCCTTACCCACTCAAGACCCCACCAAGCGTCGCTGCAACTGCATAGCAACACGACATCCCCTCCTGGCAGCCGCGCCCAATTGTTTGAATTGTGGAAAAGTAATATGCGTGAAGGAAGGTTTCGGGCCTTGTACGTTTTGCGGTTCGCCAGTTCTGGGAAAAGACGACGTTCAAAGTATGATCCGGTCACTGAAGGAAGAGCGAGGCCGCGAAAAGATGCTTCTGGACAACTCCGCACATAAACGCGCAGATGTCTCACGAACCCCTCTACCGTTCACTGCTCCACGAGAAGTCGATATGACGCCCGCAGAGCAAAAGGCAAAAGAACATCGTGATAGGTTACTAGGATTTCAAAGCCAGAATGCGAAGAGAACGACTGTTAGGGATGAGGCTAGTGATTTTGATACGAGTATGGCTGTTAGCGGAGGAACGGGCAGTATGGCGTGGGCGAGTCCGGCAGAAAGGGCGAGGGAGTTGAAGAGGCAACAGAAGGTGCTGGCGGAACAAGAATGGAATGCTAGACCGGAATATGAGAAGAGGAGACAGGTTGTTAGTGTGGATTTGGTGGGAGGAAAGATTGTGAAGAGAATGGCGAAGGTGGAGAGGCCGAAGGAAGTCGACAGTGAGGACGACAGCGGGGAAGTGGAAGTGCCTGTGCAAAGAGGGAATGACGGTGGTGGAACGTTCAGTAGAAATCCACTCTTGGGTGGTTTGATCCGACCAGTTTGGACTGCAGGAAAAGGGAAGGGTAAAGAGGCAGAAGGGGGCGGGGAAGATGATGCATACGTGCGGAAGAAGAAAACCTGGCGGAGAGTTCAGGATGATTTAGATGATAATGAAGACGTCATTCTAGACGGAGGGGTGTATGGTGGGAATCCTGTCAATAAAAGGGATATACGATTGGGTGATGAGGAGCATGCCCATGGGTAGATGATAGATATCAATAGATGCGATACCCACGGTCTATAATACAGAAAAGGATGAATGATATCGCTCAAAGTTCCACGACCATCTGGTCCTTCTCTTGGAGACATTCCAATGTTTGTGCAATCTGATTAGTTATTGCACTCTTGTGTTGGCGATTTATTTTATTCGATCTGGTGGATGACCAACTTGGGTATGTATGATTACCTAAGCCATGTGATGTCCCTCGTCGCCTGCTTCTTTTCATCCTCAAACTTTCCATAGCAGCAACAACAACTTACCCGATGCGAATGCGTCAAAACCAAAAAGGATCATGTCTTGCCATTGGCAGTGGCTATGCAGTGTTCATCTCTTGCAAGTTGCATTTTATATGTTATGCGGCATATATTTGTGCACTCTGATTCGTAAGAGCACAGAGTCGTACTGATTCTGCCCCAAGCAGAGAGGTTACACAGAAAGCCATACATGGTGGCTCGGTCAATAGCGATCACCATAGCCTCACTATAAACTCCGCTTACATGGCCATACTCTTTTCTTCTTCGATTACCATTCTCGGACGCGAAATGAGATGCCATTTACCATCGAGTGATTTTAATCTCTATCAAACACGTTTTATTCTCTTCCTGTTTTTTCACCTTACTCGCATTACACGCAACTCCCAATATGGCTGAAGCGATAGGCTTGGGCGCTTCAGTTGTCGCATTCATAGGTCTCGCAGGTCAAGTTTTGCAAGGCTGCGTATATATTAGAGAAGTGGTTGATAACGTCAAAGATGCTGATCGCGATATTCTCACACTTCGCAGAAATGTCCATCATTTTGAGCTCACTATCAATTCAGTCTGTGATTTGCTCAATCTGATAGAAAATTCCGGTCTACCACTCAAGTCGAATGGCCATCTACTCAGTGTTGAAGCGGCTTTGAGCACAAGCAGAAAATCTGTGGAAGATGTCCAGCAATTTATTTTGTGTAATTACCGACCTAACAAAAGACGAACAAAACTGAAGATGGTGTGGAAAAAGCAAGCATGAAAAGTGCATCGAGAAAATTCGAATGGCCAAGCAGGATGTAGGAATCGCACAAGCATGCGTAATATTGTGAGTAGCAGCGGGCACTCACTTAACGGGGCTCCGGCTTACCATCTGAAGGTATTTGCAAAGTCAAAATGTGCTCAGCCAGAGTGCCATCAAACATGATTTGACTGCACTAGTCTCGACGGTCGACGTCTCCTCGAGTACCGTGTCTACAATTCCGAAACGCCTAGATCAAATCAATCTGAACACGCAGCAGACTGAGAATGCCATCTCTGGTCTTCGGAATGATTGGCTCAGTGGACTCAACGACCTGTCCAGCAAACTTGATGCTATACAAACATTGACTCTCTCCACTTCCACGACGATCGTGTCAAAATCCACTGGACAAGTAGTTGAGGTGCACTCTAGTATGCCGAAGCCCAACAACGGCAATGAAACTATGCAAACCGCTTCAGATGGGCTGAAAATGTTACCTATGGGTATGCCCCAGATGGTCAAAGATACGTTTTCTGGTTGTTTAGTGGAGTTCTACCTCGAAACAAAACATGGTCAAGCACATCTAGCGACAGATTCTGCAAATGAGCATTTCTCTGTTGCTGGAAGGACAAAACAACGACCTCGTTATATTGTCCGCCAGGATCTAATTGCCCGGAACTATGTGAGAGCTATTGGCACTGTGACCATACGTTCGGTAACCACAACATTTCACGACTTGGACAATACATCCGATGATGAGCAATCAAAGATACGATTTAGGACAGTCACTAAGACAAGGGTCTACCTACTACCAAACCAAATCTTCTTACGTTTCAGAGTATTCTGCTTAGCAGTTCAGCAAGGCTTTGCCCCATATTATTCTGTTCAGGAAAGGTCGTTGCGAGTATACAATGTTATTTGCAATAGTAGTACTCGTGCAATCTTCAGAGCCTGTATTACCGGTGATCTTAAAAGAGTTCGAAAGCTCATCGCAGATGGTCAAGCCTCGCCATTCGACTGTCTACGCGACGGAGATACCCTGTTGGACGCGACTCTGTTCCAGTGCACTAATCCTAAATCGGTCGTAAAATCCCTTAAAGACGATACAGACGTTCACCAAGAGCTAGATAACGTAGTGGATGTTGTCGAGGAGCTTGTGCAATATGGTGTGGAACTTGGGACATCATCTATAATTCAAAACCCTCTGCTTCATATCGCTTCAGCTTCTGCAGATCCAGTATTTCGTCGCTCACTCCGCCATACAGAGAGGCTCCTTCGGCTAGCACGAATTCTTATTGATCCCAGCATTCAAATCCCATTGATAGAATACAGCACTTTGCCCCTCTGTTTACGTCTTGCGCCTACGCCAGTCTACGATCTCTTGCTTACCCAAGAAGTTTGGCCAATCCCATGGCCTACTACCAGAATCGCACAGAGCATGGAATCTAGGCGGGTCGCCGGTCATATTCATTTTGAAGTCAATAGAGTTGGAGGTCAATTTTTCGAACATAGATATTTTTGCTTTAATGACTTTGTCTCACTGGCAAAAGAAGTTATGGGAAAATGCGAAACTCTCCTCGATAAACTTGTTTTTCTTTTTATATTGACGGACTCTCACAAGAAGACGCATCATTTCAACCAGGATGAGTGGGATATTATATTCTCGACATGTCTGACGGTGTGCGAAGTCGCCGGGCTATGGTCACCACGTCCTCCCGCGTTTTTCTACTTGCTGGGGCGTACAGACAAACAAGTGGAGGATTTAAGCTACCTCTATCTTCGAAAACCCAATTGGCGCAGAAGGCTTTGGCGCCTAACGAATCAGCGCAGAACGAATCACCATCGGAAAACTGGCATGGCCCGATATAACCTACACCGCGGAAATCTGAATTATGTCTACCTGGGTCGAAGCGTGCCTGGAGTGCTACTTAGTTGCGACATCAGTCAATCACTTGTTGATGACATTCTTGAAACAGAGAGCTATTTCTCTTTGGCTGTACAATTACAACTTCTTACGGATAGCCATGAATTTATGCATTCGGAAATTTTTGATCGGAAGGAGTCTCGAAGGGCGTCCTGGAAGTTCTACAATCAGATCGAAAAGCCTGGAATCGGAGGTTTTCAAACCTTCATGGACTATGGGGACATAAGCAGCGATGATGATTATTATAACTACCTTTTGGAGGAGGAGGATGACTACTATTTTTCGGATAAATATATGCATAGGTATAAGGATGAGGGAGAGGATGAGGAAGCCGAACACCTGAATATCTGGGAAGATGGAAAGTCATACTCCAATCTCAGTCGTCTTTTCTCTCCAGATGCCACACCCGATATATCACCATGCACATCCGAGTCAGAAGAAGATGACGAGCTCCTATCACCAGCTATTTCACATCGAAGCTCGAAAGCGACAGATAGTGATCTTGACGACGACCTGGATCTTTTCGACAACTTTGACCTCGCCTTGCCTATGCCGAAAACACCATTCGCTTCAGCTACGACAGTACAGGCTTCCTGCGCCAATAATATCAGTCCTATAGATGAGAAGGAAAGCAGGCACAAATATATGGAAAACGGCGGGGAAATTGATGGACTGCAGATCGCGCATGATGCTTTTTGGATGTAGTGCTTTTTCTCCTTGGCTGGAAAAGAAGATTTAACGAATAACGAATGATCTGATGGATACGAGTGATAAGATACGAGGTATGGATTAAAAATATCCCTTTTTGATGCAATTATGCACCTTTGAGATGAAAGAAAAGGAAATATGAAGAATGGCATCCCTCCGCGGCGTATAGGCATGGGAGCTAGCAAATCACAGCGAGGTGTGTCAGAACTCGGTAGCAAACTATTTGACCGCAAATAATCTGGACATTGCGTCTGCAATCTAGATGTTCATTTGCTCTTTACCGAACTCTGGTGGTTTTAGAGAAGGTGTGGTGCTGAAGAGAAGATAGGGTGGGGATAAGTGGCTGGGTGGTATATTAGCCTAGGGGTGCTGCCAGAGAATATTCCTTGCGAAGTTGAAGATATTTTATGTACTCATGTTATGCGAAGATTACTGAATAGTACTTTGTGTATTTCTAATAAGATTTCTAATCACAATATACTTTTCCATCTATCCCCTTTCCCCCCTCTACCTATGCCTCTACCCCTTCAACTCCTCCTGCAACCCCACCAACCTCTCCCACCCCTTCGTCCCCTCCCAAACATCCCTCGCCCTCCCCACCACTCCCCTAACCGCCTTCCTCGCCTTCCCCTTCCACTTCCCCTCTCCATCCCCATCCCCATAATTCTCATATGCACTACACAACCTCTCCGTCCACCCCACCACCCCCTCCCACTCCCCCTCATCCTCCAACCACTTCTCCGCCCCCCCGCTCCCCACCCCCTTCATACTCCCCCTCCAACCCTTCTCCGCACAATCCAACGCCCCAGCATAGTCCCTCCTCCACAACGCCACTTTCTCCAACACCTCATACAGCTCCCCTCTCCGTGTAATCAGCGGTCTTACCTCCCGTTCCAAAACCTCGACCACCGCGCGCGCGAGACTGCCCCGCGGCGGCATATACACGCCTTTCTCGTCAAATGTACCTTTCTCTTCGTCCCGGTCCTGCGCGACTACCGCCGCGACAAGAGAGCCCAGAACATCGATATCGATGGCGGTTTCACCAATCGAAGGACCACGGATACGGATGATGTTGCGCAGACCGAGCAGAACCTCCGGGTACGACGGAGGAGACATGCGCCCTGCGATGGTGATCACATTGTCCCAGATCTTCCAGTTATCATGAGCGAGGGAAGCGCCGCGTTTATAGGCTGTGAGTGCTTGCCGGAGGATTTCCCTCGGGGAGGGTTCTGCCGATTTATTCATTTCGGCAGAGAAGTCTATTTCCTGCTCATCAGATACAGACGCGGCTTCAGATTGTTGCGCTTGCTGTTTCTCCAATTTCTGCACCGAGACCAGTTCCGCGTGTTTGGAGAGCAGTGCAGATCCGAGATTACTGTATGTTTTCGCATCCGTATCGTCGATCATGATCGATTGCTGGAAGGCGACGATAGCGCCGTCCCAGTTGCCGACGCGGAGATCGATGTCCCCGAGACGCGACCAGGTGTCGTTGTTTTGGCGGTTTACGATCGTAGCTTTCATGTACGCGTCGCGAGCAGATTCGAGATCGTTTTGCCGCGTGTAGTAGTCGCCGAGAGTGCGCTGCGCGCGAGCGTAGCGGTTTTTGGAGATTTCCCACGCGCGCAGCCAGCAGGTTGGGTCTTGATCGAGGTCACCGAGGATACACCAGAGACGGGGGGCGTGGGGTGGCGAGGGAGATCGCATTTCGCCGTCCCAGCGTTCGGTTACGATTTCGGAGGCGTCAATGTCGTATTGGTCCATTGAGGGACCTTTGGAGGAGTAGTATAGCTGGCGGCGCACAATTTGTCGGGCTTTGTCTTCTTGATTCACGGAATGGTAGCAGAGTGCGACTTCGGCCCATAACTTTAATCGCTTGAAGATCTCCAAAGCGCTGACAAGACTTCCTGCGTTGCTCCAAGCGAATGCTAGTTCAGTTTCCAATTCCCATCGTGTCGGTGTATTGAGTTGATTAATGTACTTCAAACGCTCGGTGACTGGTGCGGACTCGTCCGCTTTGGCTCTTGGTAAGAATGAAGTAACCTGGATCTGAGGAATTCCATCAGCTGATGGCGATGGCTCTTCTTGCGTATCCGCGATAATTTGATCAACAATAACTTGAAGTTGAAGAACACTTCTCTCTTGCGTTCTGGAGCGATGTGATTCGATTCTACTTCTGACCAATAACGCTTGTGTGTAGATCTGCCAGTTGGTGGGTTTGTCCGATAAGACACGAACAGCAAATGGTAGGATCTCTTCACTGTTGAGCTTGTCTAGTGGAGACAAGGTATCTTTGAGAGTCGCCTCTGTTAACAGGGTTATTTGATCCAGAGGTTGAAGTTGAGGTTGTTCATCTGGTTTCATGTCCATCAACGACTTTGGCAGGTTTGAACTTTCCACCACTTCCGAGTCAATCTTGGCGAACTCGATCGACTCCAAAAGCGTATCATCGTTCAAATCCAAAGCCGTAGGAGCATTCTTGGCCTCCTCTCTAGTCTTTTCAGACGCCAGCGTACTCTCATTAAGCTTATCCCCGACCTTGCCCACATCATCCCCCTCTCCACTCTCCCTACTCTTCGCAAACACCACCAACTGCGAAATATCATTCTGCTGAAACTTCGTCCTCTTCCCCAACGCCCCACTCAACGCATACTCAAACCCCGACACCTTACTCGCCAGCTTCACATTCTCCCTCGCCTTATAATCCAGGCCCTCCATAATATAAATCTGCGCCTTCTCCAACAGAAACATGACCTTCTGCTCCGTCGTATACGTCGACTCCTTCCCCAACACTTCCCCTTCCAACCCCTTCAAATCCTTCTCAATCCAATCATGCAGTATCGTCGAATCGCTCATGCGTCCATGACTCACTCCACCAAGAAGCCGCTGATGATACGCATTGATCCGAACACGCATCCACCTCGAATCCCGCACATTCTCGCCCACCACCCGTGGGAAGTAGGCCGTGAACACCAAACGCACGAGACAGAAGAGCTCTACGCGGGGAATGAACTGATATACGGAAACACCATCGACATCCAAACTTCTAAAGCACCTCTCCCTCAAACTCGCAGTCCAAGCCTCACCCGTAAAAACCTCCCCAAAATCCGACGGCGGCCCCGTAACATTCGTCTGCAGAAACGCATTAAAAGCCGCCAAACCCGTGATGAAAATGCTCAGCCCATCTTCATCCTTCAATTTCCCATTCCCCAGAGCCAGAATCTGCTCTTCCCTGGGCAGATGCACAATCTCCGCCAACTTCTGTATCAGAGTTTGCGCGGTAGGGCTGCGGAGCACGGCTTTGTAATCGCCGTCCAAGTAACTCGTGACTGTGTCTGAGATTTCGTGATTCTGCTTCAAAATCTCCAGATTGAAGAGTAAAGAATCCAAAGTCCTTGCGGAAGCTCCGGCCAGAATATCCGAATCGATCGACATCGTGAGAATGTGAATACTTTGGCGTGCGATGTGTGAGTCTTCAGAATTTTTCCATGTGGGAAAATTTATCAAAGTTGGGCGGTCCGATTTATAAGCGAGGAAATTTTGTACTGAGGTGAGGGAGGCAAAATCTTGACTTAATCTACGGCGAAGATGTCGGTTTATAAAGTTGTTTGTTTCACCATTCTTCAGAAAATACAACGATAACTATGAATAATGTATAATACAATATAATCCATTGACATGATGTGTGATCTTTACTACTTAAACATGCTGACGGGAATGCTACACAAACGTGGTGAACCACCCATCCATCGCTTGTTGCCAGGAGCATTTCTGACATGCCAAAATCGCTATGCAGACAAGCCATCCCACGACAGTTAAATTGTTATCATACATAATCATACAAGTATTTATTTCTTGCCCTTCTTCTTGTTTGGAACGACCTTGAAGCCAGCAGTGGGTTCCTCCTTGGGAGGGCCCTTCTTAGCAACTTCGCTCCATTCACCACCGGATTTATCAGCAGGGGAAGTATTGGCAGGCTCAACAATGCCCTTTTCAGCCAACTTGTGACGGCGGATATACTCTTCAGCAAATCTGCGGCCATCCATGACCTTGGAGTTAGAATACACGCTATCAGCAATAATGCTAACTTCAGGCGGGAATGAAGATAACATGAGGATGAATTCGTCAACTGGAGTGGCTGTTAGTTTATCACCAGGGCTACAAAGAATAATCAGACTAACCATTGATGTTGGAATCAAGGCCATCCTTAGCACCTAAGGTGGCCTTTGCCCATTTTTTGAACTCTTCATTGGCAGCACTGGCACCAGCTTGACTACCGGCCATGGTAACGCTACGAGCGGATGGAGATGGACGAATTGTGCGAACGGCTGGGCTTGCAATAGCAGCACTACTAACGGAACGAATAGGAGATGGAACAGAAGCAGCAGGGCCAGTTGGAATTTTGACCTTTCCGCCAGCACCAACCGTAGACCAACTTCCTCCCACTGCAGGTGCAGCTGCACTCGGCTTGCTTGCTAGATCTGCGTAACGCTTGCCAGCTGGTGTCGTGGCAGGGGCTTGAGCAACAGCTGTAGTAGCAGCAAGCTTCTTCTTGCGAGACTCCTCTTCTCTTTGGATATCGGCAAGCGTCTTCTTCGCCGGAACAGCACTGCTGACGGTTGGGGTTTTGACAGCAGCAGGCTTTGCCCAAGCTGAGGGGGCATTAGAAGGTGTAGCTGGTGAGGCAATGTTACCCCAGGTAGAAGTGGTCGGCAATCCCGGAGCCGGAGCAGCTGGCTGGTTAGCAAGCATCTTCATTTCTTGGTCGAGAAGGACACGACGAGCGGCGGCAGCAGCTTCCTCGGCTTTGGCGGCTTTCTTCGCTTCTGCTTCTTGGATTTCCTTCAAGGAAGGACCCTTGGGTGCCTCGACAGGCTGAACCGCCCATGGTGCAAGGGTTGGGCCAGCGCTAGTGGTTTCGGGTGTCTCAGAACGCGACCTCACTTCCGCGTGTAAAGTATCTGGCAAGCCAGAGCGACCTCTTTGAGCATGAGGGGCAGGAAGTGGAGTAGTTGATTGAGGAGGAGGTGGGAAGGGCATGGGAAGGCTAGTGTTGACCTTAGCCCATGGTGAGTCCGGCTGTGGAGCTGAGATTGGTGATGGCTTGCTTGACGCGGCTGCAGAAGCTGCTTTTTGAACCTGTTGGGTTAAAGAAAGAACCTCGGGAGACTTGGGGACGGGCTTCTCTTCCACCACATTTGCTTCCTCATCAACTTGGGGCTTTTGTTCTTCTTGTTCGACATGAGATTGAGCAGGCGGGCCAATAGGTTCATTTGCAACACTCGAGGAAGCCTGAGCTGCCTCCTCTTGATCGTGGTCTGCTCTAAGTTGTTCGAATTCGCGAAGGCGGGCTTTGAACCCTTGCGGATCGTTTTGACGCACCTGCTCAGCTCTGGCAGCTTCACGCTGGGCATCTGTCAGTTGAGGTTGGCCAAAAAGAGCGTTGATCTGTTGAGCTTGGGAAGTCGGAGGGCCAACTGGCTGTGGGCGATCTTGCAGACCTAGGCGGGCCAAATCATCAGGAAGCATGAAGTCGTTTGGCATTCCACCGCCCATCATCTGAGAAGGGCCTTGTCTTGCCTGAGCATCAAAGAATCCGGAAATGCCTCCTGGCATAGGTGGCTGCGGAGGCATTGCGATTGGAGAAGTTATGCTTCCAAAGCTAGGCTGACTCTGTAGGCTATGGGCACTTGAGTGATGGTGCAAAGTAGATGGTAGACCACCCATCTGCATCTGCTTCATGCTTACTTGCTGCTGAGCCAAGAATTCCCGCTGTCTAGCCATAAGATACTGCTCTTCTTGCTTGCGTCTTTCAAGATTGTTCTGTTGCTCGGCAGTCAGGGTAGTACCGAAGCTTGGGAAAGCTCCGGCGAAAGGAGGCTGAACAGCGCCAGGCTGGACTGCCGGAGCAGTGGCTGCCGAAGTGAAAGGTGGGCCTGGTTGGGTGGCAGGGGACCCGTGAGGGATGCCAATTTGAGGTACAAGGAATGGCTCACGGGAATTTCCGATACGTCGAATTAGTTGTCCAAGAGGCTCAAACTCTGCATCTTCAAGCTTTTTGACAGATAGATCAGCGGTGAAAAACGAGGCTTTGTACCAATCATGCATTTCAAGTCCCGACCATGGTCCCTGTGCTTGTCCTTGTGAATCAAGATACACCCAACGCATCCTATCTGGCATTACCATCATGCGTTGTTGAGCATTTGGTGGTGGTGCATCCGACGAGGTGTGAGATGGTTGGTAATTAGATTGAGCTGAAGTTCCTTGCGGAATTGTTGTGCCACTCGGAAGTTCTGCAGAAGAGAAAGGTCCTTGGTTGCGGTTGTCTGGCGCAAATGGATCATGTCGCTCAGCATCGCGCATGCCAGGAAAGCCACCCCGGCCAATCGCTCCGAATGTGTTATTCGGTCTCAAATCTCCAAGCTCATTAGGGTTATCATTTTCAGCGCCTTGCATCTGAGCTTGCATAGCAGGTGGAAACAATGATCCAAGCTTACTACCACGACCAATAGAATTGACGCCTGAACCGAACATGCCGCCACCCATTGATCCCAGAACTGGTGAAGGTAGTTCGCCCATAGGACCAAATATCGAATTTCCAAATGCGCTCGGGAACGCAGATCGAACTTCGCGGTCAGGAGTTGAAACCATGTTGTTGTTGGTGGGCCAGCCGCCGATCGAACCTATATTGCTGAGTGATGGAAGGCCGCCCATGGTTGAAAACCCTCTCGTAGCTCCGACACTAGAAGTCTGGCTGCGGTCGCTTCCATCAAATGCTCCACTACCGAAGTTCCTTGCGAGATTACCGAAAGTATTTGGGGCATGCTCAGGTATTCCTCCTAGACCATGAGTTCGACTGTGCTGATGAGCATCTTCGGCAAAGCTAGGATCTTCAGACTCCGTTCTCTCACCGCGGCGCTCCTCAGCTGGACTGCGGAAAGGGTTAGTATCTGGACTAAGCGGCTCATTGTAATTGTGGCCTTGAGGAGTCTGGTGGTTCTGAGCGCGCATTTGAACATCCCGGAAACTCGGCACATCAGACATTCCAAAATCACTAGACAGGCCCCTAATTGGCGTATCTAAACCGGGAGCTTTGCGTTGAGGATTCAGAGACGGACTTGTATCCAGTCCTCCTCCAAGAATGCTGGCTCCGGTAGACAAGTTGTCATCGCCACCAAAGGGATCTGTGTCAGTACGAGGTCTGTTTCTCCAGGAACGTTCAGCAGGCTTCGCCTGAGACTCCTCCGAGGTGTTATCCTTCGGCATGAGATGTGCGAGTCGACTCTCAGCGCGGTTGCTAAAATTTCTCTTGTCGCTGGGAGTTGTAGGATTTGGCATCGCAAAAGCACCAAAAGTACCCATTGGAGACATTGTTGCGCTAGGAGGGGCTGGACCCCACGGAGACAACGGAGCATTTGCCATAGGAATTCCGGTGGTATTACTACGCATCAAACCTCCAAATGGCAAAGAACTCTTTGGTTCCTCTGGTCGATCCTCCGGTTCATCTTTCAAGTCGGAAATGGTAAGTTTGCGGGAGAAAAATGGGGAAGATTCGTCTCGAGGAAAGCGACCATTGCCAGCGGGCGAGCCCAGCCCAGCGGAAAATGGCACAGAATCGCTAGTCTCTCGACGACGAGTTCCAGGTCGACTTGAGGCTGGGGAGGATAGTCCAAAGTTCGAATTGCCCGATCCGTGAGAGACAGAGGTTTTGCGACCATTCGCGTTTGGCCCCTGGCCACTTGCATCCTTGTTCTGATTTTGAGGCGGAGGCTTCATGGGCGAATTCACATCAGTAGAAAACAACTAGCATATACAATCAGCAACATGAACCGGCTGAACAGCAGCAAGGGAAGGCGACTAACGGTTTTCTCCTCATCCGTCATCTCCTCCAGCGAGATGAGACGCTGACTGCCATTCATATCCCAGCACGCATCCGGACCAAAAGTTTCTCTGCCATCGGTAGTTTTACCCCACGCTCGACCATTTGTTCCGTTCGAATGACCTGGATTCCAACCATCTTCAAATAACCTTGACACATCGCCATTGGATGCGCCCGAATCCTTACTCTCCCGGTGCACTTTGTACATATCCAACAAACGCGCTTTAGAATAACGTAGATCTGCAGGAACAGATTGATCATACGAAGGATTCGGCGGTGGTGGTACGTCTTCAGAAGCTTCGACACTTGGTGTTGGAAGAGATTCGGCTTGGGAAGGTTGAATGTGAGGGGCGTTAGAGGATCGACGGAAGGTCAACGTGCCATTGGTGGATCTGTTATCTCTTCGAGACCTGGAAGGAAAGAGGTTGACGTTAGCATGTCTGATAATATCTGAGGCATCTTCAGAAAAATTCCTAGAGGGCTGGTGGAAGAGTGTGTCTGTGGACATCGCGATCCGGCCATCGGGGCTGTATCCTACACGCATGATGTCGTAGTGCGGAAATACCGATATTGAAAGCGAAAATAGTATGCGATCATGGAGCAGGTGGTAATGACAGGCCAAGAGTATGTCTTAGTTGTCATGAATATCTTTGTCGGAGCCAAGCTTGTCGTAATAGCTAAATAATATTTGCGGTGCAAGAAAAGTGTGAACAAAATCAAACTTACCACTCAGCGCCTCGTCCCTCGCCCCTCCCCATCCGAGAATCGCGATTTGAACCTTGACTTGCAGCTGCAGCAGCTGAAGCAAAACTTGACGGCATTTGTGATGGCATATTGTATTGTGTGGTAGCTTCCTATGTTTGGCACACGGAAGGAGGGTGTCTCAACGGAGTGAAAGTTTGATCGCGCGGCGACAAATATGGATGAACGCTAGATGGCGAACAAATTTTAATCGGGGTTTCGAAGCTTGCGATGAGATGCTGTTGTCTTAGAAAATATCTTGGAGATATTTGAAAGATTTAAATCGTGGTAATTTTTCGATTGAGAGTGGGAGGATTCGTCAAGGTTTTGGTGCTTGAACTTGAATTTCGTAGGAAAAAGAGGTCGACGGTTGTAAGGGCAAGAAAGGTTTAGAATTTCTTTAGGACTAGCGTTCTTTTAGAGAGTTTGTGCCTGGGTGAAGGTTCTCTGGAAATAAGGCTCACATTTTCATGGCTGCTTTGACTCTCGAGACACTCTGACTCTTGGATATTTCGAGATAATTTACCCCTTTTCACGCAGCTCACTTTGATTGGTATAGGGAGGTACCTGGCATGCAAGTATTCTCTCCTGGCTGTATTGCAACAGTTCTCATTCATGGCGTGGTATGGTATGGTTCTCCTCCCTTGATACGGGGTACTTGAGTCAACAAGCACGAAATGAACACCTTCAGTTCCCCTCATTTGTCGCGCACACCAATGAAATGGTCATCACGAAACTCAATTTCTCCCAGCCATAGGGTAAGAAGCCTTCGCATTGCTGCTTTGCGTGTTCACTATATATTCACCATGATAGAAAGACAAGCAGCGGAACTATTTGAGGGCTTCGGACAAGACCCAGACCTTGAAGCAGCATGGCAGGCGATGCTTCAGGTCTAGACTGTGTCACCTTGCGAGGTCCTACAACAGCCAATAGGGATATTAATTTCATTCGGCTGCCTATTATTTTATGTACGAAATACTTACACGCTGCACCTCACCTGCGGCTTGCGCTCAAAGCAGAAGGACAGTCTTGAGATGCATCACGTACGATGTGCATGCGACATATTGTCGAATGATTGTCACTGAGACCGAGTATCGGGCATAATTGAAGAATGAGACCGACATGTGCGAGAGGATTGTTTGCTCTCGGGAAGATCAACTTGGCACAACAACTACAACATCGAGCAAGAGCCATTGCAGTTGTACATCGACCTAAGGGGTTCTCTGGTTGATTTAGTCCTATTGGATATCGATTATTTGCATCACCTAAATTGAAAAGATGCGCTTGAAGTTCGTCCGACCTTGCCACGAACAAGTGTTAATGTTTGCTCAAATGGCTCATCAAGCAAACAATCTCAGCCCGCGTTGTCGTCTACCGGGGAGATCTTCAATCAGAAGGTCTCTTCTCATAGCAGAAAGTTAGTTCTCGTTATCCGGTATCGGTAAGTGTGCGTGGTTTTCTTCCTTATGTTCATCTACTTGCTCTTTCCTCAATCTTGGAGGTTTCTCTTCGTCAACACATTCAACAAACCGCTTCCTCATCCCCACGTCAGTATGATTATCGAAGAAATAGGTCATCGCTTGGGTTGCGATCGCAACTCAAGACCATCTCGTTTGGGAGATCCTCGAAGTGTAGGCACTTGTCTTGATCATCGCCATGTGCGAAATGGCGTGCACTGGGAAGGTTGTCCCAACTTTGGACATAGACCATTGACCAGTGCGGATCGAGTGCAACACGGACGAGTAAAAGAGCGTCATAACAGACTGGGAAATCCACAGTACGATGATGGTCCGCCATCTCTTCGGGGCAGTCCATCTAGCGAAATGCTTATGAGGGGAGGTCTTGACGCCCTTGGTTGTTTGGGATATAGGGGTATGGGCTCGGACAATTCTCGATATGGAAGCATGGGTCCGGATAGGGCTATGGATGTTGATCGTACAGGTAGCCTCTACCAGCCCGAGCGCCAGATGCGCCGAGCTCCCTCAACTCTACAGCACGGACGCCTAGGACCATCTCCTTTACTTGAAGACGAATTTCGCGATCCCCGAACGCAGTACCATGACCTTGGACATTGTCGATTTCCGCAAAGAATGCCGCCTCAACACCACAGCCCAGCAATGATGTACCACGATATGCAGAATTCTCCAGTTTCGTCCCACTACGGCTCCATCCACAGTCCGAGCAGTGTTGATCTGAGAATGGATCAGGCTATGATTCCTTATGGTCATCGAGGTCAACAGTATTCCAATTATCAATCGCCCTATGTCGAGGACTGGATTAGTGAAGCGGGAATGTCTGACGAGATGATGCAGAGGCATGGAATGGGCGAAGGATTCTTCTACGATGATCGTTTGAATGGTAGCAGGAATGGTTTCGGAAGATTGGGCTGAAGTGGGATTCATGTAGGGCGAGCCTAACGAACAAGGACAGGAATATGGGGGAGGACTGGGAGAACACGAGAGCCACAGCTATGCTTAGTATATCAATATCAGAAGGAGGGGTTACGTTTCTTGGGTTGTAGTCGTGGCATGAGATTTCAGGATATCCCTTCGGCACAAATGTGGATTAGATGTCAAATTCAAGTATCATTATAGTTACGGAAACGAGAGAGAAATATTTCCTTTGGAAATCCTTACAAATAGCAATTACATCCTTCAACATCATTTCTCCACATGCCGACATTCCTAGATACAATATTCACGAAGCCCAAAATACTGACCAGCCACTCTTGCCATCCCAAAGAGAACGTCATCTGGATTGCGCAAGAACATAGTGAACATAGTGAACACATAACTATCAAGACCTCCAGCCCCAGTTGCCAAGCCACAATATCTGCTCGTGACTGTGCCGAGCTCCGCCACGATCCGCCGTTTTTCCCGATCCCGAGAATGTGCTTGGGCAAAGCCCTTGCTTACTAGAATATCAGGTAAAGTGCGGAAGTATCGTGTTAACGTCAAGCGCAAGCTTGGTCGTGCGGGCACAGTACGGTATGCACTGCGCACAGCCAAGACCGACAAGGGCTGTTCCGGATCTGACCGGCATTTTTCCATCTCGCCGGTGCGAGCTGCTATGGAGTGAGTGCGCCCTCTTGCTATTTCAGCTGCAGGAAGGGATAATGGAAATATGGCTTTGATTCAGGAGAATCCGAATGTAGGTGTAGATGAGACGTAACATGGCGGTAAGAAGCACAAGTAAAACCTCCTGCTGACAAGAACCACCACTCGATATTCACCACGACAACGCGCCCCAATCCTCCCAGCTTACCAGACATACGCCGTCGCAAAGACTCACATTGCCCCTCAATCTTCACCTCGGACTGAGGAGCTTCTCGAAGGACGAGAAAGATTAGCTTTCCATACGCGTTTCCACCTGCAGGGATCTCCGTTCTTCTAGTGGCGCAGTTTTGCCCCTCTTTCTGGATTCAGCAAATGGACGAGCAGCCAATCAACATCCGCAGCTACCCCTGCCCCGCTTATGACGGCTTTCCTTTGGGCTTACTGATTCACTGCCCTACGGCGTCAGCTGTGCCTCTTCGCTCATTATAAGTATCTCGGGTCTGTCAGCATTTTTCCTTCAGCTCCCCTACTTTTACATCTCCGTCGCAGATCAACACAATCTTCGCGTAGCGCACTCCAATACCCAAAGTAACAATGTCGAATCAAGAATTCTACGGTGGAGGCGGCGGTGGATATCCCCCTCACCAACAACAACAACAACAATACGGCGCACCACCATCTCAATACCCTCCTCAACCCAACTACGGCGCTCCTCAACACAACCCCTACCCACCTCAGCCAAACTACTCCAATCCGCCAGCCGATCCCTTCGCCGCCGCTCCCTACCCACCACAAAACGTCGCTCCTCCATATGGCGCCGCCGCTCCCTCTCCCTCACACTCACCCTACCCTCAACAACCATACCCACCCCCCTCCGCCTCTCCCTACAACCAACCCTACGCCCCTCCCTCCGGCGACCCCTTCGCTCAAAACCAACCTCCCCCACATCAGCAGCAAATGCAACCCTACCCCACCGACACCCGTGGCTACGGCTCCCCCGACCCTTACAACCCCAATCCCAACGCACCACCACAACAAGGTCTCGCCCCCACCTACCATGAACCTGGCGCGAACATCCCTCCCGGCATGCAAGAAACCGTCGGCCCCAACGGCGAGCGCGGGCTAATCTCCATGGGCGTTGGCGCCGCCAGCGGCTGGACGGTCGCCTCGCATTCGGGCGGCGGCACATTCGGAAAACTGCTTGGTGCAGGACTGGGCATGGTAGCTGGACAAGTCGCGGGTAATCAGCTCAAGAAATTCAAGAAGAAGAAGAAGGACCCGTATTCGAACCGTGAGGTGGACTATTATGTCGATGAGCACGATCGCGAGGTGAGTCCGCCGCGGTCGGAGCATGGCGGGTATGGAGGACATGGAGGATATGGAGGACATGAGCAGAGGGGGCATTCGCCGAGTGGATATGGACATGGAGGACATTCGCCGAGTGGGTATGGGCATGGACATGGACATCAGGAGAGTCATGGGCATGGGCATCATGATAGTCATGGACATGGGCATAAGAAACATAAGAAAGAGAAGCATGGGCGACGTGGGAGCTCGTCTTCTGATAGCGATTAGATGTTATGAGTGATGGGCTACGATTTTCTTTCTTCTCTCTACTTCTCATTTTCGGGATATGTGGCGTTTTGGATAGGAAGGGGAGGAGATGTGCATGCACGATTTTCGTGAGGCATTTTCTCGGATTGAGATTTTTATGAAACTTTTTGATGATTGAGTGGAGATCATATCAATGAGGTTGGATTACCCTTTTTCTGGAAAGGAATGGATTACGTTTCTACTGCAAATTATATTCTCATTCATCATAATCCAAATCTTGTCAATGTCTAGATTCCCCGAAGGATTTATAATCTTAGTCCTAACCCGTGAAACAGCTGATGTATTCAACGTTCCAACCTTATGAATAGTTCAATCCAAGATACACGTAAAGCGATTCAACAGGCTCACAGTATAAACTGCCTCCAGACACCGTGATAAAACATCCATCTTCCTGCGTTTCCCCTCACTTAACTAACTGATCTCTTTATTTTTATGTTTCCTTCCCAGCATCGCGGCTCTCTGCCCCTTGTCTTCAACCTCAACCCCCTAATATTATATCCTCGCATCTACCCCCCACCGTCGCGCTCCTCGTAATAGAAGCGCACTACTTTTCCCTATACCTACCCTCCTCCCCGCGGACGCTGTGCCCAAATCAATCCCACTCCCATTCCTTCCTACCTCTGCAGACCCAAGTCGATCTGTACGTAAACCCTGCCTCCAGTTCATCGCCCAATCAAGCAAGCAAGTGTATCAACGAACTCCAATCAGGAGATCTGCCACAGGTATCCGATTATGTTCGAATCCAGCTGTATCAAGAACCCATTTATTTCCTTCACCATCACTTATTCATCATCTCATTCTCGAGAAGAAACAGTACAGTGAAGCTCCGACACAGCATGTTTGTGCGATATAATATCTGATTCTGGTGAGAATCTGATTTCCTTCCCGGCTGCTGGGTGGGTATTTTTTGGGGAATATGGAGCGTCGGTTATATAAAATACAGTACGCTGATGAGGCGGTCTAGAAATTGCTGAGACGAGCCGTGATACAGGTCAACTCAGTGATAGAGAGAGTGAAATAAAGCGCTGAATTTGAATCAGCGCTCTAACTATTTATTCCTCTTCTCGTCATCCTTCCACCATCACTCCATCTAACTTTCCACCCAGCTATCTAAACCCATCCGCCCCCTTCACCCCCCTTTGCCCCACAAACAGAATTCCTCAAGCCTCCTTATCCAAAACCTCCCCCTCCCCCAGCACATCAAAGAAAGCTCGGCACAACATCAAGCTTCTTCTTCTCCTCTTCCTGTTTCTTCCTTAATCGCGCCTGCTCTAGCCGTCTGGCTATGCGATCCCGAGTTGCGGAGACTTGGGTTGGTGAGGGGGGTTCGGTTTTGATACTAGGTTCACTTTTTGTGGTAGCTTTTGGTAAGTTTTGCGGCACTTCTGCTGTAGGGTACTTTGGGATTGGAGGTTGATGAGGTCGTTCTTGTTTGATGTTTGGGGGTTTCGTTGTCGAGGGTTTGACTTCAGGTTCAGTCGGTAGTTTAATTTCCCGTTTAAAAGACCTGAACGAAGGAGCTGGTATAGGCGCATCGAGATCATCCTCCTCCTCATCCTCATCCCCCTCAGTCTCCGAAGCCATCTCCTCCTTAACCTCCTCCCTCCTACCCCCCCTCTTACCCCTCCCCCCAACCGGCGAAACCTCTCTCCTCCCCCCCTCCTTCCTCCCAAACCCCCTCGCCGCCCTCGTCCCCCCACCGCCACCCGGCGACGCAATCCCCTTCAAACTCACCCCCTTCCCCTTCGGACTCGCCATCAACCCATGGATCGACGTCCCCACATACGGCAGCGTTTCATCATCACTTTCATCCTCGCCCGCGCCCATCTTCCCACCCCTTAACTTGTCGACCTCACTGCGCTGTTTTGCCGTCCTCGCAATCGCCTCCGCTCTGCGTTTCCCCGCATCTCCCATCTTCCCCACCACCGGCCGCGAGATACTAGTAATCGTCGCGGCGTTGCGCGACTGTGCGAGTCTCTCCTGCCGCTTGTACTCGGCGGTGTGCAGGTGCACGGTGAAGAGCTTGGCGATGGAGAGGAATTCGTCTTCGACCATGCGGTAGCGGTCGTCGTGGTTGAGGCCGGGGAGCATGAATCTGGGGTGGGGGTTTAGCTGGTGGGTTCCGGGTGATAGAAGGGAGGGATATACGTCTCTGGGGGTGGTTCGGGGGGAGGAGAGGTCGATGGTTCACGTGCTGGGAGGGGTTTAGTATTAAATTAACTGAATTTTGTCTGGACAGTAAAATTTACCTGGGTTTTTGGAGTCTGACTTGCGTCGCGATAATCTAGAGGGGCCATCATCGCTATCGGCGTCCGAATCATCTTTTTCTGCTCTGGGGCGTTTTGATGGGCGGCTTGTGGATCCGACGGCTGGTCTCGAGCGCGGCGCTGATACTGTGGTCGTTGAAGCACCACTGGTTTTCCAAGGAAGAGTTCGAGGCATGGCTCGAAGTTAGAATTGAGTACGACGGAAATACGACAAGATACTACCCTTTATGGGAATTATTCCATCAAAGAAAAATAAATTTATGATTTGTGAGGGATTCGTGAATGGGTTTCAGTCGAGAATGTGGCAGTCGATACGGCGGCGCAGATGGAGTGCTGTGGCAGTACTGTAGGCATCACCAGTCTTTTCGGCTTGGAAAAAACAAGTCGATTTGAGTTAATTTATTGTAGCTGATTACCCTTTAAGAAAGACAAATCTCCTAAAGACTCTTATAAGAGATAGTATAATTTTCTATTATTCAAATATCTTTTGGCATTATTATCGGCCTGTCATTTCTGCACCGGAGAGCCATTGCCTGCTTTTGAGATGTCCAAGTCATATCCTGAACACCTGCAGCAATTCGGAGAAATTTGAATATATTTGAGATCTTAGGATCTAAGATTTGAGATTGAACAAGATTGAACTTCGAACTAGGTTTCAGGTAAATATCTCAATTTACAATTCAGTGGATTTCGTGTTGGATACTTATAACTTCTGTGCATCAACATCTACGAGCCTCTTCATTTCTGAAGGCTAATTTTCGAGTCGAGTTTCGAAATTTGTGTTTCCTCCCCAAGTAGTATATGTTTCTGCAATAGTGAATAATCATACCTACAGTCCCTACTCGCGGTTTACGAAGGAATCCCATTAGTTTTCGCTTTACCCGGGGTAGATCTAAACCCGACACACCCACGAAGAAAGGATATCCAGTCTCCCCTCCATTCAATCAACCGAAAGAATCGACTGGCCTCCATCCGCAGTGACCCTTCGCCGAATATGTGTCTCCAGCAACTTGCTCGTCGACTTTACCAGATTCCCATCTTCGTCGATATCAAGCACCGCATTCGGAGAGTAAATGAGAGCAGCCCCAGTCCTTAACTTTTCTATCTTACCCATGAGTCTATTTTCTTCTAAGACGTCCATCGGAATATGTTTTTTCAACGCAGAAAACCACTCTGGACTGCTGAAGCGATGCATAATGGTGATTGAGGATAATGCGATGAGGTCTGCTAAGAGACCGGGCTCTTGGGTAGATACGATCATGCGAGCACGAAGTGGCGTTGTTGGCGGATGACGGTTTTGAGACTACTGTTCAATACTTTCGCGCCAGGTAGGTCGAGCATGTACTGTTGATAAAGTTGTTAGCAACGTATCCAAGACTATTTGGCGAGGGTCAAGATTCATTTACTTTGTGAGCTTCATCGAGCACGACTATCTTCCCAGAAGCAGGGGATTGCATGTATTGCTTCAGGCCCAGGTTGAACAAGATGCAAGCTGTGTTGGTATCCACAAAGGGACACGAAAGATCCATAATGGTGATTTCACCCTGTTCGAATGTCGGCATGGGGCATTCATTCTTAAGATCGAGGAAGGATTCTAAAAGACCCAATCGAAGTTCCAGCATACTTTCTTGGGTAGAGTTGAATTTACAACGCTTGAGCTGCCTCTTGAATTCGAAATAATGGAATTTCCTCTCCGTCGCTAGGTCACGAATGATCTTTTGGACTTCTGCCATATAAAGAGGCACTTTATTTGACTCGTCGAATGACATCAAGGTGCTCATCATTCCTGCATCCAGGGTGTGTAACTTGAGCTTGAAAGGAATAGCCGTTACATTCTCCAACTGGTTGTAGTCGTCGCGGATATTCGGGTTCGTTGGAGATGTCAAAACGGTGATCTTTTTTACTACTGGATGATCCTGGAGTTTAGGATTGCGAGAACGCGAGGCAAGAAATGCAGCTTCACTAACAGTAAATCCTGCACCACCCCCGCCGTAATCTCCGTAGCTGAAGACGAGAGCCGAAAGCGGCTCTTGAAGACGTCCGAGGTGTCTGGACGGAATCAATGCATTCTCTGTTTCTTGATGTCAGCTTCGTAATCATTTGGTAACCATTTGAAGGAGCGTTAACTCATGGAGCAGCATTTATATAGGAACCACGGCTGTTGCATCAGAGTTTAAGTTGACTGATAAATCAGTTCATTTTCAAATGATTGTCACTGTTCGGGATGTATAAAGACAGTGAAAGCACAAACCAAACTTAGTATCCTCACCACTTTGGTCCATAGAATGACACGCCCCCTCGTTCAAAATTCAAATAGAGATGCCTTACCAAGCAAACATGATGTAGTATGACTTTTTCCAGAGCCTTGCACACCAAAAACCATCGCCGAAAATGGAGTGTTGGTATTGAGGAAAAGGCGCGAACTTCGCCCAGCGCTTTCGTTGATATCACCTAGGTATCCATATTGTGGGAGTAAAGAGCCGCCAAACTGATCCAGAATCTTCCCAGAGATGATTGGTGTATATCGGACTTCATGTTCTCTGGAACCAACGTCACCTGGATTAGCTTTGTTAGCGACAGCGTCTGTCCGCAAGAGATCCATGAGATCATTCTCGGGTTCATTCACCTCGGTCCTGTCTGAAACGGAGGAAGTTGAGACGTGGTCCGAGTTGTGATTTTCTGCCTTTTCCGGCTGGATTTGCAGCTGTCTAAGCTTCTTTGCTAACACACCATTTTTGGTTGAGTTGGGGTTATATGCGCCCTCTGTAATCTGTGCACTCTGTGGTTCGGGTGATATAGCAGGAATGTTGTCAGGTCGAATAGTTATTTTTTCTGGTTGTGCTTCCTTGATGACGTTCGAATTACTGATGGATGAAGTGCCTACCTGTGCTCTCTGTGTTTCAGGTGAAGCAGCAGGAATGTTGTCAGGTTGAATAGTTATTTTTTCTGGCTGTACTTCGTTGACGACGTTCGAATTAGTGATGGATGAAGTAGACACTTTAAAGGCCTCCCGCTCCGCTTTTCGCTCCGCTTTCCGGGTCTTTTTGTCATCCTTTAGAGGGTCTGCACCTGCAGGTAATATGGGTTCAGGCTTTTCCACTGATATACTCTGTGAACCTTGAGTCGCTGGTTTGAAGAATGTGATAAGCTTGGAAAATATCGATGCAGGCTCCTGTTCCTCGGTTTGAGTAGCAGACCCTGGGAGTTGACTATTCGGTTGAATTTTGGGTTTCGGGTCAAATGTTCTTTTGACGCTTTTGGCTTTCACTACCTTGCCAGACGGTATACCATTCTGCTTCGCGAATCTATCAAGATTAGTTTGGCGTGGATACAGTCAGAGTATGTTTATCTTACGCGGCTACAGAAGCAACTATTTCCTTTGAGTCCTGGGGCCGTAATTTGACCAGACGTTTGCGTAAGCTCTTCAAACTGACTCCGGCTACTACTCGTCCATCGTGGTTGCAATAGCTCCAGCGAAAATGTTCACTGACCCACAGGTCTATGTTCGGTTTCGACTGGGTAGCAAATGTGCGCCCAAACGGCGCCATAAATCTGGAAAAATGATTCAATTTGGAGGCATAACAATTCCATTTTGAGGCATGTGTGAGGTACATCGACTCGGACTTCTATGAAAGAAACTAACTGAAGGATCCGCGAGCATGTGTAGCCGCGAAAAGGGTAGAGGGTGGAGGGTAGAATAGGACCAAACAGAGCCCAAGGTAATTGTAGCTAGAAGAAATGGAAGAAATAAGTGAAATGAATCTCAGGTTGATTTTATAGTTGCATGAATATTGAGTACTTGACTGAATATTCACAGGCGGCAAACGGAAAGTGATACATCGTTTTGGGAATGTTATCACGTGAGTAGCACTTTACGCACCCCATAGTCTATCACGTGTCAATACGCGCCACGCGACGCTAGCCTAGTGTGTGGCTAGTAGGTGGCTGGTATGAATGTCGAAGCTTACGGTCCCTGACTCCTCCTGCCGCTGCCGGCACAGAGCCTCAGGTAGCCTTAAGTAGTACCAGTACAGATATGACTCCGCGCCGAATGAGCGAATAACATGGCAGCATAGCAAGAGTAAGCTGTGCACGAGCACGAGCACGACTTCCGCTTCCATTTTCATAAGCCCTTCAATTGACAGACATATGAATAACTTCCACTTCCATCCAATTCATATAATTGTTGAGAAGGCCACTTGGCTTTTCCTCTCCTTCTCCTTACAACAACATCCATTCGTCTCTTCAACTTTCTTTACTTCTCGCTCTCGTTTCCATGCTTCAACAACAGCATTTCTGATTCACGCCTATATAACATATATAATATACAACATACAACATCGCACAGCATCGAATCCTGTGTTACGATTGCACCCATGAGGCTCTGCGCTGGCTAAGATGTCGCCTTCTGACATGAAAGAGCAATCATTGTCGATGGACTCTGAGAAGTCCGAATACGATGACTCTTCAAGTACAGAGGATATAAGTGTTGCCATACACCATAATGCAGACGCACTCGCAGCTTCCACAGACTTGACAACGCTAGGCGCTCGCAATGGTGCTGGCAACATTCAGCTATCCGCCTCGCAAAAAAACACTCTGTTGTTTTATCTCTCTTTAATTGAAGCAAAATGTAACATGCAAGCATTAAAGACTCTGAATACGGGTCGAGATGCAGACGATCACTTGTCTGAATCACATCCAGACGTTCAGGAACTGGCTCGCGGTCTTTTCAAGGAGATGGCTGCGGAATTACAGAAGTCTGGGGTGCTACCTAGGGCCGGTGAACTTGCAGCACAGCAATTCGCTGGCCTTCGTGAAGGTTACCTCTCAACTTTCGACAATATCCTCGAGAATGTCGCAACGAGAAGAGCACGTGATCACAGTGCAAACAACTCGCTGTCTATAAGAAGCTCCCAGTCGTCAATCGGTCAATACAACCTTGATCAACTGCAGAAATCTACGTTAATGGCTCCTCGCAAGTTAGATCCTTTCTCTTCAGACGCCTTGATGACGAATCCATTTCAATACAAATCAACCTACCATCGAGAATGGCAACAGATCGGTCTTTTGGGGAAAGGAGGTTTCGGGGCCGTTTACCGAGTACGACATAAAGTTGATGAACAGGAGTATGCGATCAAGAAGGTTATCATTACCCCAGAACAACTCCGAACTCTCGACACGAAAGCGTTGTTGTCTGAAGTTAGAGCGCTGGCACAGCACAAACACCCAAATGTTGTCAACTACTATGGCTGTTGGATCGAGCTAGGTCAAGAGATTATTCCATCTGAAAGGCGTCTGTTGGATGCAGGGGAATCAACTTCAGTCTCGATGACAGCTAGGTAACTAAAGCGTATATATGTTATTGACTTTGCTGACCGTTTAAAGCGAAATAGAAGTATCTGAAGATAGATTTGCCCTTGAAGACGATACAAGTATGAGTATTGGCGGTCTACGAGAAGATATGGAGAAAGAGCTCAACAAAGACAGGAGAAGACAGCGGCGGAGTACCATCACCGACGAGAGCTTTTCCAAGGCTGGGATTTCATTTGGTATATCGACCTCCACGTCAACAACCACAAGCAAAAATCAGTTTTCGGACGACGATGATATCGACGAGGACGAAGATAACGCCATCGTACCAACCGATAACCGAGCGCGAATTCTTTATATCAGATTTACAGTCTACCCGCTTACGCTGGAGGAGTATATCTCTACCGATCCGCCAAAGCCAGATCACGAGTTTCCCATCCGCCATTGTTTCCACACCATCCCTTCCATCCGAATCCTAAGCGCCATCCTTAATGGAGTTCAATACCTACACGCGAAGCGTATGATCCACCGCGATCTAAAGCCAGCAAACATCTTCCTCTCCGCGAAAAAATCACTGGAAGCATTCTGCCCCTCTCACGATCTTATCGATGTCAGCCGACAAGCCTGCCCTACCTGCTCTGGCTCCGCCGAAAATAACCAAGCTTATATAACACCCTGCATCGGTGACCTCGGACTAGCGGTCGAATTAAAAGACAGCAGTACTCCCAGCAGTAGTCCCTACCTTTCCGAATTCAAGCCTACGAATCTCTCCCTTCTGGAATCTAAACAAGCTGGGACTACACTATACTGCCCCCCCAAACCCTCAGTGCTCTGTCCAAAGCAAGATGTTTACGCGCTTGGAGTCATCGCCCTCGAGTTAATCATGCCGTTCACGACTAAAACGGAGAGAGGTCTTGTGCTAAGTGGGATTCGGCAGGGGAAGTTCCCCAAGGATTTCGAGAATCACGAAATGGCGGAGGGTATTAAGATGATGATTTGTCCGGACCGTGATGTGAGGTGGGGGTGTGAGGAGGTGAGAAGATGGCTGGAAAGTTTTGGATGATCGGAGTATATCCTCTTTAAGGGTTTGGAATGGATGTATGGACTAGTGGTTGAGGGATGGAGAGTGGGAAGGATATTATTGTATTGGGTGAGATGAGTGAGATGATATACGAGTATAGAGCTCAGAGGATAGTGGATTGTGGTATGGCGAGTTTGTTGGATGATACCCGGGTAGAGTCTATACTATAGTCACCTATGAATAAAGCGTAATTTTCTATATCCTTCTACCTAAAAATCTAATCTTCGAGTATTTATGGAAGGGTATAGTATACCTTGAAGTTATCTACATTCATCTCACTTTGTACTTCGAGCATCTCTCCGGTAAAATAGCTTCATAATTCATAATGGACTTACAAAGTTACTTCTCTTCTCGAATTAGATCCTCGGAACGGAACCAAAACTGACCCGATCCGAGTATATATTTGGCCAGGTGAAACATTTTTCAACATCCCCATATCTGCGCACCCGATATCGCGCGGCTCAATCCAGCCGTGTATCCGCAATACGTATCTCCATCGAAACATGGGGGATAAGGTTAAAGTTGAATATTCGGTGATTCTAGAGCCGGCGCCGAAATGCTGCTGCGATAGTGCGGGGTGATTTTCTGCCTCGGTATTTGGGCTTGAATATACGGTATTTCCGAGGAGCACTAAGTTAAGTCGCAGACACAGACTTGTCTTTACCTTACTGGATCTGGTTAAGATGAGGCTTTTGTTTCAAGTCCCTTCGGGCTCTTTGCTGCGGTGTTGTGGTTGTGTATAAGTTGATGTGAGTCTTGGGTAAGAGTTTGTATCCTACTGCGTTCTCTTGGCTTGCTGTCTTCTGCAAGTATACTATCTTTTTTCTACAGTATTAAGTAGGTGTATCTAATATTCTATCTTCCATCTTACCTTCCTCTACCCATTCCGCTAACTCCCCCTCTACAGAACCTCCCAAAGGACCAACATGGCTCCCTCCATCTCGCCCTACACCCCCGAGCTCGCCGCCGCGGCCAACGACCTCTCTCTCCTCTTCTCCCCCTCCAACACCATGACACCCGAAAGCCTCCCCACGATCCGCGCCGGCGCCGCCGCTGTCAACTCCCCTTCCCTCGTGCTCACCGATCCCGAAATAACGCACACCGAGCGCACCATACCCGGCCCGCACGGCGATATCCAGTTCGCCGTGCTGCAATCCGCGAAGTCCACTTCGACATCCAGAGCCGCGGTCTACTATATACATGGCGGGGGCATGGTGCTGCCAGGGCGGTTTTCCGGGATATCGTTATTCTTCCCCTGGATCAAGGAGTTAGATCTGGTATTCGTGAGCGTGGAGTACCGCGTCGCGCCGGAGCATCCGCATCCGGTGCCGGTGGATGATTGCTATGCGGGGTTGATGTGGATGGTGGGTGCGGCGGGGGAGCTGGGGGTTGATAGGGAGAGGATTATGCTCGCGGGGTCGTCTGCGGGTGGGGGCTTGGCGGCTGCGACGGCGTTGATGGTTAGGGATAGGAAGGAATTGGGCACGGAGTTGATTGCGCAGTGTTTGATGTATCCGATGTTGGATGATCGGATGATTACGTGTTCGAGTCAGCAGTTTATGAACGAGGGGCTGTGGAATGGGGTTTCGAATGTTAATGCGTGGGATATGTTGCTGGAGGGGAAGAGGGGGGAGGAGGGGGTTAGTGAGTATGCGGCGCCGGCAAGAGCAAAGAGTTTGGAGGGGCTGCCGAAGACGTGGATTGAAGTGGGCGGGGCGGAGTTATTTAGGGATGAAGTGGTGGAGTATGCGAGGCGGTTGTGGGAGGTGGGGAATGATGCGGAATTGCATGTGTGGAGGGGGGCGTGGCATGCTTTTGATGTGTTTGCGCCGGCGACGGAGGTGGCGAAGAGTTGTTTGCAGAAGAGGTCTGAATGGGCGAGGCAGGTATTTGAGGGGAAGTGAGGGGAAGAGTAGGTGTGCCAAGGGAAGTTGGATATTGTATTGTTCATTTGCCGTGCATAACTCCCTTACCTGATTACATTCCCATGAATGAGATGTGGATATCCTCGGCCGATACCGAGTTTCAAGATCATACCGGCGGGTTTCTCTCGGTGTCAATCTGGCATTGACATATCTCATCTCATCTCACCGTTATATTGCGGGGCAAGACTCGATCCTGCAGTAATGACAAGCAAGCACACATGCAAGAAGCAGCCAAACAAGCACGCACTCAAACAGAGATAAAACCAGACCAGCAAACCGCCTTCCTAAAGCACTCCCCTCAACCAACACGCAGCCCAAAGATCGTACGATTCTTTCAGCATCTGGACCCTCGAGTGACGTCTACATTTCCACCCCATTCTCCTCCCACCCAACCAAATCCCAAACTAATCCAAGCCCATATTACGTAAACACTCTCTCGCCACACTCCTTCACCAGCCTCACCTTGTATTTAAGGTTATTTCGCAACGGTCTGCGTTCGGTCCACTTTGCCAACTGCCGAATTTGCTTTCGCAGCGAATAGCGGAGACGAATGAACTAACATGAAATGGACAATCCCATCTTGGATGGAAAATTCGATCGAAGACTGACAGGGGACATCTTCATCGAGTGATGGACGGGCGAGGCGAGGGGAGGGGAGGGGTGAAGACTCGAAATTGGAATTGTGTGTAAGCAGTGACTGATTGTAACTGACGTCGTTGATATTCAGAATCTCAGATCTTCATCGCTGAATGACGTAAGGAGGTGTAATGTGCTTCAACCTCATCGCGTTCTCATATTGTTATATATATCATGGGATGGACGGGAAGCATTATTCTTCTCTCTCCATACCATCTCTATCCTCACAGATATTAATATCTCAATTCATTTACCTAGTCCCCAACTTATAACATATACCTCAAAGAAGATATAATATACATTCAAAATGGCTATGTCACAAGCAGCCGCAGTGGTCGAGAAAGTCCTCGGCCATCAACCGGGCGCAAAGACCCAGCCAGATATCTCGAATCCGGCGATTGATCGTAGTAAATATGCGGATCCGAGTGGGGAGACGATGAAGGCTTTGGTTTGGATGGGGAAGAATTCGGTGGAAGTTCGTATGTGATTCTGTTTCTCTTTCTTCCCTCCTTCTTTTATATTATATGGGATTGTGAAGTACGGTATACAGCAGAGCGCTAATACCCGGACAGAGGAAGTTCCCAAGCCACGTGTAGTAGAGGACCGCGATGTGGTCCTCAAGGTCACAGGAAGCACTGTCTGCGGAAGTGATCTTCACTTGCTTCACGGTGTGATTATCGAGTTGGAGAAGGGTGATATCTTAGGTCACGAGTTCTGTGGTGTGGTTGAGTCGAAGGGTCCTGGTGTTAAGGACCTCGAAATTGGTGATCGTGTTGTGGCTTCTTTCCAGGTTGCTTGCGGTGATGTATGGATTCCCGTACCCCGTCTTTGCGAGTTTTGTTATGATGATGGCGATGGTGGTTGTTCTAGATTGATGCTGACTGAAATAGTGTTATTTCTGTAACAAGGGAGAGTCATCGCATTGTGAGAACACCAACCCAAACACTATTCAAAATGGAATGGTAAGTTCATCACCTCCGTATCACGACAAAACAGAAGTTAATAGAAATAGTACGGAGGCAAGACCGGTGGTATCTTCGGCTACTCCCACTTCGTTGGTGGTTTCGCTGGAGGACAAGCTGAATACGTCCGTGTTCCATTCGGAGATGTCAATCTTCTGAAGCTCCCAGACAACGTTCCAGATGAGAAGGGTCTCTATCTTTCTGATGTGGTATGCACGTCCTGGAACTGTGTTGTTGACACTGGTGTTGACAAGGGAGACGTTGTTGCCATCTGGGGTGCTGGTAAGTCTTCACCTTGTGATCCGTTTCATACATATCGGTATTGACAAAATCTTTTAGGTCCCATCGGTCAAATGTGCGCCAAGTTCGCTTTCCTTAACGGAGCCTCTCGCGTTATCATCATTGATGCCAACTGGCGTCTCGACTTTGTGAAGGAGAAGATCCCCGAAGTCGAAACCCTTGATTACAGCAAGCTTCCAAGAGGAACATCCATCACAGCCAAGCTGAAGGAGATGGTGCCCCGTGGTCCTGATGTCGCGCTGGAATGTGTGGCTGGTGAATATCCTAAGGGATGGGCTCACTACTTCGAGTTGCTCTTGGGCTTTGAGACAGATACCTCTGAGATTCTCAACGAGATGATCACCAGTGTTAAGAACTACGGACGATGTGGTATCACTGGTGACTATGTTGGTTACGTAAGTTCTCTCTTCCCATACTTTTCCCAAATACGTACTAATACATCCCACAGACCAACCACTTCAACATCGGCTCCCTTATGGAACGTGGTGTCCGCCTCATCGGTAACGGACAAGCTCCAGTACAAAAATACTGGAAAGACCTCCTGAAGAAGATCGAAAGTGGTGAAATCGATCCATTGATCATGGTCTCGCACAGATTCGATATCTCCGAGATTGACCAGGTCTACTATAAGTTCGACAAGAAGGAGGATAACATCCAGAAGGTGTTCGTGCAGACTAGATTCTCGCAGCCGCCGGCGCCGGGAAGTCCGGCTTTGACTACTATTAAGAAGTAGAGAGGTGATGGTGTATGATTGGATGAGGGTGTTAATGACTTGATGATTTAGTATGATATCATTTGAAGTTTTTAGTTAGTTAGTCATTGAGTGTAATGTACTGAGAATAAAAGTATTACTATCTCAAATGTTCTTACACTCGTCTAGTTGATACCATAAGATTCGTTCAGAAATGTTGTCTAGATTACTGTGCGCCCGGAGGTGAGGTCTAGTTAAAGAAGAGACTAAATAAGCCTCGAATTCATTGATCGAAATCATTTCGAATATCGCGCTTTTTCACGTCACCAACTCAACTGTACCTACACACCAAACAACAATCCGGGGGAAAAAGACTATTATAATTTCTTGACCTAAATCGAATTTAATCTCAAACAGCTCAACATATATGACATCCTTCATCAGTACCACAAATATATCATCTCCCAGCAGCTGCTTACCCGGCTTACAAGCCTCGCGCAAATACCACCCCAGCTCATCCCGCAGGATGCGTTTTCTCTCTCTTCCGGTCATGTTTATTCCTCCTATGTCGACATCCATTGAAACGAGATTGCTAATACGAAAATTTCTCTCATGACCTTGAAAATATTGGGAAAATTAGAGGCTGAGTTGAAAGACACGTTGTTTCTGAAACGCGGGCGCCGTGCGCATAACGTGACGATGAATTAAAGTTGATTTTAGCATGGCCTCGTGAGGGGGGTTCATTCGCTGTGTTTGAAACTGGGGATTTTCTGGCTGGAGGAGAGGGACGTGCAAGGGAGAAAGGATTGAGAGGTTGGGGTGCTGCGGATGTGGTTTGGAGATGTTGAGCTGGGGGATGGAGAGGGAGCCGGTAAAATGGAGGGAGCCGGCTGATGATGTCGGGGTGAGGCGTTCATGATGTCTTAATATTTATGTATTCTGAGGATGGAGGGAATGTAGATGTTCCTGGTTTACGGCGTGGAAGGGGCGCGATGTGCTTGTTCTGAGGATGCAAATGAGGAGGACGATGAGCTATAAAGGGGATCTTGATGTCTGCGGAGAGGAGAGAGATTCATACATACATAGTTCTACCACACATCCCAATAGTCTATTCACTTCATTCAGTCTTTACATACTGCATTTATCTCTTCGAGCAACAACACCTTCTTTGAACTTTTTGAAACCGCTTCTACAACCTCCTTTACCCAATATCATTATTCTCCAGTAACAGCCCTCCAGCAAAATGCATCAACCGTTCGTATCCCCTTCCCCTCTACTTCAAAATAACTCCCTCTTCTTCTTCTATGATAACTAACCACGCACCCTCATAGAATCATTCCACTCTTTGCCCTCCTCGCTCTCGTCCCGCATATCATCGCGAATCCTATTCCCCTCCCAACAGGCACTTCGAACACCACTACCACCATCGCCCGACCAGGACCATCTTCCATCATCAGTTACGCAACTGGACTTCCCGTCGCTTCCCCACCACCATGCATCGTGCCTCCTACAGACGATTCCGATGATATTGATGATACGGATGATATTGATGAAACGAATGATGATGATGATGAAACGGATGATGATCAGGATGAGGATGATGATGAGAATGATGATGAGGATGATGATGAGGATGATGATGAGGATGATGAGGAGGATGATGAGGATGATGAGGATGATGAGGATGATGAGGATGATGAGGATGATGAGGATGACGACGATGAAGATGATGACGACGATGAAGATGATGACGACGATGATGACGATGACGATGACGATGATGATACCGACGATACCGACGATGTTGAAGCTAGTGAAATGCTCGACAGTATCTATCTCTCGTCGCCCGAGGACAATTCCACCGAGGATACAGATCTAGACCAGAACTAGAACCAGACTCGCTCTTCGAACGACAATACACCGATTTGCCGAGCCTTATGCTCACCGTGTCAGTTCCCGCTGTGCCAGTATATACTGGGAAGCCATACGCTCGATAGACGGCGAAGTCTACCAGAGTCGTATATCAGCCAAAGTGGCCGGGACCGGCAAGCCTGGAAGTGATGTTGAATGGTGGTAGACGGAGCGCGATGATAAATCCATGAATGGGAAAGGAAATCAGAGGGATCATTAGATGGAAGGAGTGAGATAGAGGTTTTCATTTGTTTTCGAGGTATATCTTTCCCGAGTTTGAGAATCCATTTCGTACTGCGGTTGAAGTGGAGGTCGAACAACAACAGAGGCTGGATAACATCTCTTTTATTTTCATGGTACCTTGACTTGTAATATATAGAAGAGAGTGCTGTAATTCTATCCTGCCATTCTTTTATTCCTCTATTTGAATGTTGTTATCTCGAATGGAGTTTTCGCGAAAGAATCGCGGGTTGAGGGGTCGAGAAAATTTAGTGCTGTCGAGCCCAATTTGGTCCCGACAACAACAAGCCATTTCACTGGAAATCGCATTCGTCCCCGTCGTGAACAACAACTTCAACCTAAACTAATTATCTCTCGTGATGTCATATCGAATGATGAGGACTTACGGAATAACTTTCAGTACACATTCAGACCTACTTCCCTCACAGGCCCCTTTATCGATAAGGCAACTTCGATTCACCCACGCAGCGGGGTGTCGCGCCGAGAATAGAACCGTAGCACGACGACGAGGACGACGGCAATCATTAGAATGCAGTATTAAATGCTACGCTCGTTCGCTCTCGGCAAAGGTAGCACGATCCATATTTTCATTCTCACGAACGCTCTCCACTGCGGCACGACAATCGAATGCGGATCTTCAGTGTTCCACGCTTCCGGGGCGGGAATGACGTTCCAATCCGAAACATATGTGCTTCGTAGCATGATGTAGAGTGATCTCTTCTGGACGCCTAATAGATGTTTATCTTCCCATTTATATCATGGAAACTTTGCTATATTTCTATCACAGAAGTCATCCCAAGTAGGAGCTTAGGCGAACATCGTCGAAGAAAAACAGCCCATTAAAAAGGATATCCAGTTTGCCTGCTGCCCTCTGCATCCTCTCCACCCTTTCTCCTCTTCCTCATTTCCAATCACCGGTCTCCAACTAGAAATCTTCTTGGATAAAAGTAGAGATGCCTGAACTCTACAACATCACAGCCAAAGAAACTCAACCCGAGTCCTTCTGCCACATCAACGGCACTCAAGAGCAACTTCTTGCTCGCTTTGCTGTTTCGGAACTCTGCAAGGGATGGCCCGTCTTTCGTGATGCGTCGGAATGGGAAAACTATCGCAGTCTCTTCACTGAGGATGCTAAGGTCTGGACTTGTATGTATATGATTTTGTGCCTTGGTCTTGGACTGCTATCTTTATCAGACTTACGGCTATTTTTCCTCTTGTTTTACTTCGTCGTTCTTTAAATCTTCTTCTTGCTGTCTCCGTATATTTTGTCTTGGTGCTTCGTTTTGTATTTGTCCTTTCACGACTATATCTACCCAGCATCTCCACTTCCGTCTCATCGCCGTAGTCATCACATGTATGACATTCCCCTATTCACCTCGCCTCCCTACCTTGTTCCAATCTCACCTTACCCTTCCACCACTCTACCCCTCTCCACTCCCCCCAAACTAACCCCCCCACCCAGCCTGGTCCGGCGGAAAATCCATCTCCGACTTCATCACCGCCTCCATCACCGGCCGCCAAAACGGCGACTTCATCATGCACCGCGAAAACAGCACCTTAGTAGACATCAACCTCTCTCTCCCTAACCCCACGCCATCGGCAAAAATGAAAGCCACCATAACCCAGCGCTTCACTGACTCCTCCACCGGTGTCCAATACGACGTAGAATGCGACACGCGTTTCATCTTCTGGTGTCTGCGCGAAGACAGCGGGGATTGGAAAGTTAAGTACAACCGGTTGTTTTACGAGAAGGATCGCCTGGTGCCGGTGGATGGGAAACATGTGCCGGAGTTTGGGGATGAGGAGTTGAGGAGGTTTCCCGAGGGGTATAGGTATTTGGGAGCGGCGCAGAAGAGGTTGGGACACCCGGTGTTGAAGGGGTTGCCGACGTGTAGGGATGATGAGGCGTTTTGGCGGATGAATGAGATGATGCGGAAGTGGTTGAGGGGGGAGAAGGTTGATTTGGAGTGGGATTAATATGGTAATGATGAGTGTGGGAACTTTGTTAAACTGGTAAGTGAGTCTTGGCTGGCTGGATTAAGGAAGGATTCTGGATTTTGGTTCAGGGACGGATATGGACGAAGGCTGTTGAGTTTCATCAGACTAGAGATACGCAAAATCAGAGAATTTAGTTATCACGGAAATAAAAGAACGTTGTACTAGCTATTTCTGTAGTTATATGTTCATCTCCCTGGTACCTCATAAATTCCATGAGAAAACAACTACGACCCCCAGGGATCCAATTCTCGCTTGCAACTGCTGTAGCAATTACGGAGAGAACTGATTCTATGACCGCAAAATCACGCCTAAGCCACCAGGGCAATCAATCATTGAGCCTTATCCAGACCACCGACATACTATAGCCACCCCCTTACCCTTCCATCCCTTCAAGCTCCCTCATCCACCCCCAACCCCCAAACCCACCCTCACCCGTCTCCAAATCTCCCTCCTAAACCCTTTAACCCAATACTCCGTCCTCCCCAACGCATCTTTATTCTCCTTCACCCTCCTCAACAAAAACTGCAGCGATTCCTGTGCCGACCCCCAGATCATACACTTATAAGCCTTGGGCTTCAGATCCAATTCCTGCACTATTTTCTCCTTCATAAGAGACTCCTTCGGCTTGGGCGCCGTCTCGGCACACAACTGCAATAACCCGCAGCTGATTTCATCAGCCATACCTTGGAGCTGTCCGTACGCGAGCTCGATGGTTGGATGGCCGGACTTGAGGAGTGAGGATTGCGTGGCGTAGGCGAGTTTGATGCTTTGGTCGTTGTGGGTGGCTAGGAAGAGTTCAGCGCGGGGATAGGGGGATGTCGCTGAGGTGGTGATTCCGGGGTATGATTGGCGGAGGAGATTATTGGCGATAGTGTTGTAGGCATTATGCGTATCTTGAATGCTGTCGTGAATCAAACTTCGCTTTTCCGTGGCGATATAAGCACCTCTCACGAGTTTGATTCCCAAGATCCAACCTTCTCTTTGAGCTAATTGAAGGTGCTTGAGGATGTTCTGAGGTGTCTGCTTTAGGTAGGCTTGCATTGTGGTGTAGAGGAGAGCCTTTTCGCCTTTATTGAACATGCGCATCAAATTAGTCGTCCATTGTTCGATTGTGGGCTGGATGTTTTGTTGCTCGGCATCGACCCATACTCGAGTCCCCCTTGTGGCTGCCGTCTCACAGATTTTGATCATTGCCTCTTGAACTTGGGTTGGCGGTGGCTTTTGGGCCGCAAGTGCTTCGAGCGCGGACGGTCCCGCTCCGGAGAACCTTGAGCACTTTTCAGTCTTGAGTCCATGAGAGTGGGGGACTAGCGAACTTACTTCAAGGATAGAAAGTCCCCTGGGCCCAACAATGATAATGTCTCTAGGAGCCCCTCTTTCCAAATTCGAATAGAAGCTTCCCCTACATCACCGTCCCATGTCGAGGTTTCGTGTCTAGTCATCCCGCCAGTAACATTCACCTCCTTTGCGTATCCCAAGATCACTCCCCTAAGTCCCAGACCTTTCATATTTCGAACACTTTCCCTCACTTGAGATGGTGTTTCCCCAGCCATAAAATGATCATAGATCAACTTCCGTATAAGCACATGAAGGACTGGGTTCCGGTCAGGATTGAGAAGTGCAGAATCGGAATTGGCGAGTTTGTTCATTAATGGAAGACATATGTTGATGATTCTTGGTGACGCTAGGATCGAGGTAATGAAATACGATTTCAGAAGCGTTCGCATAGGCATTATCGACAGCGGTGGAAGCTGTGAAGCCCCGACAACCGGTTTTTGGAGTACATCCGGAGAATTAGCGGTGATTGTCGTGGTTGATTGGGTTCGTCGTTGTAATATACAACCCCGCCATGAGGTTAAAGCTCTCTCCGCCGCAGCAACTCTGCACAGTCGACGTGAATACAGCAGAGAGTCCATTTTCCACCCTTCCTACTAAACAAAAAGAAAGAATGAGATTGAGAAGACTCCATTTCAACAGCCTTTCATCGATAACGACATGTTACTAAAGTTCTGAAGTAGCATCAATAGCCTGTGTAATGTCGGGTGTTATTATTCGTATCGTACATGACCCCGCATGTAGATACCCCGATGAGCGCTTAACGACCGTATCAGGCAAGATCAGTCGTTATCACATCGTCTTAATATGTGCGCGAAGCTGAAATAGGAATCTGGAATCCATCAGGCACTAACTCTAGCGTAAAAGGTATTGCCGAAGGTGGTTCGACCCGCTATGAAGTTACGGCCACCACTTCCGAGATAAGGGGCCAATGTACACCTGGCTCCGCAAACGGTCTCGTGGTTCCATTGATGGTAACACGCCATATGCAACGAGACGTATGTGTGTGTGCAGGTTGGCTGAGCTGGATCTCATTGTGTGCATGTGCTACGATTATGCCACAATTAACAGCCCTTGCGAAAGCAGACTAATCTGCAATAGATTAGTTGCCCTTTCACGATAGTTGACAGTGTTAAGCCTTGCCTGTAGCAGGATGTCCCCAGTGCAACTCTGCTCCGGGAAAGATTGCTTTGTACGGATAATTTGTCTCGCATCATGGAAATATATAATAGTTAAAGACTATGGACCTTGAATGAAAATCGCAAGGTATCCACGGGAAACATTTCCACGCATAATTTAAGTCCGTATCGAAAGAACAGAAACCCAGACAGAAATATTTCTGAGTGAAATCGAATCTATTCTAGACCAGGAAAAGGAATCACTTCATGTTCAAGCCATGTTGTGTCGAATCTATGAATGCATCGGTGAATGAAGATCGAATCCCGCCTTTCTCCAACGTCTTTAGACCCTGAATGGTGGTTCCCTTCGGCGAGGAGATCTTCTCCCGCAGAATTGCTGGGTGCTCACCACTCTGAATCATCTTCGCAGTCCCAAGCATGGATTGGGCCAGTATTTCCATTGCAACCCCACGCTTAATCCCCTCCGATACTGCTCCATCCAGAATCCCATCGAGAGCTAAAGTGAACCAAGCTGGAGTAGCACCTGCTAGAACAGCACCCGCCTGGTAGAGATTATCAGCGATATAGCTAGTCTCTCCAATCTGCTTAAAAATCCATCCTGAGATCTCCGTGAACTTTTCGGATATGGGGGTGGTTCCCAATGAGATTAAGGTGATTGATTCGCCAATTTGTGCTGCCAAGTTCGGCATAGCCCGCACAAAACTGCAAGAATTTTCCCTCGGACTACCATTCTTGTAGACAAAGCTCCTCAATCGTTCCTCAGGTGTGCCCGCAAGCACGGAGATAACCAGCTTGTTCGCCAATGCATCGGCAATACCATCGCAGCCAAGGATAGATTCTGCCATGTATGGTTTGCAGGCCAGCAGAATCACATCTGCCTCGTTGATAGCAGTCAAATTGTCATCCCGTAGGATAGTCAACCTGTCGGAGTAGTCAGAGAAGGAGGAATTTAATCTCTTCACTGATTCCTGACTTTGCACACAAGCAATGAAATGGGAAATTGGTGGCTTTTCTTCCTTGGCCGAGGAATTCAGGATACCAGCAAGAATTGCTGAGCCCATAGATCCTAACGCATGCTGATCAGTATATAGTTGTTGCGTGTGAGGTCAGATTCAATGACTCACCGCATCCTATCACTGCTAGTGTCATGGGCTCATGCCCGTTTGTGGCTTGGGCGGACATGATAAGACGAATTTCGAAACTTCTGGTAGATCAAGATCTGAAGATATAATCTGGCTATGATACGTCGTCGATGTACTCAGTTGTGTAGAGGAATGCGGGCTGTTTTGTTGGTATTGTATTTTGCAGGATGGCGGGGTGGTGGGGGTGGGGGATGTTTCGATTTCGGAAGGTCCGTGCTTCGAACTGCCAGGAGTTTACTTTCGTACAGGAGGTAACTTACTAGCTGACTGGTTACTCTATTTCCAAACAACGACCGTGAAGATTAACATCGTTGACTGTCTTAATTTGTGAATAGGTGTTCTGGATAAATTTTCACTTTTTGTGGTGTTTTTAAAAATTAAATACTCTATGGTCCCCAACGTTCTCCAAAAACTCATGACTCCACGAGGCCCGTCAGGTTATCACTTCCAGTTCCTCGCATTCCATCGAGATTCTCCAGCCTTCTCCTCGCGTTTCCTCAGTCGCTTTCCTTCTTTTGGCTTGCATAAGCCCAATCTTTCGCCCACAGTCCAGTACCTTTCTTTGGATATGTGATATGTCGTGGACCAGGCGGGCGAGGAGTCTAATACCAGAAGCCAGCAACATGATACTCGAGTTACTTTTACAGGGGCTCTTTCATTAAAGTGAGTTTCCACTTAGGCCATGGCGAAACAAGGCAAAGCTTATTCGGGACAGGACGACGGAGCCTCCAGGAAGAAACACAAACAATGGCATTCATCATATGGTCGAAGAGCTCTCCCTACTTCGCGAACGAAGAAACCCAAAAAGCGCTTCTCTGAAGACGCTACACGATAGTGATTTGAAGCTACTACATTTCTGTAGAGGGGGAACGTATTTAGCAAAGAAAGCAAACGAACTAGCTTAATCTCAACATTCCGGTGTCATCTTGGCATATAATACCGAACGTCGGCCGCTCACAGCATGCCCTCATTAAGGAACTTAGCCAGGTAGGTTTCAGGGTGCCTGTCTGATACGTCTTGCCCCGACTTCGCATTCCGCCCGCACTCTTTATGTTTGCCCGTATGATTGTTCATCTGGTAGCGGCTTCCGTGATGGAACGACTGACGACCCTAGTTCAAACTTTTGATGGATGGATGGAGATAGTGTGTAACGATCTGTAAAGACAAGGAGAAAGTCGTTCGCAGCAGAAGCAGACACCTGGCAGACACTTGGCAGACCCTTTGCCTTCATTTGATGCCTTAGACTCAAGGCATAAATACAATACTTATCGATAATGTTAGTAGCCAGAATTAATTTTGTGCGCCATCTTGTTTTGAAATACCTCACAATTTGAATTGGTAGAGTCCAGTCGTGCCAATGGCTTCGCTCAAGAATAGCGCAGCATTAAATCCTGCCGTAGCAAAATTGCTGCCTCTAATACGGCACACATACCGATCTTTGCTACGTGAAGC
Organism: Rutstroemia sp. NJR-2017a BVV2; assembly: GCA_002946415.1. Taxonomy (NCBI): domain Eukaryota; kingdom Fungi; phylum Ascomycota; class Leotiomycetes; order Helotiales; family Rutstroemiaceae; genus Rutstroemia; species Rutstroemia sp. NJR-2017a BVV2. The sequence goes on along the minus strand of NJPS01000013.1, from coordinate 396,767 downwards.
AAATTATCTTGCCGACACAGCTGCCAGGGAGTATTTCCGGAGATATATTGGTTATCGATTCAATCCATTCAATCCGGAGAAATTGGATCCAAGATACTGGGGCACAAACAAGTTTCGGAATGAGATCAAGGTGGAAAGGGTCAAGACTGGCCTCAACGACGCTAAAAGTGGCCTGAAAACCCTGATGTATGCAAATGGAGGGAATTTAGGAGCTCTAGAGAGGGTGCTCATGAGGGCTTATGGACGCGCTGGTAAAAGAAGGCGACAATTGATGGTCGATTTGTCGAATCTCCGCGGAGACGAACTACCTCAGGATGACACAGCTCTACAGCAATTGATTGACAACCAGAGTCCAAGTGAACCGAGTAGCAGCAAGTCGGCGCCTCCTGAGCTCAACTCTTTATACCAAATGAACAAGACGATGCGTCAATTCGTGGCAAGTCAGCAGGCTAATCAGCCCCCGGAATCAGAACGAGGCAAAATAAAAAGACTTGTACCAAAATTACCTGAGCAGAACATATGGGGAAGGAAGCTGCCTAAAAAACGGGAGGCTAATATGAGGAAGAAATTCTTGGCCGATACTCTAGGAAGAGTTCTGCCACCATTGCCAGCGCATGAGTGGGATAGATTGGAGAGCCTTGCCGAAGGAAGAATGCCTCTTGAACAGCCACCACCGAGACGCACCAAGGTGGGGGATTGGCCCAGGTCCCATTCAGGTCTCGAACTAGAAGCGTCCGATCTCGACTCAGCCGATCTTTCAAAACGCTTTCTCACCCCTGTCCGAGCTCAAAAATCGTCCACGACGCCGACTGAGCTTCACACCTCCGAGGGAAGGGCAGTGAGAAGGTTATATGGCAAGGTCTGGAGGCTTTCCGCCAAGATGGTTCAGGATGAGCACACGAAGGAGTTTACCATTACATGGGGCCGGGATAAATCACCAGCTGCAGCTGGACTGGTCACACAACCATCCGAGATTGACCTGATACTCTTCGAAGGCTTGGACAGCAACGGAGCGTCTGCCTCAAAAGCTAGCCTCAAAAGCTAGCCAAGACAAGAGTAAGAAACGCGAAGAGATACCATACTAGATTGCCGGATGGAGGCTTTGCCGAAGAAACGGAGTGAAAGTGCTCCAACATTTATATTGGGAGATACAGAAGTATAGGTGACAATTTGATCGCGTGGTTCAGTCTTGTCTGCGACGGTACGAGATGCGCCTATATGCAATTTGCTGGGATGCTGAAGATGTTGATTTCATAGGTATTCTTTTTCAAACCTTCGGAACCTTCTCCGCTAATTCTTTCAAAGCATCACCGTCCACTCTCATAGTCTGCCATTCAGTCATGGCTTTCGCGCCAATGCCCTCATAAAACTTAATGCTTGGCTCGTTCCACTTCAAAACCGACCACTCTAATCTTCCGCCATCCATTTTAATCACCTCGGTAGCCAATTCTCGCAACAACGTCCCGCCATATCCTTTACCTCTTTCACCCTCCCGCACATACAGATCCTCCAAATATATACCTGGTTTTGCGCGCCATGTGCTGTAGTTATAGAAATATAAAGCCATGGCTACCGGCTTGTTCGAATTCGAAGCTTTGGCGTCGGGGAAGAGAAGAAGACATCGTGCGGGGCGAGCAGAAGATATGGCGTCACCAGTCGACGGGGTAGTGCTCCCGGCGGAAATAATGGGCGACGGCGCAAAAGCTATGGTTCGGGATAGTGATTCGACTGTTGCTTCTACAGATGAAGATTCTTTCTCATAGTCTGCAAGCTCTTGAATGAGTTCAAGAATGCTAGGTACATCTGTGCGGGGTCCATGATTAGTATCAAATTCTTTGGAAAAGTGGCTGAATGACTACCTTCGCGCACCGCATGCCGTACAATTGGTTTCGATGCCATATTTTGCAGTTGGGAATTATAAATACGGGCCGAGATGTTCGAACAAGTCGATGTTGGCATCTGATTTATCGTTTTTGCTAGATGTACATAACCCGCATAATGAGCGTGGTCGGGGCTTCCCGCCAATTTGCCGTTTGTCCAACCTATAACGGGACTAGCCCAGCGGTGAAGCCCTGGCTGCCGGGTCATTCCTATTAGGACATCTCCAACTTCCGCACTTCATAACTCTTTCAACGACCTAGCCTAGGAAAGATTTCTGGCGTGGACCTGCTTTACCATAACTTTGATATCTGCTACCCTCGTCGCACACGACTTCACTGGGGTGCATGAAGTCACCTAAACTTCTGGAAGAACCAGCTGTCGTGAAAAGGACCTTGAAGATGAGTGAGTTATCCTCAGCGACCTGTCTCCTAACGCCCAGTGTAGCAAGTATCTCGTCGCACATGATCTTTCCTTTGCCATAATCAAGATATTCCAATCCATCGATAACGCAAAGAAGAACTGCCGGTGCCAAGTCTAAGAGGTCAGAAAGGAGAGAGAGTGCCGCTTTCCAGTTTGCTAGTGGGTTTCTGAGCTGCGAGAAGCGTTCCACACCCAAGTCAATCTTAAAATCGACTTCGGGTGCCAAAACTCCGATAAGTTGACGGATAAGTCCGTATACCAATGACACTGCGCTTGCTTGTTCCAAGGTAAACTCCTTTGGTTTGTGCGAATTCTTAATCGGTTCGCAGAAATGGAAGATGATTGGAGCTTTTGCTTCCATTGCAGCATTTATCAGTGAACCAGCTAGGATTGAAAATTCCGAAGGATACTTGTTCGTGGGTTTCCCGTGGATCCAGAGCATGGTAGGTTCAGAGACTTCGAGCCAATCTCTGAGTTTCATGGCGACCGATGTAGCCGCAAAGGATGAGGAGGGCATGGTGTTAAGAAGGTCCACTGAGTTTCCTTGTATGAAATTCTCCAGCTCCTTGGAACTCTTCCAGATTTCTGACTGCTTGTATCCTGGCCCTCCACTCCCTTCGCTATGGTCTACCCTTGAGGATTCGAGGTCATCGTTAATCAATCTTGCGCTCGGAACGTATGTATATACGATTCAACTTCTCTGCCTCTTCTCGCTCCCAACTATCGCTACGATAGATACCTCTGAGCATTCCGGTAGCTCGTACTCCAGATTCACGATCCATAGTCTCAAGGACTTGTTTAAGCATACGCTTTTGAACATTTTCTATCATGGGTCAATTCCAAAGCTACCAAAGTTGCATCAAGCCTTACCATCTAGCATTTACTGCCGCAGCACCCGCCATTCCTCCATACCTGCATCGAATTGTTTTCTTCGCTGCTGCTCCAGACTTTCAGCCAGTTGACGTTGCTGCTCTCGACTCTCTAAGAGCATTGCCTGCAGGTTCCGAATTCCACCTATGGTGGTCTCTTGATGAACGGCTTGTGCGACATCTTTGATACATTTCATTCGATCCGCGAACCGGTCATAAAAATCCTCATTGAAAGATTTCAAGGCTCTCACTTAGATCCGAATTAACAAGTGCTTCAAGAATAAGGGATCATGGTTTGTACTTTACTCCGACTCTTCTGATTATACCATTCTGTACAGTCTTTGAGATACAGGAAGATTTCTTTATACAGTCTTGCAAGGGCAGTTCTTGTATACTCTGTGGGGATTCCTTCCACTTTTCTCTTGGCAAAATCAACCAGATCACTGATCTCATCGAGAGCTCTCGACAGACCCTCTGAGATCTTAATATAATTTACTGACGCCTAATGAATCCGTCAAAAATACCGAAGATCTCGCCATTCATGCTGTCTACATACCTTGATCAGGGTTTTGATACTTCCACAGAAGATAGAGACGTATTCATTTGTGTTTGGGAATACATCGAATGGCGCTTGCCTGACTTTCTAAGGGCCGACCTGCAGTCGCGTTTTAACCAGATACTGGAAAATCATATTAGAGACAGCCTTGCGACGTTGTTTTCTAGACAGCAGAAAACGGTCTATCCAGATCCAAACGAGAGCACACTTCTTACATTACTTGTGTCAACGTCAACGGTGCTGAGTATGTCAAAGCCTGAACCGAATATTGAAGGGAAAGATGAGATGATGCAGCCTCTCCCGATTGATCACATGGCCAAAGAGAGCGACAATACGATACTGGATCCTAGGTCATCGCCTAAGTTATCGGACCAAGCAATTAGCAGTAAACCCTCGGCAGAGAGTAGCTTCGTCAATGTAGAGAAAGAGGCAGAGGCTCGATTATCAAATAACGGTCTTTCGCAGCTAGTCCCCTCGCTTTCATCGACTGAGGAACTGTCGTACGATGTTGTGTTCGGCAGCGACTGCAGACTCATCCAGGGCGAGATGCTATCCAAGAGCGTTAGGATCAACAGCAAATCATCACTCTACAATATCGGACCGTTGGAAGTTCAAATTGGATACTGGATAAAACCAAGCCTGACCACACCTGAAAGATATTCAAAGGAACTTCCTTTCAACATAGAATGGCTCACGATAGACGAAGGAAGGAAATTGTGGGATCAACAGACGGCTTCTATCATCGATACAGAGTTATTAGAGGCTGAAACCTTACATTCTTTGGATGATCTGAATTGTCTTTATATTGCTGCCCAGAAATCTATTTTAAGGATCACCTTTCTTAATCCAAGAATTCCTCGTTTACCAAAAGATTGATTTTCAGAGGTTTCCTCACACATTCTCAAAGTATATCATAGCTAGAAATTCCATTATGGTGCTCCTCATATCAGGTGATCATAAACCTTTCACGGAAAAACTGTGCCTTGCCAAGAACAAGCTGAACACCGTCTCTGTGAAACATATAAAATTCTACCAAATTATTGGTCTCCCCAACACAGAGAAGGGTTTTTTTAATCAGATAAACCTAATTTCAATCATCGATTTGTTATAACGATAAGATTGATGATTGGGTAGAGACTAATGAAAAGAAAGATCTGCTTGCCAATGGCCAAACGGTCTCCAAATGCCCGACCTCGTTCGCAGGGCCCATCTCGATCCAATTCCAGTTTCGTTATAAGAACGTACGAGTGTAAAAACTTGTATTTAATACAGCGCTCTATTGGCCATATCATTTGCCGAACTTATTACATATGCCATCCCTACCGCATCTGAGTTGTATGATGATCGAGATCATCCCCTCATGTACTCGCAGACATTATCCTGCCCGAACCGCGTCATGATCTTGTTTATACCGACGACTTGCCTCCCTAGCTCACTTGCGACCACTTTTGGGATTGTGAGAAATGGTTCCGGGATGCATACGTGTGCGCATTCTCTAGGTTCGAATTTCATCAATACTGGCCGCCTGAAAAGCAAAGAAAGTCAGCTCCATCATTCGCACAAATAATAAACCTCCATGTTACCATGTACGCTGGCCCGCATATAACTAAGCCTTACCCACTTAGATAGGGCGCAAGAATAGTCAGCTTCTCGTTCTCGTGGGCCATCTGGGTAGGCGTCGTCTAGTATTGTTCCCGGCTGATATAATCTAGTAGACATATTAGGCCCCATGTTAACCGCGCTATGAGCCTTTCAAATATCCTATTCGGAAATTAAGGGTATTTAACAGTTTAATCACATTCATTTCCAAAATATGGTACTGATAAAGGTGGAAATCACCATCAAAGCAAATAACAAGGCCTGGGCATATAGTCGCCAGCGAAACCAGCACCCCCTCGAATGCAATTATGTCATCCATATTCGGTAAAACGTCAATCTACGACACGTATTTTCATAGCACATAGTTTTGTAATACCCTAACGCACCAGTGCAACTAGCACTATGAGCTAGCTAGTCATGCGAAATAGCTACTAGGTAGAAATCCTGATATCAGTCTTAGTGTACAGTAGGTCCTTATCATATCAAGTAAAGTGGATTTCCTACCCCTCCTAGAATTCAACAAACGAACTGCAAAATACAGGCCTTAGTGAGTTTCTCCCTACGCTACCGCAAATTTGACAATATGGTTGGACGATATATGCTTTATGACGACTGAGGAAGTGCCCAACACTAAAAGTGGCAACGATAATGCGTCTAATCAGGGTTGAGTGAGTATATATCACATGAATACTCGTTAGTTGTAAATAGATGCAAAGTTGCTGTATAGAGACTCCTTATTTGAAATTCCTTGTATTATCTTCGAGTTCTAATACAGATGGAGGATACTTTCAAGCCTTTACTTCGTAGTCTCCGAGAGTAAAGTTATACAGACTCCCTATGATATCCTAAAGCTAACATATTTAGCTATCTCAATTCCCCAAGCTTGTCGGATGGTATTATCGAATGTGAGGATAAGGAGTTCAAGATTCACAAACTTGTTTTATGTGCCCAGTCAAGCTATTTCTCGAAAGCATTCCAAGGAGATTGGAAGGTATATGAAAGACCTGCGAGATCTGTTCTTAGTGTTTACTGACCTCAAATAATCAGGAGTCAACAGATGGGCATATAACCCTTAAAGAGGATGATGTGTCCGCTGTAGAAGCAATGCTTCGATTCATGTATACCTTTGACTACGATGCCAGTAGCAGTGCTAAGAGCAACTCTTCGCCTATGGTATTCAATGCCAAAGTGTACAGCATTGCAGATAAATACGAAGTTCTATCGTTGAAGTCGTGCGCGAAGCAAAAGTTTGAAACGACAGTAGAGACATGCTGGGATATGGATGATTTCCCATATGCTATCGCTGAAGTTTATAACTCTACTCCGTCAGTCGATCAAGGCCTCCGAAAGGTAGTAGTTGATGCTGCCTGCAAACATATCGACCAACTATTATCGAAGCAAGGGTTTCGCGATATGCTTGAAGGAATTGAAGGATTCGCTCCTGATGTAGTTCAAACTATAGCCAAGTGTCAAAGGCCGAGTGAAACACCAAGTCAAATCAAATATCGATGTCCCAATTGTCAAAAACAATGGGAGGCTGTGCTACCTTCGGCGGGAGAGTCTTATTATTGCATTTATTGCGGCCATCGTCGTTCTAATTGGACTTCTTATTTGGTATGATAAATGAGTAGTTTAGTCTAAGAAGAGATGATTGTTATATATCTATTTCTAGAAATATTTATTTTATATTGCGCACCAGGGCGTCTCATCTCATTCGATAGAACGTGGCTACCTCAAAACTTCAATCAATCATAAAAATATCTCAAATGATTTCTTATAATCAAGCAATGATCAGAAATGTAAATAAAACATTAAGAAATGGATAAAAAACGTTGAAAGTTTCATCTCAAAAATTGTATTATTTACAATTTATTGAAGTTTCGAGTGATCCGTTGCTGTCAAATGAGATATAACACCATTTGATGGCACAGGTATATTCATGCTCAGTGGTACTCTTACAATTCCCTGCCAACCTCACCTTACACCTGTAATATTCTGAGACCTATTGATAGCTGCCTGGGGCTTTAGATACCCTTCATCGTGTCCTTCACACAATAAACGCGTGTGATCAACATGGGGTATGAGACTCAAAGATATCCGCCAGATCTACCAAGCAGTAGTAATACTACAAATCCTCTACGTATGCTCCGCTTGGGGAACCAATAAAAGCACAGGTGACAGTCACACTAAGGACCTTATCAACTCACTCAATGGAATCCAAGCAAAAGCAGCGAGAATCATAGGAGGGGCCTTTAAAGCAACATCAATACCAGCCCCAAATGTGGTGGCATATCTCCTTCTGATGAAGCAACAACTCTGGAAAACCAAGGTAGAAAAAAACCGACGTCAAGAGGCTGTAATCGATAGATAGAATGAGGTGGTAAAATCAGCACAACGATCCTTAATCTCTTGCACGCTTCAAGAAATTCGAGATTAATATGACTTGAGTGGCCATCAACAACAAGAAGATGCTAATCAAATTTTGCCTTCTCTTTTGTATACCAATCGAACACTTATTGTAGCTATACCAGCCTATATACGTTGAAGCTCCACCCATTAGTCGATGCCGTAAAGTACTCTAAATCATCCACTTTTACGTCTTCAACCCATGAATCTTGTAGCTCATTCGCTGCACCTTTGAAAATTAGGGCAGGAGGAAGTGAATTTCCATCGGCACGGATATACACAAGTAAACTGATAAACTCTCGTGAACCATCCTGCCTTGCTGCCATAGTTTTACCCTTTTTGACATGTTATAATCCTCTTAAATTTCCGTGCCATCCTAATCATAAAGCCTTCTCGTCCCAGTTGTAAAGGTTTTTCGGAGTAATATTGTACCGTTTGATAGTATCCATAAGCTAAAGATTGAATAGGTAATTAGCAAGAATCTTGAAATTGATATTAAAAGCACAACAATAATAGAAAATAACTCGAACCAGCTTATAGAATAGTACAAGAATAAGAGGATATTCAGATTTACACGCATATTATCGATGTTGCGGAGATGCAAACTTGCAAGCCGGTCTTTATACCGCTTCACAAATTATGAAGTCTACTTCTTTCCAACCAGATCGTATACTGCAGCGAAAAAGGGTCAAGAGTAGAAGAGATGCTCTTTACTCTGGGTGTTCGGTGTTATATAGAATCTTAATACCATCGAAGGAGTAGTATACGCTCGAAGAAACCTAATGGAACTAGGAAAATGTTGGCTCGTCGCGAGCGCTGGATACAGGAGGGAATTGATATGATAGGAACCGATCAATCTAAGTAGGAGTTGAGTATATTCGCAGAAGAAGTGGAAAATGAAGATCACAGCGTGGAAGACATAGTATAATAATATACCGTGCGGGGTTGGACTGCTATATATTGTGAGGAGGAACAACTGGGCTTTCTCTTAGACCAAATAGATATTGAAGATCAATAGAAATATGAAATTTGGGAGCCCAGCAAGGAGTAGTACAAGACGAGACGCATAGTTATGTACAAAATATTTGATCCAAAATCATACACGAACATATTGATCGAGTGATTCAGTAAATATATAAACAGCTAATTAACCACCCATCTACAGTGTATTCGTCTATGTATCCGTCTCAACTCGCACAATTCATTTACTTATACATCATACATACAGCATTCGGTCGAGTAAAAGAAGAAAATTTTTGTGCGAGTTTAGTCTAAACATCTAGCTTTGTTTTGCTTGTTTGATCTAATTCTTTAACAAACAATTTGGTTATTTTATATTTTGATGCTATGTGTTTTCAGTCAAGTTAGTAGCATTAAAACAATACCGGGAGGGAAAAACCGTTGTTTTTACCTAAAAAGGGATATTTCAGAAGAGTATATATGGAAATTAACTTAAGTAGCAATTATATAACGCCTCAATGAGACCAGAAATCCTAAACCAATACTTATATAAGTTGCTCACAGCAGATAAGCAATGAAATCATCGATAACAGAGTTGATGTTATAATTAAAAGAGAAAGTATCTCCAAGATGCAGACATCGAGGTAAACAAGCAATCAGGAAACCTAAAGGAAATTAAAAGGAGAAAAACAAACCCAGCAGACCCTAGAAATAAACCACCACAACCTCAGGACCACGTAGGAAGTAAAGACTACATCTCCCACGTAAAGGAGGAGGGAAAGCGAGTGATAACCAACAGGCCCGGAATAAGAAAAGAAGCGAACAGATTCAGTCTTCCAACCTAAAGAGAACGCTATTTATAATCTCCCAATTGTAGAACGAGAAAAATAGGAAGAGAGAGGAGAGAGAGGAAATATGAGAAGAAATACGAGAAGAAAAAGAAATGACCTTAGTCCATCTATCAATCGTCAGTTATCTCAAATTCAGCATTCGCATTATGTACAGCAGCTTCCCTCTCCACATTTAGTCGCTGTCGATATACGGCATTGGCAGCTGCGCTGAACTCGATGAGTTTGATTGATCGAGACTCAACCGAGGATATGTCATCGTCAACATCGCTGACATGAATAGTATGATCCTTTGTATTCTCTATCTTCAGCATCTTTCTTTGAGCCTTTGAAGGATTGAATATCCCCTGCTCTTTGGAAATCGAGGAAATCAATCCAAATGGGCGCTTCTTGAATGAGAAGTCCTCCTTGTTAATCCTTCGGTCTTCTTAACCTGATCACTTTTCTTGTCCACTTCTTTAGCTGCCTGTGGAACTTCTTAGGAGATTTTCTTTGTTGAGAGGAATCCGAATTGTTCAAAGAGGCAGAAGATATATTATTCGATCTTAGTTCTTCGATATCGGACATATATGGTTGATTCATAGCTTTAAGGTTCTCCATTGCCCTAATCGTATCAGGATGTTTTGCACCTAAGATCTCTTTTCGTAGTTCGAGTACTTCGATCTCGAGCTGTTCTGCTTTCTCAGAGTATCCTTGCTGCTGCCAGGTCGATGCAAGGTTTGCCATTGCTTTGATTGTATTAGGATGTTTTGCACCTAAGATCTCTTTTTGCAGTTCGAGTACTTCGACCTTGAGCTGTTCTGCTTTCTCAGAGTATCCTTGTTGCTGCCAGGTCGATGCAAGATTGGCCATCACTATAATCGTATCAGGATGTTTTATACCTAAGATCTCTTTTCGTAGTTCGAGTACTTCGATCTGAAGCTGTTCTGCTTTCTCATAGTATCCTTGCTGCCACCAGGTCGATGCAAGATTTGCCATTGCTAAAATTGTATTAGGATGTTTTATACCTAAGATCTCTTTTCGTAGTTCAAGTACTTCGATCTTGAGCTGTTCTGCTTTCTCAGAGTATCCTTGCTGCTGCCAGGTCGATGCAAGGTTTGCCATTGCTATAATTGTATCAGGATGTTTTTTACCTGAGACCTCTTTTTGTAGTTTGAGTACTTCGATCTGAAGCTGTTCTGCTTTCTCATAGTATCCTTGCTGCCACCAGGTCGATGCAAGATTTGCCATTGCTGCAATTGTATCAGGATGTTTTGTACCTAAGATCTCTTTTCGTAGTTCGAGTACTTCGATCTCGAGCTGTTCTGCTTTCTCAGATTGTCCTTGTTGCTGCCAGGTCGATGCAAGATTTGCCATTGCTTTAATTGTATCAGGATGTTTTGTACCTAAGATCTCTTTTTGTAGTTCAAGTACTTCGATATCGAGCTGCTCTGCTTTCTCAAAGTGTCCTTGCTGCTGCCAGGTTGATGCAAGATTTGCCATTGCTCTAATTGTATCAGGATGTTTTGTACCTAAGATCTCTTTTCGTAATTCGAGTACTTCGATCTCGAGCTGTTCTGCTTTCTCAGAATGTCCTTGTTCCCAGTAATAGTAACCTATACGTGCCAAAAGTACCGGCGCTTGATAATTGTACTCCTCAGCGTTTCGCCATATCGAAGCCTTTAAAGCATGTGGTAGATATACGATGCAACTTTTCCAGGTTTCATATTTACCACCAGGAAACAAATTCGCCATTATTCTTAGAGCTTCTCCTGAAAATGAGTAAACTTGTGCCTCTGATAATGTTTGACGAGTTGCAAGATGTACTAAGCGATGTTGTTCGTAAGTTGGCAATCCTTCATCAACTGCTCTTTGTGTTTGAAGGAATGAGTACTCAGTAAGCCGGCTAGCTGCTAGAAGGATTTCATCCTCACTATATGTGGGACCCGCGGCTTCCTTGATGAGCTCGAAAGGAATTCCTTTATGATCGAAAAACGTGATAGTATTAAGAATCTTTTCGCTGCAAGGGCTTTCCTTTGAAATCTGTTTCATTGAAATGAGCCAGGTTCGCATCACGCTATTCGGTACACCGGATCGATATACATCTTGGAATTCCTGACTTAAAAGATCCAACTGACGAGATTCGGATTCGTGAAGAAACGTTAGATATTGTTTAATGGACACCTTGGTCTTTCTGATATAAGCAGCAGCTTGAGCAATAGCGAGCGGGAGATACTGAAGAAGTTCGAGAAGCATATCTTCGTCTTCAGATAGCATAAGCTCAGACCGTCCGGTAAGTTTCCGGAAGAGATCTCTGGCCTGTTCAATGGTCATAACTGTTACCTCGATGCCTCGCTGAACATCTACAATATTGCCGCACATTCCACCATCGCGGGAAGTCCAGATAACAGTTCCTGTCTGAGACTTTGGCACGAATCTGAGAAGCTCCGGACCCAGGAGTTGATGATCCTCGGAGGCTGAATAAGGCTTCTTAAATATTGTCAAATCATCTGCATTATCGAGAATAAGCAGCCAGTTTCTTTGATTCTCAATCCATTGCTTTACTGCACCGAGTAAATCCTCGCCTTTCAAATCTAGTGATACTCCGGCAATCCTAGCAAGATCACTATAATCTTGAGAGAAACTAGCCGCAGAATCGGCGTGAACCCAGAAAATTGAACATAAAGTCTTAGCTTGACAGCGGTAGGCATATTCGAGAGCAATCTGCGTTTTTCTACAAAGAAGTAAGTTGATGCAGTAAGTAATAAACATATTCTCCACTTACCCGCACCCACCAAGACCCCAGATTGCAGCCGATCGATTGCGTGGTGAAGAACTAAAAAGGCGGTCTAAAGTACTGAAAATATCATCTCTATCAACTAGACCATCATTTCGATCAAAGGGCGTAAAGGTTATTGACTTTTGTTCTAGAATTATCCAATCAGAACAGGCTTTCGAGTCAATAAATGGGGTCACTTGCGATCATAAGCAGCTGTATGCTCTGTTTTGCTCCACTACAGATCTTTATTAGTTGAGGATTTCGATTTAACTTGGACGTTATCTTGTGTATACCTTCATGATATCTTTTGGAGAAAACTCAAGAACAACTGAAGCTCATTAATATTGACGTTTAGGAAAAGTCTAACTCTGCATACATACAATGCTTCTGTTTAAGATTCACAGCGCATTCTTGTGCAGCTGATCTTATCTCTTGATTATCCATATACTCAGCTGTCGCAGCCTCTACAAGAGGAGCAGCTTTGTATTCTTCCAATCCAACACCTTGAAGGCCTTGCTGAACATTAAATCGAAAATAACGCTTGCCTTCATACAATTTTCGATGTCTTTGAACAAATATCTTCGCGGTATCCTCTGTCTGAGTCACAATATCCACTAGAGTATCGGAAAAGAACTTTAAAGGTCCTTCAGCAATAGGCTTTGTCCCCGGATTACCTGTCCCAACCGATACAAAACATTTCAGTAGCGTGCCCAATTCTACATCTCCATCATGACACCATATATTCTGAGCTTCGTTCCAAATTTGTTCAACTGGATTATTCGCCCCTAGACCCCCGTCCACAAATTTTCGCTTTCGCGGTCCAATTGTAACCGGATCGAAGAAGCTGGTTGCTGCAGATGTTGCACGTACAGCCTCGCAGATAGTAGCCGGAATATTATTGAGTGCATCGTCCGAATTGTAAGATCGTAGAAGTACGGTCGTTGTAAGCTCAAAGGCTTTGGCACAAACAGCTCTAAATCTAGGTTAAAATAGTCTGTAACGGGAGAAAATCTTACACTTTACATCTCTCCTTTCCATCATTGAGAGGTTCTTTCTCCGACAAGCCACGGTCCTTGAGAATCTTCGTAATACATTCCTCGAGAACTTTAGAGTCAAATCGGCCCTTGATAGATGCCCGTCGATTCAAAGGCAAACCCTTCTTTCCGAAAATCTTTTCGAACATATTCGTATATACATCGATACATTCGTCAACATCCATCTCGAGGCGCCCAAGCATGATAGCAATTATTCTGAATAAAGTCAGATAAGTCTCCAGAAGGTATACAGCACCTACCCTCCAGTGCTTGTTCCACCGATTAAATCGAAGAGCTCACACGGCTTTACAATTGGCAGCCCATCCTTTATCCGTTCCGCGTTCACTTTTGCCATCAACGCCTTGATAATAAGAAGCGTAGAAAGCCCACGAACTCCGCCACCATCTGTTTGTCTATGTTAGAAGATCGAAACGATCAGGCAGTTAAATATACCGAGAGATAATAGACAGCGACCCTCACGATTGAGCGGGTTGTCAGAGGCTATCGCTGTTGCATGAATTTGCGCCATATCGACGAAACAAATGGTGATTAAAGCCAGTAAGATATCAAACCAGAATGTAAGTGGGATTGCTTAAGTCTTGTATAAAGCGATGACTGATGATAGATGATGAATTACCTTTGCGACCGTAAGGCTGGGTTGATTCAATTCAGCTTGCTTCATCAACGTTAAGGGATACTGTTTTTGAATACAACGAGTAGTTCAGCCGCACTATTACCAGAAACCTGCAGCTTCCAGGGATTATTCTGAGTAAGCACCGGTTGAATTAAAAATCTTACTCTTAGGAAATAATATAACCTCAACTCCAACATTCCATTATGCCAAAAGGTTTGGCGCACTTATTTCAATCCAATCTTGATAGTGGAGAACGATCTTCGATAAGCTTCCCCAAATAGTATCCACAAGATAATGCACGTAATGCTAGGAATATATCATAGGAAGCATAGTACATATCAAAACAAGTGGTGAAGATCTCGGGCTTATTTCATGCCGACAAAAGTCACGTGTAAGAAACAGAATAAGATAAGTACAAGTAATTGACCATTCAGGCTACCTCGGCATATTTAGTGAAGAGGTACGGGCCGCAGCACCACACATTATGAATCGCGAATCCTGTCTCATTTTCTTACCTACTGTTTGTCAGTCTGAATAAAGGTTAAATTTCTTCCAGCACCTTCCACGTGACAGAAAGCGCAGTCCATGACACTTCTGTTTTCTGCCCAAATCTAATGCTGATTTAAACCCTCTAGGAAATAGAATCAGAAGCTTAGAAAATTATAGGTTGAAGCTCAAAGCGACCTAACAAAAAGCCAAAGCAGCGAATGCCGAGAGTCTCCACCCATATGCCTCTCAACTGTAAGTTAAGTTAGAGGTTTTCCTGCCAGGGTACCAATCTGTATATTCGGCCAAGCTTTCTCTTAGTTAGTTCGAGAATGACAACAAAAGAATCGATGAATAAACGGCGTTTCACTTCATGTGGAACCAAAGTCTCTCGAATCCTACGACGCACGTTGTTTCATCCGAGCTTTCGCCGGCCGCTGCCGTTTTTACCCCGCACTCACAACGGCAGCAGAAAAGGCTTACTTGTGCGGCTTTTGATCAGAACGATGAGCTCGAGTTCTTCATCTTCATGCGATGTTCTTTCCATGACACACATCTGCAGAGACAGAAAAGGCCTTGCTAGGCATTGAATCAACGCATCATACATTTTGCCACGGCACCGATAGTTAATCTCCTTTAAACCCCGGACTCCGCGATAGCTACCCCAGGCCGATGAGCTAGCAATCATGGATAACACTGACGTAGTTTGGGAGATCGTCAGTAACGCTAGCTTGTTTACATCCGATATTTTGAAAAAATGAGATATCAACATGATTATCCCCTCTGATTCTAGATTCATCCTTCTCCACGTCCTGCTTATACCATCATTGTTCCAAGCACAAACGTCAACATGGCAACCGTGAACAACACCATTCCTACGAAGCCAGAAGGCAAGAGGATTGTAAGTCCTTGGGCTATACATCGCTATTCTAGCAGTCATTGACATCAAATAGGTCTTTACAGGTGGAAGTGGAAAAGCAGGTCGACATGTCATTCCGTACCTACTCGCGCAAGGCCACAAAGTCCTCAACCTCGACCTCATCCCATTCCCTGACCCATCTGTCGACGTCTACACTCTCAAAACAGACCTCACAGATTCAGGTCAGGTCTTCAATGCTCTGACAGCGCACTTTAACATGACTGGATACTTCGATGGACCAATTCCAAGCCCGCCAGATGTTGTTATACATTTCGCAGGTACATCTCATATCCCTTTGCCAATCCATCCCTCTACATGCTAATAATTCCTGCACCACAGCCTACGCCCGTAACATGCTTGTTCCCGACAGCGAGCTCTTCCAAGCCAACGTCCGCAGCACCTACAACGTAATCGAAGCTGCTTCCAAGCTCGGCGTCAAAAAAATCATCATAGCCTCATCTGAAACCGTCTACGGCGTCTGTTTCGCGCAAGGCGATGCCGAATACCATCACTTCCCCCTCGAGGAAGATTATGACGTCGATCCCGAGGACTCCTACGCCCTATCTAAGATCTGCGGCGAGAAAACTGCACGAACGTTCTCGCGTCGCTTCAAAAACGATATCTATGCGCTGCGCATCGGAAATGTCATAGAACCGCATGAATACGAGAAGGATTTCCCAGGATATTTAGCGGACCCGGCGTGTAGGAAGAGAAACGCTTGGTCGTATATCGATGCAAGGGATTTAGGGCAGATCTGCGATAAAGCGATAAAGAAGAGTGGACTGGGGTTTCAGGTGTTTAATGCGACGAATGATACGATTACAGTGAAGGGGGAGGAGGGGACGACGAAGCAGTTTTTGGAAAAGTTTTGTAAAGGGACGGAGTTTAAGAGGGAGTTGGGTGAGAAGGAGGCGCCGTTGAGTAATAGAAAGATTAGAGAGGTGCTGGGGTTTAAGGAGGAACATGATTGGAGGAAATATGTTGATGGTGGTTGAGCTTGTCCACATCATATTCGATTTCGTATGGAGAGCATGATATCTAATGAATAATGTTCGGCTACAGTATTATTTTTGAGAGCGGACGGTGCTTAAATCGCAGTTCTAGGATCCTCGCATATCTACTAATTTCATCTCTTGATTAGCATCTGGTCTTTTCTCCTAATGAAGGATGTCAACCTTCATTGTCCCCAGTACTTCCACACGCGACTCCATGGAAAAGACCCATTAGCTCTGGGTTGACCATATTCCCCTAAGCAATGTTCTGCGAGCAGCCTATCCTTCATGTTATCTCCATTGACAATTCATTTCAGTTTTCCAGTTACACCACGTTCCTCTCCTCAGGTAGTCTTGAGCGTCCATTTCAACAAATCCTTCTCGACAACCTCATCCTTTCTTTCTATCAACTCCTTCACGTCCCATCTCGCATCCAAGAACCTCCCGTTCAACCACTTCAAATCCTCCAAATTCTTACTCAACCACACGCAAAAACCTCCGCAAAGATCCTCGCTATCGACCAAATCTAGTCACTCGTGTTAGCATTCCGTTTTTACTGAAACCCTTCTGGCACAAACAAGACACGTGAAACAGCTCCTTTTACTGCTTTCCAAAATAAACAGTGACAGACGACAGCGAAAAGGAGCAAAGAGTAACCCAAAACTTACAAGGCAAAAACACCTCTGGCGTATTCGGCGTCGCTGTTGGCGTCGCGACCGCCCCCGGATGCACCGTCACAGCAACCAGCCCCTCACCACCAAACTGACCCGCCACCATCTCCACCAACCGACTCTGCGCAAACTTACTCACACAATACCCTGTATTCGCAATCGGGCCATCGACCAAATTCGCCGCCAGACTTCCCACAACGAAAAACCCCTTCCTCCCCCGCTCACTCTCCAACAACAACGGAATCAGATAATGCGCGCAGTGATAAGTACCAATAGTATTAACATCGAAGTTCTTCTGGAAATCCTCCGGGTTTCCTTCCGTGACGCGCAGAGTCACGGGACCCGGGTAGGCGGCCACCGGGATGAGGACGTCGAGACGCTGGAAGGTGGTGCGAATGTGGGCTGCGAGGGCTGAGACGGATGAGGAGGAGGAGATGTCGACAGGATGGATGGAGATGGTTGTGTGGGGGGAGAGGAGGCGGGCTTTTTGCGCGACGAGCTCGAGGTCGGAGGGTGTGCGTGAGGATATTATTATGGCGGAGGCGCCGGCGAGGGCGAAGCTGTAGACGAGGTGTTCGCCGATGCCGGAGCTGGCGCCGAGGATGGCGACGACGAAGGGGGTGGGGAGGGGGTTGTTGGTGGGAGTTGTGAGGGGGGTGAGGGAGTGGTGTTGGGTGGGGGTGAATTTGTTCATTTTGTGGTATTTGGTAGAGTGATCTTGGTGATATGTAATTAGAAATATACGAAATAATGGAAAGATGACTTATTCCATATAAGAATAACTGCTAATCTTATATATCCTTTCTTTGCATGAAATTGATTCTCCACTCATGTATCTTATACTTTTTCGACTCATAATGAGCATTCAGGAACCCTCCAATGAGAATGTTCTTCAAAGGTGGGGGAGGGGCTCTTGGCATGAACCAATCACCGTTCGGGCGAGAGCATGTGGAGCACTCCGCAGATATCCGAGCTTATTTGAAAAATGCCCGGTATGATTCAATTGAAGGATTGTGTCGAAAAAACATTGGATTTACAAATGTTCTTTCCATCTTCCTTACTCTTGACTTTGGCGACAGCGGTTTTGAATGGACGAGTGTGGACAAACACCGGAAAGAACGGACGAATGGGTAGAAAATGCATGCACGAGCGGCGACGTCTGGAATCACGAGGCCCTGAGGAGTGAGCCTTCGGGGAGAGTGCGAGTCAACAGAAGCAGAGCAAACAAGAACTTATGGAACGCGTGCAAATCATGAGCAGATGTAGTTGCGAGAAGTGGTGCGCGAGAGCTACCGAAACTATTCTGTCGCTCATCAATTGGAATGCATCTGAGGGAAACCATTTGGGGGCAAGGAAAGAATCAGAGATATACAGTCGACGTCACATCATATGAACTAAACTGGAGTTCGTGTAGGCAGAATATCGATGCATCGACTCGGTATAATAGGACGAGGAACGCCTTTTCTAGGTAGAAAAATGCCATCAAGATGAACAGGAAAAGTGGTGAGAGGTCCTTGAGAATAAATTCAATGCGCTGAATGGCTCCAAGCAGACGACAATACACTTAAGACTGTTTGCAGACCGATTCTAGGAGCAACTACAGCTGCTGCCTCAGCAATAAACATGCTTTGAGATGAACTTTTCCGGATGCGATGAAACACTGTGGCTTCACGAATGTATTTTCACAAGTCGAAATCAATTGATAAAGTCGTCGACGTTTACACCACAGATGTATGTTCGGATATGGAGGCCTTTAGCCTATTACAGTAAAGCGCCCCGGTTTATACTTATCGAGGTTGACATCAACTATGACGTCGAGTATCGAAATTTAGAACGAACACAACATACTTCATAAAGCCCTTTCTTCGGAAAGAGAATCATATCCAACATCAGAAAACAATTCAGAAATCTCAGAAATCCAATTGAGCATATCAAAATGTCTGCACTCTTCGATACCACTCGCAATCTTTCCTTGTACTCCGTAAGCACCACCTTTACGTCCAGATAAGCATAATCTAACGACCATCCTGCAGATCCCAGTAGCTTGGGTATTGAGTATCCTACCCCATAGCTATGCCATTACTCGATCGAGTAGCTTCGATAACCGCAACCCGCGAGAGTACTCCGACAACCTCGATGCCGACAAGAACATCGACGAGACGGTTTGTTCCCCTATTACCGAAGTTTCCCCAAGCTAACGTTGGACCACCAGACCAAGGGCCGTATCCTTCGGGCCGAAGCTGCCCAGATGAATGGTTTGGAGAATATTGGACTTTTCGCAGCAGCGGTCGTTGCGGGAAATGTTGCTGGTCTCTCAGCCAAAACTTTGAACCTGTTGTCGGGTGGTTACCTCGTCAGTCGTGCGGTGTATAACTTTCTTTATATCAACTCCACCACGCAGATGATGGGGCACGCCAGAAGTGCTGTGTACACGGTTGGCATTGTGAACATCATGACGCTGTTCATCACGAGTGGTAATAACTTGAAGGATAAAGCTGCGAATTTGCTCTAGATTCGATGGAGCCGAAATCGCATTGTATATATGTACTTTTAGCGTTAGCGTATAGATGAAGGGACGGGTTAGTTGCGAACCGAGAAACGGGCGTCTGTAACTTAGAACGATCCAAATGGAAATCAGGACTTTCTCCAGGGGCTTTGCATCACGGAAAGTTCTCCAGCCTACCGATAGCATCCGTTTTAAGGTTCAAGCCAGCAAATTACGTCGTATCGGAGCCACGACATTCGTTGCCATAGGCCTATCGGAACCTCCCACAGGCCGGTGGGACACACTGCGCCGCGTGGCTTGTTTCGAGCACATTTCCAGCCCAACGACAGTATCCTTCTGGTAGCCGTATCGCAAATATAAAATTAAAGAGCTCTCCCATATGGCTTCCGGTAAGCATATATCTTATCGCCATCGAAGGTACCAAAGGGACTACCCCAGGCGTACAGTGTACTAACAACAGCTCTATGAGTGAGAATTAAATATAGGGAAACGAAGGGTATTTATGTTTTCGAAAGAGCGATAAGAAAAGTAGTAAAATCAATGGCTACAGAGGTTTCGATGGCCGCGTTGCCCTGGTTAGCGCTCCTCCAGAACCGGTGAATTTCGGAACTGTACAGCAAATATGACAGCAGGTGCGGGGAGCATGGGTACTGTAAAAGCTTCTTGGCGCCCTCTTATCAATCCTGCCCCTCTCGTCCTGATACGTTGACCCATCAACTCTTGCGATTCTTCCTGTTCTCCTTCACGCTATTGCCAAACATCTCAACACCATGACATACTACTGCTATCCATGTAATCGGAGTTTCGTCAGTCAGAATAGTTACAATCAACATGTCAACAATAGCTCCGCTCACCAACAATCGTATGATTACTCCAGCGAAGAAGAACCAGAACCGGAATTTGAGTGCGATGGCTGTTACTCCCGCTTTTACACCTCCAAGTCTCGTGAACAACATCATGCTGCTTCACACAAGGATCGATACTGTGTTCCGTGCAAACGCATGTTCATGAATGCCAACAATCTAATGCAGGTACGATAGCTATATATTTTTTGCTCGAGATAAGATTTATCTGTCTTTATGCTATGGCACTATCCTAGATGGACACCCAAAATCCCATGCCCGCAGCTAATCCTATTTATTACAGCATCAACATTCCCGAGTTCACGTCGGCAGCAGTCTCAAATGTCCCTTTTGTAATGCTACCTCTGCAACCGCCTCCGGTGTTGTCATCCACCTCGAATCCGGCAGCTGTTCTTCCGGCGTAAATCGTCAGAAGATCAACGCTGAGATTCGTCGTCTTGATCAAAACCACGTTATCACCAATCGACTACTCACCTATCCTTCTTCCACTACTACCACCGCTACTAATCGATCATGGAACGGTTATGCCTACGAATGCTATCTTTGTTCTCGCCAGACAGCAACTTTGGATGCTTTGAATAGACATCTGAATAGCCCTGCACATGAGCAGAATGTGAGTATATCCACTCCTTTTGAGTTTCCTTTCTTCGGAAGTTCAGAAGTGCCCTGCTACTTCCGACATTTTTCGTTTTTCAAATATATCTGCCTGGTCGTTGCTGACAGTTTGACTCGCTAGCTGTATCACTGTCCAAAAGGAGCGTGTGGAAAGCAGTTCAAACTGTTGAGTGGGTTGGTACAACATGTAGAGAGCGAGACTTGCGGGGTTATGAGATTTCGACAGGTGCAGCAGGAGGCAAGGCACGGTATTAATAACATGGTAGGAAGAATGATTGGGATGTGAGGGGTTCATTTCGGGATCTAGTACGGGACAAGACGAGAACAGGGGAAGAGAAGAGATAGGCTTTGCATAATTTATGATCTGCAAAGCTAAGAATAATTTCAAAGTATTTATCATCCACTATCTCTACCTTTCTGACCTATCAGACCTATTAATCACCGAAAACTGCGAGAAACTGACACAAAAGGGGTGTGTGAAGCGGCGCGATAGAATATCCACTCCGTGTTGCCGGCATCCAAGACCAAACTACCAATTCCTCCGTTCACCTCGACTTTTGGTCACTGACTTCCAACTATTCTCTAGCACTTTGAAAAAGCCTGAATGAGGAGTCAATCTCTTTGGAGGCATTTAGAAACTGCTTCCTTACCTATGTCAAAGACAGAAGAACGAAGGGATAACGATCATGGATACAACTTGATATCCTTCCTTAGGTTAAGTCGACATATTAATCTACGGCTATGGTGATGAGGGTGAACCGTTTCACCGTGTCAAGCATCAGAAATGAGTCTCGATATCCGTAAGTCTCACAACCTAGGGCAGTGCCGTCTTCCTATCAACGATTCAACATTCGGACGTGTTTTCTGCTGTCCTGTGACTGTAACCAGCATATCGAGATCAGCATTCTTCGACGTAATCAAGGACATGGCGACCTGCGAGCTTCTTACGACAGCTAGATCTCTCCATCAGTTGACTCCTAAACCCGAAACTCTGATTTGACGATAAGATTCGCGAATTTCTGGACCATTCCCATCCGGATCTTTCGTTGCAGCCAATCCTGAGGCGCGTCCCTGTACTGGGAAGACTCATGGAAAGCTCAACTGGCACCTTTCTAGCCCACTAATTTATCAAGTTGCTTATCAATCGCGTAGATCTAGTGACTTTGAAGAGTCGTATCCTGAGCCAAAACATTCGCACGTGAAATCACGTGCATATGAGTAACTTTTTGTTCTACATTTAATCCGAAAGGTTTCTCGCCATCAAGATAAAACTACGTCCGAAGCTGGCATGGCATTTGTTCTAATCCCGCAAACCGGTGGTTGTTGGAAACTCATTTGTTCAAGAGTTCCTCCGTCGCATGGTCTTCCGGCCGTAACGCTCACTGCCTCGCATGACGACATTTTGCACAGCCGTAGCGAGAAAACGTCGAACGACACCCAATACTGAACATCGCGTCGCCATTTCGAGATACATGGTATACGTATGTCATAGCGCATGGCTTCGCAAGTTTGACGTTGCGAAAGGACGCGAAATGTTGGAGGGATTCTGCTCCGCGTTTGAGGTGTTGCGGCCGTACGGATGGGATGAAGTTCAAACATGAAATGCATATAAAGGCAGAATCTCAGCTCACTCGGTTTCCTCTCAACTCACAAGCTTCATCTCCTCGAAATTCAAGCAGAACCGTCAGCTCGAATCCATACTCGCAACTTATCCAACGAAAACTTCCACTACAAAAACATTCCTTCCGACAGTCGCAATGTGCTGCAAGCGAAAGACACAAAACCAGTACCAATCCTACAGTCCTCCTGGTCAAACGTATGGCCCCCGTCGAGGATGCTGTGGGCGTCGCAATAATCGCAATGAGAACCTCCACGGACCACCAGGTCTGTTCGGGGTTATCGCTCGTCGATTCATTCAGAAAAGAAATGAGCGGAACGCTGCTCTAGAGCAAGGGCAGAAGAATTTGGAGAACCAGATATATGGTGTTGAAGGGCCAGTGTCTTACGAGGAGGATATGGAGGAGAAAGCATGGTATGAGAAGGGTGTTGCTCATGATATGATTAGGAAGAAGGGGACGGACGAGGTGCTTGTTGAGCAGCCTGTGAAGGAAGGCATCGGGAGAAGAAGGGTTGGCGAGTCATTGGGAGCTGGAAGAAGATACGAAAGTGTTGTTGCTCCACCCAAGTATGAGGAGGTTGTGGTGAAGGATTAGAATTGGGTGGAAGTTTCCGTCTTTGTTATTTTTAATTTTTATTTTTCTTTGCAAGTTATTTGGTTTTCCGTGAACGATTTCGCCTCCACGAGTGCTTCGCATGGAAAGTAGCATGATGCTTTTGAGATTGGGAACAGTGTGGCGCCACCGAGTAATCTTAGGAGGAAGCAAAGGGATAGAATCAAGAATGCGAAGGCTGAAATGCAAGTCCATTGAGCAAGTTACAAATTTGGCAGCAAGTTATGTGCTCGCAGTGTCCCAAGCTTAGCAACAATGAACATGTGCCAGCAGCACCCTTAGTTGTGTTTAAAGTTCAAAGGCTGCCCAGCAGTTTGCCGAGGATTTATTTAGAGTATATATGGGAGCTCCAGATGTTCTTGCAAACCTCGCTGCACATCGCTTGCACATTCGAGTCGGGCGGTATGATGCGAGGACTTGTAAAGTAAGTTTTATCCCATCCACGGTGTCTATTGATGCTAATATATCCATCTACCATAACCATCTAAGGCATCAAGCGAACATATCTTTCGAAGACGTCCGTCGAACAAGACTATTGAATAGGTTCATCGATCCTACTCATCAAACATATTCCTCCAATACAGACATCAACACACCCTTCTAGCAACTTGGGCCTCTTACATTACTGCAACTGAAAAGTTACAATATGTCTATCTCAAGTCAGCAACCGTCACATTACTTTACAGACAACACAATCGTAGACTCACCCATCTCTATATCTTCGAAGCATGCCTCTACATCCATCGTCCTGTCGCCATCTCTAGCAATCGTCACACTTCTGCGCAATCTCCTCCAGCTCCGTGATCTTCTAACGCGTCTAAGTGCATACTGCGATGTGCTTCGTAGTTGCGAAGCTCCGGTGAGCTCGCCCAAGTTTTGTTGTGTGCGAGGCTGTCTGGAATGGATGACTTGCCAGGTGTATAGCAAAGCCGATGGACCGGTGACAGCTAGTGTTATGATTGATATCAGCGCTTCGATTGATAGGGACATTTCGTTTATGTGGTATGCCCAGAATGATGAATATTGCGACTGTTTGAACTATGGGACGGGGTCTGGTGAGAATCAAGTAGCCCGAGTATAGTCGTCAGCTAAACTTATTAGAAAGTAGGTTTTCACTTCAGAGCAAGAATACGGTATATAAGTCCTGTAGGCATGAAAGATGTACGAGACTGGAGTTACACAAGGAATCGTGAGGCAGTGTTACATGGGTGTAAAGTTACCGGGGAACTGAATATTTAAAATTCGGATTCTGGCAACTACCAATTGCGATCTGTGCAGCTCATGGCTCAGTAAAATCAGATTTAGGGACTGGCGAATAACTTTTTCACGCATCAAGGGGGCAGTAGTTCGTGAAACAACTCCAAATGTGTTGACTAGCCGTAATAATTACAGTACGCACAGTTACGACAATATGGCCGAATGCGGTATCTGGAAATCCAGATTTTGGAACTGGCCACTGGGTGCATCGCCAGGGATAACTCGCTACAAGTGCCAGATGGAAATTCAGACTTTGGAACAAGCCAATCACGACTCATCATTAATCAGCCGCTTCAACCTTGCTGCATGACTACCTTTCCGAACCCAGGTGTTGCATCGAGGGCCTGCACCGCCAAGGATAATGGAATTCAGATTTCGGCAGCATCGAATCACAGAGCAGTGTGGTACACCAGAGTGCACTGCTAGGCTGGGATGCGCTGTGGCACTCTTTTCCAGGCCGAAATATAATCCTTCAAGGCCGTATATATATGCTGAGAAGGTCCCTTCTACCCAAAGACTACCAGCCTTGCGATACACTTTTACTTTTCAAACATTTTACAACACTGCACTCCCTGTGCAGTGTCTCATTAACGAAGTATTTTTCTTCACCGATCCAATATCAACTATAATTGATCTAGAAAACACGCATTGAAGATGCTAGCAACTACTGCAGTCGACAAGGGCAAGAGGGCTGCGAACATTGCTGAATGGGAACGGCATAAGCAATCCATCGAGGATCTTTACATTACAGAGAACTTATCTCTTCAAGACGTCATGGACGCTATGGCTAAAAAGCATAGTTTCAAAAGAAGGTCATTACCTTATTCCTTGAGAGCATATCTGGCAACCAGCTGATTCTTCGCGATAGCAAGGCGCAATATGAAGGGACCCTCAAGAAGTGGGGATTTCGAAAGAATATGAGTAAAGATGGATGGAAACATGCCCTTCATTGTGTTGCAAAACGAAAAACCCAAAATAAACAATCCATGGTCAAAGTAGGAGGCCGGGCTCGCACAGAGAAAAGCATTGCGAAGGCGCAATATCGGTACAGCTATCAAACGTTCGCGGAACGGCTGGATGCGTGTAAGTTCAATACACTGGGTATATTGTCATGCTAAACCTCCAATCAGGCCAGGGAACCCCGCCCGATACATCTGAGGCCGTGGTTGCTACCCCTCCTGCAACTACTTCGCCACCTGTATTCTCATCTAGCCTACCTTGGTTTCAGTTCTGTTCGCTCTTTACACGCATAGGTAACTGTATATGTTGGTTATTTTTGTCCGCTTCTAATTGAAACTAGTGCAATCTCCCGCGGTCAGAAACTCGGTGGCATGGACGGTCCGGTTTGAGCCTGAATCGACACATCCATCTCCTGCTCTCGAGTCTGCAGTATCAGCCACGAATGATTTAAGTACGCATTATTGGCCTAAGAAGTCGATGAAATTCCTAGCTAATGATCCTATAGCCCTCTTGATGAACGAGAATCATAGCGAATATCATGCGGAAATCCGACAACTCAGTTCCTTCCTCCCATTTGATCCTGATGGAAATGGTCAAGTTTCAAGGTTACCCACCAATACACCCTACGTCGAGTTTCTGACGGGCTTGTACGCTCTTTCTAATAACATTATTACAAGGAATATGGAAGAACTTGTTCCGAGACTCCTGGAAATATGCCGCTCAAAAGATGGACTCAACTTTCTCCGTGAGTTGCTAACCAGTCGAAACCGTACTATTATGGCCGCGGCCGAGAAGCTCTTGGTATCTGCTGTAGATGAAAATGATGAAAGTCTTACCAAATTTCTACTCAATGCTGGTACTAGCCCAGATGGCATGTTTTCTACGCACCCTGAATGCGAACCGCAGAGCGGTCTTGAAATTGCCGTTACAGAGGGATACAAGAACTTGACTTCTTTGTTGATTGGAGCAGGCGCACGAGTCGATCCGTTTAAATTACTGTTCTTTGCATTGAACTCCAGCTTCGATATAGAAATTGTGAAGCTCATTCTACAGCACCCGGTTCCTGATCACGAAAATCCACAATGGAATAAATACTTCGCTACAGGACTTAACGTGGATCAGGATATCTTGAGCATCGAGCTAGCTGACTTACTCTTGGTTTATATCAGTAAAACAACTGGAATTGACCATAAGAAGGCGGCCGAAGAACTTCTGTTTGTGGCAGTAAAGAGCGGCAAGCAAGAGGTCATACAGTATTTGCTGTCTTTCGGTGCCAGATTACATCTCAACTATGAGAAGGTAATCGAAGAACTTCTGCCTGTGGCGGTAGAGAGCGGCAAGCAAGAGGTCATACAGTATTTGCTGTCTTTCGGTGCCAGATTATATCTCAACTATGAGAAGGTGATCGAAGGACTTCTGCCTGTGGCGGTAGAGAGCGGCAAGCAAGAGGTCATACAGTATTTGCTGTCTTTCGGTGCCAGATTACATCTCAACTATGAGAAGGTGATCGAAGGACTTCTGCCTGTGGCGGTAGAGAGCGGCAACCAAGATCTCGTACCGTATCTGTTGTGTTTGGGAGCCGATTCAAATTTTGCAAGCCCCAGCAAAGAGACTATCCTCGAATCAGCTGTGCGTAGGAATGATATACTCATGGTTGAATTACTTGTTTCGCATGGAGCGGTCCTAAATCGAGAACAACAAGGCTACAAACAATTGCCAACAGCCCTGCAGATTGCGGCACAAAATGGCAACCACTATCTGGTATGCTTTTTGCTCAACCATGGTGCTCATATTGAGGCAGAACCCTTTGACTATGCGGTCTATGACCAAACAGGCTTCAAAGAAATCACCATGAAAACGACTACTCTGCAGTCTGGTGTGAAGGGCGGGAACCTTGCTGTCGTGGAGATGTTACTGAAGGCTGGAGCGTCTCTGGATGAGAGTTCTCAGGGCGAAATGATGCAGACAGCGCTTGAGATTGCCTGCAAAGGTGGTTCAGATGATATAATTCACCTGCTTCTTTCCTACGGTGCCAAGGTCAATGCTGAAACCAAAAGTTTGTTGATTTGGCACACGCCATTGACCCGCGCCCTAAGTCGTAGGCGCAAACACATTATCGAACTCCTTCTGGAACGCGGCGCAGATGTTAACATCCCTTCCAAGGATAGCAGATTTCCGAGTCCGCTCCAGGTGTGTGTTGCAGGTGGAGATATCGATATGGTGAAACGTCTTCTTGACCTTGGCGCTCATCCATGCGATTCTGGTGCACTTTGGGCAGCAGCCTATACTGGCAGCCTTCAGATCATCCGCTTGCTCCTACGACATAATGAGAAGTTTAGGAATTTCCATCGAGATGATTCTCAGATTAACTGGAACGATTATGGTCGAGCTGCTATTTCTACTGCAATCGGGAAAAGAGACTATGAATCAGCTGATCTACTATTAGAGGCAGGGGTCGATGTTACTTGCTCTCCGGCGATCGGATTATTCGGATCTTTCAATGGGAACGACTCAATCATACGCAGCACGGGACGTACGGCTCTAGCTACAGCTATCTCGGTGATGGAAATCCATTGGGTGCGAGTGTTACTGGATGCTGGGGCGGATGTGAATGCCTGCCCTGACGGAAATTATCGTTACGCTGATTGTATATTTGATTATCTAAAATTGACCTCACAAAATATTGAGGAAATGGTAGAACTGCTTATCGCCATCGGTGCGCGTATCAACCGTTGCAAAAGCAGAGAACCTCCTCTTCACCGTGCAGTTTCTCAAAACCTTCCTGCAGTGGTTCGACTTTTTCTCCTGAAGGGTGCCGACATCAATTTGCTACCAGGTCAATACCACGGCAGAACAGCTCTCCAATTGGCTGCTGAAGAAAACTTGGTTGATATGGTTAAAATTTTGATCGAATCCGGTGCGGACACCAACGCTCGCCCGGCCGAATACGGAGGAGCTACCGCGATCCAATTTGCAGCAATCAACGGAAACTTCAAAATCCTTCAGCTGCTGCTTGCAGCAAGTGCCAATCTTTTTGCTCCTAGAGGCATTTGGAATGGGCGCACAGCGCTTGAAGGAGCAGCCGAGCATGGCCGATTAGACATGGTTCAGTTTATACTGATGAAATTTACTGAGATGGAAGGATTATATTTTGAGCACCAGTTATGTCGTGCCATTAAGTATGCACGAGATTCTGGTCATGGAGTTCTTGCAGAGATGATTCAATCACATCAGGTAGAGAAGTATGGAAGCTCAGATTGCCGTGGACATGAAAGTGTTTTTGTACTTGAGTTAAGGGGTGAGTCGTGGGAATGGGATGATATGGAACTGCTGATACAGGCTCGAACTGTCTTTCCTGGCAGATGCTTTGACTCGGATTTATATGACGAGGAGCTTGACCCTGCAGTGTTATGGCCATTGTCTGATGATGATTCTGACGAGTTCGAGTCGGCGGATCAAGATTCGAAATCCATCGCCGCCCCTTCAGCCCCTGTCAATAACCAGGAGCCTTTTATTCCGAATCAGGATATCATTGACGTAGTGTCACCCACAGAAATGGAGGGAGTGGATTTTGGCAATGACTGGCATCCTGAAGAACCTCACTCCCAGCAAGGGTACCAACACGGATATGATGAGATGCTTATGGTTCCACCTTTTGACATCGACCAGATGGTACCGGAAGTGACTAGCCCTGGTTTCATTATTGAGGAATTATTCTGAATTCGACGTTTAGTATGTTGAAATTCTCCACAGATAGAATGAACTGGAATCATGGACTATCATGCGACTGACACCCGGCACACTCCGGGAAAAAGCAACCAAGCCAGTTGGTACTCCTGAGATCTTGGAGCCGACAAGAAAATACTCGCTCTCACCCTGGAGTTTCTAATCTTCCTCTCCTTTGGAGTTACAGTACTTCTGCGTGCTTGAGACCGATCGTCGAAAGCCTATCGTTGTTCTGAGGAACTTTACACCAAAACGGCATCATAAACTCGACAACAACTGAACAGCAGGGTTTTATCGCGGAGATCTCCAAGACTTCGAGCTCCCTGTTATCAAGGATCGACGCAATCCGTTTCTTAGCCAGTTTCTTAATCAGTTTCTTAATCAGTCTCATTACTAGTTTCATCGGAAGTTTTGGGAGACAAAGGAAAATAGCTCTGGTGACACTGTTACGTTGATAGTTCTTGTGATTCAGTTCTAGGATTTGTGGAGGCTGGTTATGTTGGTCATTAAATCTCTTTCATTGTTTGATATTTTCAATCTTTATGTCCGTTAGAGTCAACAATGACACTGAATTACATCGGAGGAGTGTTTCGGCGCAGGAACCATGGTATTTTTGGGTCTTAAAATTCTATGAATCTTTTCATTGACCCAAAACGAAGCATCACTCCCTCTCCTGCGCAACTGCCTACCCCTTCGTTACCCTAGATCTCTCCAATAGCTTTTGACTGCACTTCTGCCTTTCTCTCTTTCGTCCCTTCCCACATCTCGCACGCCTTCTCGTGCTCTCCATCTCGTCTTTCGTCTCGAAACCAACACCTTCAACATCTCCTCCACCCTCGAACCTCCACCGTCTACCCCCCTTTCACTCAGCTTTCCTCAAACCCCTATTCCGATCCATCTCCATATCTACCCCTCTCATGCCCACCCCTCACTTTCCCCCAGCGACCATCTGATCTCCCTTTTCCGCCAGCTTAACTATCTCCATTAGCTGAGCTATGGGGACGGGTGGGTGGAAGTATTCGTCCGGAGTAGCTGGATTTGATTCATAGGCTGAGAACTACACCCCGCGGATACCCAACTCCTGGGTTGAGCAACCCACGGCTGGTTTCCTAGGTCTTCAACCCATCTATTATCCTCATACATACCCCTTCTTAGCCTATACTTGACTTCTTCATGTTTTGTATTGGTAGATCTAGAGGCTGTAAGTTATTCCTCGCTAGGCTTGATGTCGGCCGATTTTGGTTTGTGAGGGAAAATCGAGTAGTCAGCACGTTTTTAGTGCGGTGAGTACTATTCATCATGGATGAGATGTAGCTACTTCTCTTGTGTTCTGTCGGCAGCTAGCAAGCTCCATAAGGTCTGGTATTGAGGTCCTTCACGAAGCTGCATTTGGTTGAGCTCCTTGTTGTTGCTGGGGCTTTCTGTTCCTGAACAGACGCACTTAGATGAAGCATGGAATAGGCGTGGAATAGCAAACGCATGATAATGTAAATTTCATTCGGCTCTGCTTTAATTCATATTCTTCCACCGCGGACTCACTCGAGCAGAACATAAAAAAGTCATTAGTTATAGGCGCTACCAATATCAAAGAACCATAATCCAACCCGAGTATCCCATATAACCTCAATCCCACCCGGCTCAAGCATTCCACTTCTTCTCCAAATCCAAAATACACTTAACCGTATCCGTCAAACTCTCCTCCAAACTTCTATATTTCCAATCCTTTCCCTTAGCATCTCGAAAAATCTCCAAACTCCTGGCCGGGTTGAGCGGGGTCGGATCCAAACCCTTAGGAAACACTAGCTTTTCATCTCCTCCCTTCGGCAATCTACTTTCCAATTCCGGGAAGTTCTTGCGAATGGTATTGACGATCAATTGAGGCGAAAGGGGGCCGGAAGTGGTGATAATACGTTTGTTGGACGCAAGTGGTGAGGTGAGTGCGAGGACGTGCAGGAGTGCTACATCACGGACGTCGGTCTTGGGATTGTGTGTTAGCAATTTTGCAGACTGGAAGTGAGAGAGATTTGGAAGAACTCACAAAATCAAAGAAGGGAAACTGTACATCTTCTACGGCGTTATGGGTACCATTGAAGAAAGCGTAACAGGCGAAATCATTGGTTTCATTGACATTTTTAGGGCCGGGAACTGGTTGAAGCATAGGTCCAAGGATGACATCAGGATTGACAACCGCAAGATCAAAGACTGGTTTATTCTCTTCGATGAACGCCCACTGTAGGTTCAGTTATCAGCAAGTGAAATTGAGGAAGGGAAGAATAATGTTCAAACGTACAGCTGCTCTTTCGGCCTTGACCTTGCCAGTATTGTAGCCTAGTACGGGATTTTGGCTAGAGACTGCATCGGCTTCGGTTACCTAGACACGTGTTAGAGATACTAGATACAGTCTTCAGCATGGAAAAGACGAACTGGATTCCAATCATCCTCCGTATATGGCTTTCCTCGAACGGTCTGATCGTCGTAAGAATTCAGGATCGAGACTGCGCTTCCGAGTAGTACAAAGCGTTTGAGCTGTTTGCCTCCCTTCTCATGAGCGGCCTTCAGGGCTTCGAGCGTCCTTTGAAAAGTCAGATATTACGGTCATCTAGGGCTGTGGCTTGCTCACCCATTGACGGCGGGATCAATGAGATCCTTCTTGACGTCCTTGATAGTGAATGTAACAGGTGATGCGGTATGAATGATGTAGTCAAAGCCGCCTTTCTCGGCCTCAGCGGCCAAAGCCTCATTGAAAGCGCCTGGTACAGCAATGTCGGGAACGAAAGCAAATTCGACTTTGCCTTTCCACTCGGGGTGTACTTCCAGGATTTGATCGGCCTTTGGTTGAGACCTGACACTTGCCGTGGGTTTATATCCTTCCTAAAGTACATTGTAAGTCATGGAAACATGTGTAAGGAGAAGGTATCTGATGTGGACCTACCTCAATAAGCTGGGATAGAATATGAGAAGCCACGAAGCCGCTGGCCCCAGTCAAAAAGACTTTCTTTCCGTTACCAGACATGGCGAGATGACAGTGGTGATTCTGGAAAACTGTGTGATTGCGAATGACAGGTGATTATGAAGATAGTTGTGGTTTTTGAAGTCACATATAGCAGGGCGAAAGGAGCTTGATATAAGTTTGAACTGCCATAGCTTTGTAAGAATTCGGCGTTATCAGCTTGAGAAGCCAGATAATACAGCAGCATAGCATGGGACGTTTGCGGTTAAAGCTTCATTGCATGATAGTAATCTCTGTGTGGCTCTTTGTCTTCACCCAATAACATTGTCATCACCCCGCTTCGGCGTCATAGCCAACGGTTCACTTGTGGAAGATGCACTGCAAGTATGTACAGTAAGTAGAGTATGCGGAAGGATTAATAATGCCATCCATGCCAGAAACCATGATGTGAGACCTGAGTCAATGATACATTACTAATTGGCGGCTGAAAGGTGCAGTGTGATCACTAATCAACTCCGGGATGGAAAGGCGCAATTATAACGCTTGCGGACAATGGAATAACGACTTGGCCTCGCCGTTTACTGTCCGCGATAAGGCGTCTCGGACGTGTTAAGGAACCCCGCATTCCAAACACGGAAATTTTGGGACGGAGGCAGCGAGTAGCATTTCCGCCATGAGCTTCCATGAATAAGCCAGTGCAACTGTAGACAACCGGGTATAAGAACGGCCAAGCAAATGCAGTGGCAGCCAGAAATGCGGTTGGTATTAGACAACTTCCAGGACGAAAAGCCCATCTCTACTCAACCGTTTGGAGTTCTTCAGTTCTTGAAGACTGATGTATAACTTGTCAGAAATGGTCGCTACTAAGAGCTGAACCTTTGGTTTGTGCAAAGCCAACGTCAATCCCATAGTAGAATACTCAATGCCTAGGTACGTTCTACGGGTGAAACGGTTGTTCAAGACGTAAAACCAGCTTTCGCGACACCAGTTGCGGCGTCTACCAAAAGTCTTGCCCTCGTGCCGAATTTATTGTCTTTCTTGGCAGTCAAATCGCGGAGAGCGGTGATAGTATAGGAGTTGAAACGACTGGCGACAAACCCAGATAGCTCGTCATCGTTCTGTCGGCAAAGAAGTTGCAGCTCTATTGACCTGATCGCAAAGGCGGCTGGAAAGAAATCATACTCTCCAGCTGTTCGAGACATAAGAGATGAGTTAGCAGAAAGAAGCCAGGGCGCCTTCACCGCACAATGCCTTCTCTTCCCTTCCCTACCTGGCTACTCATCGGCACTTGGATATCATAAATGAAAGATGCTGCACGAAATATATCTTCATTTGTATTCTGATCCCCAGGGACCAACAGTTGGGACGATCAAATCGTGCTGGGTCTCAGGTGCCGCGCGGACCCTTGACCGCTATTAGTCGCGCATATCGCAGCACGGAAACAAGCCTTTCAGGGCCCCGATCAGCTATGGAACCCCGCTTTGGTGCTGCTCTGGCCCCACCAAACCGCAGCAAAAACAGCTGTTACCCCTACCCTACCGAGCCTACCACCCCTACTGATTAATCGTATCGCTGTCCTGATCTACGAGCTACTACTTCGTACTAATTCAATTCATGCCACGAGTTTCACCCGCCGTCTCCAGCTCCAACTCCTGATCCTACTCTTCCTCTTCCTCCTGCGCGTATCGCTGTCAACAAGATAAATACAATCAATCGCTTCTCTCGAATCTGCGAAACCTGCTCTTGATCTCCAACGAACCAACAAACCACTTCCAATTCCTATCTTCAGCAAACAAACATACAAACAAAATGGCTACTCCAATCCCCGCCGGCAAAACATTCATCGACACCATCAACAGGTCCTTCGTCGATGTTCCCGTCCAGAAGGAAAATGACAATGCTATCCCTACCACCGAGTTCCTCGAAGCTTCCGAGTCTCTCACTACACTTTTCGGTACGTCTGTCTCTACGGCTCTCTGTTTCCTCTCTTACTCTCTTTCCCCCCATTCCCTCAAAGCAACAATTAGCTAACATCATCTCCCTCGTAGATGTCCTAGGCTCCGCAGCCTTCAAGCCCGTCAAGAGTGATATGATTGGCAACATCACCGTACGTCTGCAATTGCATTTTCTATCCTATTCTATCACCCGCCTACCTGCTTCCATATTCTGAAACCCATCCCATGAAACACAATCCTATCCGTCTTGTCTGAGCAAGAAACCCAACATACTGACGGATTATCCATACAGAAACTCCGCGAAAGACAAGCCGCTGCCCCAACTGAATCGCAGACCCTCCAAGAACTCGTCATCAACGAGATCAAGAGCAAGAAACACACCGCCACAGAAGGCCTAGTCTGGCTCGTTCGGTAAGCTCCTCTCCCCCTATCATCCAAATCCCCAGGGTTCCATTCCATCTCCACCCTAGCATTCTCCCCTCACTAACACCCCCTCCCCCTTCAGCGGCCTCGACTTCACCGCGCAAGCCCTCTCCAAAAACCTCTCCACCCCGAGCGACGAGCTCTCCGTGTCCTTCCGCTCCGCCTATGCCGACACGCTCAAGCCGCACCACAGCTTCGTCGTGAAGCCGCTCTTCAGCGCCGCCATGTCCGCGTGTCCGTACCGCAAAGACTTCTACGAGAAACTCGGCAGCGACCAGCAACAAGTAGAGACTTCGCTGCGTGAGTGGTTGACTGCGTTGGAGAGCGACATTGCGATTTTGAAGACTTTCTTGGACAGGAAGGAGGCGCAGTGGAAGTAGTAGGGGGTTGGTTTTGGTTTGTGAGGAGAGAGGTTATGAATGAAGTCATGAATGAATAAATGGAATGAGAGGATATGATAGAAAAAAACGAATATGATTTAAGTGCCATTGAAGCAAGAGAATATCATGTACGCATGCATCAAACATAGTTAACAATCTGCAAGATTCATCTGCGGGACCTACACCAAAGGAGGCGGCTATATATTTATAAAAGAGATACAAAGCTCCCAATCATTTTGCTTCAAATTTCACGAGCGGTGCACCCATCATATGCTAGACGACTAGATATCTCCGGTTTTGTAATCCTACTAACTGACACTTGGTATTTCTGCTGCGATCTCTACTACTTACTGTAAGTCATGCTATCTAATCCCATACTAAACAATAAATACTGCGTCTGGACATCGACCGGGCATATAGTACTGTACTTCGTAACCTGCAATAAAAGAAACGGGAGCTTTTCTCCCCCAATATGTGCCGGCACCTACGCACACCTACTCGTTTCTTTTCTCCCTACTACATACGAGACGAGACGTCTCCTCTTGTAGAAGCCATTACCTCCCTCCATCCAAACATACACGGACCCCGCCAGCATATCGATGTATGAGAAATAAAACGGGAAAAAGAAAGAAATAAATAATTTATGGAAAAGGGGATTCCTGGTATTTCTCTCCATCCGCGTATCCGTCCACGCCAAAGTATATCCCGTCCCACACCGTTCCATGCCATCCCATCCCATCCCATCCTATTCCATCATGATATCTCATCATCGCATCGTGCGAATGTTCCAAAGCCCTGCGCCCTGCTCCCGCATTCCATAACACCGCACCAATGATATCAATTAAAAAAAACTCCCCCTTTCCTTCCATGTCCCTGTTTGTTCGTCCGTTTGTTCGTATGTTTTGTTTGCTGCTTTTTTAGCTCCGTTCGTTTGCTCGCTCGTTGGGTTGTTCCACTGCTGGTTTCGTTCGCCTTTTTTTGTTTCTATTGTCCATCTTCGTGATCATTCATTTATCGTAGCTATGCCAACATAGCTCATATAATCCATTCGAGTTGTGTTTCCTTCGCGATCTGGACCTAATCCGTTCCCATTTCGTTATGACATTCCGCTTTGGCATGCTCGTCTTAGCGTTGTCCCTGCCTGCTCTGCCTGCGAGTATCCCATACCCTTTTAAGCCGTTTTCAACTGCGTATTTTTCGTTGTGAACAGTGTCGTTTTCCATTTTACGAATCATCCCGTCATCTCCTAAATATCCTCCGCCTCACAGTCCGCAAGAACTGACAACTTCCCACATACGAGTAGATCAAATCCTGTCTCAACCCAACGTAGAACCTATCCCTCTTAACCTTGCACATCTTCAGCTCCGGTCTCTCCTCCTCATCCTCCGTCTGATCATCATCCACCTCCTCCTCCGCCTCTCTCTCCGTCACCACGCTCCGCAACAACCCAAAGTCCTTCTCAAAATATCCCTCAATCTCCTCACTCCCTTCAACATCGTCCCTGGCTACCCCCACCAACTCCGTCCCATACCCCGGTCTCAAACTCGCTCGCAGCCTCCTCCGCGCACTGTTCTTGCTATCCACCGCAATACTCAGGCTCTGCAAGTCCGGAAACAGCTCACGAATGCGATGCTGCGGCGTCGGTAGATCGCTCGCCACAACTGCTACAAAGCGCATGTGCAGACTATCCAGCGCCACGTTCCTCCAGCCTTTCATCGGCGCTATCGATTTCGGCGTTTCGTCGAGCAGGAACCACCGCACATCGAGGAAGATCGACGCCACGCAGTTGAGAAATAATGTGTCAACAGATGGATTGAAATAGAAGGGTGTTATGCCGGCGACGGCTTCGCGCGGCTCGCTGACAGGCGGGGGGTCGTAG
Organism: Rutstroemia sp. NJR-2017a BVV2; assembly: GCA_002946415.1. Taxonomy (NCBI): domain Eukaryota; kingdom Fungi; phylum Ascomycota; class Leotiomycetes; order Helotiales; family Rutstroemiaceae; genus Rutstroemia; species Rutstroemia sp. NJR-2017a BVV2. The sequence continues at coordinate 359,989 of NJPS01000013.1, read as the reverse complement.
GACATCAGCTGGTAGTGGGCGAGTGCGACGTTGCGGGCTTCGCGATTGGTGTGCAGGAGGGAAGGGATCTGCCGCCGATTCGAGCGCAGTTTTGTTTTGAAGTTATAGGGTGATGAGGTCGGACAGCTTGGGTAGAGTTCGTGAACCAGGGGGTCGGGTATCGCTGCGTTCCAGATGAGGAGACGGAGTTCAGTGGGCAGGCTGGAGAAGAGCGGAAAACGGCGAGTGAGTTTAGACGTAAGAGTAGACGATAATTTGCTCATTGTCTTTCGTTTACCTTTTGATGCAAGAGCGGGTTGAGCAGCTGGGTAAACGTTCGTCGCATTGTCATTGGGGACTGTAGGTTCAAGCGTGCTCGATATGCTGACTTTCGACATCGTTGGTTTGAGGATCGTGATAAGCTAGAGATAAAAAAACGCAAATAAATATCTTCAGATGCGAAATTACGCAACTGAAGAGCTGCTATTGAATTCAATAATTCAATGGTGAATCCAACTGACTCGAGGGAACCCCAGTACGATCGTAAAGGGCCCTACGGAGGTATTAGGGAGAGGTTGGTGCGACAGCTTAAGGTTTGAACAACCACAATTTGTACGCCTACACCAACGGGCACGATTGGAGGTCGAAGGAACGAAGAGAATCAGAAATCATCGAAACCTGCAATGACATGTGAATAGGACTATGTACTGCAAAATCATATAAAATGTTCAACGTAGAATTCGTTATCTGGTATTGTTTTGGGTGCGGGTATGGGTGCGGGTAAGCGTGATGAAAGGATGAAGCGGGGTGTGCGCCAAATGTTGTTATTGTTTGGTTGTTGCAGGTGACGGACGAGGCTGAGCAGTTAGACAAGCGGGACAAATTAGTATGTCCAAGGACTCAGGACTCAGGACTCAGGAGTTTTCATCACGGTTTCGGATTCACCGAAAGAACTTCATCCGGAACATATTCTTGTCGTTGTACGGATTGTTCTTGTACATGTTATACTGTTCTCGAGTAAGCTCTTTAGTACCGGTTGGCGCAATCCTTCATTTTCGGCTCTTCGTCATAAGAGGAATATTCTTAGCAGGCACGTCCTTGCTTTCAATCCAATCGTCGCTTCAACAGTAGGATCAATTCTGCGTCATGGTTTCCGCAGCCGACCAACAACTCCACCGAGTTCTCAACCGTGTGGAGAAAAATGATTACGTCTGTATCTTCCTTCTGATCATCCCGCAGAAGCTTTCAAAAGTTACACTATCATGTCCTTTCAGCCATCGAATAACAACTTTCACGCTCGCAATCTCCCCTATGGGATACAGCAAGCAAATCTTAAAACCGAACTTCATGTTCTCCTGTACAACATCTCCTATCATCCCTTCACCCGCGCCATCAGGTTTATGTCTCCTTGCGGCTCGCGACCATATAGCTTTATCGCAGAACCCTATTCCAATAGAAACATCTGTCTTCCAGGTCCAGTGTATGCGAAGCACTTCTAATGTATGGTTGATACGGGATGCAATTGTGGATATATCTTCTCCTCTCACCTGTACATCAATCAGCGGCTGCAAGATGGTCCTATGAATAAACGTACGTCAATAGTTTGCTCTACTGGGACCGGTAGTAAGCTCTTCTGTAGACTACTACACCCACGAGATGCGACGATACTAGGCCTCAAGTCCCCGAAGCTCCACCCGACCGCCCACCTTCTCGTCCTATTCCCTTGCACAAACTCCGTGACAGCGTAGTTATCAATCTCTTCCTGTTTAAGTTGCTCGATGATCTGGGCAACACTAGAAAACTTGCCCAACATCGAAGTATACCATTGCACTCTCTCGCGTAGATTCAAAGAGTCTTGAATCATTCGGGAGACGAAAGCAACTTCTCCCCCATCACAGACCATTTCCGTTTCAGAACCAGTGCAAGCTGTGAAGGGCGGCCGTTTCTTCGATGAAGCTGACGATACTAAATCTTCTTTCGAAGCGTAGAATGGAGGATTGCACATAGTGAAATCGATACTTGGGAACAATGAGTAGCTATTATGAATCTGGGGGAGCATCATTTACCTGGCTGTTTTCATTGTATCCAGAGGAATCATGGTGCCATTCATCTGTGTCTGAAGCACATGTATCCTATCATATAGCCCATTTATCTCAACATTTCGCCGTGCAAACGTCAAGCTTCTATCATCAATATCTAAATGCAAGATCAATATCAACATACCAATGTAGAACAGTAAATATACCTGTGGCAGTAAACCTCCAAGCACCTCGCTGGGCGCATCCCAGCAATGGGTAAATGCAACTCGCACCCGTCCCAATATCAAGTCCATATACATCCCTTTCCGGTTCATAGGACTCCGAAAAAGATCTGCTTGACGTATCAAGAAGAGTTTGTATCCAGAGGATGTAATTCAATCGATTCGGAACCTACTACATAGTAAGCACCGGCATCGACCGAATTTGTAAAAGCAAAACATACAGGCGGACAAAGTCGATCGTCGGGAAGCTCTAGCTTCAACCCGAAGTCTCTCTTCAGTAATGATATAGTGAGTTGCTGAACTGATTTAGGATCACTGAAGTCCAATTGGCCGTTCGGCTTCAAGCTGCAAGGAACTTCAGCACATGAAATCTAATATTTGCATTGGTACAATGACTCAGACGACAGATGGGCAGAGATCTACAAAGCACCAAGCCCGCGCATGAAAGAAGCAGAACCTACACTTTGGCGAAATCGGGATCTTGCAGACCTAGCTGTGCGAAATCAACATCTGCTTCGTAGATGTTTCGCGATGCTGACATGTTCAACTCAGAGGAAAGGATGCAGAAATTCAGTAAGTAGTCGGCACCAAATCGCGGTCTAACAGATTTTGCGACTTTATTTGTTTTCTTTTAGTTACGGAAGTTGTCTCGACCAAGAATCTGATAATGCGGGACTGTCACCTAGCTTGCGGAAAAGTGGGGTAAGCCGTAGCGGCGCTCTACTGGCTAGCGGCGCATGGAGGGGTAGATGAAAGTCCAAATCCTACATTCTGCAATCTGGTATCGTTCGTAATGCGTAATCTGATTTCCTTAGCCGAATAGCAACCTTTACTCCTCCCAGATGTCCCAGCATAATATGAATCCTTCGTCATTTCTCATCATCCCCAGACTTCTGTTTCTTCGATGCATGTCCCTGATCGTCACTAGGATCTTGAGTTGGAACATCAGGAAGCTCAACCTTGCTTGCGTCTGTCTTTTCGGTACCCTTTTGTAGCACAGCTCCATTCTCTGCGGACTCACTTGCATCAACTTGCTCCCAATCGTCATCGGCTTCCTGCTCGGTGGGAGGGAAAAAACGTCTGACAGAATTCAATTTGTTAGTTCTGGTAATTAAGGCCAAAGAGGAGAAACTCACGGGAGCCATTTATCGTAGGCAGCCACGTCCTTAGGACCAAATGTGCAGAAGACAATTTTGTCCAGTTTTGAGCCCTCCTCGCTCTCCAAGAAATCCCTAACAGTAGAAATCGCAAGGGGTGCAGCCTCATCACTAGGATAACCGTAAACACCAGTGCTGATAGCACAGAAAGCAATACTTTTGCAATTATTCTTCACAGCCAACTCCAAACTAGTCTGGTAGCAGCTTTCAAGGTTTGTTTCCGAATATTTGGAATCATCTGAGTCGTAGACTGGCCCGACCGCATGTATAACTTTCTTGCATGGTAGATTGTATGCATCTGTAATCTTGGCCGATCCAGTTCTGCAGCCATTGAGCTTTCGGCACTCCCTGAGCAGGCCGGGTCCTGCAGCATTGTGTATCGCGCCGTCAACTCCTCCGCCTCCCAACAATGACCGGTTCGCAGCATTTACTATCGCATCAACAGCTAGCTTCGTGATGTCACCAGCTCGAACATAACCGATACGATCATTGAAGGACTGGTTCGGAGTTGGGGCGATCTCGGTGACTGGGTCAGCTTTGTAAGGAGTCAACTTCTTCAAACGATAAAGAAGTGAGACAGTTGGAATATCAGCGGCAGATACGATGTTCGACATAGCTCTTCTGATACTGTTCATGGGTTCTTTATTGAAAGATAGAATTATTCTTGCTTGTGTATGGTGGTCGGGGAAACAAGCTGGAGCTCAAGGCTGCCATAGCTCCCAAATCGTGACCGTATCAAACCAGGATGTGTGTAGATACTAGGCCTAGATAAAGGCCGCGAGGGCCGATCGCGCCTGTGCTTGCTTTCACGTCCAGGATTCCAGCCCAACGTCACTCATGAAGAGTCGGTTTGAAATTTTCAACCAGACCTTTTATTTTTGGTAGTAATCATATAGAAGACGTGAATATGGTTTGAATAAGGTAAGCAGAACCGAACTCTGACTTACATTCCTCCAAGGAGAGGACGGGAAACATTAAGGCGTAGACTTTTGCAATGTCTGGGGTAGGGAGTTGTTGGGGATCTTCCCAGCCAGTACTTGGAGGAATGAGCTCCATTAGAGACGGAACCGCAACGCCGTGACTGAGAGGTTGAATATTGGTGCTGCCAGAGCTTCGAGTGAAAGCATGCTGACGATGGATTGTGTGAGCCTTTTGCGATTGTTTACGTAAGTACGTAAGTATGGTGCGTGGCTGTTTGGGAGAACGATCGGTAGGATGACATCCTATTTTGTAATGCAAGTATTTCCAAAATCTATTGTCTTTTACAAGACCCGGTATACGAGACCGAGAGGGTATACAGGACAGTATATTGATGATTGAAACAACCATCGGTAGGGCGATGTAGGTTTTCAAGCAGTATACCAGATGAATCAGTGGTATGAATACTTGAAAGGAAAGGATCATTATCCCCTACAGGAAAAGAGCATATCCAATCTTTTTCGACCAGTTGATGAATATAAAAGGTAGATCATTTCCTGCCAATTCTTGAGATATCACACTCGCCAATAAACACAACAATCACATCTACAATCGATACAGCTACACCTTAACACAATCATATACAATTCTTATTAACTTTCCAACTCCAAGACGCCACCATCAACCCATTTATTATGCATACATCCTCTATCATCGCTGCCCTAGGCATCTTCGGCGCTGTTGTGGCAGGCCAGCTCCAAGCGCAATGGGTGTCGAATTTATTCGTCAAGAAGACGGACTAACCATGGTCCGCGAAGTTGTAAGTTTCATATAGCTAACCTGGTGCTAGACTCGTTCATTAACTGAGCGATCATGCACTAACCGCGTCCATGTCGGTGGCATATGTACAATTGGAGAGGGGAACTGCTACTCCTCTGAGAATGCTTATTGCACAGATTGTGGCTATGGGCGTGTTATCTGTGTTGATCACAAGGGAGGCTCTTGCAAGGTCCCCTAAATCAGTGTGGTCAAAATCTTGGTTAGGAATTTTGCGATTGCTTTCTCGGTGGAGGATTCGTGTTTGAATATCACTTTCTGTATCTTAAGGCCTTAGAAACAGCTGCCAGTCATTACCACAATATAACGCTAGCACGGCTGGGCCGTTCACAGTATGTACCAGTTAACTTCAGACGAGTGGTTTTACTGCAGTGGAGGAGTAGATGTAGTTCATGGTAGTCGCAAAGGCCGGGACCTTCCGCACCAGCATTTCTGTACGAGCCACAATGGTAGGTGCGGCCGCCTAACACAGCCTTGTAAAGAAATTGGGCCGGAAGGCTGAGAGTTTAACTTGACTCATTCCCCACCCCTAATTGACCCCTCCATCAAACTTTCGAGCGAGCAACCTTTAAATTAAAAGAACTGTCATCGACACGACTTTCTTAGACCATAAAATAAAGTGACCCATCGTTTTCCTATCAAGACAGGCTTCATCTTTGTTTTATTTCACCATGGCGGACGCAATTACTGAGGGAGCGGCCAAGCTCCAGCTTGATGAGGAGACTGGTGAAATGATCTCTAAATCAGAACTGAAGAAGAGATTACAGAAACGTGCAAAGAAAGCCGCCCAGGCAAAAGCTAAGTCCGATGCACCACCAAAGGAGGCCTCATCGAATCCTAAGTCGAAATCCGAAGATGCAAAACCAGCAGAATCAACAAACATTTTCTCTCAGGGATTCCTTGCTGAAGTTTATAAAGAGCGCCCAATGAAACCTGTCTATACTCGATTTCCACCCGAGCCGAATGGTTATCTTCATATTGGACATGCTAAAGCTATTGCCGTAAACTTTGGCTTCGCTAGACATCATGGGGGCGAGTGTTATTTGAGATTCGATGATACAAATCCTGAGGCAGAGGAGGAGAAATACTTTACTGCGATTAAGGAGATGGTCGAATGGCTGGGCTTCAAGCCTTATCAGATTACATACTCTAGCGATAACTTCGACAAACTGTACGAGAAGGCAGAAGAACTGATCAAGCTAGATGGGGCTTATGTTTGCCATTGTGGTGGTAAGACTTCCTATGGACCCAGGACCTTGTGAGCTAAACACTGATCAAGTTTTCAGATGCTGAAATCAAAGCTCAGCGTGGTGGTGAGGCTCGAGGTCCACGATTTAGATGCGAACATGCAAACCAGTCTGTGGAAGAAAACTTGAAGAAGTTTAGAGCTATGCGTGACGGCGAATACAAGCCAAGGGAGGCATTTTTGCGTATGAAGCAGAACATCGAAGACGGAAATCCTCAGATGTGGGATCTTGCTGCATACAGAGTCTTGGATGCAGAGCACCATCGAACGGGTGCAAAATGGAAGATCTATCCGACCTACGATTTCACTCACTGTCTCTGTGATAGTTTCGAGAACATCACACATTCACTTTGCACCACGGAATTCATCCTGTCGAGAGTATCATATGAATGGCTCAATCGAACCTTGAAAGTCTATGAACCAATGCAGCGAGAATATGGTAGATTAAGCATAACCGGAACTGTGCTTTCAAAACGAAAACTCAAGAAGTTGGTCGATGAAAAATATGTTAGAGGCTGGAATGATCCGAGATTGTACACTTTGATTGGTATTAAGCGAAGGGGTGTTCCGCCTGGAGCAATTCTCGAATTCATCAACGAACTAGGTGTCACCACCGCTCCAACGAACATTCAGCTTGCTAGATTCGATCAGACCGTACGGAGATACTTAGAGCTTACAGTACCACGTCTTATGATGGTATTGGATCCTATACCTGTCGTTATCGAGGATGCGGAGGAAATGGAGCTTGAGATCCCGTTCTCTCCCAAGGTCCCCGCGATGGGTACCCACAAGGTCAAATTAACAAAGACCGTTTACATTGAGAGGAGTGATTTCCGAGAAGAAGACAGCAAGGACTACTTCCGTCTTGCACCTGGAAAGTCCGTTGGTCTCCTTCAGATCCCATATCCTGTCAAAGCCGTGTCGTTTTCGAAGGACGGAGACAAGGTTACGGAAATCAGGGCGGTCTATGATAAAGAGGGCAAGAAGCCAAAAACTTACATTCACTGGGTTGCGGAAGGATCAAGAAATGTTGAGGTTAGGATTTTCAACTCGCTGTTCAAGAGCGAAAAACCAGATGATGCGGAAGGTGGTTTCCTCAACGATATCAACCCAAACAGCGAAGAGATCTGGCCAAATGCGATGATTGAGTCTGGCTTCGATGAAGTTCGGAAGAGAGCCCCATGGCCGGAGGCTGCAGGTGAATCTGAGTTGGGTAAAGGAGGCCCAGAATCAGTGAGGTTCCAGGCCATGCGCGTTGCATATATGGTATGTAAATTCGATCACATGGTTAACTCATGGCTAACTTTCGTAGGCAATGGATTCGGATTCCACAGATGATAAGGTTGTGCTCAATCGCATTGTCAGTCTAAAGGAGGATGCTGGGAAGTGAAAAATGAGCGAGTCGTTTTGATTGAAGGAGCTAGAGTCTTTTAAGATACCAGAAATTGAATGAATGAGAAGAACTTTAAACATTAGATGATTCGCAGTGCCAATTCGAAGAAAAACGCATTCAATCAAATATATGCATATTACAGGCACATAGTAAGTCATCTGATTCATGTTTGTTCACGCCGCTACCAATGGCCTTAAAAAATTGAAGTCGAGGATACCTCTTTCACTACATCATATGTCTCCTATGAAGATACCGGCCGGACCACTCACATCGTCTTGTTCAAATTTCTAAGTCAGTAATAAATTCGCCGTTCTGATATAGAATCCCGAGAGAACATTTAGGTTGTTTCATGGAGAGGCAAAATATAGTTTATAGTTTAAATTAAGAGGTGTCAGAGCACAATTAACGGTTCTATGGTGTAATGGTCAGCACGTCGGATTCTGATTCCGGAGATATTGGTTCGATTCCTATTAGAACCTTCGTCAAAGAAGGTTCCTTCAAAGCTCAGTTCGATCCTGGGTTATAGAACACTTTTGCTTTTTTGCTATCCTCCTTTTGCATAGTTTTAATTCCTAGACCTTGTGAGCAACGACCTAACAGTTGGGCTAACAGTTTGAGGCACAGGTAAATGGTGTGGAAGCCACATTACGTAATCCATCAAGGAAGACCGTGGACCCCGCGATTTGTTCCTTTGATTTTTTTCTTCTAGCCTATGCACCAGTTCTTGATAAGTCCTGCAGGTACATTTTTTAGCAAAATCTCTGTCTCGACTTTCTTGACTGGGCATCGCTTCTAGAGATCTCTTAAAATTAAATCCTGAACAAAATGGCACCATCAGCAACGTCTCCCGCGCCTGCGGACACCACTGTTGATCCCACCGTCCTCACCCTTCGCAAAACCCTCTGCAGTGAAAGCTCCCCGCTCGCCCTCCGCTTCCGCGCCCTCTTCTCCCTCAAACATCTAGCCTGCATTCCTGACACCCCGTCTACAATCCCCGCTATTGAAGCCATTGCCGCAGCCTTCACTTCTCCCTCTGCGCTCCTCAAGCACGAGCTTGCTTACTGTCTGGGCCAGACACGGAATCCTGCTGCTGCGCCAATCCTCCGCAGCGTGCTCGAAGATCGCGATGAAGACTCTATGTGCAGACACGAGGCTGCCGAGGCGCTGGCTGCGCTGGGTGATGAGGGCAGTTTGGTATTGTTGAAGGAGAGGAGGGATGATGATGCGGAGGTGGAGGTGGTCAGGGAGACGTGCGAGATTGCGGTGGATAGGATTGAGTGGGAGGTTAGTGAGGAGGGGAAGAAGGAGAAGTTGAGACAGTCGTAAGTAGTTACATTTTCTCTTCTTACTGTGCGAAGCATTTCGCCTGGGCATTTTACAGCTTGCTTACGAATTTGCACTCCAGGGACTTTGCATCAATCGACCCAGCACCCACCATCGAGGAATCCAAGTCGCAGTCAGTGGAGAAGTTGGAGGAACAATTATTGGACACTAAACAACCGCTATTCCTACGGTACAGAGCTATGTTTGGCCTCCGAGATCTCGCCTCGCCCCCAGATCTACCCACTGCCATTCCTGCAGTTCAAGCTCTTGCCAAAGGCCTCCACGATCCATCCGCACTTTTTAGACACGAGATCGCGTTCGTTTTCGGGCAGTTGTCTCACCCAGCGTCCATTCCTGCTCTTACTGAGTCGCTCAGTAATCTGGAGGAAGCCAGTATGGTCAGACATGAGGCTGCCGAGGCTTTGGGTAGCCTGGGGGAAGAGGATGGTGTTGAGGATATCTTGAAGAAGTTTTTGAATGACAAGGAGCAAGTCGTTCGTGACAGTGTCATTGTTGCATTGGATATGGCGGAATTCGAGAAGACCGGCGAGACTGAATATGCGCTCATCCCGGAAAATGTTGCAGCTGCAGCTTAAGCGTATTCGCGCGAAACTTTTCTCCAAAATATGTTCCATCAGATAGAATCCTGGTGCCAAAGTGCTTGGGCCATTAAAATGAAGTCTTGTATCAAGCATATTCCTATGCGCCTAGTGATATACAATTCGTAATTCGTAAAAGTTCTGCTCTCTATGTGCATTGCTCGTTCCCAGCACACTAATTTCCCCGAGAGCTCAATTGTTCTCAGTCCACCTTCACAAGAGTCAGCTCGCAGTATTCTATTTGTGATCGGCAGACCTACCTATTTCCGCATTTGCAGTGATAGAAAATTGTACTTCCTTCATCTGCACTTCTCAATTGTACGGCAGAGAACCTGACTTCCTTCGCTCCGCATTCTGGACAATCCGTCTTGCTCATTGCTTGATTTTCAAAATCACTCTTCTCGACAGTTTGCAACATTGATCTCTTTTGTCTCAACAGAGAAGGAAATGATGCGGGTTTCGTCGTTGTTGTAATAGTCTTCGAAGCAGTATCTAGATGGACCGCAATCAACGAAATGCGCCGATAAACATTTGAAGGAACATTGCGACAAACCTTTGTTCTCCGCACCGCAGCAGTCGCATACCAAGATACTGTTCTTATTTCCTGTGGAACTCTCCAACAAGTTACCACAGTCTGTGCAGAAAACCAAAGAACCGACGGCGGACATTTTGAGATTGTTGTATTTTTCTCTGCTTGGCGAATTGGAAGTTTCTTGGTGATGTTCCTCGAAAATAAATTTTGATGCAAGGCCGAAGAAAAAGGTGCGCTAATCACGGACCCGTGGGATAATCTCTATGGTTGCGCAAGGCTGCAGCTGCAGCTAACCAGCATTACTAGGTATTTCTAAAGGTGAAGTGGAAATTGAAGCAAACAACCACGAACAACAAATATGCTTCTGATCCATGAAGATACCGGTATCTTCTAACCATCCTGAATTATACAATATGCTCGCGCCAGCACATTCGACAATTTAGACGATTCCCAGGCGCATCTGATGCCAGCCCTCCATCTCGCGGCGGAACGATATCTTCTCTCCCATCATGGCGGCCCCAAATGGATATGGATATGGATATCAAAATGGCCATAATGCGCCGAGTAGCGCGTCGAATTCTCGAGAAAATCGGCCCATGAGGCGAACTCCATTCACTGTCGACGAAGCGCTCCCTTACTCACCTTTCTCTTCTGTTGTTCCGTTCAATCCTGGTAATGGCTTCACACATTCTCTCAAACTCTACTGCTTTCATCGTTTGATCCAACTAACCACATATCACTTGCAGGCATTATTCCTTTACCTTCTATAGGTCTTCGTTCTTCTGTCCCAATATTCTCAACAACAGCAGAACTTGAACATGGCAGACAGAGTCTGGAAAGTTTGAACACCGATGCGACAAATGGATATCAGACACCTCAACGACTGGAGCGAACCCTGAAAGATTTACAGCAATTGCTTAGACCGGAAGAGCATACCAAATAGCAAGTTTGCAATTTCGACTTGATTTGATGTTAACTAACGTGAGAAAAGCAACTTCAAGATCGGACCGAAAGCCAGTTCCCGCTCTGAACCAGCTTCCGTGAGGCCGTCCCTTTCTCCATTCGCAAAGATGCTTTACGATTCGACTGCCGTGGAATATCAGACACCAGAAGTCTCAACTGCGTCAACGATGAGACACAAGATTTCCCAGCAGAAGCCGAAGTCGCAAACGAAGTCCAGAAAATCGTCCAGCACCCACGCACAAACGAACCAACATGCGTATAATTCCAATGCCATTGTTTTCCCAGAGGCTACAACTACAAAACCGAGTGCGGAAATCGTCGCACCAAAATCTTCACAAATTCACCCGAAATCGCAGATTGCTGTTGTGATTCCTGCTCCATCCATCACACTACCTGTCCAACGTCCACAAAATCCAGCGTCAACCGCAGTTCCGATCAGCAGGCCCCAACAGTCCTTGAAACCAATTTCTGTGATCGTGCCCCAGCCTCAGCAACCTCAGCAATCTCAGAAACCTATTGTCCCACCTCCACGACCTATTCCTTCACCCCAAGCAAAACCCCCCGAGCCTTCCCAAACCGAATCAAGCGTTCCGCCATCCTCATCAAATCTCCCTCTGGCAGTTGTGATTCCACCTTCTACGTTGCGCCCAGAAGAATACGAAGTTGTTGCAGATCTACCAGATTCACCGGATTCTCCTCAACCTGCTTGGCGAACAAGAAAACAGGACGGTTTTGAGGAAAATGTCTCAGGAGTACTAGATCAAAGAGAAAAGGCCGATGCTGCTATCCGAAATTTACGAGAATACCTACAAGATGTTTTTGAAGCCGAAAATCAGTTTCAGCCTGGAATGGACTTGACAGGCCACAGCTACCTCATATCAACAGATGATGGTGTCGGTCTTTCGGCCTCGACGCAAACCAAGATCGATGCACTGCTGAGCAAGGTTATAGAACTTGGCAGGTACAGGCAAGTGCCCATAGAAGATCTTCTTCGCTTACAGAAATTATCCGAGGCTTCTTCAAAGGAGGCTGAAACGGTTGAACTCAAGATTGATGAAGAAATGGGAGAAGCAGAGGTTGAGGCTTTGTTCAATCACATCCCACAGGCCGAGCTGGGATTGAAGTCCGCTCGTACTTCATTGAGACTCATGTCAGGTGGTCGTGAGGAGAAACAGCTCTATTCTGAGGATGTCATACAGTCAGCTTTGAATGCATTCAAGAACATTATGGATCGTTTCATAGTCCCTATCGTGGAATTGCGCAGTACTGGATCGACTTCTTCGCTGTTTAAACTTCTTTCCGCCCAAAAGAAGGTCATCCTTAATGTATTAGGACAATGTCGACGTCTCTTATCACTTATGGCAACTCTGATAGCGAACATTGAGCTTTCGGAAACTGTTATCAATAGTCTTGAGTTTGTTACTTCGACACTAATTTTTGTCGAAAATGCCCATACGGAAAAGGACTCTGTACTAGGCATTGCGAAATTCGATACTTTGCGTGTTGTAGCAATGGATGTACTTGCCCAGATCTTCTTCAATAATCCTGACCAGAGATCTGAAATTTTCAACGAGATTCTCACATCATTAGAAAAGCTTCCTGTCACCAAGCAAAGCGCCCGTCAATTCAAATTGGCCGAAGGTGGAAGCATTCAGCTCGTTTCTGCTCTGATCATGAAACTGATTCAAACGAGTGCGAGCAAGACGGATGATGCAAAGGAAAAGCGAAAACGGAAGGCTGCTGACGCTCTCATCGGAGATGATGACCATGATGCTCAGACTAATGGAAACACAGATGATAACAGCCGCGCGCGTTATGATACCGAGAGCCGTGCAGTCCAGCAACACGTCACAGCAATTCAGGAGCTCAGAGAATGTGTTTCGCCCTTACTAGAGAGTGCGAGGTCGAATGCAACTTATGTGGTCAATTTCATCATTGGCAGAGCCGTTAAGTCAACAAAGAGTGGAGATACACCTTACCGTAATCTTCTTGATCTGTTCGTTGAGGATTTTATCACTTGTTTGAACTCTACCGATTGGCCGGCTGCTGAGTTACTTCTGCGACTTTTCTTGTTCAAGATGGTACAATTGGCTGAGGGCGACAAAACTGCTGCTCCGGCTAAGAATATGGCGCTTGATTTACTTGGGTCTATGGGTGCTGCCATCTCCGAACTGAATTCTCATGTTCGAAAGTCTGCTGCTGCTATCGAATACCGCGATGATCCTATGGGTCAAGCTCTTTCTAGGATGACTGATGAGGCACTAGAAAACAGAGGAAGTGTCCATGAACTTGTCAGCTGGAAAGGCCCTTTCTACATGTCCTTGGACTACATGGAAAGTAGATGTCACTCCGAGCCCCAACTAGCCAGCGGACTTGCCTTTCTAATTGCTGAGTGGGCTGCAAAGGTCTACCACTCATATGATCTAATCGATGATAATGACCCAGATGTCGAAAAGATCGAGCAAAACTATGGCAGGATAGCCTATCGACTTCGAATGATGATTTCTGACAAGCGCTGGTTCTCTACAGAGCACGGTTTCGGTGCTGTTATGCCCAGTCATGCACGTCTTGCCTATTCGTTGACATTACTACACTCGCAGTTCTGTGGATCGTTTGGTCGTGTTCTCACTATCTTACTTGGATCGATGGCTAGTGAACAGGCTACAGTTCGCACCAAGAGTTTGAGGAGTGTCAACCAGGTTCTGGAAACCGATCCCAGTATTCTCGACCGAGAGCCAGCAGTTAAACAGATGATTTTGAGATGCTCCAACGATTCTTCTCCCCAAGTTCGAGATTCCGCTCTTGGCCTTATCGGCAAATGCATTGGACTAAGACCGGCCTTCGAAGTTGAAATGACCCCGAGTATTCTTCAACGTGTCACCGATAGTGGTGCTTCTGTACGCAAGCGAGCTTTGAAACTACTGAAAGACATTTACCTCAATAATTCCAATAAGGAAGTTCGAAGCGCAATTGCAGATGCTATGTTGCATCGAGTTACTGATCTTGACGACGGAGTTCAAGAATTGGCACGTTCAACTATAGAAGAGGTGTGGATGCTCCCTTTTTACAAAGCCGCAACAGCTGAAGAAAATACTGTACAATCTAAACTGGCAATCTCGGATCATGTTGCTCTTATCATCAAGACAGCACAACGACAAAATGGTGTTTCAGCTGTATTAGACAAAGTCATACAAAACATGCTGTCAAAGAAGGCAAAGTATCCCGACGCCAATTTCAAGGTTTGCAAGGCACTCGTCGCTGCTATGTTCGAGACGATTATCGATAACTCATCTTCCGAGGATTCGGATGCCCCCAAGGCTAAAGACGCATTAGATGTGCTTACCATTTTTGCGAAATCAGATCCCAATCTATTCACTGCAGACCAAATCCAATTACTACAGCCATATGTATCTAATGTGGGTACGGGAGAAGAGGCTGCCATTTATCGTTCTGTTGTTGTCATTTTTCGACATGTACTGCCGAATTTGCCGAAGGTACAGCACGGCTTTCTCACAGCCATCCGAAAAGACTTATTGCCAACTGTTGCGCGAAGCCCCAGATCTATTCTGGATGATCTAATGGCATGCTTGTGGATTATCAGCACCACACTGGGCGATTATCACAATTTAACCAGGATAGTATTATCCAGTTTATCCGGTATTCACAAGATGAAGAACGTTAATCTGAATGATCCTAGCAAGGCAGATCTGGTCAAAAAATTGACAAAGCTTCTCCTAATCTCTGGAATGTGTGGAAAGCATTGCGATCTCGATCCTCAACATCAGACATTCAAAGAAAAGGAATTTCCTACAATGAAGGGTACATCTGTTTCTAAGCTGATGGTAGACACCTTCGCACCCTTTGCGACTCCAAACCAACCCCTGGAAGTAAGAAAGCATGCTCTTGACGCGATGGGAATGGTCTGTCAGTCCTGGCCGAAGAATTTCTCTGCAGCAAATGTCTACACCACTTTCCTGCAAGTTTTCAATGAACAGAACCTTGAATTGGAGGTGATCATCATGCGAGCTTTCAAGGAATATTTGGCCATCGAGGAGAAGCGTTCCGAAGAGGGTGCCGACGGCTCTGTTGGAACTGGTACTGATTCAACGGCGAAGCTGGGAGTAATGGGCGGCAGCCAAGGTGACGGTGTTGCTTTGGATATTGCTCAGCGATTCTTGAAGGAGATCGCAAGGATAGCGCTTAGCAGCCAGGACAAGGAGGCACTTCTTGCGGCAGAGGTCGTCGCCAGTATCAACAGGCAAGGTCTTGTCCACCCTAAGGAAACTGCTTGCACTCTGATTGCGCTCGAGACTTCACCCACACCCAAGATCGCAGAGACTGCATTCCGCGAGCATAAAGCACTTCACGAGAAGCATGAAACTATCCTTGAAAAGGAGTACATGCGCGCAGTCCAAGCTGCTTACGTTTATCAACGAGATGTGGTTAAAGACACCCACGGTGCTACATTGAACCCGTTCACCTCAAAACTTTACATGATGATTGACGTTTTGAAAATCAGCAAAGTCAAAAATCGAAAGAGATTCTTTGATAGCTTGTGCTCTCGCATAGAGTTTGATCCCGCTAAGCTTGACGCAATCGAGGATCTCCCGCTTCATCTGGACTTTGCGCAATTTGTGATCGAAAACCTAGCGTTCTTCGAATACCAAACCGTGGATGAACTGCTGTCAACTATTGTAACTATGGAGAAGCTAGTAGCAGGAACAGGTACTGGTATCGCTCACGCAATTGAGACGGAGGTCTTTCATGTCAGTCTTGACCAACCATCCCAAATGGATGAGAACGGCCTTTCCGTTCCAACGAAGCCTCCAACAGACCCCTTGCGTCTGCAGCAATTGACGGCCATATCTATCATGCTTACGAACCTCTGGGAGGCCCGAACGTACCTCCGTCGGCAATATGGTTTAATGAATCGAGAAGGGAAAGTCAAAGGTGCTACTAAAGACCTTGGTCGAGCACCAACCAAGGTTCAAGGTATCACGGGTGATAAGTTCTGGGGCGAAGTCTGTTCGAGAATGACAAGTTGCGATTCAGATGAGAAGATGGAGAGCCAGTGTCGTGCATTTGTTGAATTGTTGAACGTGGATCATGATTTCAAGATTACGGCTGAGCACGATGAAGCTGATACTCGCGCTCGACCTAGCACGCCTAGCGATGATGAAGAAGGTACTCCTGGTCCACCAAATGGTAGCGGTAGAGGCCGGAAGAGGAAGAGCAGTGGCAGTACGCCTGGTGGAAGAAAGAAGAGGGCGAGATCAGGTTCCGTCTCGAGGGGTCGCGGCAGATCTAAGGGTTCTTCCAAGAAGGGTAGCGTTGAGGCTAATGGTGATGATTTGGAGTGGGATTGAGTTACGGTTTCACCTACGGCGCGCGATGGCTTGGTTGATGGATGGCGTTTGCTTATTTGAATGGTGCGTACCGGGCGGGGGTAAATATTTCATTCAAGATACCTGAACATCCCTTTGGGTGTTGCTTGCTTACTTGCTTGCTCGATCTCGACCTTTTATCCGTTCGACTTCCCGGTGGGCGCGGTATAAGATTACATGATATTGGCGGAAGGGAAGACGCCTTTGCTAAAGTGTGTTCAAAAGCGGTTCTTATCAGGCAAAACTGGCCTGGCTGTATTATCAATAAAGAATTAGTATTAATAGATCGACAACATATCGAGTACCTTTCCGGCAAAATGAAATAAACTTCGGCAATGAAGGTTTGGCGAGTCAGCGGCTTGAAGTGACTCAGCATTCTCGCAGTCATGTCTTGGCCGTACACAGACGAGTTTCGGTAGAAAGTTTCAAGAAGCCGCTTGCTCTAGTTGGTACAGGTATCGAGAGCGGTGTCAGTCTGTCTCGGTATGCCTTCGAACTTCGAAGCTTAGATGCTTTGGCACTTACGTGGTCATTGCGACATTTGGTTCTCGTTGGGCTGGATTTTGTCATGGATCAGGGCTCACATTATGGGGAAAGGCCAAGGGCGGTGGAAGAGAAGTTTCTTTCACCACTACCTTAGTCTTCTCTCTCTGGGCAATTTTGGGCAATGCATTCTAATCGACCCCACTGAAGTAATTCGTCCACTCCTTGAATGATTATATTGTTTCTAGCCTCCGATAGGTGCATTGCGTGACGCAGTGACCAAGTGGAGCACTGAGAGCTTAGTTTACCGGCTACCGGGGAACTACTGAAACATACTCGCTTTAGTAAGCGACTGGAAGAGAGCTCTAGACTACTCAGGAATCTTGATTCACTTACCGAATGCTCAATCGTCTGCGAGACAGAAGGGACTCGGATTTAACAGATGGACGTTTTCGGTTAACGTGGTCCACAATTTCGTACAGTTACGTGAATTCCAACCTGCCGTGTGGGGATGGTCAATTTCAGTACTTAGTACGTACGGGTGAACACAAATTTCGTAGATATCATGGACTTTCCTTGTGTAATGAGTCCATAAAGCTCAGACCGTATAAGCCAACGTAACCGATAGTTCATGCCGACCGCCTGCACCAACAGCCATCTGAGCTTCAGACCCAAGAGACTCACACGCACCTACGTACTAAGTAACAAGTACTTTGTGAACCATCTCCACAGACTGCAGTCTCAAAGCTTAAATTGCAGCAATCTACGTAAGGATGCGCCAACCTCATCTAGGCGTTGCGTACGGTACGTGCAGAGACACGCATACGGAGTCGAGACAAGCGATAACACCGCAAATGACAGAAATATTTGAGCTGCCATATGATATAGTACTGCCTAAGTTCCCCTTAGCTGTGGATTTTAAATATGGTTCCTATTGTTATTCCTCGAAAGATCTAAAATAAGCAACCAGATCGGATCTTGATCTTCCTTTCTTGCAGTGGATCGCGATCCACTGATCCACCGTTCTTCATTTCCCACAGGCATCATCTGTATCAGTATCTACTACGTGGGACCCGCTATCCGCTACTGTATTTCATGTTATAGAGGGTGCTTGTTTCCGAACGGTCAAGTACATATCCTACTTGCAAACCACCGCTTCCACCTCCACATCGGGCCGGAGAACCTCCACATCAGGCCAGCAAGGACTCTGGCGTCCTCGAATAGAAATATTCACAAAAAGCAACAAAAGGAATCCTTTTCTTCCTTGGATTAGACGTACAATGATCGTGCCAACGAGGGCAAACATATCATGGAGGATCGCCAATTAGAACTTCTTGTTGTGTTGATTGTATTTGTCGCTTTGTCTTGGGTTACGGTCGCGTTGAGATGTTATGGACGGATCTACATCTCAAAGGTTTTTGGCTCCGATGATGTTTTTATTATAATTACGCTGGTATGTTGATGATTCCTCATGAAAATATGGCAGAATAAGCAGGCTGACTGGAACCTAGCTGGCTTTCAGTACGACGGCGGGGTTAGGAATGGCTGGTATTCATTTTGGTATTGGAAGACATAATGCAGAACTTACGGTGGATAGATTGATAAACGCTGCAAAGGTAAAGCCTACCAATCTCTAACTCCCCGCCGTACATTAACGTCGCTCCATCCAGTATCAAATTCTTACAACGCTCGCATACATTGCAACAACCGCGATTCTCAAAATCAGCGTAGGCCTGCTCCTTCTCCGTCTCGTCGACATCAAACCCTTCTACAAATATCTCATTTGGATCTCCATGGGAGTCGTCAGTATTTGGACGCTCATCACTTTCATCATTGGCTTGATTCAATGCCGTCCGCTGGCCGCGGCTTGGAATCCATACATCCCCGGTACCTGTCTACCATCGAATGTGGTACCGAATTTTGGGTATGCAATTTCGGCTGAGACGATCTTTTTTGATTGGTTATTTGCGCTTCTGCCAATCCCGGTCCTGTGGAATATTAAGATGAACAATCGCTTGAAGATTTCTATTGCACTTATTTTGAGTCTGGGGGTGGTGTAAGTGGAGCGTTTCTGCCATGGCCGAGGGACTACTGCTGATGAGACGAATATAGGGCGAGCATAGCTACTATCATCCGTTTAAGATACATAGTGGCTCTAGGTGAACTAAGCGACGGACTTTGTAAGTTCTCCCTCTCTTTCAAACCCCACAAATCCCGACTCGATCTCTTCTAACACTCTACAGACTCCATCGCACCTGTGTTCCTCTGGTCTAGTGTCGAGCTTGGCCTTGGTATAATCGCCGCCTCAGTCGCAACATTGCGTCCGATACTCCGTAGACTTCACATCATCGGCTTCAATAGTGATGAGGCTACTGATTCCCGTAGCGATAATTACGCCAATGGTTACCGCAAGACGGAATCGGCGTCTATACCGCCTCCCTCGCGTCAGTCGGAAGCAGGATCTTCGACAACGCCAATGAAACCCAGACCCATGACTAGTGGGAGGGATTCAACGATGGAAAGGGAGGTTTATGAGATGGATGATAATTTGAGGATGATTCCTAGTACTGGGAAGGATGAAGTGAGATATAGCGATGCAGTTTGAGTAGTATGGTCAAGGACTATAAATGTGTATAATGTTATACGATTATTAGACGGCATCGGTGTTGGTGGACTAATGGGATTAAGGGACATGTATAGATGTGCTCTCGCGCAGGGAACAGGAAGGGGGTTAGGGAACAGGAAGGGGGTTAGGGAACAGAAAAGGAGTCAGGGAACAGGAAGGGCATCAGGGAGCATGGAAAGGATCGGAACGGTGTACATACCCGGAGTTTTATGTTTGGATAGTTAGATGCATGTCTTTAATGCCATTCGTGTATTGTAACCTGTCTTATTCATAACGATGAAGATCTCTTGAGGGTTCTATCTGCGTGTATTTTCATCGACTGTTCCCGTTAACGTACACAATGTCTGGATTTACCAATTGGATGAAATCACAAAGTGCTCCAAGTCTCGCCGTCCGTAGAAGAAAGTCGTTGATATGCACAGATTGAAATACCACAAATACCACATTTTTTGTTTGTGCACATTCAAACGTTTTTTCTTTCCCATGGACAGTCTCAACTGCGCCGCTCGGAACAAATACCCGGCCTATTCCGCCAGTCTGGTTAGGCGGCGCCGTAACTTTAGCGTCTTGGCATTATCTCATCCTTCCAACCTCACCAATACCCTCCTAGTCCATAATCGATCACGCGAACCACCATCAAGTCGGCTTCAAAAACCTATTGCGCATTCTTTCGTTTTTCTCCTTGGAGTTCTCGCGGGTGGTGCAAATATGCCGCCAATAGCACGCGTCCTAATTAGAACGCACCACATAACGTCGAGGGAAAAGCTTTTGAAGATAAAGAGGGCGACAAAGAGGCTCGATTGCGCGGTGCTGATGAGGACCGGGAAAGTATCGCCGGGGTTGATGTTGGCCGAGGGGGAGACAGAGAATGTGGGGCTGTGGACGGAGGTTGTTAGGGTGAGTTGAAAGGCGGGGGTGGAAGGGTGGGTTGTGAGGAGGGGTTGTGAGGAGGGGTTGTGAGGAGGGGTTGTGAGGAGGGGTTGTGAGGAGGGGTTGTGAGGGAATTTAGAGTGGTGAGATGGGAGTGGCTGATCAAATCGAGTGATTAACTTTCTTTCCTCCAAGGGGTCTGAGTAGTGCTCATGTCAATGGCCTTGAATCCTCCCCAATGTCTTGTTACCATTCGGCCGGATTTCAATCATGTTTCTCTCTCCCAGGACTCCTACTCCGGATTCCCATCCCTAACCTCACCTCCCACCTTTCATCCTGCATATCCCCTTATTGCTTCACTTCCCCCACCGTAGCTCTCTGCCCATCATTATTTTTGAAAACACCCGTCCACTCGACCTCTTCCCCGGACCAGGAACCTTCGACGCTTCAGGAAAATGGCGCACATACTAACTACACTCTTGCAGAAACTCCGCTACAAAATGTACCAACAAGTCAAAAAAGAAGAAGTGGACCAGAAGAGACTAGAAATACCCACCGGAGAAGTACAGGAACTTCAATCAATAAGGGAATTTGCAGCGGTTGTTAGGAAGGATGAGGAGCTGGGGAGGTGGTGGGAGGAGGCGATGGGGTTTGCGAATGGAGAGAATCCCAAGCCAGTTGGATTAAAATAACCAGTGTTTGAGCCCGCAAACTCTCCTATCAAACATCATTCGACGGGGCTTCGTCTTTCACTCATACAGAGATAAGTTCGCGGCACAAAAAGTTTTCCAAAGGTTTTTATTTCCGCATACGGCTACCACGTCGTTGCCCAGGTTCCCAGAATCTTTCGTTCCGACTTTATGACCGTGAGGTCAGCTTCAAGTCATCCAGCCTACGAGGATAATGTTTCAATTCACGATGAATTTATAATTATTCCGACATATGCTACGAAATATGTGCGTGATGCTGTTCAACTCCATATACCTGAGTTCGCCCCACATGTTGATGGTGTGGATCGGCAGCGGAAAACAGTTGTTGGATCATGGACGGCCAATGTCCAGTATGTGGAGGTATTACTTACACGGGGCTGGTGAAAGTCGAAATGCGTGTTAGTGAAGTGGGAATTTGAGTGAACGTGTAGGAGAGCTACCTTCGTTCCATTGAAGGATTGTTGCGTGGCTTATCTTGGGGATGCTTCTGAGTATAGTCATGCTGTTTCTTGACCGGAATCTGGACACCTCCAGAGCCCTATGGTTCACATGACCCCGCGGCGAGTTTGCTCGGGCGGGTCAGGCCCGGGTCAACTTCAGCTCAATTCTGCTCACTTATCTCACCAGAGATCATCAACTCGTAACAAGGGGCCTGAAAAGGCCCTCTTTACAGCTGGGGGTTCCTAATATGTTCTCGCGGTACGCTCATTCTTTACAGCTATCCTCATCAGCCTGTTTCATGCGGGGCCCTTTTCCTAACTTTCAGGTTTATCAATCTTTTAGTTTTCAACTCTGAGTGAAAGAGTTCTGAACGGAAAATATAAATAAATAATCAATAATCTTGAAATGTTAAGTTGTTACTCATTCTCCAGAAACCTTATCGCCGACTCGGACTTCGATAACATATAAGTACTAGATTGGTAAGCCTTGGGGCTGCCAAGAAGATGTGCATCGATTTATCCTTATATCGGAATGGGGCCCCAGTGGGTTTCCGGATCCACATAATCTGACGTGTGTAATTCTGTCTCTCTCTTACATATCTGTATTCTCTACCTCCCATGCTGTAAAGTCTTACGGTACTTCAACAAGGTCAACGATGTCAGATAGAGCAGCGCTTTCTGGCGGTAACTTTACAGCCACACGACACTCTACGACATATGACTACATTTCCCCAATGAAGCTGGACCTTGCTGGGAAAAATGTTCTCATCACAGGGGCAGCTTGGCAGGATGGAGTTGGATATGCTACAGCTACAGCCTTTGCGCGTGCGGGAGCTTCAGCAATTGCATTGGCTGATCTCCATGATGTGTCCGACGATCTTGTTATGAAGCTGAAGCTTGCTGCGACGCAAGCCGGACATTCAGAGCCTGTGGTGCTGAGCTGTACCGTTGACATCTCAAAGGAAGCTAGTGTTCAAGCAATGTATGAAACCATATCAGAGGGATTTGATGGACGTCTGGATATCGTCGTCAACAATGCTGCTCACATGGAACCATACAAGCCGTTGCTCGATTCAGATCCAAGTGTGTAATGGCGAACATGGGAGGTCAACATTCACGGACTCTTGAATATTGCTCGTGCCTTCCTTCCCATGCAGCTTTTAACTCGAGCAAGCAGTAACGGTCTATGTACGATGATTAATGTATCCTCTTCGGGTGCATTGAGCGCTCGTCCTGGAAGCGCAAGCTAGCGGAGTTCAAAGCTTGCGATTCTGAGATTGACCGAGTCCCTACAAATGGAATATGGGGATCAAGGACTCCTGACCTTTTGTGTTAATCCAGGGGCGATCAAGACCAAGATTACTGAGACCTTACCCGAGAAGGTGCGCAATTCGTTTCCTGATTCTCCGGAGATAGCTGGAGATACAATTGCGTGGCTGGCTGCTCAGCGTGTGGAGTGGCTCGGTGGAAGGTACGTGAGCTGTCCGTGGGATATGGAAGAGTTGATGAAGAGGACGGACGAGAGGACGGACGAGATTATCGAGAAGGATCTGCTTAAAATGAGGATGGCTTTTTGAGTTGTCTCCGGTGATACGGCAGATCTCAGCTCCATGAAGTTTGCCGGTAGGCTAGCCTTGGTTGCGTCTCGTGCGTCTAAATACTTGCGGCGAAAATACCTGGCTTTCAGAGTCTTCTGGATTACAGTAGCGCAATGATTAAGGTGTGCTGCTCTGAGATTCTCCGGAAATACTATTATATCAGCACGAAAGAAGATCTCTGTTAGTCCTAGTAGATACTTATCCAAGCTCTCGCTCTGACTGACCCCAAGCACCCTTGTGAGGATTGTGCTTGCCATGCCCCGGCTTTCTGATGTCCGTAACGATGAGGGAACAAGCAGATAGTACCGTAGAGCAAATTCTTCGTACGTCCTTATTGCCGAGTATCCAATACTACTGCTCCCAAGTCCAGCTTTGGCCGTATCTGCGAGCTCAATATGCATGCGTTTTGAAGTGCTACCATCTTTAAAGTGTTGCTTGCGTTTGGAAGATGTGTTTAGTGAAGTGTCCAACCGCTGCGGGATTGGAGCAATGACGGTGTGTTCAGGGGTTGTATATCTTCATAACCATCCCGATCGCATATGATGTTGTTGTGATTAGATGGGTGCCAAACGTCGAGGTCCACCGAGCGCTGAGAACCGTCGCTCGACTGCACGACGCTAGAGTCGTCTGCGACCTCGACATCTGCATAGTGTAATTTTCGATCCCCTGAGCCAAGTTCTTGCTTCTCCGTTAGGGCCTTTTGATCGAGAGGGCCGACGAGGTCGTTCTTGTACGGATCAGCCTGGCTCTCAGAGTCGGGCTCTTCTCGAGCCGCGGAGGCGGGAGTTGGTGAGGGCTTCGGGGGTGGAATTTCTTGAACTGCTGCTAGGACTTCGTTATATGCGGCAGGGTGGTTTTCGATATACTGGGTAATGTTGCGGTTCCGCAGAAGGCAAACCAGATAGTTGAATACCTATGTGACATTAGAAGAACAAGGAGGGCAGGGGCGGAGACGACAGAGGAGTAATTCCTAACCTTGTCCACATCTGAGTTTAACTCCAAATCCAGTTCAAAATTGTAAGGCGACATTACCTTGACTTCTCGTGAATCGCCGTCTGCCAAAGGTCGGCGTGGCAGGTGACAGAAAGGATGGCTTGTTCGTTGAGAGATGTGTGAGGAGACCCGAATGGAGTTAAGCGATTCGGGCCATTTTGTCCTCTTGTGGTTCCTGCGCTAGCCATGCAGACTAATATGCCTGTTACTGCAACCCCGCCAAAGTCTCTATGGCAAAATAAGCCAATACGAAGTGACTACCAGGGCCACCGAATCCCGGGGGAGGTAATTATACGCTTACCTGGTGGGTAGTGGGCTTAAGGCGATTTGAGTTATTCTTAATACCTAGCCCTGTTCGATGGAAGATTATCGCATAGACAGCTTCCAACTGCGGCGTTACATCACTCTAACGCCGCCCTTTGATTTAGGTCTTAAAGTCATCCACGTCGTACTGACTACACATGTAACCTGTGATGGAAAACATGCCATCCTCTTGAAAGTATCTGGCCCCTCGGCCTTTGGGTGGAACTGTAACCCTCATCTGGCTGAAGGACTAACCCACACCCATCCTCTTCGTCCTCAGAGAAAGAGGACATCGGGCGGCAAACTTCTAGACACCAGATCTGCACTTCTAAGAACCGTGGCCCATCGTCCGGAATATCAATACAAATAGATGGCATCCCTGCAGTTATTTCAAATGTCCAACCATAGAGATCAGGAACCAGAGACTTCTTAAAATCCCAATCCAGTAACCTTCTATCTTATATCATTCATCCCAATCCACATAACACCATCAGCCAAAAGTCCCATCAAGCAAGCAAAAGGTTCCTTCTAGTAGGCGTAGTATCTTCCAGCACCTCAACAAACCACTCATCAACCCACAACTCCATCGGCGCAACCCTTCTAGCTACCTCCTTTCCCTCCCCCCAATCCAACATCAACAAATAATACACCGCAAACCCATCTCTCAACTGTTTCGCAACAAACAAAAAATCTTGCACTTTCCCAAACTTCGATTCTAGGAAATCGCCTGAGTACTGGTAATCTACGCAGAAATCTTTTCCTTGGAGCGTCGTTCTTGTTTGGCGGAATTCGTCCCATGAGGATGAAGGTGGGATGTATGGATGGATTGTCAAGCAGAGGATGGTTGCTGTGATGTGGATCAGTCCCGGGTAAGTTGACGGTGGGTAGAGGGATAGATCGATGGTTGAGGCGTGGTTTTCGGTTGTTTCATCGGATGCGCTTATCGTTACGTCTTTCTTGTCTTCGTTCTCTACCCCACTGAAATTCGGTGTTTCGTATAGAAGTTCGGGTTTGCCGCTGGTGAAATGCATGACCCGAAGAGATGGCTGTAATTTCGAATCTTGCCCCACGTCAATATCACCAGAAACAGTAGGCCATCTCGGAGTATCCCAAGCTCCCCAACTCCAAGAAGGAAATCCAGCCCGTCTTCTCGGTTCACTTCTACTGGCCCACACGAGCCCATAATTGAAATCCTCAATCGGTAATCCCCAGTGAAACCCTTTCGGGTACCAATCTTGTGTCATCGCTTGTGCAATCCCGGAAAAAGCATTAATACCATCTGAATCATTCGTCATCTGGCGATATGAATATAGTGTTAATAAGTGACCATATTCCTGGAATCGGATTGCTTTTCGCGATGGTCCCCTGAATGGACTTCGTAGGATTCCCTTTCCATACTTCCCGACTGGTATTCCAGATTCTATGAATGCTTTGTTCCACAATAGATTGTGCACCAATGATGTTGATTCGCTGAGAGATTCGCAGCAGGTCATTGCGTTGCATTCAAAATATACTTGATGTTCTGTAAAGTAGAAACATCGCGCAGATAGCAACGCTTCTTGGAAAGTCCACGCTCTCCGTTCCCAGGTTCCGTTCGGCATTAGGAATCCCAAAGGTGGCATGAGCGAGGCAAGAGACTTGCCGTTTATTGTACAGGATACTTGTTCGAATTTTTCAATGTTGCGACTGACACTTGGGAGTCCTGAGTTTGCGGATCTTCCGGATACTGCGGCGATTGTTGCATATGCGCCTTCGTAGATAGAGCACATAAGTGCGATTTGTGCTTTCTTGTAGCTTTCATTCGACTGGTCGATGCAGAGAGAGTCAACCCAGAGGTATTGCATGCTAAGGGCTTTCACCAAAGTAATGGCGTCCTCGATCGTCTGAGGGAGTTCTCCGAGGACTGTCCCGGTTTTGACTGCTGGTTGCTCGACTTGACCCCAGACTACAATACAAGAAGTTAAAATTCACTTTGTATTTACTTGAGATTGGTCAACTCACCGTAACTAAGAGCAACATAATCACACTTGCTAAGCGGATACCTGACCACCTGTCGAGTATGAACATTAACGAGAAAAATGCTCCTTAAATCTTCCTCCCAATGCCTGCGGCAAGTAACAGGATGCAATTTTTCGCACCTCTCAAGCCAGCCTTTCAGAACATCCATCGAATATCCATTCCTATTAACGATTCTCGCACCGAGTGAACGGCCCATAGTAGTTTCCCCGTCCTGCACAAAACACAAAGCGTCGGTACCCTTCACTGAGTATTGCATGTCTGGAGGCGAAAGAACAACGATAAGACATTTGGTACTGTTCTCATCCACTCCCACATCAATATCATTCCTACTTGCTAATCTCCAAACCGTTAGAGATGGAATGACTAAAACCTCTTGAACTGGTTTCGTAGGATTCGGACAGATCATAAAGAGACAACAACATAGAGGACAATTCTCATCAAAAACCACCTCTGCCGATGTCCCTAACTGCACAAAAGACTCGCCCCATTTTTCAGGAGAAGACAGATTGAATCGGTTAGACTCCTTTGAAACTATCTCATCAGGTAGATCGAGCATTTTCAGGAGATCCGGAACAAGAGACTCGCATCGTGCACATTTGGGGCTTGATGGACCAGGCATCGATGTCGCTCGCATCAGCTTGCGCTTAGGAGATATAATCCAGTCCGACTCGTGGTTGAACGTAGGTTGTGTACATGCGGATAGAACATGGCCTGGATTTCTGCATTTCAGACAGAGGGGTCGGCCGCTCCTAAAAGGTGTTCCCTCTGCCATCGTTCCGGAAAAACAGGGCGAGTATAGGGGTGATCAACGAAACTCGTGGACTTTCACATATACTGGGAGGACTGAGGGCGCTGGTTTCAAGTCAAGTCGACCCAGATGAGATGAAAAAATGTGAGGCGCGCGTGGGATTTTGCTATGGAGTCGGGTAATTGACTTGACACTCACTGTATTCTCACATAAAGTATTTCCATCTTGAAAGGGGAGAAAGAGGTAAAGATGCTGATTACTCGATAAAAGAAGGGTTTCCGGAACTTTGAGAAGGAACCGCGACTCTATTTGGGATGAATGGAATTGTGAGGATGGAGGAAGCTGGTTCCATTAAATCAGGCAACCTAGGGTCTCACCAGCCGCTGCCAGCTAACCGACAGCATCGACATTTTTAAAAAAAATCACGAGACCATACCCTTGCCCATCGAGAACGCTCCAGTCGCTTCAGTCTGCTCTGCAGTTCCGTAACGAGACTAAGACTTGAGTGAGTGGGGAGATGTCATCTGAACTAAGCAGCCCTTTAATTCTGCCTCAGGACCAGTCTCTTGCAAAGTTCAGTAAACCCGTAGGGCCGTGATTTGGCAGAAAGTAAGGCGGTGAGAGGGGATATGATAGCCTAGCTTAGCCCCGCGACAGCGCCAGCAGCAAAAACAGTCCCAGTCACCGCAACGCAGAACACATATTCAATCTGTATCTGCGGGTATATCTCCTCCTTCACGCGTGCGATTTACAACCGAAGAGAAAAGGGCGGAAAGAAGTGAAGGGCAGCAGTTGACTAATGATTTTGAGGACGAATTAGGTTCTTCAACTCCATTAGCAGCAAGCTCTCAACTATTCATCTCCCCCGAAAACAAAGATCGACGGCCACATCGTGCTCTATGAATCTCCAAGAACACCGCGAGTGCTATCCTCTATACTCTAGAGGAGGCACTGCGTCATCCTAATCCCTTCACACCTGATCCAGTTGAAGAGAACGCTTCGATGGCAGACATAACTGGCGGTAGTGGACCCTCCAACTCTGCCAACAATGTCGAAGCGGCAGACCTCAAATACCTCCTGTCACCACAGGCTCTCCGTCTGGTGTCAGAGGTCCTTGCGATATCATGCGTGAACGAGCAGCCCGACAACAAAGACAATTTGAACAGCAAGAAAAGGAAAATATAGAGAGAACAAGAGCTCAAGAAGAAGCGCGATTGCTAGAGGAACAGAGACGTATAAGTGCAGAAAGGAGAGTGGCTGCTGCTGGCGCTGGTGGTGGCCAGAGAGGAAGTGGAGAAAGTGGCCAGTGTGTATCGGCTGGGCAGAGGATATCAGATAATTCTCAACGATCAGATAGAAGATCTGGCGACAGGATTGGAGGTGGTGATCCAAGTCAACCATTACAAGGTGTTGGAGGAGGTGGTCCAGCTATCGGAGGCGGAGATGCGCCTCCCCCACCCACCAACTTCATTATAAATGCCACGGTTCCCCCCCAGAACTTCGAATTCTCTTTATACTCTTCGCTTTTCCGCAACGCACATATCCAACCGAGTAATTTAAGCTTCGTTAGCATAATGACTTCAGACAGCCCTACATTCCATGCCTTTGCGAACCTGCCTGCTGAACTCCAAACCAAGATCTGGAAGCACTCTTGTTCAGGTCCTCGAATTATCCAACTGCATTATGACGGCGATTCCCTCTACTTTCAACCCCTCCCAGTCCTTCACACCTGCCGACATTCTCGAGAAGTCGCTCGCTCCTCTCTCAAGTCCATTCTCCCATATAACGGCCAGAACACAACCTTAGCACCGATATACCTTAATGTCGCCCACGATACTCTCTTCCTTCCCAAAAACGTCGATCTATGGAAATTAACTCGCATCTTTCCTGATATCGTATATATCCACTCTCTCGCCATTGGGATTTCTTCACAACGCGATCTCAGGATGCCACTACTTGATGCTCTGTCGCATTTCGCTGGTGTTAAGGAGTTGGTGCTTGTTATTGGATATCAGCCTCAGCTACGTAAGTGGGAATGTGTTAGGTTTATTGAGCCAAAATCTGAGCCGTGGTTTCCGTTGCAGGCATGGCAGGATGTAGAGGCCGAAATGATGGAAGGTAACAGAAGTTGTGTAGTGCGAGTTATGAAAGCTGAGATACTCTGATGGACGGCGGGATTTGTCTTAGGACCAGTTGTTGTCTTAGAACTTTTGTGCTAGGAGAGTTGTGCTAGGACCATTTGTTGTGCTACACTGATTATGTAGATTCGGTGCCTGAACATATATTGTGTCGGGCTGTTCGCTCCCAGATGGTTGTGTCAATGCCTAATTGTGAAGCAGAATCCACTGATATAAGCCATAATTGACACTCCTCAGGAGTGGCGTCACTTTTGGGTTCACACTAATGCATAGAAGTAGGGTATTTATGAAAGCGAAGCGTGAAGGTGGAGTTGGCCATTTGCTATGTAAGACTGAGCATTCGGGATCGATATATTGTGAAAACGCGGTGCTTGGAGTCACGGACAATATTTCTGGACCGAAGTGGTGGAAGGAGAAAGAGAATGGAAAGCCATTCAGATCGATTGAAGAGACAGGTACAAAATGAGCGTAATATGATCAGCGCAATTGGGAGCAGTTTTAAATATTGCGTCTATCTTCAACCTTCCGCGACGCGCTACGCTGTTCTAAGGTTTCCATACAGCGGTGAGCGGGATCGTCCCTTTTTGATCCTTCTTCCAGACACAGTTCAAGCTCCTGTCGCCTTCTTCGTGAGGACCAACCTCACGATACTGCAAAACACTGGATTTTAAAGCTAATTCTTCTTAGGGCTTCATCAAATCTCTGCGCGAACGACCCGATGACTCTCCAACAAATGATCAATCATCTTAAGTTGGTCCAGGCACACCCATAACCCGAATTTCGTCAATCTATACCTCTTCCTAGAGAAATCCAAAGCTTTTGGCAGTCCTTGACAACGGCCTCGCAAGAAATCAACGAACGTCAACCGGTCGAGGCTGATTTTCATCACTTTTCTCGCCTCCCTTCAGAGCTTCGCAAGACGATATGGTCGTTCGCTTTACCAACTCAACGCCTTCTCGAAATCAATATGCAGGTCAATAATGAGCGCAAAGACAGCTGTATCTGGGCCGTCGGCCCTTTTGCGACGCTTAAGGTCTGCCAACAATCCCGCCAAGTTGCACTTTCCGTTTACGAACCCCGACTTAAGCTCTATACATCCCGAGAGATGCCAGGACGGGTTCTTTGTACTCGCTCAAGCACCATATCAAGACTAGAAGGACACGTCTCTATATATATGAGAAAGGGGTATCCTCCTATTGATATTCAGCTAGAATCAGAAGTCCATTCCGTTGTTGCTTGGGAGGATCTCCCATTGGGTTCCGTGTGGATGTAGTTTTTGCCAGAAAGGATGGGTATCAAGTATTTTTGGAATTGGCCACCCGAAGAGAATGATGTCGTTATAAGCTTGATATTTCGGAAAGATCGCTACGAGCGGTTCAAGGACAAGCTACCGCGGAGATTGCAGGATCTTCACTTGGTCATACCGGGGTTGCGAACACTGCGAAGGTAGATACTGCCAGGTCTGGATTCCAGAATCTTGTATCATAAGAGTTGCAAAAGGCCAGGAGCGTGGGAGGGGAGATACTATCAGTATTTTAGCTGCATTCAATTTCAAACCAGAAACCAGAAGCTGCGAGTACTATTCCAAATAGTGGCAGATATCTAAGTGTTCTAAATTCTTTTTCAACCCGTGTCATCACTATCTCCCTTGCCAACATCTTCATTTCTCATCAACTCAGAACTCCACCCCAGTAAATGGCTCTTAACAGCCGCAGACTTGCCGTTGAAAAGTTTTTCTAATTGAGTCCTTGGCTCCTACGCTATGAGCTATCTATACAAAGGAGGCAAACGTCTCTCCAACACGAGAAAGAACACCACCTGAAATAAGACTTCCCTCAGAAGCCATGAAATATGCATATCTGTGGACGTAATCTTGGCTGTCCAGCCAGGGTAACACTTTTTCCAGAAACACTATTTCCTCCTTTCCTGAGCTGGGGTGTTGGACAGGCTTATATTGCACAGCAGGTTGGTACGTAAAAGAGTGCCTGTAGGCTTAAAGGGATTTAAAAGTAGGGTATACTTGAGCTTGATTCAACTGTTCTAATGAGCTATCTACAGTGGGAAGGACTAGCTGTATTTATAGGCCTTTCAGGCCTATTGCCTTAGGCTTCTCAAGCCTATTTGCCACAGGCGTCGTAAGCCTGAACCATAGGCTTCGTAAGCCTGAACCACAGGCTTCGTAAGCCTGAAGTCATAGGCTTTGTAAGCCTAATCGATCACTACGACGTTCAGTTTAAGGTGGTGGGCACCAGCCCCACCTACCCCACTTTTAGTGGTTCCAACAGCCCCCTTCCTGAGCACTGTGGATGCCCCCTGGCTCCTTATTCTAGGCTCATTAGCCCCTGAATACACCTTTTAAAAGCTGCTAGTGGTAAGGGCTTAGTTAGTACATCTGCTAGCATATTCTCAGTTGAGCAGTATGCTACAGTGGCCTTGCCATAGGCTATAAGGTCCCTAATATAGTGGTACCGAACCTCTATATGCTTCGTCCTGCCATGGGCTATAGGGTCCTTAGATAGAGCAATACAACCTTGATTGTCGCTAAGGATAGGTACCTCCAGGTGGTCCCCTAGGTACTGAGGCCTATCCACCTCCCTAATTAGAGCCCGCAGCCACTGCCCTTGCTTGCTAGCTTCAGACAGGGCTATATATTCGGCTTCAGTGGTCGACAGGCTTACACAGCGCTGTTTAACTGAATTCCAGGTAACTGGCCCACCTAATAATAGGTATAAGTGCCCTGAAACCGACCGCCTGTCAGTCGTATCCCCTGCGTAATCAGCATCACAGTAGCCTTGTAGTACAGGCTTCTGGCTTCCTAAATGCCCATATTGCAAGCCATATTCCTGGGTACCACTTAAATATCTGAGCACCCTAAGAGCTGCGTTCCAATGCCTAACCTTAGGTACACTACAGTGCTGGCTTAGCTGCCCCACTATATAAGTGATATCTGGCCTGGTGCCCTTAGCACACCACAACAGGCCCCCTATAGCACTCTGATACAGGGCTTGATCGGCCTGGGGCTCATTGTCTTCCCCTTTAATTAAGCTGTTGCGATCAGCTACAGGGAGGCTTATAGGCTTAGCAGCCTCCAGCTTGAACCTGGCAATTAGGTCCCTCACATAGGCCTTTTGGGTCAGTTTTAGCGTTCTGGTCGCTCGGTTCCGGGTCACTTGTAGGCCTAAAATCGTCCCTACATCCCCTAGGTCCTTTATCTGCCATAGGCTTGAAATGCCCTTAATTACCTCCTGTACCTCCTGTAGTACAGGGCCCAAAATGAGCATATCATCGACATATAAGCCTATTAGCACCCCCGATTGAGGGTTCCTGAACACGCTAGGATCGCTATACAGGGGCTGGAAGCCTAGCCTTTTAAGCCCATTACAGGCTTCGATATACCATTCCCTGCCTGACTGCTTGAGCCCATATAAAGGTGCTTTTAACTGTAGCACCTTCCCCTCGGGGCATCCCTCTAGGCCTAGGGGCACTTTGGCATATATGGTGGCATGTAGTTTAGCCCTAGGGTAGACGCTAACTACATCTACCTGCTTAATCTCTAGGTTCTCATATGCCCCTATAGCTAGTAGAACCCTTAAGCTCTCTTGCCTAACTGTAGGGCTAAAGGTCTCTAGGAAGTCATCTCCGGGCACCTGGCTAAAGCCTTGTGCAACTAGCCTGGCCTTAAAGCGATCGATTAGGCCTGTAGGGGTGTATTTGACTGTGAATACCCACTTAGTACCTACAGGCTTCTTTCCTTCTGGGAGTACAGCGTATTCCCAGGTGCCTAGGGCCTGTAATTTGGCTAATTCGTCCTTAATAGCATCCCTCCAATAGGCTCCCCACACTGGATCATTAACTGCTTCAGTATAGTTCCGGGGTATTTTCACCTTAGTAGCTGCTGAAAAAGCATGATTTGCAGACATTCTAGTTCTAAGGCTACGCCTTACTTCCGGGCTCTGAGTCCCCTGGGTTTCAGTGCTCTCGGTTGCACTATTCCCCCCTAACTCAGGGGCCTCAGGGCCTTCCGATTCTGAACTACTAAGCTCTTCTAGTTCCGAGCTATCTGGGCCTTCTGGCTCTGCTGCTTCAGGGCTTTCTGAGTCTTCAATTTCAGGGCTCCCGGGGGCATATAAGTGGCTGGTATCCACTACAATCGTATCTCCTTCAGGCAGTTCAGGCTCAACTTGCACTTCTGGCTCAGGGGTCGAATTATGCTCGGGTAACCTAATATGCTTGCTTTCGTCGAATATAGGTGCTGTAGCCAGTACTACCTTGTTAGCTACTGGGTCGTACAGCCTGTACTGCCTAGCTGTAGGCATATAGCCTATAAGGACCATTTTCTTAGCGTTTGGGTCCAGCTTCTGGCGTCTCTCTTTAGGGATATGGGCATATGCAATGCACCCAAATGCCCTTAAGTGCCCTATATACGGCTTCTTGCCACTGTAGGCCTCCTCCGGGGTTATGCCCCCTGGGCCTATAGGGGTCCTGTTCCTCAAATAACAGGCTGTATTTGCGGCCTCAGCCCAGAATTTAGTAGGCAGCTGGGCATCCTGTAGCATAGACCTAGCTACTGTAATTAGGCTCCTGTTCAGCCTTTCCGACACCCCATTCTGCTCTGGTGTATAAGGGGTAGTGAACTCAAATTGTACTCCTGTAGTCGCTATAGCCTTCTCTAAGGCCCTGTATTCCGGAGCATTGTCGCACCTAACCTGCTTGATTCTCAGGCTAGTTTCAGCCTCTACTCGGGCCCTAAATACCTGGAACAGCTCCCTGAGCTCCTTCCTTTCTTTAGTGAAGTAAACCCATGATTTCCGGGTATAATCGTCAGTAAAAGTGAGCATATAGAGCTCTCCAGCTAGCCCAGGAGTACTATAAGGTCCCCAAAAGTCGCTAAATACCCTTTCCAAGGGCTTAGTACTATGCTCTGAAGGCTTCCTGTTTAGTACCCTTACAGACTTAGAAGTGATGCACACCTCGCAGGGCTCTTTTAGCCCCTTTATAGGCTCCTTCAGGCCTGTAGTCACCTTGTGCAAATTCCGAATTGAACCTGGACTTAGATGGCCTAATCTCCGGTGCCATACCATTGCCTCAGGGCTGTTGGACCCCTGAGTCGTCGCTTTTAGTGCACTTATGCCTGCTTCTAGAGTAGGACCTTGGAGGACATATGCTTGGCCCACCCTGCAGGCTAGGCCTACCGTAGTGCCCTGGAGCTTGATTAGGAGCTCCCTCCTTGGGCCTACAGTGGTCTGAATCGTTAAACCCTTATTCTGCAGCTGTAGTACTGAAATAAGGGAGCCAGCTAGCCCTGGAACATATAGTACATCCAGCAGCCTAACTGGCCTAATATGGCCCTGGACCAGCGTCTGCAGCCTAACTGTCCCCTGGCCTATAGCCTGTATTGTAGCCCCTGAGGCCGTAGTGACATCAATAGGCTCGTCCAACTCTGTATAGTCGTCGAACTTCCACCTAGCATAAGTCATATGCCTGGAGCAGCCTGAGTCCACTATCCATATTGGCTCTTGATCACTGTATCCTAGTGCCTTAGGGCCTGATTGCCCTGTAGCTACAGTTGATGCCCAGCTGATCTCAGCCATTTTGGCTTGGGTCTGCTTAGGGGATAGGCCTCCCCCACCGCTAGGTGTAGCCAATGGCCCTGTACTGGGCTTCTTGCCTTCCTTCTTGCCCTCTGATTCTGGGCATTCGGCTTTAAAGTGCCCTTTTTGGCCACAATTAAAGCAGGCTCCTTTAGGCTTCTTCGCCTTATCCTTGGGGTTCTTATTGCTCTTCCCTTTAGAGGGTGCTTGAGCACTAAGTGCTCCCTCCTTAACCCCCTCTTTAGAGCCTAATCGACGTTCCCACTCAGCGAGCTTAGCCACTACACTCTCAAAATCTAGTGGTGTTTCTCGCATCTCTAGCTGTAAGATCAGGGGTTCAAACCTCTGGTCCAGCTCCCCAACTACCCTATAAAGGGTAGCTAGCTTAAGTGTATCCGAGGGCTTCTCATCAGGCTTGATTGAGCCTATTTCCGATTGTAGGGTACTAAGTTGGTTGGCTACCTCCGTTACCCTCTTATTACTTCCTTCAGGCACCTTATAGCCTGTGAAAGCCCGTATCTTAGTGCTTAGCTGCTGTAGCCCTAATGGCCTATATAGTGCTTCTAGCGCCTCCCATTGGGCACTTGCACTGTCACATAGTAGAATGTGATCCAGGGCCTCCTGGCTACACAAGCTCATAATCAGCGAGCTTGCCTTAGCATCCTTAGCAGCTAACTTTGGGTCTTTAGGAGCCTCTTGCCCCTCCTTAGGCTTCTCAAGAGCCCCTGTAGCCGCCTTAGCTACAGTACTCTTAAGCCCATCCTCAACTACATCCCATAGACCTAGGCCCCTCAGTAAGGTCCTAACCTGAATACTCCAGGGCCTATAATTAGACCCTGTGAGCTTCGCAATTCTAGGCTTCTCTAGCCCAAAGTCGTCCATCTCGTAGTTGAGGTATAAGCCTAATTAGGCTTCTCCGAACAGTCGAATGTTGTTAAATCCCAGGGCTTACAGCGCTTCCGGGCTCATAACCTGTTGGACAGGCTTATATTGCACAGCAGGTTGGTACGTAAAAGAGTGCCTGTAGGCTTAAAGGGATTTAAAAGTAGGGTATACTTGAGCTTGATTCAACTGTTCTAATGAGCTATCTACAGTGGGAAGGACTAGCTGTATTTATAGGCCTTTCAGGCCTATTGCCTTAGGCTTCTCAAGCCTATTTGCCACAGGCGTCGTAAGCCTGAACCATAGGCTTCGTAAGCCTGAACCACAGGCTTCGTAAGCCTGAAGTCATAGGCTTTGTAAGCCTAATCGATCACGACGTTCAGTTTAAGGTGGTGGGCACCAGCCCCACCTACCCCACTTTTAGTGGTTCCAACATGGGGCCCCGAAACTCTGTAGCCACCGTCTTCATGTGCCTGCACAACGTAATCTTTAAAGGCGCCTGCATTCCCACCATTGTACCAATGTATGGCAACGAAATCGATCTTGCAAGACGGGCATCTAGAGATAAAGTTTTTGAGCCATCCCAGACCCATGTGCCCACCTCCATTGGTGACAGCTGGAGAACCGAGCTTGGCTTTGCCGGCAAAAGGCTGCATGTGGTCAAGATATCCAATCACTGCAGTATCAACAGTGAGATTTGCTTGAGAACCTATGTCGGGCTCGTTGAATGCGAGAAGGTGGGTCGAACCCGACAAGATTGCCTTCTCAGCATTCGACTGCCAATTTTGGACGGGGCCAAGTCCCCAGATCATAGGCACGTATTCAACGCTTGGAGGTATATCGAGGCTCACATCAGCCCAATTGTAAGCCCACGTTACTTGAGACTATTTGCTGAATGCTGAGACGAGTGACGCGTCATTATAGGCAACCCCGCGCTTGCCTCGCGAGGAATTGGAAGAGCTTGCAGTAGTAGTAGGTTTAGCCGATGAGAAGTAGGATGTTGGTGAAGTCGTAGAAGCTTCTCTTTGTGATAAGGAAGTCTGTGCTGCCAGCTTGAGTGGGACGGTGACTTTGACAGAGAAAGAGGGCTTAGCATGCTCTTCAAATTGCGGAAACGAAGCTCTAGCAGATGAGAGTATGGTGCTTGAAGCGCACACCCACGTATCTGTAGCACAGTTACATACCACCCGCGTGCGTTTAGCACAACGCCTCTCTTTTTAATAGTAGTAACACTGTCGTTCACACAGATCGATGCTTTTGGAAAGAGCACGAAGAAGACTACCGCGAGACTCGGGATACTAATATATGGCATAATTGATAGATTTGATCAAACCGTTCCTAACACTAGTGTCTAATTGGACGTAGTCAAAAGGAATAGAGTACTTGATATAATGGTTATGTCATATCCTTTCGGAACTCGTAGCCTGAAACAATGAGAGTCTCCTAATCTTAGTGCAGCCCACCATTTATGAGTTTAGCAGTTAAGCCACTTTTGGGTGGCTTCTTGGCTGAAGAGCGAAGTCCAGAATTGGCTTCCTCCATTCTGAACTAGGCTAATTCAAGCTCCACGTCAACACCAGATTTCAATCCACAAATAACGTTTTGTTACATATCGATATTTTAGTAGGTACGATGCTTTAACCTGAGTTCTACCTCTGCTACTACCGCGAGACGGAGAGGAACTCATAACAATCGTGATCAAGTCTCACCAGCTTGGTCGAAACTACCTATCATAGACATCTCTTAACAGACTAAGGAAACCCCATCATGGCTTCTGAAAACCAAAATGCTAAGAAACTCTCAGATAAGCATCCTACAGAGGTACTCAATATACCCTCTATTCCTCATGGGCTTAGCGAAAAGCTTACTTGACGATATCGGGTTGCGATAACGAGGATATCCAGAATATGGGCATAGGAAGAACTTTGGTAGTACTACCGGGTTGGGTTATTTTGGAGGCTTCGGTATCTTGGGAGGTTTTGGTACCTTTGGAGGTTTCGGTACCTTTGGCGGTTTTGGAGGTTTCGGTACCTTTGGCGGCTTTGGAGGTTTCGGTATCTTTGGAGGTTGTGGTGCCTCTATCCAATTTGGTAGTGCTGCATGTCTAGCCATATGAGCCTCAAAGTACCATTTTGATTGATATGGATTGAGGTGACGAAAGCATTCAATACGAGGGCATGGAAAAGTCTTTGGTGAAGGCCTTAATATCTCTATCCGTTCTTATGATATATGTTTAGCTATATGAGCCTCAAAGTACCGTTTCGATAGATATAGATCGAGATGACGAAAGCATTCAATATAGGGGCATGGAAAAATATCTGAGGAAGGCTTCGGAGGATTAGGTACCTTTAGCGGCTTTGGAGGCTCCAATACCTCTATCCGTTCTTGTAATATATGTCTAACTATATGAGCTTCCAAGTGCCATTTCGATTTGAGTGGGTCGAGGTAACGGGAGCATTTGACATAGGGGCACGGAAAAGCCTCAGGCGGTGACATATATTTAGCCATATGAGCCTTAAAGGCTTTTTCCGATTTGAGTAGGTTGAGGTGACGAAAGCATTCGACATTGGGACATGAAAATAGCTTAGGCGGAGCTTTTGCTTTCCTGCGTAGATATTTTCGGGGAATATAGCTTGAAAAGTAATACTCAGTATAGATTGATATTGTGAACATGGGTTTGAAACCTACAGATCCGAGGTACCCCTTGCTCGTTTCTTTCGTGATATTGGCGATTCCGAGTCTACTTCCTTTCGTTTTCGTCCTCTGATGATTGATATCTGTATGCCTACACCATGGGCAATCAACTGTTCGACAGCCAGTAAAGTGGATATCGTTTCGGAGTTCTGTAGAAATAAAGCTTATACGAGCTCAGGTCTGAGAATTGGCAGCTCTGTTGACACTTCGGGGGCATCTGTATTGGAAGCCTCAGCTACGTTTTTGGCTACACTCTCGAAGTACTGTTTTCTTAGTTCTCTCAAACCACGTTTTCGTAGTAAAGTTTTTCGTGCACCTAACTGCTTCCAGATTTCTGTCAACTCGTCAGCTATACGTACCCTCCTCTCATCATCGTTTTCCAGCTCTGGCAAGTCTTCTAATTCTTTGAGCAATCGTTCCCTGGTCTTAAGCAGTCGTTGTATTACTGCGTCCTGGACATGTAATTCATCTCTCTGTTACGCCGATAGTAGTCTCGGCGCGGAGAGATCTCTTTTAGAACACATATTCAAGGTCTGAGTCCGCTCTGCACAAGGCAGCTCCTATCGGTAAATATTACCTGAATCGATATTCACTTTTCGAGATTGGTAATATCTGAGAAATATAGCGTCTGAAAGCCCAGAATAACCCATAAGTTGTTTTATACAGGAAGTATCCACGTTCTCTAATATCTAGTCAGTATCTAGCAGGTATATAAGGTAATCTTGCCTCATCTTGATATCAATCTATTAAACTTACTATCATATAAGGCATTGCTTAGTCCTCGACGAATACAATAAAAGGTAAATCTCTGAGAGAACCTTGCTATACTAACAACTTGCTGGGTATCTTCAGTCACAGAGCTACTTGAAATCGGAAGAGTCTGAGAGAGCGTTCGACTTCCTGTTCTCTCTAATCTGCGGAACAACGGAATATCTATTAGATCTCTCCTAAAGTTGATTAGAGTCTCTAATCTACTTGAAGGATTGGCCCGGAATAGTTCGGAAGGT
The DNA here is from genome assembly GCA_002946415.1 of Rutstroemia sp. NJR-2017a BVV2. NCBI lineage: Eukaryota > Fungi > Ascomycota > Leotiomycetes > Helotiales > Rutstroemiaceae > Rutstroemia > Rutstroemia sp. NJR-2017a BVV2. Next base: position 320,296 of record NJPS01000013.1, on the reverse strand, counting down.
ATTGAATAATGCTCGAAGGCTTTGTCGAGAAACATAAGTACCAGCAGCCAAGAAACAATACAGCTGCCTGGAGTATCCCTTACGAAATATGTTTGTTCAAGACTATTATTTGTTAGAATGAACTTCAAACTTCAGCTCCAGTGATATCTTACAACTTCTTTGGGTCTCCACGTTCATTCTTCCTATTGTTGTACTTGATTTCTAGTTTGAACTGCGGGCAGAAACCTGGCTCTTTGTCCGGCATTCGGAAAAGCTTGATATCCTGATATCGACTGATTAATTTAGGAATTGCCAAGAGTCGGAGAAACGTACCTTATAGCACAACACAACCTCCTCTTTACAGTAGCAATCACTTCGCACAAGTACACTAACCCGTTCTCCATCATCTGCGATGAGCATAAATATACATCCAAGTTGTATACGAAAACGAGTATCTCGATATTCATGAATATCATATATAACAAGGTATTGGAGGATAAGATCAATATCGACCCAATCAGCCACGGATTTTTCGTACTCAATATCGCGAATACCAAAGTTATCTTTGAGTTCCGTTTGGATAAACTACCAATCAATTAACGGAGCTTATAACTCTCTACTCTAAGTACCCATATCTTGAACCCGAGCGATAGTATCCATAGGTATAGTAATACCATATTCATATCTGTACATATATGCAAACCTCCCGATCTTGTACCTTAGGGTTGATATAGAGGGCTTCTCGTCGAGTTTACCTTTACCTTCAGTAGCCCACCAGACTGTCAGTGCTTGAAGTGTTTCCAGGTCAGGTTCAGCATCCGGTATAACCTCTGTGCGAAACCTAAGAAGTCAGAGGTAAGTCGATATATCTGCGAAAATGAAATAGCTATAGTATACCTTTCCTATACTTCGCGTATCCTAGTGTAGAGAACTTTGGAAGGGGTCGAAATATGTTTCTTCCGAAAAGCGCTCTGTTCTTGGCTTGCATTTTTGGCTCGTTGGGCCTCCCGCCACGCTGCAATATCTAGCATTGTATGGATTGATTGTATGTCGCGAGGCGTGAAAATGAGAAAATGAGAAAACGAGAAAACGAGAAAACGAGAAAACGAGAAAACGAGAAAACGAGAAAACGAGAAAACGAGAAAACGAGAAAACGAGAAAACGAGAAAACGAGAAAACGAGAAAACGAGAAAACGAGAAAATGAGAAAATGAGAAAAGAAAGGGAATAGGTGTTAGGAGGTGCAGTATGCATTCTGGGATATGTCAAGGTACCCGTAGACCAACTTCAGTCCATGGTACCTACGAGCTTCGTATATCGGTTTTTGGATTTTGGTCCTCAACTTCCCAGGAAACCGAACATTATCAATGGTTTTCCAACAAACAGTTGTCGCAATACAGAACCTCCATCATCGAGAATGAATATCTGAACTTGAAGTCTTATTGCGCTTCATCTTCTTGTGAATTCAAAATATGTTACTTGATAGGCGCGGAAACCGATATACGATCTCAGTTACCATACAACGAACGGTACATGAACAGGTAGAAAGAAAGAGAAAAAATAAACTATACAGAGTTGGAGATCGGTTTATTATATACGGTGTTCCGAAAGGTGTTACGAAATATTTAGTTAAAGTGGCTCACAAGCGCGTTACCGTCACCAGTAATCAGATCAAACATCTTTGATGGTCTAACGGTCATGATTTCCGCTTGTCATTCATCTGGCAATGCGCGGGAGACCGGGGTTCGACTCCCCGTCAGAGAGATATTCATCTGAGTTCATGTTCGCATCAACTTCATTTTTGCCTTTTTTGGGTGGACTGAACGGTGAATATGTCAGATACCTACTATTTGCTTGCTCTCTGAAACCTCTGCTTACTTTATCTACTGCCTCTCTGCAAGTTCCTGCTTCTACAAACCTTGCAGGGCCTATAGAGACGGGGTTCAACTCCCCATTGGAGAGTCCAATCTCTCTGGACCTCATGATATAAGTATTCAATGTCATTTTGCGGTCCTTGAAGTTTATACGTTGAAGCGTGCTAGCTAATACTTCGCAGAGACCCAACAAGATGGATGCTTGTAAATACAAAACGGGTAGGCTACTGTGAAGAGTTTTCAAGCGGGGCGTCCCCACAGCGAGATACGCATTGACGATCTAATCACGTGAGGATTTTGTATGATTATATTAGACTTCATTACACGCAGCGTCAAATGGACATCTTAATAACTTTTCATCTAAATTATTTGGACAAAGAGATCCTCCTTCATTTTATGTAGTGGTGGTTGGTTACAAAGTTTGCGTACCCCTTGTGGGCTAAGCGAGGTACTGTATGCTGTGCGAGGATTAATAATCTATTTTACTTTGTTCGCGGCCCGAAGGAACCCTTTCGAACACCTTGGGATGAAACAGAATGTTTCATCTATTTGTGGGCAGCTTCATAACTTTGATATCAAACTGGAGTATATACTCCCGAGATCTCCATTCTTCAAGTATATATATGATTCTCAATGTTGACTTCACTTGCAATCTGGTATATATTTCTGACTTGCTGTCATAGGAATCATAAGGAATGAGCAAATCCGGGATTAGAAACCTGAACTTGGTGAAGGAATTGGTGCACCGACTGGCGATCGAAAACATAGACATGGGCATCAAGCATAATGTAGCGTAGTGTGAAGAGTGTCGCTTTGTTGTGGGTGTATTCGAAAGCAATGTCTAAAACTGCATGTAAAGAGATGATTAAGAATCGCTTCAAATAATCTAGCTACGCCTTAAAACCCGCTGCCATTACCTTCCAGCCGATATATCATCCATCACATATAACCAATCCTCCAACAACACACATACGCCAATCCCACCTAGTCGCAGCCGTCAAATCATCCACATTCAACACTCTCACGCCAAGCTCTTCCAGCGCACTCCAAATCTTATTCCTAAAACTAATCGGCCAACTCGGTGTATCCCAGTATCTAGTTTTCAACCCAAGTTCCTCTGCCAGTTGTACCTGTGATCGAACGGTATCCTCTTGTTTAGCGGTAAGGTGACCAAACGCCGCCAGTCCTACAGTCCTGCGCAGGGATCCACTCGCATAGTATGAATTATTTGCATGATATTGGTTATTTGAGAGGTTGTCTATCGGCGCGTCGTAGAAGGTGTCGCGATAAGTTGTGTTTGAGATTATCCGGTCGAATGGTGCACTGCCGGTTGCTACAATAGTGATGGGACGGTTTGTGATACCAGTCGTGGGTGTCCAGTAGGTCAGCCAATTTGCTTTTCGGAATGGTTCTAATTGCTGAAAGACAAGATCCCATGTTATATTATCTGTCTCTTTGAAGTCGAGAAGAAGGGTCAACGAGGTGTTTGGAGACATGGAGAATACTCCAGGTGTGGTCGATGAAGCATTGTCGTTCTGACGCTGAAGTATGTTCATCAGTGGATCCAAGTACAAGCTGCGAAGTGTTCGGGTCTCCTTGAGCCGCTTAGATGTATGGCTGACGAGAAGGTCCAATTCTCCATTTCTTAGGGAGTTGTTGCGACTCCAAATATCTGCCTCGGTGCTAATGCAACCTGCGGCTAGTCCTTCGTATAGGGGCACTCGATGTAGATAATCGTTGTGTGAATGACATGATACCGGAAGTACATCCGAGCTGAAGTCGTCCACCCACGTAGGATCTGCCGCATGTGTTTCGTTGGGAGGTGTATATCGTTTCAGGATCTGTTGAAGTCCGTTGTTCGATATAGGGATGTGCAGCCGATTAACGACAGTTACTATCAACGACAGCCACAGTCTGTCTACATTAGATCAAATTGGCTTACTCCAGGGCGTGAGATCATACTTACAAGAGTGCAACGAAGATGAGAAATAGGACCCCTGATAAAGAATGTATGACTTTCGGAGTGAAGAAGTCCTTCACTTGACGAAAAGTTTTTCTCGTGCGGTTAATATCATACCTTGAGCGGCGCGAATGTGATGTTGAACTTTCCCCTGATTCTGCCACACTGAATTCGTCTATAGCGTTGTACATTTAGTGGAGTCGTCTTTGAATAGACGGTATCGTCGTTGATGTATAGAATATTAGAGATCATGTCTCATCAACGAAACTGGGCATAATATATGTAGTACTTAGAGACAGAACAACTGATACTGAAGAAGCACACATAACAACCAACGACAACAACAACAGCAAGGCAAGTTATTGTGTGGCCTAAATCCCCGTACCAGTGCGCAGAGGCTGGTACCTTTAATCCTGGTGTGACCCTGCATGAAAATACAGGGGCGAATACGAGGTGAAAGCTTCCCACTCATTGCATTTGACAAGGCTGATGTGCACGCTCGTTAACGACAGTAATGTATGATGACAAAAGCTATAATTCCGCATCGTATGTTCCTCAAAGTTAAGCTATCCAGGCAACAGACTAACAGTTCCGGTGAGGAACCGTCGTCGAACCGACACCAGTCAAACCTAACCATGTCTTACTGTTGCGATGAGAAAGAGAAACCGGTCTCAAGCTTTGTCAGTTGAGAGTAATGAGAAAAGTGGGAATATGCCGTCTAGTGAGCTCTGTGAGTTTGGAAGAAATCGTGTAATATTTGTTGATGAAATGATTGACTGTGTAAAATCGTGACTATATTTGCGTCCCTATTATCGGCAACAGGGCGAATGAATGATATTCTCTATGAGTAGTTGGTTGATACACAGATTCTCAGCAGATTTTGAGAATGACCGGGCTATTCCCAAGTCTTTTCCTTCTGTGAAGATGGAGTCTGAGTGCCATTTCGTATGAAAATAGGTACCCAAGGTACGGACGAATGTCTGACAAACACAGCAAAAACAAAACTGCTTTGCCATTGTGAAGCAGAATCATGTCATAGTCTCATAGAATCCCCCATACCGCAATCCAAATCTGGCTGACCCCACAACGTATCGGGAGCTTTTTTGAGAACGAGGTACACAGCAGATTCTGAGTGACGCTATAGACTCTTACGTTCAAGCACACTAGAACATTGGTCAGAATTCACTCAGAACTAAGACCCCAAAAATGAAGTCTGCAGGGGGTTTGTGTTTGAGGGAAGAAAGATCCTAGTGTTTTCGTCATTATCTTTCCATGGTCTTTTGCGATATGAACAACTCGAAGAAGTTGACATCACTCCCTTGAACAGTTTCTCACCAACATTTGCAATTAACGTCAAATGTGACTTTGGGGCCTAACTTTGAGGCCATTGAGCAATGTCCAATTCCAAACAAGAATAAAGTGGTCCCTAGCCTTCCAGGTCACCCGCGGCAAGACTTGCGAGCTTGAGCATATGCGAGAAACAGTGAAGAACAAACAAAACGGCACAGATTGACCCCCCCTGGCTCCAGTATACACTCCTAATTGGCCATATTGGGGCGCATTTTCTTCTTCCCTGTCATTCAAAACACTAAATCATACCATAGTCCTTCGGCGGATCTGCAGAAGACCAAGTTGGATGGGCAGCATGGGCTCTTCATCAGAACCAATTACTCGGGAGCCAACCAGGGCTTTCGGCTCCAGGAATCCAATAGTATTCCAAATTAATCCCCTTCTAAGTGGACATTGCCTTGGTGATGAGTAATTCCACCTCCAACATACAGGCACTATCCTGACCCATTTCACTACTAGGTCGTAGTTCGTAAATTCCGCGCGTCTATTCTCATACCTCGGCAGAAAATATTCCCAATTCGTATGTGCCGTCGGAATACGTTCCGAGAATAGACGACATGTACGTAGATATGTGAAAATGCCGCATATGTCAGCAATCCAGGCAACCGCATATTCCCCTTTCCACAACTCGCTTGAGCAGCGCCTTACGCGTCCAAGTCATCCGAATACCGATATCATGTCATCAACATCGGGATGCTTCTGATCGTGGGGAAATTCGGCGATACTTGACGTTTCATTGGATATATTATTGCTGATTTGTGGATCTTCCGGCAGTAACTTTATGTCCCGTACGAGGCAATGCCTCTTCTCGCACAGCGCAGATATCGACCTTCCATCCCGCCACGTAATACATTCTAGGCATCCCTTTCCATCGGTCAGGATAAGCTTAAGCAGCCACGAAAAGGCGGGAAGCATGCAAGTATGCTTAATCGCACTGCGTACGTGGGTTTTATTCTTGGCAGTATCGGTCGCACTACAGGCTAGAAGAGCCGAGAATCATGCCGATTCAAGCCGGGGTTGTGCATTATTGTTACGTATCACGGAGCCGGTGTTGAGCCAGCACGGGAATATATTTCGGGTTCGGTGAAATGTAAGGTTACGGGGAGAGGAGCAACAGTTGGGAGAGGTGGCTTAGAGGAAAGGTGGGGTTGGTCTTGGTGGGGATTGTCTCAGCGGGGTCTCCAAATTTGTGCTTAGCGACGGGGGCATACGAGCATGACGATCAAGGCTTGGTGAGGCTGTGTATATATCATTATTTGGAGCTATGTACTATAGGTATGTATATTATATATGACGTGGTTTTTAATTCTTTCTTAAAAGCCGGTTGTGTCGATATAAGCAATACTGCCGGCTACCACCACAGTTCCGTTGATGGGAAGAGCGAGAGCTGTATTATGTTAGTATCGCTTCTTTACATATCATTTGTCCTAGATCCAAAAGTCTGAAGAAAGAGAGAACTTACCGCCGCTAGTAGTCAAATACAGGATATTCTTATCTTTACTTGTTCTCCCGAACTTCCCCGCCGTAACTCCCGCCAACGTCGTCGAGATGTTACTTCCCGCCGCAACAGACGCAACACTCTTTCCCTTCGGCACCACACTCAATTCATCCATCTGGTTCTGTGCTACAAAAAATGCACCATCGCTCTTAATGATGAAATCATCTGGCTTCGGAACATTGCTCACCACGACCTGACTAGAACCCACTGGCGTTCCATCGGCCTTGATTTGGATCCTGTTGACAGATCCGACAGCCGTGTTCGTCCAGTAAAGGTAACTTCCAGAGATCTTAAGCCCATTGACACCGAGATTGGTTGAAGCGCCAACACTGGGGAATTTCATAAGCGGATCATTGATCAAGATGCTGTAACTTCCGGTAGTGGTGCACACTTTGTACACCCAGCCATTGTACACATCTCCAACGAGAATATGCTCATCGTCTAGCGTCGTCATACCATTTAAGAAATCAGCGCCGGGAATGTCGACGAGTTTCGTCACCGTAGCATTCTTGGTAACGACGCCAGACTTTTGTGAGAAGGTCGTCATGTCGATCTCCCAGATTGAATTGACGCCGGATGTTTTGACAAAGGAGTCATCGACTTGGGCGGAAGTAATGACGTAGAATTTGTCGGTGTTGGTTTCAGAGATGCCGAGTGCGCCCTTGTAAGTCGTGCTGTTGAATGTGGCGATAGTGATGGGGGAGAAGGCGGAGGTGTGGGAGACGAGGAGGACTTCCGGGGTGTCGAGGCGAGAGACCATTAGGTCGCCGTTGGAGCGGATGGCGAGATTCTCGCACCATGACGGGAAGTCGAAGGTGTGGAGGACATGTACCGGGAGAGGGAGAGTCGGCGTTAGCGTGCTGATTGCGACGGAGGAGCTCGCAATCGGAGTTCCCGTTATGAGAGACGGGAGGAATACTGCGGCAAGGAAGGCCGAGATCGGCCGACTAACGAAAGAATTCTTCATCTTGATTACTATACCGCAGCTGCACAGAGATACGTGAGATAGATTAACGGAAAGTTGACGAGAGGAGCAAAGAAAGAACGCCGAATGAGTTTCCAACAGCGCGGTTATTGGGAGGTATGATATAGCCTATGTTTGGAATAAATTCATTGCCTAAGCAAGGGATATTGGATTTCGCCCCTACTAGAGTCAAGTTGTCATCGGGACCGAATTCAAAGATCAGGAAAGGTCCAGATTTCAAAATGCTCTAGTAACCCGTCAATCAATCTCCGGGGTGTACTGGGGTCGCTGCATTCGACAAGGGTGTCTGCGGAAGGAGAACATTTTTCCGCACAGGTGTAAAAATGGACTAATAACAATTGCATAATATCTAAAGAAATAGGTAATTACACACCCATTTCTAACCAAAAAATAGGCGAATACCTGGAATATTGCTAGGAAGTCGTCTACTGACCAATATTCAACACTCACCAAGATACCGGTCAAAGGTAGCAAAAGCTTGATTTAACCACCGTCCCGTCCCGTACAATTTCATCGGCGCGCACTAGCAACCGCCCCCAAGTACATTTTGTGGCCCCTGAATTTAGGCTCAGTCTGGTCACACGGCATGATTGCCGAATAAGATAAACTTTATATGGTTGTCAGCCAGCTCGGATATCTTTCCACAACAGGTGAATATTGACTGCGTACCCCTTGTTTTTGAGTTACCACTGTGTCGGTAGCCAGTAAAACACTCATATGGCATTTCATTGCTTATCTTTTATCGCCACGTTGGGATCTCGACCTTCTGTTGCACTGTATCGCGGGGCGGAGCTTGTCGTTCGGTCCCCTACTTGATCTTAAGGTTCGTCCACCTACCGCAAGGGCAAAGGTAAGATTGTTCAGTCGCACGAGAACGGAGTATATATGGTGATTCGCCCATCCAGCCAGAATGGATGTAGAAAATAAATTTTAGTATTAATGAGCGAAACAAGGTCGATGTCCATATTAACCTCCTCACTAGGCATTATTGAGCGGCCCCTAATCTAGCACTCAACACTTCCCTTACTAGTTCTTTTCATCAGCTGTCTTTCGAGCCAGGGTGTGGTCCGGCCACTGTCGTGATCCAGTTCTTGCTTCTCTCCCTTTTCGATATCGATTGCTTCTAAATCATCAACTTTCACACTGTATGTAATTTCCTTCTTGATGCCTTTCCAGGAGTCTATTTCCTGCTCGTTAGGTAGAATTTGAACCTCGCTGCCTGTGTCGTTTTCCTTCTTTCGGGAAACTTCCTCGTCGCTGATCATGCTGAAGACGTGGTTGCTTGGAAGTGACTTCTTTTTGGTGTAATTTGAAAGCTCGTAGGTGTGTCCCGCTGAACGAGTGCGATTGTGGGTATTTGATGATTTAACTTGAAGGAATAATGGCCGAAGAAGAGGTACGGATGAGGCAATCACTACTAGCGTGGATTCAACTCTACCGTAAGAATTGCATTAGTAAAAGATATATCGATAGAGATGAGTCGAGCCTTTACTCACTGAACCCAAATAAAAAGAGGAACTGTATTATCTGCAACCAGTCAGTCGTCTCACCTATAATGCGCCCGAGAAATGCTTACAAGTATAATCCCCTCTATCCGCCAGAGCTTCCAAATAAACAATCTTCATAATGACTCCTATGAATGCTCTAGAACAAAGTCAGTCTATCCCGAGTCTTCCAAATAGAGTATTTGACGTACAGAAGACTTAGACTCAGCAAGAAGACCAAAGCAAACTTCGTCCGCTTATCCATTTGTAAGCTCCATAGCATCGTTGCTGGTAGACACGTCAAGAAAAGATCCGTAAGCCCATTCCATCCCGAGTGTGCGTAGCCGATGTACTACAGCTTCAATTAGTCACCTCATTCAGGTATCGGAGAATGAACCACGCTAACAGTCTGCAGGTCTTCAGGCCAGCATGAGCTTTTGATCGAGAAGTCCCAAAGAGCCCGAACATCCTTGCATTGAATGTAGAGTGTGATAACCACAATACTATTGGGAATGAGTTGTGCGTAGAACAGTGTCCATAGCGCTACGCGACGCCATTTCGTTATACCGAAGAGCTGAAGCATTAAGATGATGAATGAAAGTCGGCCGAAAGTAGAGCCCATCACACCTATGCAGATGTCAGTCAGCGAGAGTCTCGTTGAATCGGTAAATGTAAAGCTTACCGAATGATTGTCCAATAGCATTGTACTTCATAGCCTCTACTCTATCTTCAACGTCGAGATATGCATAGTGCCTGCCCCAACCGTAGTGGTATTGTACTGTGATCAAAGCTGCCATCGAAGAGATTGTACACTGGGAGTATTAGCTACATCATTGAGGTATTTGTTCAGTCGACCTACCATCGATACCACAACCAAAGCATCACTCAGCCCGAGCTGGCGAGACACCCATCGTTGAGTCAAGCATCGTGCGATCACAATGATTATTGCAAGAGCATTGAGGCTCCATATTGCACCGAGAGCCCTCCCACCTAAGTGACTCATATTAGAAAGCTGCAAACTTAAAACTCTGGCAGGCACGAATTACTTACCAATGTTTATGTCTGGGCCCAGCGATTCAGACGACATGTTGGGGATTTGCAAATACCTAGTAGAACCAGATCGATAAACACCTTGCCCGCGAGGGGCTCATGAATATAAACCAAACACGAAGCACCTCATATATTCCTCTGTTAAAGATCCCGCTGCCACATTCCCGCACACATCAATGAAGGAGACATGGATTATCACCCGTTCATGCTGCAGCCGTGTCCCGCGAGCAACAAAATTAAGCCATGTTAATTCGTCGAAACACAGCCGAGAAGCAGCGAACCCCGAAGCCTCCACGAAATTAAGGTTATTCACCTTAAAGCAGAGAGAAAGCCATTCAAGTGTCGTATTCCGCCCATACGGCTGCTTACAAGAACGACCGGGGCCCAAAATCGACAAGGTGAAGGAAGTACCGTGCGCAATGCAGGAAACTCTGAATAGGGAAATGAAGCCGTTAGTATACCGCCACATTCCATCTGATGTTTAATACCAAAGCGATGTAATCAGTTCGTCTAGGATACTTGAGAATTATCCAGATACTAGCGTTCGGCTAGGATACTTGATTATCCAGCTACTAGCAGGCCAGAGAATGTGATGTTTGGGTACGGCCAATCAAGAATTAATCTACGAAAGTAGGCTAATATTCTTCTCCCGGAGCAACCATCATCTAGCTTACGACAGCTTAAAAATCAATACAAATCAAAAGAAGAGCATTTCGGCACCGAGTTCCACGGAACGACCACTAGGATTGCGTGTGTACCTGCCTAAGATCATGCATCTCAAGCATTTCATGAATCACCTCAAATCGGCACCCCGCACGAGTCTACCCGTGCGAAGTACCATATCACCAAAGGAGAACCGGAACTGAAATTCAGTCAAAGCAAAAAACAGTTGTGAAAGTCAGGGGAGTAGTAACTGATGACACTTGGATCAAAGCGTTTTGATGCTTGTAGATGGGAAAGTTCGTCTGCACTGCGAGGAGGTAAGGCAACAAAATGGATGAAAAGAACATTGCACATTTCTTCATTCGCTCGCTATTAATCTGTGGCTTGATTTAAGCATCTTCTTGTATTCCCCTGCATGTGACAGCCGTCACACATTAGGTTTACGCTTGTCTCCCTTGAAGTATGGAAAACTAGGTGCATAATTATCCCCAGCACCGCCGGATAATCCAAAAACTCCGGTAGATAGTGGCCGTATCAGGTCATCAGGACGTCCCGCGAAGCTTCGTGCAGGACGCGTATGTTCTGGGGTAGACCCAGAAAATCTTTGTTAAATACGATACTCAGTGATACCCCTCAATCCGTTGGCAGGATAGTTTTAGGATCCAATCCTATCTCTTCACCAAGCCTCCTGACCACTGTCTTCAGTGCCGTGCAAGCTGGGCTATCAGGCCATGCATCGAAGAAGCTTTCGCCGTAATCGCATGACATACCGATTCGCGGATCTAATGGAACGGCGCCAAGGAATGGAATGTTCATCTCCTGTGCGAGAGCTCTCGCACCACCTGTCGTAGCCTGGAATATCTGACTCTCATGTGTGCATTTCGGACACACAAAGCCGGACATGTTTTCCACGATACCTAAGACTTTAATGCCCGCTTTCCTGCAGAAATCAATCTCCTTCCTAACATCCAGTAACGAAACCTCTTGCGGTGTAGTAACCACCAACGCTCCATCCACTCCACTCTCTTTCAAGAACGAATTCACACTCAAATGTTCATCACTCGTCCCCGGCGGCGTATCCACAAGCAAGAAATCCATCTCCCCCCATTCCACATCCTTCAAAAACTGTTTTATCAGCCCATTCTTCTTCGGCCCCCTCCAAATGACCGCATCATCCCGATTCGGCAGCATAAATTGCACACTCATAACCCCCAGATTCTCCATCACCCACACTGGACTCCACCCTGCACCGCTAACATGAATCTGCTCGCTTTCTACCCCCATCATCTTTGGTATGCTTGGCCCGCAAATATCCGTGTCCATAATCCCCACCGTATTATCCTCATTTGTCGCGAACGCATGGCCCAGCAGACTTGTAAATGTGCTTTTGCCTACACCACCTTTGCCTGAGAGAATCAGGATCTTGTGTTTGATATCCGCTAGACGCGCAGTTATAGCGGGGATGTCGGGATCGGGGCCTTTGGGCGCAGAGGCACATATAGCTTGGTTGGGGCAGCCCGCGCAGGAGTCTGCTTTGCCTGCAGCTTCGGATTCGGGGCCAGGACAGTGTTCGGGTTCGGGGGCGACAAGTTTGGGCGCGACTTTGAGAGGGTTCGATAGCACGTCTTCGACATTGTCGGGGCGTTCTTCTAGAGAGGGCGCCATGGTTGTGTATTTTTTGAAAGATATTCTGCGATTGTGGTTTGGAAGGGAATAATCTAACAATTTATGTGATGGCGTGGGAGATAAATGTTTACAAAGCATCATAGAAGTTTTGGAGGGGTTTGTAAGGCAATGATTTAATTGGCTGTTTCCTCGGGCGAGCCGTGCCCGCCGTGAGGTCCGATTATCGGCAACCTCAAAGACCTCAATCCTCCGACATCGAATGATCAAATTTGGAATACAGAGCAATAATCTCCCATTCTGGTTGCTTTAATCCTACATCCGCTACCTCCAACCCACTCCGTGCTTTTTCGGCTTTCACTTCGTCATTCGTGGACTTTTACGCTTCCGATCGCGTTTCCCTTGATATACAGCTCTCTCTTGAGCAGCTGAATAATACTCAATAAGGGCTTCCTCTTCCGCTGGGTTGAGATACCGCTGACCTCGTCCCTGTTCTTCTTGTAAGGGTCGCCCATGAGCACGATGCCACAGAGTATAGACAGGCACTTTGGTGGAATCTAATAGCGCTGCATAGGTTCTAGAGGTAGCTGGATCAAGACCTTCAGACAGCACAGTGCTGGCGGCGTCCTGTTGTTACTTGCCGGTGATGGAGAGAAAGGCACGTCGAGCACAATCATGACAGGATGCCGTCATGGACAGCCACGGTCAGGGCTTTTGAGCTCCTCAGCAACGGATTGTGATGATTAGTAGACGCAACTAGTCTATTATTTCATGTTTCCACGCGTCGTTGCCCTCTCTTCCACATCTTTACAACTCCGTGTCTACGAGGAAGTCACAGCACTGTCGACACAATTCTGACACAGACAGCAATCAATACTCGAGTAGAAGTCCGCCCACGTGAAAACGGATTGCCTGCGGTAATGATTTCTTTACTCCATTTCGCAGTTGTCTCCCACTGTCTTCTCGCTGCGTGCTTCGATATTTCTCCTAAACATCATGCATTCCTGCCACTTCCAAATCATCTGAGTCTCACTCGGAAATCTATTTTGTTGATCGAGCTCACACACTTCCCGCCACCTCAACTATAGCCGACTACACCAACGAAGTCGAGCAACCCACTCAAGCCTCTGTGAACCCGAAACCAATCATGCCATCCGTCGAATACGACTCTGAATCGTTGGCCAGCCAGCCAAAGAAGATCGAACCCACGCAGTCGTTGAAGCAATCAAAGATGTGTACAATATACAGTATACTACCTCCGACCTCACAAGAACTCATACTTCGTAGCCATCGCAACCGGGACAACCACAGTTGAGCGCAATAGGCATGCCTGGGACGAAGTCAAAAACGAGTGACAGCATATACCGGCTAAATGTCGGCCGATACTACTGGCTATCGACACAATTGAGTTTCGGCGAGCACGAAGCAGTATGTAGTGGCTTTAAGAGTGTCACGTACATGAGCAGCTGGAATTTCAGTCTTTAAATAGGGGATTCATTGACTGTGCCTCTGTGCAGTAACAGGGAGATGCTGACGATTCAAAGATGATATCAGCAACGCTAATGCATTTGTTACCGTATGAAACTACCTCGAGACTGCAGTACATGGGAGCAGTCGCTCGTCGTACGTTACGGCACTGATTTGGTACCCCCCCTCCCCCGAAGCGGCCCCAAAGCGGCCCCCACGAGAAACTCAACCTATTTCAAGTCTGCTTTGCCATATTTTGACCAGTTCCCATTTGCATCCATTGTCTTATACGAAACAAATTTAATGTGGGATTCATCCAGAGCCATGTTGCTACAAAAAGCAATTTGTGTCACGGGTCTTTCCTTAGCTTCCCCTTCAAACTTAACTTCCTCGGGCATGAAATCAAATTCTAAAGACAGATTTAGTTTCCGCAGTGTCCACTGCGATGGCATTAACTTACTACTAGGAGGACGGTCTTCGTCTCTCCCTTCCCAGACCTTGTCTGCGTTTGAGATGAAACCAGACACAACATCATGAACTTCGCCTTTCTCTTTTTTCGTGCGTTTTCTGTCCAACCAATTGTTGGAGACGAACTTTTGAAATCCCTTTAGTGATGATGAGAGATGCAGAGTGGGGCTTCTCACCGTCTGCCATTCTCCAATATCTTTTTTTGCTGTGCTAGCAGTCTGGAATCGTTTGACATTAAGACCCTCAAAGTTGACCTTGAATTGAATCACTGCAGCGTCGCCCTTGCCTGCCGTCTTGACTGCCCAGTACTCAGCGTAACTCTGGTTCGCTGTTGTATAGAAAGCTCGACCATTCTGCGATCTATTGAAGTCGCCTTCTGCAAGTTTGGAGATCTCTAACTCTTTATAAATTAGCGGGACGGAAAGTTTATTGCAACCGTGGTAGACTGTGGTTGGGTCGGACATGTTGAGTGCAGCTTTTAGGTTGCTAATGACTCTGAGTCGTCTTGTTCTCTGTACTTCAAGTCATGGCTCACGCGATAAATCTAGACCCATCTTCTACAAGAGATACCGAAGTAAGGCTGGCTGACTGCGAGCGTGCTGCGATCCTTTTGTGGACATTGCGTGAAGTGAACAAAAGCGGAGAAAGTGCCCTCAATTTTTTATTGGTGCCGAATCCAACTCAGACATATCCTCAGCTGAACTCCTAGATTCCTAAACTACATCGACTCTTCTAGACATCTTATTAAGAAGTTAGGAACATCTCGATTGCAGCTGAAGCAGCACGGACAAAATCGGCAACTACAACAATAACTCTCAGCTATGGCAGAGGTATGATGGCGTTGCGTTGATGCAAATTTCATCGCTTGTTTTCCCTCAGACGGATTTAAATACCACGGCACACGACCCCGCTTGGTCGTGGGTCGCGGCATACTAAACGAAACCTCGCCAAATTCAGTGAAAAGTACAAAAAGCAGCTTTTCATAACTTTTTTAATTCTTATAATTAAATAACCAGAAAATTCTTCTATGTACTATTTTGCGATTTTAGTATCTGAGAACTTTCAAATATCAAATATCTCAAAATTGGGAATTTTCTTAATATAAAAGTACAGTGGTATGCTACAATCAAGCGGGCCTGCGTGCTGGGACCCCTCGCGTTTTTTTAGCGCGTTTTAAAAACAGCTTGTCTCTGTACAGTATTGACCTACAGTACTTCGTAGTATTTAGTGGCAGCCGAACATTTAAGCCGGTGCGTGGGATGGAATTTGAGCTAGGCTGGCAGGCATTTTTGATGGGGTGTACATAAACCATATATGCTCAACATTGCTCTTGTAGAAAAGTCCCAGAAGTATTACTCCTGCAAATGTCTAGTCAGGGACCGAGGACGAGTGATTTTTGACGGAAGGAGAGTTGAGGTTCAGGAAACACAGCGAAGTGACTTAGCAAATCACCCCCTACGAAATGGAGACGGCACTCTGGAGGTGCTACTGGAACAAGATGTTGCCTATTGAATATCAGCAAACCTATATAGGATGCTTCCCAGCCAGTGAGCCGGTGGATGTATTGCACGGTCGAGGCCAGGGATACAGCATCTACTATATGCTTGGGTATTTGCAAACCATGGAGAAGACGGAAAGGAGACCGGACAGAAGTAAGGAAAAGCCCTTTCTCTCCGGTCTTCACACTTTGGACCCCCCATGAGATAAGCAGTATGAGCGTTGTACGATGTGATGTACTTCATACTTATCAAGAAACACAACGGCGGCGCATACGACGAGATCTACTATCTGACAGACAAATATGCACCATTTGCTTCCCACGAGAAACGTCCACGAATTGAGAAAGATGATAGAGCAGTGCATAGTGGACGACGATAATTATCTGACTAAGTAATTATCCAAGGCTTGAAGTGCCGGCGAGCAGTTGCAGAATTCTGAAAATAGGACACAGCCCTGATTGGTTTGTTTTGATTCTGGATGGTTCATCCTAAAATGCTAAGCGATGACATGTCTCGACACACAGACCGGAACTGATCACATGCATCATCGCCCAGTGGGGAAGCTCGAAACTTTGTCATAGCTTCCTTTGGTGGGAGTCGCGGTGGTGCACATGGGGAGCGAATTGATATTGATATTGATATCGATGTCTATGAGTTGGCATATCGGAGATATTCGGGTAACATTTGTACTTTGAACTTGATGTAACATAGTGACAGATAAACTTTGGGGGTCAGGAACAAAGAGGAACAAGGCGCATGAGTGGATGAGCCAGCCAGTCACGTGCCAATTTCCCCACGCTTTGTGCGGGTTATTGACATGTGAATGGACGAAACTGGACGACGGCAAATAAAAATTCTATGTCATAGATTGCAAATTTGACAGATCTTTATGACAAACGGAACTGCATAAATTGCAAGAATTATGTACAACTGCCGGCACACACAATCGTCGCCAGCTATTCCTGCTAGAAATACAAGTACAGTACTCGTATACCCTCAATTGCTACTCGAAGGAACTCCACATTGGCTGCGGGTAGGAACGGCTCGTCCTGTCTCGAAAAAACCAAGTGCGAGTTAGTCCTCCTCCACCCACCAACCACCCACAACCAAACCAGAGCTCACTGAATTGGTAGCTGGAACCTTGAACTCGCAGAAGAACACAGCATAAAACGGAATATGGCTCATCCCACACCTTCGATCATATGAACGCATAAAAGAAGTGCACGGAAAATTCCCAGCATTTCTCCATACCTCGCCAAACTCAACGTGTTATGTTTAACACCACCTAGACTGCTCCCAAATACAAAGTCGCGAAGTCTCAACGACAATTGACTCCGCCGTCCTCAACACGGCGTACTTCTACCATCATGAGTACCTCTACAGCCATCCCGCAGAAGTCGGATGATTTACACAAAAGACCCACCACGAAGCCTGGAACTGACAGAGCAGATCTGTCGAGCGACAGCAGCGCTGAAGACACCCCAGTGAGTGAGAATGAAGTTGAAAAAGAGAAGAAGACATTCGGTAGAACTCCGAATGGCACCAGTAAGTATACTCTGGCGCTTCTAATCACTCGCGACGGGTCTAGAGACATACAAACTAACAATTACCCCGCAGTCTTTACTGTACCGCAAACCCATGATATGGTCTCCCAGCTACTCGACCCGCGCCAACCAAAGAACCTCTCCGATGCCATAGTTCTAGCCATTCTTGCTCTCCATATATTCGCGTTATACGCGTTGCCAAGTTCCTTAAAACGACCGGTCTTCGCGATCATCTTCCTCTTCTGGAGAGGCTCGTACAATGTTGGTATTGGATACCTCTTACACATACAATCAAATCACAAACGCATGGTAGCATGGGCAAAGAAATGGAATCTTTTCGAAAACCCCAAGACTGGCAAAAACCCGCGACCATGGTTATACCACTTGATAAAGCGGGAGCTAGAGGCTAAGATTCCCGAAGACTACAAGTTCGAAGAAGCACCCATTGAATACAATACATGGTTGGTGTTTCGACGAGTGGTGGACCTCATCTTGATGTGCGATTTCACTTCATACTGTTTGTTTGCAATTGCCTGCGGAAGTTCTCCAGTTGGCGAACGGTTGATCATGACGATCCTTCGTTGGAGTGCGGGTATTCTCCTTGTTCTATTTAATCTTTGGGTTAAGCTCGATGCCCATAGAGTTGTAAAGGACTATGCATGGTACTGGGGTGATTTTTTCTATCTAATCGACCAAGAGTTGACTTTCGATGGCGTTTTCGAAATGGCACCTCACCCCATGTACTCTGTTGGATATGCTGGATATTATGGCATTTCCATGATTGCTGCAAGTTACAGCGTTCTGGCAATTTCGGT
Organism: Rutstroemia sp. NJR-2017a BVV2; assembly: GCA_002946415.1. NCBI lineage: Eukaryota > Fungi > Ascomycota > Leotiomycetes > Helotiales > Rutstroemiaceae > Rutstroemia > Rutstroemia sp. NJR-2017a BVV2. Next base: position 302,038 of record NJPS01000013.1, on the reverse strand, counting down.
CGTTGCACATATTGCCCAATTCGCATTCTTACTGATCGTGGAAAACCCTCATATCGACAAAACGTATAACTCACCACCTCCCAGAAAGCACCAAGACAGTCCTACCCATAGCGACATTATACACGCAAATTCGGCGGCCGGTAAAGATTGTGCTGCTGAATTACTTGAATCGGCACTACAATCCCACACTTCACATTTGAATGTACCTCAGCCATCTGCTGTTCATAATCTTATGGGACTTGGGAATATTGATCTTTTCCGCATTACTGACGTTTCCGTCCTTCTGCTACAAGCTTACGTCATGCTCATCACCGCTTTGACACCGTCGACACCATTTTATCAAGCACTTTTCGTAATTAATGCGATGGTCTGGCGTCTGTGGTTTACTTTTGGTCTCGGAGTTATTCTCAACCAACAATCCAACAAGAAAATGTGGACCAGGCATTTCGTAAAGTACGGTGATGGCACAGAAGAAGCCTGGAGACAATGGAAAGGCATGTATCACTTGAGCATGACGATGTGTTACGCAAGCTTCATGGCTGCAACTTGGAAGATGTACTCGATGCCTTCTGACTGGGCTTATGGACTGGGCTTATTGAGACATGTTCTAGGTGCTGGTTTAGTCGCTCTTCAGATTTGGACAGCTATCAGTGTCTACGATTCATTAGGCGAGTTTGGGTGGTTCTTCGGTGATTTCTTCTTCGATCACGCACCCAAACTCACTTACAGTGGCATCTACCGATACCTCAATAACCCAGAACGTATCATTGGGCTTGCCGGTATCTGGGGAGCTGTCTTGATCACGGGAAGCAAAGCTATTTTCTTCCTGGCTGTTTTAAGCCATACGCTCACCCTTGGTTTCATCCAATTGGTCGAAAAGCCTCACATGCAAAAGCTATATGGTAGAAATCTTCGACAAGAAGCCGGTCTCTCGAAGAGTATCAGGCGCTCATTACCTTCTCCTTTCCAGAAATGGCAGGGAAATGTTGATCGAGTCCTGGAGGAAACGAGCCATTTCGTTGAAGAATTTCTCGAAACTGCTCGACCTAAGTTTGCTGCTGGTGTCTCCACCATTGTCCGCGATACATCTGCTCTGTTTAGTCAATACCCAGCACGTCTAACACTAACGCGCCTCGCACCAGATATTGCCGGATTCGATCCAAGAGACTACTCGATTTCTATTGAAGGAACCCCGTCATCAGCTCTATCACAAGAAACCACATCTAAAGAAGGTCTAACAGCTCGCTTCCCAATAGAACGAACGGATGGATACAAACCACTCGTCTTCGAATACGGCGCTCCCATCCGAGTAAAATGGACCGCCCCCATCAACCACAGCAAAGCCGACTGGGTAGGTCTCTACATGGTCGCCGATAACGCCTCCCGCGAGGTAACACGTATTTCCTCCCAAGGTCGCTGGGTCGCCACCGTCCCCAACGAGTACGAGTCCACGCCGGCAGATAAAGGAATTGTCGTCTATAACAGACTGGTTTCGGGTGCCCAACGCAAGGATGGCTCGACCCAAGACTACATGGAAGGTGAAATGATCTTCGAGGGCGATAAATTATTCTGGACCCAAGGCGTGTTCGAATTCCGTTACCACCACGACGGCAAACATAATGTCATGGCTATCTCACTCCCTTTCGAAATTCGCATCGGGAAATTCTCCGACGACGATATCATCCCCGATCCTACATCATCTCCGGAATCGGTCATTCGTTCAGCAATCGAACAAGCTCTTCTTCCTGTTGTACGCAACTGTTTCGATAGGGATCCGGAAATCGCGCCGCATTCGGTGGAGGAAAGTTTTGGCCCCCTGGTCGCGAGAGACGGGAAATATCCAAGACGAGTCATTTTCGCCGTGCATCAGATGTTTGGGGTAGAGTTTGCGCCCGAGGTGGTTAGGGCCGATGGGAATGTGAGGAATTTGGCTTGGAGGATTGCGAATGCTAAGCAGGTTTTGGTATGCAGGACGTCTTTTTGATTTCTGGCTTTTCTTATTCTTTTTGCTTTTTTCATTTTTATTTTTTTACTTTTTGGTGTGGTCTCATTTTTACATTGCTTTTGATTTTTTGGTAGAGGCGTATGGGTTATGAATCGGCTGGCCATGTTGGGGTTCAGCATGATATAGCATAGCATGGCATGGCTTTGCTAGACGGTGTTTGATTTTATTCTTATTGATACTAATGATTTTTATTTCATTTCATTTTTCATATTGTGGGATTTCGAGACAAATGAAAAGAAGGTATGAGTGGACCGAAAGACTAACGAGTATTGCTATTTTTTCTCTCCATTACAGGCTCCATATAGTATGTCGAAATCTAAAGGCACTTCTACGCCGACTGGTGAGGGTTATGAGGAGGAGGGAGCGAAGAAGGAGATGGCTTAAAGGTAGGGAGGTGATGTGGAGTGTAGGCTGGGGTAAGTGAGATGAAGAGAGAAGTATGGAGGAAGGGGAGAAGAGGAAGGGTCGTGGAATGATGTCAAGGAATTGTACATATTGCATAGACGGAATCGGCCGGACTCGACTCGATATCATTATGGTAAGCATTAAAAGTGTTGGACGAAAGCGCGGAGAAATGGTTGCATGCATGATGGACAATGGAGGAGTTAAATGAGAGATAGATACCCTCGCATGTGCTGGCTGTGTAGATAGTTTTGTAGGAAGATGATAAATCAATAGAGTATGCACAAAGTACATTGCTGGGTTTTCGCATCACTCGTCAAATTGTTGGTCAATGATGGGTATTGAGTAGCATCCGTTTCTAAATCGACTGCACATTCGTCACCTCAGTAGCTTTTCGGCGAGTAAACTCATCACCCCAAGCTGGAAGCGCCAGATTTTGTTGATATACGGCGACATGATTAGTACTGTCTACCATCAGCACGTTCAAACAGTGATCTATATTCATAAGCAACTTATATTCACAAATATGAAGCTCCTCAATAATCCTGGATCAACTGAGTTCTATGCATCTCTCCCATTGTGAGCCATGTTGGCAATCCAGCAAGTGCTCCCCTTGACAAACAAAAGCAACAGCGGAAATGGGGTCAAAGCTATATGTAAACGGCAGGAATCGCTGTTTGGATATCATCTTTATACTCTTTCCTACCAGCCCGTGTTAATTCACCAAAATCAACCCACGACAGCCATACCATTCAGCTCTCCTACCTCCTTCTCTTCCCCGTTCATCATCCCTTCTCCCACTCGAACCTACCAACTTTTAATCTCAACCGGCAATCCCGAAAACCTCGATGTGCAACAAAAGCATACCCTTCACGTAAACTTAACAAACCATTAACAACAAGCCCAATCTCAGGCCCCGACGGACCATCATATAGCGCTTCCAGCATATGCACCCCCCTTCTCAAGAAATAGACATGCAAATCAAAGAACAAACCCAATGTAACGGCCAAGTCACTGGACCAAGAAAGATGTTCTGCCTGCACCGTCTCCAAGGAAACGAAAGTCTGAATCGTAATCATACGAGAACCAAACCAGGATTCGCCACCGCATCGGCGACACCGATACAACTCCACCACCAACGAGGACAAAGACGAAATAAAAGCGTGCAGCAGCACGGAGGTACCGAAATTGCTCGATATGCAACAAATCCAACCAGACACCTATTGGCATGAGAAAGAAAGAGACAAGCGCGGGGAATTAGAATTCATCAACAACAGCAGGCCGGCCGGCCAACCCAACTAACCGAGTTACTGTACTTAACTTAACTCAACGGAGACACCGAAAGTATAAGACTTGCAACAAAATAATTCTTGGGGCGGGGAAATAGATGTAATATCCCGAAGTTAACATGGAAATGACGCGGTTGCGATATTCACGACGGCCAGACTAGACCACCCACAGGGTCGCTGCCTAGGCGCTTGCTTGGCGTAGGGTAGCCTGTATGCGGAATATCATAGCATGAAATGAAATGAAATGGACGGCGATACCGATGATTTGCGATGTGCAACAAATAAGTTATCTCGAGTCAGGTTTATAATAACCGAAATATACTTCTCACTTGGTTTGAAACAGCTGCTCTACTCAGCTCAGCTCAGGCAGAACGGGGGCGATGCGCGCAGAATCTAAAACTTACCGAAGCACCGCACAGCATCGTACTTACCTTCTCCTGTAGCTTACCTGTACCTGTACCTGTACCGCCTAAATAGCACACAGTAGAACCTTCCATCTCAACGCGTAGAAAAGTGTCGATATGCAACAAATAAACCCCCTTCCAAGCCCAACACCATTATACCAATCAATCCCATCCATCAATCACACAGCGTGCTGGAGGTAGAAAATGGACATTTCTAGAAGTTCTGCAGATTTGCAACAAAAAAAAATCACGTCCGGGCGAAAAAGGAGGGAGAGCAGTTCTAGAAGGTTTGTTCTGTGTAGCGTGAGGTTAGTTGAAGGAAATGAATGGTTGTGGGTTGTGGTGGCGAAGTGGGGTTTATTTTACTGTACGAACGATATGCGGCAGTTCTACTCGCTCGCTCGTAGGGTTAGGGAACTCTGGGGAGGAGAGAGAAGAGCGTGGAGGAAATATACCTGTAGAAAAGAGTACATGCCCCTTAATGTGATAGAGTTATTGGAGTAACTTATTGCGATGTTGAATGTTAATTGGTAAGTGTGTAGATTACTTATCTCTGCAAGACACAAACGATATCACAGCAGTAGACAGAATATATGTAATCGTCTCAGAGTAGTACATAGAAGAGATATAATCATATCATTCCGATTTTCCTTCCATTCCCTATCATATCCTCATCCGTGGAAGTAAAAATAAATACCCAAGACATAATTTAAGCAATCATTCATTCATTCATCAAAGTAGCCCACCCACAAATATCCCATCCCATGTCATTCCATGCACCCATATCACCAACGCCTGGATATCTGCACACATACATACATACACATATGCATATTTATGGCCAACACAACTACGTGTAAACAGATTCCGTCCAGGAGTTGACTTGAAGACCTATTTGCTTGTTAGTCACATGCCAGAGAAATAGACGGCAGTTGAGACGTAGCATACCAGTTTCTGCCATCGGCGCATCCTTCAAAAACTCCAACGGCATCCAGACTAAATGTCCCTTGATCTGATCAAGTTTCTGTCTAATCTCCTGCGGCGGCATCATACGGTCATAGATATGGCCTGATCTGACGCCCTTCGGTGGAAGGAATTTATCATAATCGTCAAAAGTTTTTACTACAACCAACTATGTCAGCACATAATCCCAATTCTTCCCTTTCCAAAAAACTATAAATAGAACAAGAGGAGAGAAAACTTACCAAAGTTATCCGGATCAGCATGGAACAATTGTCTGAAGATCTGCGAATTCTTCGTCGCTCTACCAGTCCACATATCCCAGACATCATCACTCAAGGGATCCTCGACGAAATTGTAAGTTTCGCCTTCATGGATATCGTTCGGAACATCCGGTGGTTGAGCATTAGGGTCATTCGATGCATCTAGATCTTGCGGCTTCAATAAACCAAGATGCTCGCGCCAGAGATAACGTCTGAGAGTAGCGGCGTGATAGCTAGCTTCATATGGTTGGCCATTCATAGTACTTGGGATCGTCTTGGTATCTGTCATGACAATAGAAAGCTCGCTGTCGTGAACACCGAGTTGTGAACGATCATTTAGGTTAGAACTTCCGCAGATGACTGTCTTGTCATCGATGATTAGGACTTTGCCGTGAATGTAAAGTTCCTCTTGGATCCAATTATCTGCTTCGCCCTCGAGATCACCCTCCCATGGTTCATCGACAAGGTTGGCTTGTTCGTGCATGGCGTTTTTCGCGACACTGTCAGTACTACTAGGTGCTTCGTTCGTTCCAGCGGCTTCGGCCTTGGACTCGAACTTTCGTTTCGCGTCGGTCAGCTGTTCTACGTCTTCATCTCCTGAATCATCGCGTGGATCAAGAGTACTCTTCAATCCCATCTGCTTATCACGACCACCCTCATGGTCCCGGGATCCTTGAATGCCTTCGGACATTATTTCTTGTGCTTCGGCTCTCTGAACATCTTGGTATTTAACGCCAGATTCTTCCTCTTGCTTCTTGATTTTGGCCGTCACGTTCAGGCGATCATATGATCGTAGATTGAAGAAAAAGATGTGGTTTTCGGGGTCAACACCTTGAGATCTAACTTGCTCGAATATAGAATGTTCTCCTCGACAGATAGACTTGTATTGGTAATCCATGATGGCTCTTGTTCCTGTCGCAGCATCATCCCGAAGGTCGCCTGCGAACCCGGGGATAGATGGGATCAGAACAATGACACGGAACTTTCTGCCTTCTTTGCCTGCCTTAACGACAGCGTCGACAATTGCTCGACCAATCGTATTTTTGATGGGTAGTTGATGCTCGCCAGTAGCGGTGATGAAGAATTGGTTTTCGATGTAGACATAGTGTTGAGCGTTTCGGATGAGTTCACTGTAAGCATTTTGGATACTGTGCTCGGTAAGAATACCACTGGACCAATCGGCGCTACTCCGAACAATCTGGGCATGGACTGTTCCTTGCTCGCCCAGTGTTTTGGTGCTCAATGGGCTTAATGGGTGGTGGATATACTCTCCAACAGGATGCTTGGGTCTTTGGACGCCAATTAGGTCCTCATCTGCACCCTCCCTTCCTTCCAGAACCAGCCAGTCGAATCGATCATCGCGCTTGTATTTGTCTCTCTTGACAAAGTTCCATCGGAGAACGAAATGTTCCGCAATATCGTAGACACAATCTCCAACAACTCCCATAGCAACGTCATGCCAGGGCATTCTTCCATATTCGGCCTTGGAGAGTTCATTTGCTTTCCAGTCTTTGACATTTTGGAAGTCCATGACACGATTGTTATTGAAATCTTGTCCCGGCCAAACTTCAGTTGAGACCCCTTCAGGATGCACATCAGCAAGTGGATGTTGATGATTGTCCCATCGACCAAAGCACAGATCTAAACCGCCGATGAAAGCCAAGTTATAGTCAATCACAATGAATTTCTCATGATGCGCCCAATAGAAAGTCATATCCGCAGCATTTTCGAGTACGTTGTGGTCTGGATGACGCATAACCTGGATGTTCCCGTGTCCAGGAGATCCTTCAGGACACAGTGCTTGAAGGGCATGTTTTGTGTGTGCGGAATTGCAAGTAATGGCAGCCTGTAGGAGGTCAATTGCTGCTCAGCATCATATTCAGGACTGGTAAAAGCTACCTCCACTTCACGATATACAATAACAAAGATCTTAACGCCTGCTTCCGCTCGTCTCTTGAGAATCTGGTCAAGACGCCATTCTTGGTTGTAGTATGGAGGTCTTCGCATGAAAAGCTCCGGGGAGAGCCACCAATCTGCAATGTATATCGTTTCTTTCGCAGCTTCAAGCGCAATAGAGACAGCCTATATTGTTCCATTCAGCTAGAATTATGGGTCCTTTATCTCAGGCGCACTCACCCAGAAGTAATCCCGCCCGTCTACATACCACTTAATGTTATTTCCAGGTCTTTCTGGTGCAAATGATTCGAAACGATGCGATTCTGCAATTTTGGTTCTCTTCGCATCGGTAATCTTTTCGTGTTCTTCGTCGTGACGATGGTTTGGATTGAACTGCGGGGTTGTCAATGGATGATAGATCACGGCGCAAACAAGAAGACTTACCAGATTCCCAAGCTTTCCAATCTCATGCCTGCGAGCCAATTAATTCAGAAGATTCATGGTTGGTGTTTTCCAACTTACTTCTTGTGTATCAAGCCTACTTTCACGTCGTGAAGCTTGGTATCCTTCAACTTATTGCGCAAAGCACTTATTGGATTCTTCATCTTTTCCTTGAACGACTCTGGGTTCGACCCTCCATCTGCAGGAGCTGCGGTCGACATCTTGGGGGCGGCGATTGCAGTGTGGTGCTAGACGAATACTGTGTATTAGTTGGAACTCTGTTTGCCCGCACTATGTAGGTTTCGTCTATGTCCTCTGAGGCTCTGAATGCGGTCGCACTTGGAACGGTGTGGACTAAGATAGTGCTCGATGAAAGGAAGCGGTTGATGGTCCGAGAGTTCACGAAAACGGTAGATGCAGTAGCAGTCTGCGTAGGATTCTAAAATCCCAGTCTGATCTTCTGTGCCTGAATTAGGAAGTAGCTGCGGCTGGCATGGCAAGCTACGAGCTGCGAGATGTGTTATACTTGTACTGTACTGACTCGAGTACTTCGCCGGTACAAGTATTTATTGAAAATCCAATGCAAGCGTGGGGTGAAGATGGCGGGGCACTGAGATCAGCAGATTCCAAGGTTTATCTCGCTTTATCTCGCTTTCTGTCGCTTTCTCCACCGTGCCGGCTTGGCCTTGTTCATTCTGCGCCTTATGCCCTGTTTATCTTGATTTGGTGCTGTTGGATGGAATGTTGTTCGGCTGAATGCGCGTGAATGGCGCCATGCTGCTCGATACGATAGCCTTATGGTGATGTCATTATGCCGATTGGTCCGGCCCCCCTTTTGAGCTTGTCGTTAAGCTTAATACTTCCGTGTGGAGGTTTTATATCTTCAGAAGTACTTCGTGTTGTTTCTTCACCCATTCTTGGACATATTTGTGAATAATGCTTCGATTCATTCGTGAGATGGCTGTAGTGCGCAACCGAACACGCTTGGCCAGTGCCCGCGACAGCTCTCACGGTCGAACCAGCAACCACTCATCCTGCCTACTGTACTGTGTTGAACCATGGAACTCAATTGATTTTGCAGTTTATCGGGAGCGCACCAGCGGCCACTTGAACAATGTTAAGAAAACTACGCGTTGGTTTATGCCCTTAGCATGCATTTTCATTTCAACTCCGTTAGCATCTTCCCTTTGCTTCATTTGTGCACATAAAGCAGACCATGTACCGGTCATAATGGTATACCTTCTCTGAACACCACACTTTCTTCCCTCACGCAAATCACATCAGCAAAAAATCATGTCAGCACCACCCGAAGTCGGCAGTCATCTTCTAGCATTTCCACCAGAAGTTCGCGTACTCCTCTGGCAAGGAACTCTCAAAAACACTCCTCACCCTCACAAAGTTTCTACCGGTGACTTCGATAGCCACACCAGTTTAGAAAGCGCCCAGGAACAGGCACCTATCTCATCTTCCGCAAAGCCCAGAAAACAGGACAGGAGAAGTCGCCACTTCACGCATGGGTACCGTTGACATGCTCGCTGGAGGGTCCCCTCTCACAACGGCGATCACGGAAACATGGTAGTATCCAGCAACAGAAAACGTGCATCTTTGGGCAAAACATGCGCAACGACATGGTTGAATATAATGACGTCCAACTTCTACATCGACTACTTACTAGGCAAACCTTCAGGCCCATCGAGCTTAACCTTTGCCGTTGAAAAGGCTCGAACAACCCAACGGCAACGCATTTAAAGAGCCTCCTGACGAGGAGAGTCTGGCAAGTCTGGTAGGACTCCGAAACGGCTTTTTCATTTGAGTAGTGTCATCGTGCGGTTGTAGCTCAGGTTTGAGGCTTGGGTGGAAGGAGCAGTGGAGGAAAGATCTCGAGTAGACCAGTTCGATGGCATTGATTAATGAGCATGGATCCAATAGGCATAATTGGGCACTTCTTGTTAGGAACAGCCAGTTTTGTAACCAAATCAAATCTGAAAATGGTCTCGGTCAAGTTAGGATCTAAGATAGTCTCCTGCTTCTTACTAAAAGCAAAATGATTGATTTGATCTGATTTGATGTTCAGCTCTAAGGATATCACGGTCGCCTATTTCGGCCTCCCTCTTCCTCGTATCCCTCGTATATCATATCGAGCCTGAAATGTTGCAACCTGTCTACTCTTTGGACAGAGATTCATTGCATTCTTCACCCCGAAATGATATCAACCTGTGATGCAAGTCTGAATGGAAATTGCTGCTCGTCTACGAAATATAAATTGAGTACGTGGCAATGAACTGATCAAAGATGTAAGAAAAGAGTGACCTTTGAAGGATACAAATTCCAATCATCCAGAGCTTCTACTAACTAGATTTTTCTGCTACCTTCGCCGTACTTCTCTGAAGCGGCCGCCTAATTACATAATCAGGCCGGACGACCAATTAAAGCACACACAAGGTTAAGCGAATGAATCGCCGCCGCCGAGATTCTGCTGAAGTTTGACCCCGATAAATAATCAGTGCCACATATGCTGGAGCCGTTTGAATAACTACAACGCAAGTTATTCTCTCCAGACCTTCTGCGCGATGGCGCCTCTTGTGGATAATCCGATGATTGCATCGGCGACATTACACAATCCATGTAAGTAACCTTTTTTCAGAGTCGAAAATTAAACATTTCTGATACAGTTGCATTTAGTACCACTATACTTGCATTCATACATCTTGCCGTTCGCTATCATCTGGCCCGTCTTCTTTCGGTACTATCTTTCTCAAGACCTCTACGATAAACATATTGGCGGGCAAGAATGGACCTTTGTTTGGTGCGGGACAATTATCACGGCGCAAAGTCTGGTTTGGCTCTGCACGCATTGGAACGTTAATCTGAAGGCGCTCTTCACCTCGACCTCTGCTAAATCAGTCGCTGAGGCTCAACTGATCAAGGTGCATCCTGTTGCAAATGCAGGAGCCGCAGATATCTGTCAAATAGATAGGGACAATGTAAGTGTGCGAGCATATATGGCCGGACAACAGCTGACATTGTTAGGCGGGGGGCAAAAAGAACATCTCGTTCCTCTTCCAGAAGCGCCGATTTCTATACGATCCTGCGAAGAACTCGTTCGCGCCATTAGTCTACTCGATCGACGAAGAGCCAAAGCCACTGTTAGAAACTTATCAGAAGTCAAGGGGTATAACATCCGCATCGGAGCTTTCAAGAATTCATCAGCATTATGGCAACAATACCTTTGATATCCCTGTGCCGACATTCACAGAGCTTTTCAAGGAACACGCAGTTGCTCCATTCTTCGTCTTCCAGATTTTCTGTGTGGGATTATGGATGTTGGACGAATATTGGTACTACTCTTTATTCACACTGGTTATGCTGGTTGGGTTCGAGAGCACAGTGGTTTGGCAACGTCAACGGACTTTGAACGAATTCAAGGGCATGAGCATCAAGCCATATGATATCTGGGTCTACCGATTAGACAAATGGGAAGAGACACAAAGCGACAAACTACTACCAGGAGACTTGGTTTCAGTTGGCCGAACCAAGGAAGATAGTGGTGTAGCATGCGACATGATCTTGGTCGAAGGAAGCGCCATTGTTAACGAAGCTATGTTGTCTGGAGAAAGCACTCCATTGCTAAAAGATTCAATTCAACTCCGCCCTGGATCTGCAAGACTCGAGCCTGAGGGTCTAGACAAGAATGCATTCCTCTATGGAGGAACCAAGGTATTACAAGTCACCCACGGAAATACCGAGGAAGAGAGACCTCAGGTCGTTTCAGGTGTTCCACCTCCTCCAGATAACGGTGCCATGGCAATCGTAGTTAAGACTGGGTTCGAAACCTCCCAAGGAAGCTTAGTTCGAACCATGATCTACTCCACCGAACGCGTCTCCGCGAACAATGCCGAAGCCCTTTTCTTCATCCTTTTCCTCTTGATTTTCGCAATCGCCGCCTCCTGGTATGTTTGGGATGAAGGTGTCAGAAAGGACAGAAAGCGATCGAAGCTTTTGTTGGACTGTGTCTTGATTGTTACCAGTGTCGTTCCTCCTGAATTGCCGATGGAACTCAGTCTAGCAGTCAATACTAGTCTCGCAGCTCTCAGTCGTTACGCAATCTATTGTACAGAGCCTTTCCGTATCCCCTTTGCTGGACGAGTTGATGTCGCATGTTTTGACAAGACCGGTACCTTGACTGGTGAGGATCTTGTAGTTGAGGGTATTGCCGGACTTGGTCTTGGTCATTCTGGAACCGACACGCCACAGGAAAAGAATGGAGCCCACAGCCACATTACTCCGGTACAGGAAGCTGGCTTAGAGACTACTCTTGTTCTCGCTACTGCTCATGCTCTTGTAAAATTGGACGAAGGCGATATCGTTGGAGACCCAATGGAGAAGGCTACATTGACTTCCTTGGGCTGGACTCTTGGCAAGAATGATACACTCACCAGCAAGAAGGGCGCCTCGGTGTCTACCCCGTCTAACACGGTTCAAATCAAGCGTCGTTTCCAATTCTCCTCGGCCCTGAAGCGACAAAGTTCCGTCGCGACTGTTAGTGCTACTAGCCCTCAAACAGGGAAGAAGATTAAGAGCACATTTGTTGGTGTTAAAGGAGCTCCAGAAACCATCATGAAGATGTTGGTCAAGGTCCCTGCTGATTACGAGGAAACCTTCAAATACTTCACCAGAAAAGGCTCACGTGTTCTTGCTCTTGCTTATAAGCACCTTTCTACTGACTCTGAACTTGGCTCGGGCAAAATCAATGATCTCAAACGTGAAGATGTTGAGAGCGAGCTAAACTTTGCTGGATTCTTGGTTCTTCATTGCCCTCTCAAGGAAGACGCTAAAAAGTCGGTTCGGATGCTCAATGAGAGCAGTCACCGTGTTGTTATGATTACCGGTGATAATCCCCTGACAGCTGTTCATGTTGCACGGGAAGTTGAAATTGTGGATAGAGATGTTCTGATTCTTGATGCTCCAGAGCATGATGACTCTGGTGAAAAGCTTGTTTGGAGAAGTGTTGATGATTCAGTCAGCATTCCAGTCGACCCAGCCAAACCTCTTGACAAGAAAATCATCGATGAATACGACCTCTGTGTAACAGGTTACGCTTTAGCCAAGTTTAAGGGTCAATTGGCGCTCCCAACTATATATCGCTACGCATGGGTATATGCTCGGGTATCTCCAAAACAGAAGGAAGAAATCTTGACAGGCTTGAGGGAGCTCGGATATCATACTCTCATGGCTGGTGATGGTACAAACGATGTTGGAGCACTTAAGCAAGCTCACATCGGTATTGCATTACTCAACGGTTCACAAGATGATCTTAACAAAATCGCGGAACATTACAGGAATACTAAAATGAAGGAGCTATATGAAAAGCAATGCTCGATGATGGAACGCTTCAATCAACCAAGACCTCCTGTTCCTGTCCTTATCGCACATTTGTACCCCCCTGGACCTACGAATCCACACTACGAGACAGCGATGAAGCGCGAAGCGGAGAGGAAAGGTACCACATTGGCTCTGATGGAAACCGCTGCCAACAAAACAAATGGCATTGAGACTATCACTTCACCCGGTGCTCAAGCTCTCATTGATGGCCAAAAGGCAAATAAACCACAACTTACGGAAGCTCAAAAGAAGGCGACTAGCTTGGCCAACAACTTGACACAATCTTTGATGGAAAGTGAGCTCAACGATGATGAGCCTCCAACGATCAAACTTGGTGACGCGTCTGTTGCAGCTCCTTTCACCAGCAAATTGAGCAATGTTATTGCTATCCCGAACATTATCCGCCAAGGTCGTTGCACACTTGTTGCCACCATCCAAATGTACAAGATTCTCGCTCTCAACTGTCTCATTTCTGCATATAGCTTGAGTGTATTGTATCTCGAGGGTATTAAATTCGGAGACGGCCAAGTTACCATTAGTGGAATGCTGATGAGTGTGTGTTTCTTGTCGATTTCTCGAGCCAAATCTGTTGAGGGTCTATCAAAAGAACGTCCACAACCGAATATCTTCAACTTCTATATCATTGGATCTATCCTTGGACAATTCGCTATCCATATAGTTACTCTCATTTACATCGCTCGTTACTGCGACCAAATCGCTCCGTAAGTCATCTCCCATACTTAAACCGAAACCAGCTAACACTGTCTAGTCGTGATCCAGATATCGATCTTGAAGGAGAATTCTCGCCATCTCTCTTGAATAGTGCTGTGTATCTTTTACAACTTATTCAGCAAATCTCAACCTTCGCAATCAATTACCAGGGTCGTCCTTTCCGTGAGGCATTATCTGGTAAGCCAATTGTCCGAATACTACCATCACTCTTGCTAATACACCTTTCATAGAAAACCGAGGAATGTACTATGGTATCCTTGGAGTTTCCGCAATCGCTTTCTCCTGCTCCACCGAGTTCATTCCCGAGATCAACGAAAAGATGCGTCTCGTACCATTCACATCTGATTTCAAGGTGACCATGACAGCCACCATGATTATCGACTATCTCGGCTGCTTCGTGATCGAGAAGGTTCTCAAAGCGCTATTCTCCGACTACAAGCCGAAAGATATTGCGATTAGAAGACCAGATCAACTTGCCAGGGAGCAAAAGAGAATCGAGGACGCGAAGATGGAGGCGATTCGTGCAGAAGAGGAGAAAGCTGCTAGGGAGGTGGAGGAATTAGAGAAGAAGCTACAGAGTAGGTAGAGAGCATAATGGTGGGTTGGCTAGGTTGTGCACACAGCTCCTTAGATAGATTGTAAATTATGTATAGACCGTTTGGGTTTTATATGATTTGTGTACGGGTATTCTCGTCTGTGATCTGGAGGTGGGTGTGAAACTAGTGTGTAGGTGACCATCAAGTATTTCCGAGCCTTCCCCTAGTTATGAGTGATCCAAAGCAGTAGTTAGCTTTTGGAAGTGATACACAGATTTAATCTTGAAGATGGAGTGTGAGGAGGCGTTTGCACAGGGATATCTCATTGATTGGACGTTCGCAATTGGGGACATCGCGTACATCTGTCGTGGTATCGAAATTGCTAGTATGATGCACTGTCGCGTTCATTGAGGACTGCTATTAAGTTAGTCTGACTGAACATGTAACTTTTGTTTCACACTTAGAACGGAAGTATATCTTCAACAACATCAATACTTACATGGTGTAAAAATCCCGTAGGCACTTGCTGTTTCCATTATCAATTCGACGTCATGATGCTGCCGCTGTTTGAGTTTTATTGAGTTTTAAGTTCTAGGTTGTGTTGCCAAGCATTGAATCGTGAAAGAAACCTGGAAGTGGATCACCAGAAGCGCGACAACTCCTCTTTGCATGCGCAGCTCTTTCAATTCCAGCTAAGTCAATCACTTCGCTTTCTTCTACCAAACTCCTCGTTGAAGAATTCGGTACATTTTCTCAATTGAATCAATTGGAAAAGATCTTCAGGGGCAAAATGGTTCAATGGAGGAAATTGTTCGGTATGGATGGAAGGTATGTAATGTTTACCCCGCGATAAGAGCTTCCTGTGGCTTCCTGGAGCTTCAGAGCTACCAACAGCAGCTTGATAAGTTCGCAAGAAATGGATATTAATGGTCATTCACAAATAGCGCAGATCAACATCTATGGCGCGATGAAGCTCGAAGACGTATGTATCACAATCCATCCTACCGATCCAAAGGAATAGAGTACTAATTCAAGCAGTTCTCCCATCTTATCACGAAGATGCGCTCCCCAGCGCTATCGCTCCTATCGAAGTGACGAAAACCGCTCTGCGACTGCGCTACCTGATCGAAGAGACTGTTTCGTGCGAGCTCGAGGAAGACTCCATCACGCGTGCAAACTCAAAAGTCATCACAAGAGGTGTCATTAGCGCAGCGAGAGAAGCAGGTGGGAAGGAACATCGTGCCTGTGTGGTGTATGCGTTGTTGGTTTGTAAAAGATGGTTCAAAAAGCAGGCGATGTTAGAGCTGTGGGATGCGGATTTACATAATGTGAGAGCGACGGCTTGTGAGGTTATTGCGAAACAACTGTGAGTTTGTGCGGCGGCTATGACTGGAGCAAATAACAGGGATGCTAATGCTTTGTGTAGGATTGAAACCGAAGAGGACCACGATTATCTTTTGCAGGATGTCCTCCTTAAGAGATATTCGATTTTGATCGATGGGGAGCAAACCGCGCCGGCGAACGTCATTGAAAGAGCGGTTGATCTTCATGCGCTTAGAGTTACTGGTTCTTCTGGATATCAGAAGTGTGTCAACTATCTCTGGAGAGGATGGCTCATACAGGATGAAAATGATCCTTCGCAGTTCGTACAGTACAAGGAGAAAGGAAATACAAACTACTGGACTCACGTTGATCCGGATCGCATGCGCGCACCCATTTACCAGAATGCCACACAGATCATTTTCTCGCTCATCTATCTGGCTCTTTATACTGGCGCAATCAACACAGTCAATCCTACCGGGGATCTCGATGTCGTTGAAATCATCCTTTACATCTTTACGGCTGGGTTCTTGTGCGATGAATTCAGCAAGTTCTGGAAAGTAGGTAGATATTATATCGGGTTCTGGAATGTCTTCAATCTTATTCTGTATGCTCTTCTTACGACAAGTTTGGTTACGAGACTCATTGCCTTGGGTCACCCATTGAACGATGACGATGGGAAACGAGGGAAGTTCAATGAGCTAAGTTATAATTTCTTGGGTAGGTGTTCAATCAAGACGAAGTTTCGAAAACTGCTAACTTTCCCCAGCTTTCTCCGCACCTATGTTCTGGATGAGATTACTTCTCTACCTCGACTCTATTCGTTTTTTCGGGGCTATGCTTGTTGTTCTCAAAGTCATGATGAAGGAATCGCTCATCTTCTTCGCTCTTCTTATCGTCATCATTGTCGGATTCTTACAAGCCTTCATTGGCTTGGATAACGCCGACACAAATGCTGATGCCACCATGTTCATCCTCCAAGCTATGGCCAACGCCGTGATGCAGTCGCCCGACTTCTCTGGCTTTGATAATTTTGCACCGCCTTTCGGAATTATCCTTTACTATATTTTTGCATTCCTTATCATGGTCGTCCTGCTGAATATCCTCATTGCTCTGTATAACTCCGCCTACGAGGATATCACAGAGAACGCAATCGACGAATACATGGCCCTCTTCTCCCAAAAGACGATGCAATTCGTCCGAGCCCCCGACGAGAACGTCTTCATCGCCCCACTAAACCTTATCGAAATATTCTGCTTGATCCTTCCCTTCGAATGGTGGATGCCACGCCAACAATACGCAAAACTCAATGACTACGTTATGGCAACGATCTATAGTCCGCTATTAATTATAGCAGCTTGGTTTGAACAACGAAGCGCAATAAGGGTAACGAGTAATAGAAGGAGAGGCGAGGAAGACGATGATACGACGGAAGAGTGGGAACAGTTGGTTGGGCAAGTGGACTTTGAGGGCGAGGGCTGGGATAAGCAGGTCAAGAGGGTGACACCGAATGTTGAGTGTGATGAGGCGACAATAGAAGTTAGAGCATTGAGGAAGGAGGTGGAGGAGTTGAAGGGCTTGATCTTGCAGTTGGTTAAGGGCAAGGAGAGGGAGAATGGGAATTAGAAGTGTGATCCTAGAGCGGGGTGTTTATGAGGAGTGGGGTTCGATTGGATTGGGAGACGGTGAAGCTGGTGTACGGATCCAAAGGTGTTAATAGGGCTGGGGTTTTGGAATAATTGCCGGCACGTATGTACATGACGAATGAAAAGCAATGACCTTCAACCAGCCTTGTGGAAAGCAGGCTGACGGGCGTAAGCAGTGGTGACGGGATTTGTGATCATAAGCCCACGCATTTAGGCTCTTCTAGACACACGGGAGAAGTCTTCTAGTAGCAAGCTTACATTTTCCCCAAAATATCTACCCTAATTCTTCAATTCCATATTCGCCGCGCAAAAAAGAAAGAGAAACACATCTACTGCTCGTACATGTCCCACAAAATCTGCTCATCTTCACCACGTGGTATCGATATCAACAGTTCTCATGCCCGCGTTGCAATGTTCAGAGAACCGATACTGGGCTTCATCACATCTTATTTCCATGAGTATGAGTAAGATCAAGAGCGGGAGAGAGCGGGAAGTTTTCTGCATCTCGTGCACGATTTGCAGATCCCGCTGTCGTATCACTTCGATGCGTCGATCGATGAATGAGGAAGAATATACCGACAGTTCGGGCCTCTTACCGAAATCACAAACGTCTGGAATGCTGTGCAACGTCTGGTTGGATGCTAGAGCGGTCGTGTGATGCATGGATGATGGGATGGGGAGTGTGAAGACGGCTGGGGTGATTTGGGATGAGGTGCGGGAAGAAGAGTTGGGTTGAGGGGAAATGGGGGATGGGGAGATCAGATAGGCGAGGTTAAGGGTACTCAGGGAGAGGGAGATGCAGTTTTGGTATGATATTTTTCTGTAGTTGAAGCACTTGATGCTATGTTTTGCGAGTCCCAAGTGACGACAAGATTAGATTTGTATGTGTAAGTACACATACATTTTCTATTGCGTGTGACTGCAAGGGAGATTATCCAGTCACATACAGTCAAGCCATCAGGGAATTAGCTGGAGTTCATGTTATCTCAATCCAGAAGTCGCTCCATCTGACATAGGCTCGGGTGAGCAATTATTCCAGGCCGTGTTGTAAGAAGCTTTCCTCGAATCAATGAATAAAACCACATCACATCCCAATCTCACCAGGCAACCTATCATCATGATAATCTGATCTTACAAAAGCAACCATGAAGAGTCTATTACACATTCTGTACGTAGAATGGTAGTAAGACACGGGGCACACCTAGCACGAATGTGCGTAACCCGGATGGAAAAAGGGCAGCACGAGAACTTTATACGTGAGCATCTAAATAAAATTCCTCGACGGCGTTGGTACTATTGGCTGGTAAACTTACTGGGATAATTGTTCCCTGGCGGTATTTCCTGTGCACAGGTGAGGTCGTCTAGTTGAGCTATCACTGCATTTCTACCCCGCATCTACACATCTTGCGTAACCCCACAAAC
This sequence comes from Rutstroemia sp. NJR-2017a BVV2, assembly GCA_002946415.1. NCBI lineage: Eukaryota > Fungi > Ascomycota > Leotiomycetes > Helotiales > Rutstroemiaceae > Rutstroemia > Rutstroemia sp. NJR-2017a BVV2. The sequence continues at coordinate 283,340 of NJPS01000013.1, read as the reverse complement.
TGTACGCTGCCATGGGGTTGCGATTGTGATTGTGATAAGGAGGATGGATATATTGGGTGATTTGGTCTCTTATTGGCGAGAAGGTTATTGTGGAGTAGGTGATGGCTGGGCATGCAAGAAGCCCATGCCGATAGAGAAACATATATTACCTCTTCACCACCTTCTCAGTGCTTTTGGTAGTCCCTCGATTCAATCCCCGTTAGATCTTTTAACTCCACCCTCCTCGCTCCTACAATATGTCGCCAAGACAAGCCCTCATATTCGGCGCATCAGGTATCTCTGGCTGGGCGATTGTCCGGGAAGCTCTGCAGCACAAAGACCCTACGGACAGAAACTCCAAAACCAAACCAACTTTCGATCGTGTTATTGCCCTATCTAGGAGTCCATTGGATGAATCTGAATTCTTACTTACCAAAGATATCACGAACAAAATACTTGTCCTTCATTCTGGCATTGACCTTGGACAAGCTGAAGATGCGCATATTTCGTTTAAGAATATTGAAGGGATTGAGAAGACAACTCATGTATACTACGCCGGTAAGCTTCTCCCGTCTCTCATTTTCTGAGCCCAAATCTTCGACCTCCTACCAACTATAACGCACTAAACATCTGCCTAACCAGCTTACGGTGGTCATGGCACCGACTTCTCCACTCTCAAGAAGATCAACGCAACATTCTTCCGCACAGCCCTCTCTCTTATCACGACCCACTGCCCGAACCTTGAGTTTCTCACCCTCCAAACGGGCGCTAAGACGTACGGTTTCGAGTTCTTTGGCCAGCCAGCTATGAGCGAATACTATCATCCACCACACGTGGAGACAGCGCCTAGACTTCCCGTGCCTTATGCTGATGGCATTTTCTATTATGAGCAGATTGATGAGCTCATTCACACTCATGCTTCTATTCTTGAGAATGACGGGAACGGCAATGCGAGAGGGGAACTAAATTTAAAAGAAAAAGGAAAACCGAAGTGGAAATGGGCAGAGATCCGCCCAGACCTCATAATAGGACACACGCCGCGCTCAAACGGAATGGGGTTCGCGCAGGCATTAGGGGTGTTCTTATCAATGTATGCATTTGTGGAAGGTAAAGGAAAAGAGGTGGAGTTCCCGGGAGCGGAGGAGGTGTGGAAGGGAAGGAGGACGGATTCGAGTCAGGATTTGGTGGGGAGGTTCAGTGTGTGGGTTTCGTTGCAGGGAGATGGGAGTGTGAATGGGAAGGCGTATAATGTGGTGGATTCGGGAAGTGAAGGAACGACGTGGGAAGAGGATTGGCCGAGGTTGTGTGAGTATTTTGGTTTGAAGGGGGTAGGTCCTGAACTTGATGGAAATCAAATGGATCCTTCCTCTGCTTCTCCTACGTCGGTCTCGGGGTCGGAATCAGAGTCGGATGCGGGGACGCAGATGGAGGGAAGAGAGTTAACGGGTGTAGATTGGGTGATGGCGCATGAAGGCCGGTGGGGAGACTGGTTGGCGCAGAAAGGGGTAAAGGATCTGGGACAGGTAAAAGGATCGAGTTGGGATATGTTGGTGGGAGTTTTGAAATATTTGAAGATGGACAGGAGGTTGGACGGGAGTGAGATGAGACGGATTGGATTCAATATCAATGGGGAGGTGAATGCCAAAAGCGATGGAGATGTAGTTGCGGAGGGGTATTTTAGGGCTTGGGATAGGATGAGGAAGAGCGGGATTATTGCTTAATTTTTTAGGGCCGTTGACGAAGGGTTCCTAGGTGAATCCAGGGTGCTAATCAATTTGCCTATAGGCATTTAAGATATGCAACAAAGCAGAGAAACCTTCACGTGCTGCTTCACCTGGAGATATTGCTTTGTTGCATATCTCAAGGATTAGTATAAAATTTGTATACGGCAAATTGTAGTAATATAAGTAGCTGACCGCCGTTGAGTCCTTAAATATATTGCTTATCACGATTCACGAATACTCTGGGTGTGGGTGTGAATTTGTAGTGGAGGTCTAGAAAAGGCAGGAGCGAAGGTATCGTCGAGCAAGGCGTTAGGATAAAGTCTCTTATTGGATATTTATCTGTAAATTATTCTAAATTTCACCTACGGGTATAATGGGGAGCCTTTTCAGGTTTACATACAGCCTCGCGGGTTCCGGCGATGACTCTTGAAAAGGAAGATCTCTCCGTGGATGTTCTGCACTCTTCCGTCTTCAGTCCCCTCGACTTTCTCCGCACGCCATACACGCGCTTTGGACCCTGAAATGGTGCGACAGTCGACTGGGAAGGAGGGCCAAAGCGACGTCGGTATGCAAGTAGCCGCACCGACGACATCACCATCCCTCTTTACATCTCGAGCACTCTGTTATTCTTCAGTGACATCGACTTAGACGTCTTTCACAATGGAAAAAGAAAGCAATCGGCAATGCACCCATCCGCAGCCTGCCCATACATTTCTGCCACAAAGGGCAAGGCAGAAGCAAAAAAAGCAAAGGAAAATAAACTTCCCTACCATAACCATGAAAGTTCACAAAGGGTCACGCTCGAGAATTCACAGACGGTTCACTTTCCAGAATTCACAACAATATAATTTCACACTCGTAACTCGACATCTTCATCCCCCATTGCCTATTTGTTTACCACTCACTTCACTTCGCCTTCATCTTCACCTTCACCTTTTACCTTTTCGTCCGATCTTATGACTTCCACATTGCCCGTTTTGGCGAACGAGTGATATTGTGATATTCACTACATTTGTTATTGTTTACTATTGTTATGTTTATTGTTTACGAAGGGATTCTTCATATATTCTGCTGCTCCCAAGTTCTGAGGACGGAGATCGAGATACAAAACTGAGAATTGATTCTTTGGCTTCTTTACTTTGCTCGAGGGAACTACTATTCTACAAGAAAAGTACTACATTGCTTGCTTGGTTCAAGAGATCGGCTCTGTTTACTGCCTTCTCATACATAATAAGAGCGCGGAGGAGGTCAAACTGCCCTCTCTGTTACCACTTGCGACCGCCATTGGACTCACAACGACGGCGCTAGATCGAAGTCTCCAGATCTCTGCTCAACAACATCTTTCAATACTGCTGATCAACAGCAACTCAATTTACTGACCAACATGAGTCAACTATACCCCATCATGGAAGAACAATTGCCTACTCCTCCTGCATCGCCAATCAACTCCAAGTTGTTGCATACCAGACTCGACGACACCGATCTTGCTGACTTCCAGCACAAAGCTGGCAGAATTCCATACTCAGCTCCGCGTACTCCTGCTTCTAAAACTCAGGTATACTCGGATTCGCCGAGTATAAATGTTACTCCCGTCTCTCCTCCCAGCACCTCAAGTTCGCCATTGTCAAATCGCTCACCGAACTCAACGCCCACTCCATCATCAAGTCATGGAAAACTCACATCACCATCATCTCTCCACGGAAATTGCTCTTCACCTTCCAGTAGATCGTCTCGAACCAGCCACAGTGCCAAAGTATCGCAGAACCTCCAATCAATCCTCGACAATCACCCCATCGTTCATCATGACCCATCCCACGACAAATTTGTTTTCCCTGAAGAGGGTCCCTCATTCCCTTACATGTTTGGTGTTTCTTTCTACAATATTCTTGGTCTTCCGGAATCACCACTCACGACTACTGAAGATGTCCACCAAGCATATTTCAATCTCCGTATGTACCTGCTTATTCACTTCTTTGCATCCCTCAGCCCTTTCCAACCAACCATTCACCTTTGCAAGAAATTCACAACGCCTATCGTATCACTTCACCTCTTCCATTCATCCAGTCCCACTAACTCAAAAACAGTCAACTCACCAATCTCCCACACCTTCTCTCCGAAATACAAAACCTGGCTCTCTCAAATCCACTACACGTTAACAAAGCCCGAATCTCGCGAAACATACGATCGCGGTCGCAAAACCGAGTTATTCATTCAGGAAAGAAGAGATATCGAACACTGGGAGGAAAAACGACGGGAGGAGAGGGAGAGGTTAGCTCGCATTAGGAGAGTTAGTGGGGAATGGCGCGGAAATAGCGGTGACGTGGGGTTGAAATCGAACCAGGATCGATTGGATTTGGCTTTGGGTAAAACAAGATTACGTGTTAATACAGGAGGGGTTCGATTATCGACGAATACAACGGACACACAATATAAGAAGAGTGCGATTAAATCGAGAAAGGAAGGGAATTTGAGTTTGAACCTGAAAATCAGGAATTGGAGGGCTGGAGTCCAGAGAGATAACGATCGGTCGGTATCACATGACGTAACGACCTTGGAACTACAGAAAGACTGGGAGAACGAGAACGAGAAATATCAAATGGGAGAAGAATTCGAGGGATTAGTTGGCGGGGAAATAGTGGTGGGCAGGAGAATGGGAACAGGGTTTGAGCTTTTGGGTGAGGATGGGGATTCGTGGACTAGTGAGGGTGATGTCGGAGACGAGAGAAAGGGCGAAGGCGAGGCTGAAGCGAAGGATGGGGATGAGGATAAAGAGCTGTTGGCTTTGGAGACACTGAGTGATATTGAGGGGGATGAGGAGGTCGGCAAGGTTATGTTGGATGCTATCGAGGAATGGAAGGAGAGTGGTAGGGATACAAGCGCTGGGGTCAAAGGCGTGGAGAATGAGAATGAGGGGCAAGAAGCAGTAGAGGCGAGGAGTTCTGAGGGCGCACTCGACATCAATAACGGTGCGAAGAAGTCCAAGGATAATGCATCGTCCCTGTCGCAACTACAATCACCAACTTCGACCACATCCTCTCAGGCCGACAGATCAGACTCCGAACCAGCATCTCCATCCCCATCTTCGACTTCACCTTCATCACTCTCTCAACCCGAAAACCCCAAACCTGACACCTCAAACCTTGAACACGGACCAGTTGACATAATCAACACAAATAAAGCAGCACAACCCGAGGTCGAAATAGAGACACATCTCCACCCCAACGAGCCCGCAAAAGAAATCTGGGAGCCTGATTACGAAGGTCCTGGCGATGGAGGAGAGTTCTCGATCTGGAGTATTCTATTCCTCTTCTTCACTCTCTTCAAAATCTTGGTAGGGTTAGACGGAGCTGGAGATGCGGGGGGTGTTTGGGGACGGAAAGGGAAAGCATATCAAGAGATCTGGGAGATTGATTACTGTTCTGATGATGATGATGATGAGGCGGAAGACGGTGAAGAGGAGAGAAGTGCGAAGAATACAGAAGAGTCCAAGTCAAAAGCGAAAACGAAAGATATGCCCTCAGCCATTATGGACTCGGAATTCCTCGTTTCGTTGACCGTCTACTCTGTCGGTTTGGGCGGGCTGCTACTTTGGTTGTCATTTGTTTAGGCGGGGCGGATTGGGTCAAGGCATACGGGAAGTGTACGTACTGTGTGAAATGGGATGGCTTTGTTCATTCAGGAGAGGGGGGAGGGGAGTTTTGTTCTGTGCATTGAATGAATAGTGGGAGTGATCGATGATGCTCAGAAGACCCACGCACGCACACGAATATGAATGAGCACTGTTTACATAGCTGTTACTATTACCGCCACCGCCACCGCTACTGCTACAACTACACTGGAAAGGAGCGGTTTTACTTTGGCTACGAACGGAATAGAAAGGGATCGAATAGGATAGGGGAGTTAGTTCTGCTTACTTGGTTGCTTGGATGCTTTCTTGCTTCTTGCGTACCTGCTTACCTGCTTCTTGCTTGCTTGGATGGGTGGAATTGATTTGCTTGGATGGGTGGAATTGATTTGCTTGGATGGAATTGATTTGGCTTGGCTCGGTTCGGATGGCAACACGGTGGTAACGACGGAATGGAATACATACGTACATGTGCAGAGCTAGGATAGCTGGGATAGCTTGGCTTGTACTTGACTTGGCTTAGGATGGGTTGGGATTAGGATTAGGACCAGGACGAGTAACGAACGACAAAGGGGAATAGAGCAATCAATGAATTTGAAGTAATGAATTTGAAGTAATGAATTTGAAGTAATGAATTTCAAGTAATGCATGGATAAAGGATTTTGAAAGTAGAAATCTTCGTTGGAGTTAGATAACATCTAAGTCTATCTATATCTATATCGTGGTATCTCATCTCATTTCATCTCATCTCATGATCATAACCCATTTCATCTAACATTAAAAAGCAAAGAAAGTAAGAAAGCAACCCACCCAAGCCATATATACCAACCACCAACTCCTAGCAATTCCCATCTCACACCACTTAAGCCATCTCCTTCTGCTCCACGCTCATAACCTTATCCCCATCAGGATGCACCGTCTCCACCACACCCCAGACAACTCCATCCGCCGCCACAACCGCAGCCTTAACCCGCATAATGTGTCTCCCATGTCTGATCCAGTGCACCGAGACGTATCCCAGCACATAGACGAACCCGACCAGCGGGACCACATACGAGATCCTCACGCCTGCAGAATCCGCAATCGCGCCTTGGATCGGCGGAAAGATGGCTCCGCCAGATACACCCATGACGAGAATACCTGCTCCGCGGCGCGTGTGTCGGCCTAGGTTCGCGGTGCCGAGAGTGAAGAGGGTTGGATACATGGGAGCTTCGAAGAAGAACAGCAGGATAAGGATAACGACCGCGCCGTTGCCGTGCCAGGCTGTTGCAACCGCCGTGAAAACGATAGCGCAGACGGCGTAGACCATAAGGAGGAAGTCAGCCTGGAAGAAGGTAGCGAGGCCGGTAGCGACAAAGCGGCCGACGGTGAAGGTGATGAGGGCGTAGGAGAGCATATTGGACGCTTGTGCAGAAGAATACGATGCGTTTTCCGTAGCGTAGTTGATGAAGAACGAAGCGACAGTGACTTGGGCGCCGACGTAGCAGAACTGTGCGATGAAGGCGAAGATCATGTTGTACTGTTTGTGAAGGGGGCCTTGGCCGATCTCGTTGCCGAATTCGTCAAGAGCGAAGTTTTCTTCCTTGGTGCTGGAGGAGAGCATTTCTTCGGAGACTTCAGGGAGCTTGGCGATGAGGAAGAGCACGGCGATGGCGGCGCCGGCGCAGGCGACGGCTAGGTAGACGAATTGCACGTTGGTGAGGTTGTGGGCGTTGGCACCGGAGAAGAAGAATTTGGAGGCGATGAGTGGGCCGATGAAGGATGCGACGCCGTTCCAGGATTGGCAGAATTGCAGACGTGCGGAGGCGCTGGCGGGGTCACCGATCACGACGGCGTAAGAGTTGGCAGCGGTTTCGAGGGTGGCGAGACCGCAGGCGATGACGAGGGTGCAGGCGCAGAAACCTGGGGTACGAGTTAGTAACTAGAGATCTGAAGACTATGTATGGGAGGGATTGGATACGAACCTCCAAATGATGCAAGGCGATGTTCATAGGTAGAGAAATGCGCTGTGGGCCAGAAGAAGACGGCGCCGAGAGAGTACAATGAGAGACCCATCAGGATGGTAACTTTGTAGCCTTTGCGCTTCATGACTTCGGCAGCGATGGGGGAGAAGATAAGATAACCACCACCGAAGTAAACGACTTGGAGACCGGTCGATTGAAGTTTGGTTATGCCGAGGACGGTCTGGAAATGCTTATTGAGAACATCGAGGAGACCGTAGGAGAACCCCCATAAGAAGAAGAGGGAGATGATGAGGGAGAGGGGATAGATGAGAGCTCTTCCGCGGAGGAAACCCGTGGAGAGCGGGGCGGTGGAAATGGGGGCTCCGCCGGCCATTGTTGTGGTGGATCGAGGAAGGTGAAGAGTGCGTGTTGATGTGGTGCAGTGCTGAATCTAAATACAAGAGTTGAAGTGACTGAAAGTGATTGTAGACTCTCTTCTCTATAGAGAAGATGAAAGTGTGTGTAAAGAAACAAAATGAAGTCGATGGTGATGTTCGGTTGAGGTGATGGGATGCCCCTTCTTTATAGAGCTTGAGAAGAGATGCAGATATATCGCTCCTTCCCCAGTTGTGCATTCACTACCCCATATGCATCCTTACTACCCAGCATCAACATCTCGACTTCCCCAGACCAGGTCCCAAGTTCCAAGTCCCACCAAAGATACGAACATCTTCCTCGTTAGTCAACATGCGGCAACGGATGGCATCCCAGCATCACGGTAATCTTTCGAGCATCGACAGTCCTAACTCCCGAAGTGCTAGCTCGAGATTAGTACGCAGTCCGGTTTTTGACGGTCTGTATCCAAGGGACTTGTAATTGGATACAAAATGCATTAATACACGCTTCTTGCTGCAGCGCTCTCCGAGAATGTGGCCGAAGAGGGAAGGAGGGCCTAGCGCAGATCTACTTGCATTAAGCTTGAAAAATCTCGGACCATTTCTCCCAGCTAAAGGTTACCAGGACTGATCTGGTCTGGCTCCATTCAATCCAAACGCACAAAGTAGCGCACTGTCCCCAGACCGCTTAGCTCTCCTCTCTCTGCTCCACGCATTTATCTTCGGGGTAATTATGGGGCTGCACAGACTCAAGAGACTTTGCTCCGACCAAAGTCCCACTGAATAAAGTCGCGACGCGGGATCAGGTTCGAGGGAGAATTGATCAAGTGACTTGATATTTCCGCTTTTGGGGGAAATGCCCCCAGATTGCGACATGGCCCTTGCCGCTTTGGGTGCGGGGTAGTTGCAGTTGCCGACCAACCAATCAAAGCATAAACCGATGCCAACCCATCCATCATCACGGTTAACCTTACACGAATGCCCTCATACTGTGAACGTCCCGATAGGCGAATAAATCGACCGAGAACATGATTGGACGCTCGCTCAAACTTATGCTGTAATACCTCTCCCGCTCCATCTGTCCCTTGCACACGATTCTGCACCGCGATAATAGCTACCTACAGTACTACGCAAGGCCCGAACACCAAGGCCACGGGCACGCCGACAACGGCTAGAAAATCCCCCAAGAAAGCTTGCTCAAAGCCTCCAGCTGGTCTGGCCACCCGCCATCTTCGATAGTGCATGCAGACATGCTTCTAGTGCTGCTGTGGTCCTTCTAGCGGTTTTCTAGCGCTCAGAAATACGACGCCAGCTTTGTTGCGCGGCGGATCATCGGTAGAGCCGCTTTCAATTGCCTCCTTCCAAGGTCCAACCAACCTCCTTGCAACCCAATGCTCGTCGGGATAAGCGATGCGAAACGACCCGGAATGGTTACCAACGGGATGGAAGAGCTTCTGCAGTAAGTGACTAGATTGTTACCTTAATGGGCTCGAGGCACAATGATGAGCTGCTGAGGATTGAGGCGTTTGTGGCTATTCTTCCTATCTCAATGTGCCACATACAATCATGGACATGACGATCATATCACCTCCTTCCCAAATCCCAACCACCTTCCTATCAACTCCAATCCTTTATTTTCTTCCCATCGCTCCATCCCCATTCCCATCACCATCAGTTCAAAGTTCAAACCCGCCACCTAAACCATGCTCGCATATCCACCCACCTGCCAAGGTGATCCAGACCCTATGTCGCGTGTTTACTGCAAAGACCCACCCGCTCTCCCTCTCCAGATTTTCAATCTCCCTTGTTTCCACCTTTTCCTGGGGCGGGATGGAATGGAGCACGCTCCCCATGTCTCCATAATAGGTCCGATTGATTTGAGCGGTCTCGCCATTTTCTTAGTTAGTTAGTTAGCATCTCCGCGAAAAGACTGTATGGCCCCGCCTGGAGAGAGGTGTGGTGTAAGAGCGGAGCTCCGCGTGGAGTACGGGATGGATGGTTGGCGGTGGTGATGGTTTTACGTGATGGAATATATATGTCCTCGTCGTTGCGCTGACATTTTAGAAGCATTCAGTCAGTACAGAGTTCAGTGACATGCGACTGACTCCTTTTCCTGGAATGCGATGCTCGCTTGATTGACAGGGAGATGCTTTCTCCTATTGACAAGGGTCTAGTATGGAGCCTCACCCTGCTTGGATATACCCCGATAACATCTGATTAGATTATTTGTATGTCGGTGATTTGTTCATTTTTCACAGCTATGTTATTATACTACCTGATTATGTTCGCTATATGCGAGATTAGTTTCATCGCATACAAGAACGCGCTTGATACTCGGATATATTTTCAATCAAGGTTGGAAAAAGTTTTTCGTAGAGTGCATCTTCGATCTCTTACCTTTCGGGGAAACAAGTCATGCTTTACTTTACAGCCACACGAGTATTGCAGAATGACCAAATATGTATGGATATCATCATTCTACACAAGTAGTTCTCTACCCCTATACAAGACATCCAACCCTGACCACGGATCTACAACTCAGCCCGTATCCCAACCAAAGCTTCCACCACCGCGCAAGTCATCAAACCCTCCCTACCATCTTCAAATATTCCTAACAATCACATCTATCCCGTCCAAAGAGCCGGTCCCGGGATGGTATAATTCTTCAATGTAACATACGGATTGAAGTAAATCCCCGGGTCCGTCGACTTGTACAAGTTGGTCGCAAGAGTACCAGTTGGGTTCGCGGTCCCTGAACCGGTTACGTCGATGTTGAGACAGAAGGGGTAGTTCTGCGCGCCGTTGAGTGTGGTGGCACCGTGCAGCGCGATGATTTCGTGGCGGAATACGTAGTGTCCTGAAATGAGTTTTGGTTAGCGGGCTGAGATTGGGGCTGGCTGGCTAGATAGAAGATAGGGGTGAAGGAGATTTGCATACCTGGAGCAAGATTCTTAGGAACAGTGGTTGTCCAAGAGTTATTGTTGGCGATCAAGTCTGCAGCTGCCCAGACTTGGGTGTTGAAGTTGATGCCGGCTTGGTCGATCTTGACGAATTTGAGGGTGTTTTTGTTGACCTTTGCATACTGTTAGTGGGTGCGAAGTTTGCAGGGGATGATATGTATCATATCATATGCAGCATTGGACATACAGTTGAGCAATTTCCGCCACAGTTAGCAACGTATGTCACCACTGGACCGATACCGTGTGGCCATGTGGTCCATTGGAATTGGACGGTACCTCCAGCGGGTACGGTTGCGCTGACGTTGGCATTTACTGCATTCTTGTGGCAGACAATGTTTGAGGTTCTTGGAGCGATGTTAGTTCATATGCACCGTTAAGTAGGCTGCAGATATAGATTAAAATGCAATGTAGGATGCAACATACTGATATTGATCAGGAGGGATGAAGCCAATATCCAATGCCTCCTCATACCAGCCAGGCGTCTGAGGATATGGCACCTTGTTGACGACATCGTACCAGTAGCCAACTTGCCAGCCCGAAGTATACTTTCCATTGGCTACAATACCGGAGACATATCCATGGCCCAGGACGGCGCTGGCGAAGGAGAGAAGAGTGGATACTTTTGCTACGCTCAACATGATGGTGATGAAATGACTCTTGGAAGAATGTCAAGCTGATGGTATCTGAGAGAATTTGAGAAATATATGAAGCAATATCATATAGATCAAGAGTAGGACATGGAACTCAATGTCGAAAGACCGCGTGTGACCGTCATTACTAAACGCAATATAAAACCCGCATGGAGATTGATTAAAATCCGGGGTAGTGGGGGCCAGGAGTAAGACGAAACACGCACGCAGACAAACTTATTGGTGCGAATTTCGAACAGAATCTGGGGAAAATAGATGAATTTTGCAGACATGATATGAAATAACTGGCTGAAATACTGCCAAGACGGCCATAATTGTGCCTTTTATATTGAGGCGGCATTTCGGAACGATGAGGCTGGCGAGTGCAACTATGCTAGCGCGACAACACAGCATATTCGGTCACGACTGGAAACAGAAAACAAATGTTTCGAGGGTGTAGATATTAGGACCGGTCGATCTATGGCGATGGTGCAACATGGTCGCTTTAAATTGCCTTCTTTGCGGTGGACAAGCCAACGTCAGATGTGCATATTGACCGGGGACATTGATGTCGTCGTGGATTTCGTCTATGGCATGTGATATACTGACTTCACTCGCCTCGATCAAAAACTCTTCTAGCCATGATAGCGGGCGAACGGATCACTGGAATGAGAAGGTGCCATCACCCCCGCGGCGACGAGCATTTACAAAGATGTCCAGTAGTTGTGCTCGACGTCTCAGCGGCCAGCTTTGCCGTGGAGTGTGGTCGATGAAGACATGAGTGATGAGTGCATCTCCCGCGCGAGGTGCGGGATCTCGGCCTGGACGTTCGTTACCAGGCGAGATATATGTAATGTTAATGATGCGACAGGCGATTGCACGACGTTGAAGTGTACTGATTCCGGCAATGTTTCCACAGACTTGAGACCCAAATTTGTCGAAACGCACGGACCATTTGGCGACCAGAACCCCATGCTGTGCTGCCATTCTTGTTCTCTTTCTCGAGACGACACAACACCACCATGTCTCAACAAAATTTGTGTATATCGATTACTCTTCTACTAGTCACGGTGTAAACCTAGAGCTCGGCTAACTATGGTGTAGTGATTCTCTGGTTGACATGTTGGTGTCCACAGATTTTATGGACCCAAACCCCATAGCCGGCACAGCTACGGTCGAAGTGGAACGCCTAAAGTAAAATTTGCAGACAAAAGCACATCTGGACTCTTCCAGCCATCATTGGATATTGACTCTACTTTCTGAGCTCACGGAAGTCGGTGTATTTCCTTATTTGAAATATGATAGGACATTCTCGCTTTCCCTTGACTGCTGCCTGGCAGTGTCTCTCAATCGACTACTCCAAAACTTCCGCCCCAGACGAAGTCCTAACTGCCCATGAGATACATCTTCTGATTACTACTAAATTCCTCCCTAATTCACTCAATTGCGCAACTTCTGCTCGACCAATGTGCTGCAGCTAGGATACGCTAGATTCGGATGTCTGCTGAGAGAGATACCTCTTCTAATGCAAATCGCAGAGACTAGTTGTGGCAATCCATCCAGGGCACTCAACGCGACTTGGAACGATGGCGTAGTAGGGACCCTGATTTCTGGCGAAACTGCGCCCTTGGGGTTGATAGATGATGGCTGTGTACTGGAGAATTTGGTACGATTGATAGACGGAGCGTTTGTTATGATCAGAGCATGAAGCAAGTAACACCTATTGTCGAAGGTCTACTATGAGCTAATCTATTCCATTTGTCAAAATATGTGAAGAGAGATTGAATCACAAAATACCTTCTTTCTAGTGGTCACAAATGACTAGAATTCCACCAATCCTCCGCAGTTCCTAGTCCATCTCCTCTGTGATGGAAGAAGCTTTCCGCTAAGACCGCCAGTTCATCATCGGAATAAGCAAATGGTTGTACGATTTCCTGTTCCTGTTCCTGTGCAATCATATCATTGTTCCCGGCATTCATTACTGTCGTATTAACTGAGCTTGGCCCGGACCCCTCGAAATCCTGTCGATCAACTCGAGTAGGCTCTGGCAAGGAGGAAGCGTGGCTGATCTTTCCGGCAGCAGGATGTGAACCAGAGAATAATGATGGGCCAAAAAGCCCACTAGCTGCTGTAGGTATTTCACTAGATGAAGAATATTCCAATATCTCCCAGAATTGACCTAAGTCGATGAGAAGACTACGACTTGGAGTTTGAGCAGGTGCATCAGAGGTGGTATACGTATCCGAGACTGTATCACAAAGACGCTGTAGCTTTTCTGCCTAGTAGTGGTGTTAGCAATTTATTCCTTCAGGTATAAAAAGGCGTCCTACTATGCGCATAACATGAGGCCATTCCTGGAAATCTCGAATGAACTTCAAACATTTGTCAAAACTGTCGCGTTTCTGTTGTCGAATGACAGGATCTTCCGCGAAGCTCTCCTGCAAGTAGATTGTTGCAATGATCGCTACACAGTGAGCAAGAAATGGATCCGAAACCTTGAACGACTTAGCTTCAAGCATGTCAATATATCTGATGATCCAGCGAGCATGTGATGAAACAAGATCTGAGACTTGCTGGAGGAATATCTCGGGAATCTGTGACTTGATATTCTTGAGTCGCAAAGAGAGCAATAAAGGGTTATTTAGAAGGCAGAGATTGGTATGGTAGAGGAATTGGATGAATAACCATGGACCCCAGTAATCTCGATTTGCATGTAGGTCTTCGGTGGTTCTCTGAGAGAATTTAGCGGATTTAAATCGGTGAGCTTGCGATGACCTTGTCTCAAAATCCATCTGCTGAGCCATGATGAGAGCATAGTCAGATTGCGGGGACCATGGAGGTAATGTGCTTGGGTTACCACGCCTTCGCGCGTACCGAGTGATTTTGAACCACACTTCGCTCAGCTGAATTGCATACGCAACCACGCCCTTGTCCTGCGTATCAGGCGTGGCGAATTCTGGAGATGAGGCATTAGGCATATCTCCATTGTAAATTGCACCTGGACTCAGTGGTCTGCCTGTTGTTTCTGGATACCATGGAAAGTTGTCCTCTCCAGAGAAGTCGATGACACTAAAATCAGCGCCATGTAATCTCTTCAAAAGAAAAAGGCTCCAGAAGCACCGACGTCGTTCTTCACGTGCGGTATCCGATAGTAGAATGGAAGATTCTGTAGTCAGTCCCGCATTGTGTGCAAAACTCATAGCCAAACTGCTATACACACTTGCTTGCCGTGTGTTGCCATCTAGAGATGCCGTTTTAGTTGAAGCCACATAGTACGTAGAAGCATACTTACTTGTAAAATCAACTAAACTCAGAAGACATAAGGACTGTAATGTAGAGATTTCCACTCTACCTCCGAATATGCTTTCGGAAACTATCGAGCGAGCACTCTTAGCATATCCGTTGGCCAAATCAAGCCTGTTTTGATGAGAAAAGTCCTCATCTAGGAATCTGATGGCCAACGCCGAGACCGAGAAAATTACCTCAGGACTGCGATTCGCGAATCGTTCAGCAAACTGTTTACGACGGAACAGAGGAAGAGGCTGGCAGTCGCAGTAGATAAGGTAAACGGTTGCTATGCGATATAGCATATCACTTGACGGCAATTTACTAGAGAGAGATTAGCTACTAAAGATGAGAGCATCCACCCCCAATTTACCTTACCCAAAAGAGAGCCGAGACGAAGATGGTGTTCTCGGCCCATGATCCAAATTTGATACTCCGGGCGAACCCGAGATATGCCTGGAGGTGCTCCTGCTGAAAGAGGCCTGATTGGCGAGCACTTCCGCCAATTGAGCCTCTACATTTTTCAACCTGTCTTCCTGCGGACCATGGGTTAGCATTACCTGGCCTCGATATTTTCAAATTCACCTACAAGGTTTGCATCATTGGTCAATCTTTGAGGCGGTTCGAGCCGCCGCGTATTAACTGCTGGCACTGGAGCCGGAGCTGGAGTTCTCTCAATTGAGACTCTATCCACGATATTGTTACCAGCTGCGCCGGCTTCGTCGGCGTAATAACAATTCTGCCTCAACCTCGCACAATGCGAGCAAACCGGCTTCTCTCCCGGACACCTCGTCTTCTTACGTCTATAATTGCCAATCAGTCCAAATTCCGCAAAGTTCAGCTCCTCCCACTCCCAAATGCGCGTCACCTCTACAAGCTTACCATCGGCTCAAGGAAATCCAAGTATACGTACCGACAAGGTTCACAAGCTTGGCGAATACGTTTTGCAGGACGTTCGCCGGACATCGAATTCGCTGCACTCGCACTTTTGATGAAATGTGCAAAGAGGTGGAGGTCGTTCATCTATCATCGTAGTGAATTGGAGTGGGCCATGAAGTTGTTGATAAAGAGATCTCAGCGCTAGAAGCTAAAGTGGGACGGAACAAAGCAGGGATACCCGCCGGGAGAAGACGGGGTGATGCGTACTCGTTCAGATACTCTCAGTAGAAGTCAAAAAGATGGAACAACTTAACTATGCAAGCCATCAGATAAGGTCATGAGTTTATACATGCATTTTTGCGTACAGAGTCACGGAGTTGAAGTGAGGATTTCCACCGCCTTTTACAACACATGACGAGACGCAGCTTGCTCAAAGTGAAACCAGCTTCTGCAGAAGGATGGTGTGAAAAATATTTAAAATTGGAAAATAGGTATTGAAAGCTACAAGTACGCCAGAAACCCAAAATGTCAACATTTACAAACTCGCCCTTGTCTCCACCTCTGGCCGTGTTCCATACACTTTCTTCTCGATATCCGCGAACATATCGTACTCATTCATTTCCTCGATCGTCAACTTCTTCTTCTCGTCTGACACCTTGTAGTTGGGATTGGTAGTATTGGACGAGAAGCCTATTCTTTCGTTTATGTTGACTCTCGCTCTTGCACTAGCTTCCTGCACACGCGATGCTCTTGGTTTTCGAATCTGCTCGTACACCTTGAGTCCTTCGCGGATGCTTTCTCTGGAGTTTGCAAATTCGAATTTATTTCCAAAGATTATACCAAGAGCAGCCGCATCTTCTATAGCTTGACATGCACCTTGACTTTGATCGGGAAGCATAGGGTGTGCTGCATCACCAAGGATACATGTGGATCCTGCTTGCCAGTGAGGGTATGGCTGATGGACAAACAGTCTCCAAGGCTTGACGTCTGTCGAGTTCTTGAAGAGAGCAAGAAGTTCTGGGTCGAGATCGGGGAATGGTTTGAGAATATCATCCACGGTCAATGTGTGGTTCCATCCTTCGCCAGCATGTTCGCTCTCAGCTGTTGGGAAGAAGCAGTAGAATGAATGAACTTCTCCATCTCTACATGGCGAAAACACAATCTTGTGAATGCCTTGTCCTCCCCAAAATTCAATGGCACTGTTTGGTGATAAATCCCGAAGTCCAAGTCTTCTGGCATCTGCGGTCTCGATAATGCAATGCAAGCATGTGGATGTTGAGAGCTCTCTGTCTGGTACTATCCCGAGTGTTTTTCGTACTTGCGAGCCGATACCGTCTGCGCCCACAATCAAATCATGTTTGGCCTGCACGCCGTTTGTAAATGTAATGATTCCCTGGTCGTGGTCGATTTCTGAGCATTTGTGGTTGCACTTGAGAATTGCTGGGGTACCAGAATGATCTGGACCGCAGGCCGAATCCATTAACATCTCGTGCATGTTGACCCGATGGAACATGTTGTAGACATGACCCCATCTTTCCTTGTAGTCTGCCAAATCGTATACGTTTTGCACCTCTCCGGTCTTCCAGTCGTGCGAGATCAACTTCTGTAAGACTACTGGTCGTCCGATTGGAATATTTACGCCCCATGCCTCAAGCCATTTGGTGCCGTTTGCCGCACACGAAATGGATGCCCCAACTTCTCCTGCAAAGTCTGCTCGTTCGTATATCGTAACTCGGTGCCCGGCCTGTCTTAAACTGGTTGCTGCAGCCAGTCCACCTATTGCGGAAGCTCATTAGGAATTGTCGCAAACAAGTACTGGGAGAAATGCTCACCTATTCCACCACCAATAACAGCGACATCCAACTGTCTCCAAGCTTGTTCAACTGATCCCATTGCGAATGATATGGACTTAATATGCTAGAGGATATTGGCAGACACCACAAATTGGTGAAGTTAATGAAAACAGTAGGAATGGATATCAAAACAAGTTGCGATTGAGTATTCCAAATGTTCTCTGGACGCATACTTTATCTCACTCCATGACCGAGCAGTTACCTTTCAGTCTTACCTCTACATCACTTGTTAGATCCGAGATATGCAATGCGCCATCCGAGACCATATTGCATGTGGAACACCCCTCAGTGGATTGTTCCGCAGATACGAGTTATCCGGATAGAGTATCATAATGAAGGCCGAAAGATCTCCAGATCCGCTTCCGTCTCTTCAAGATCGGTGCTGTCGATTGGGGTTTGACTTGGAAGGTGGGACAAAGACATAGACGCGTCTCACGATGAGGTTCACGTCCGTGCTTACATAATATAATCCCTTCCGCTTCCGCTTCCTATCCGTATCCGTACTGTAGCAAACTCCGAGTCATGATTTTTCCTTGTCTCACAAGAATGGGCTTCGGTGCTTTACGGGTGCTGCCAATAAGCTCTAGCTGTGCCCAGTTGTAGTTCTATTCCGCTGATCGAATTCACACGATGGCACTGCTGCCAGTGAATGATATCGCTGGCCTTCGCCAGGAAAGATTCCAATACAGGGAAGATCATGAATTGCAGACTTTGACCGTCTATACTCCAGAGACAGACAACAGTTCTGAATGTCTCTCCGAGAATAACCCAAGAATATGGATAATGTAAGATGGTTGATTCAACGCAGTCATGTGTTATTCCTCAAGTTCCGTCCTGACAATTTTCAGTTACATACACGGCGGAGCGTGGCGGGATCCTCTTGTCGACTCTTCATCATTTAATCCCACTATTCAGGATCTTCATACATCTCCCAAATTCTCCCATCTAAAACCTAAGATTGTTTCGTATGCATCCATTAACTATCGCCTCTCCGCACATCCCTCTTTCCCTCAAGACCCAGCATCCGTTGCCCGAGACAACTATCGCAATGCAAAACATCCAGATCACATTCATGACGTCTCCTCGGCATTATCTTTCTTGGAATCTAGGTATTCCATTGGAGATCGCTACATGCTGGTTGGTCATTCTTGCGGAGCCACTCTTGCAATGCAAGTCATCATGGGCCAAGATTACCTACTTTCATTGGGAGTCCCCTCTGAGAGCCTCCAGTTCAAATTACCCCGCCACATCCTTGGCGTAGCTGGGATTTATGACTTGCAGCTACTGCGGGATAGAAATTCTCATCCAGCTTATAATGAGTTTTTGACTGGCGCATTTGGAGCCGATGAAAACGTTTGGGATGCAGTGTCGCCTGCAAAGTTCGCAGGGTATACTGAGTCCTTGGAGAATGGCAAGACGCTGGCTTTTGCGACTTCTACGAACGATGAACTTGTGGATGAAAGCCAGATCGACGTGATGGTGAAGAGGGTAGAGGAGTTGGGTAATGGGGTTTTGCTGAAGAATTATAAAAATGCGTTGAAAGAGGGGCATGATGATGTGTGGAATAAGGGGGAGCTGGCTAATGTTCTTGCAATGTTATTGGAAGTTTGTTAATGCAAGAATTATCACTCAGGCGCTCGATGCTAATGATCTGTGTATCTTTAACGTCACATAAAACCAGCGATTGAGAGAGTTTATATATATATATGTTATAATGAGTGGGGAGGGGCTTTCTGGTTCCCGTGCTACCTCTTTACGTTATCTTTATGTGGAGAACGCGACAACGAATGAGTCCTCCCAGTCCAAATCCTTCTGCTTCAGTTCTTCAACTTCATCACGGGATTTTTCTCGATCCTGTAAACTTTAGCTTGCGCGCCCAATGGAAAGGATTCAATAAACGGCTTACCTCAAAACTCTCCCATCCCACAATTCCCAGGAATAGTCTTTCCTCCAGATTGATGCTGACACCACTGAGAACCTTCTTTCCGTTCAGCGTTTTCGTGAAGTTCTCCCACTCGGCCCTTGCTGTCGTCTCTTTCGCTTGGTCGCCGTGTATTTTGATTCGGAAGATTTCTGATACCGGAGAAGTAAAGACTTCTTTGGGCGAAACGTCCGTCTCATATATTCCGGGGACTGTTCTTGCGGTGGCAAACGACTTCAGCATTTGCCCAACATCGTTGCTGAATTCGTCACTGTTGATCAGATTGTAGAAATCAGCGGGGTCCTTGTATTCTGCAACTACATTAGCTGTGTTCGCCGGCATCATGGTGCAATATGGAAGGAGCAAAGTAAACACCGAATCCAAAGACGGGCAAGAAAGCAGAGTCTGGAAGCTTCTCATTGTCTCTGATCAACATTTGACCTTTCGCTCGCGTTTCGAGACCTGAGTATTTGAAGACGATAGGGACGGTGGCCGACCACACGGGGCCAAAGATTGTCTCTCGCGCTTCTTGCGTCTGGGCCATGGAGGGAGTGGCGATTTCAGTGATAGGCATGATTGAATGATTATGGAAAATTGATATTCGGAAGGGTATTTTTGATATGTGTTTGAGATTGATCGAAATATAAGAAGTTAATTGTGTGTTTGGAGGAGAAATAGAACAAGTATCTGAAGTTGCTTATGCCTTATTTATAACTTTGCTTCTTCTCATGTAAATGTGAAAGAAGGCTGTCAGGTTATGGATATCGGCCGAGCTTTCCAGTGACTTCCACTGATCAATATTCCACCGCCTGACCAGCATTAAAACCCAAAATATCTTCGATTTATGAGTGAGTGGTGTATTGAACAAAGATCTTCGGTAGACTAAGACTGTGCTCTTAGATTACACTACGTCAGCTCGGAGCAGCGATATTCGGCTTAGTAAGGGCTGAAAATGACAATTACCGTTGCTCTCCCTGACATGGAGGTTCATGGAGCTCCATCTGAACCTCCGATGCGGCGGCCGTTGCATCAGACTTATCGGTGTGGACGTTCTTCGCCTGTGCACGTAGTTGTTACAGACGAGAATACCACCGGAACTGCGGTTGAGCGCGGCTACTGTGGGATAATAAGAAGGGATGTGGTAAGCATGCGTCTCAATGACTGCGGAATTCCACTGCATGAACGAAGGTTGTCTTATGTAGATTTGCAAGGATTAGCGCAGGTGCCAGGTCAGCTGTAACACCAAAAGTGATACCACTTCTAGCAAAGTGTTTGTTATGCTAACCTTATATGACTGGCCATTCTTACATCAGCTTACGAACTCAACTTCCATAAAACAGACAGCGTCGATGAAATATTGTCCACAGAGTTGGAATTCCACCTCGAGAATTGCGGAGTTGAAGTTGGTATCAAGAGGAAATCTTGACGAAAGGTACGATGTTGGTTCATCAAAGCCAGACACGACGAAAGGCATGCACTTGTTGCGTGAAAGCCAAGCGCCGATGTGATTTACTGCTGCCGATGTGCTCGAGATGTACCATCCGAAGGCTAGATTGTGTTTATGTGAGTAGCTATTGACTGTCGATAGTGGTCCTGGCGTTGGACATAAGGCTGAAACCATACTGTATGCAGGCGAAGAGTAACCCAGGTCCAGGTCGCAGATCAGAGCGGCCATTGAAAGACCCGGCAACTGATTCATCACATATACCAGAGTCTGTGCCCGAGTGTGAGCCACAGGATACGGACGTGATAGATACAGATCGGACTACAGATTTCTTAGCTTTAGAAAATGCGGAGTTCCGACCTTCTCAAGTCGACTTTGCGTGGGGGCACTCCGCTTGCCCTGATTCACCTGCAAGAGCCGCCACAGCAACCCTCCCTATCGATTTCTCATCCCCCAGCGGCCCTCCAATTCCTTTCATGACAACACCTTACGGCTCTCTTAACTATCCTATACAGCATGAGATGGATCCGTTATATATCCATTACCTTGCGGCGCAAACTGACTCCTTTATTTCGACCTTCGCTTCACAATCATACACTCCATTTATCCACCCACTGACCTATTCAAATCGCGATGACCTTCCCACACCATACACTGATGCTCTATCAGTGTGTGCTCTACGGATTGTCAAATCGCATCTGACATTCGATATCCTTGATGCCAAAATGTCTACTCTTGTAGCTGCATCAGTGAAGGATTATTGGAAACCACAAGATTGGTTACTAGCGGTGCAGGTCCTCATTTTGTACCAAATAATCAGGATGTCAGAAGGCGACGACCGGCAAAGGAAGACTGCTTATCGACACATGCCTGTTTTACTCAGCTGGACAAATACATTATGTGAGGAGTATGCTTCGCTGCTAGCTCAAGGAATGGGGTTATACCGGACTAGTTTTCAAAGGTCCGCAACGGAAGATTGCTACCGTCGCTGGATCTTCATGGAATCGATGCGCCGCACAATAATGATGAGTACGTTCATGCAATGTCTGGAACAATTTTATCGTGTTGGTAGCGTAGGACCACATCTTCCTACATTGATACACTTACCAGTAAGCACAGGAGCTGGAAGGGTATGGGAAAGGATGCGAACTGCAAAAATAGAGGAACTTGGAGATACTTGTTTTTGGGAAGATGAACTAGATCTTGGTGGGGTATTTGCATATGATGAATGGGTGAAGGGGTGGAACTTGGGGTTTGTGAAAGCGGGAGATCGTGAAGAGGATGTTTATGAAAGACTTCTGCTTTTGGCATGTCCGAAGGCCACTGCCGTATATGCGACGGAGTGGGCGACGGAACTCTTTCACGGAACAGGTATCACTAACGCAACAAATGCTGGGAGTTGGGCAGCGGGTGTGCAGGCGTAAGGATAAACATTACGGGTTATGCGAAAGATCTAACTCGGTAGCAACGCAACAGGACTTTAGATGATGGAAGAGCTGATCATTCAATGCAATAGTCTCATCTCACGTTCATCACCACTTACTTGGGTCATTTTACGTCCTCCAACCAGCCGACTTGATTTCTCCGCGCACAACCATGGAGATCATTCCATATTGATAATTCCTAGAAGCTAAGAAATACTAAATGATCTGCAATCTAGAGGAGGATCAGATGCTTTCCTAGGTTAAACTTCAACGGTGGGTTACTAGCGACGGGAAATTTTTCCTCCTGCATGGTAATGGCCCAGAAATAGAAAAGGAGCATCCTATTAAACCAAAGATTTTCGAAACTTGGATGCGGGGTTGCAAGCACATAAAATCCTTTTCCTAAGTAAACAAGAAACTGGGAACTAACAACGACGAGCTGGATATTGGAGTCCCGTTGCGGACGATCAACGAGTCTTTCAGCAGACCCATCTATACAGGCCTAATAAAAGTTATTAAAACCGCCTGTTTACTTACGGAAAATGGCTGCTGCGAAGACAGTCCAAAGACTCGAACGTTATGACAACGCCCAGACATCAATCCGCTCGACGCAGGACTGCAGATCGCCGTAAAAACGATCAACTTTAGATCAGGCACGGCTCAGGTACACCGAGCTCAACACCACTAGCTTTCCCTAGTACCCCACGACAGTTGGTTGAAAATCCTCTAGTGCTATGAACGGCTTCTTAAGCTGCATTAGTTTTGTCTTCAAAAGAAATCCGCCCTGAGATTCCGTCGATGCTAGAACTATGTGCATATCTAGTCGCTGAACGGATTGTTTGGAAAGAGAATGATCCGCCTTTCGGGATGAGAATGATTTGCCGCTATGAAGTATTTGAGTTCTTCGATTTCTCACTTTGTTTGTTGATTTTCTCCTGCGCTACAACTCAAAGACGTTCTTTCAGTCAACCAGAATGACCTACTTTCGCTTCTAAAGGAATACATAAAGTGCTCTCTCGTTCATTCAATCAGCTACATCTCACAGACTTACACTCTACAAACAAGTCTTCATTCGACCACCAAACCAATCCATCAAAATGAAGTCCATAATCAGCATTCTCTCAATTGCGGCCTCTGTTTCCGCCGCAGTCGTCTCTCAAATCTCAGACGGACAAATCCAAGCCCCAGCTACCACAGCCGACTCATCTCCAGATTTCACAAGCACAGTTCCAACAACGGCTGTTGTCTACACCACGCAAGCAGTGACCGTCTCGTCCTGCGTGCCCTCCGTCACCGATTGTCCTTACGCTTCCTCTGTCCCGGCTGTTCCAATCCCGATCTCCTCGCCCGTCTCTATTCCCGAAATTCCTATGCCCTCTTCTATCCCCGGAATCCCCATTCCAGTTCCCTCATCCATTCCCGCTATCCCCATCCCAATTCCCTCATTCATCCCCGCCATCCCCATCCCATCTTCTATTTCCCCGCTGGCTATCCCAATCCCAGCAAACACCTCCATCGTTCTTTCTCCAGTTCCTGCTACTTCCCCAGTTGAAGTTAGCACGGCAGCACCTCCTACCACTGTTGTTGTTCCAACCAGCAGTGCTTCCTCCACAGAGAGTGTCCCAGCTGTGGTTACGAGCATTGCAGCGGCCACGAGCGTTGCTAGCAATGCTACGGATACAGGTGCTCCTGCCCCTTCTCAGTTCGCTGGTGGTGCGGGAAGCTTGAAAGTTGGATTGATGGCTGTTGCGGCCGGAGTGCTGGCTGCTTTGGTTTTGTAGGGATGTGGAGGGTGGAAATTTGCCAGGGTTTATGTATCAAGCAGGAAATATATTTTTGCTGTGTGGTCCTCTGAGTGTTAGAGGATGCCACATTCGGCGAAGGAAATCTTGGTCAGAGCCCGACAGATAACAAATTCTTGTATATAAGTATTTATTTCTAAATATGAAATCATGGAAAGTAAATCACAGGAACTTCTATGACAATCAAATCAAATCAAATCATAGCACATGAAAGAATAATAAATATCATTTCCTAAGATAAATACAAGAATCAAACCACCCAAAATATGTACATGTCCCTTTCCTCAGATATGCCCCCCTACTAAGCTTTCTCGCACTTTTCCAACGCCTGCTCGAAGATTTGCACAAATCTCCAAACATCTTCATAAGTATTATACAACGGCACCGGCGCCACTCGAATAACATCCGGCTTCCTCTTATCCGCCACAATACCTGCGTCCTCCAACATATCCGACAGCGTCTCCAATCTCCCCGGCTTCAGCAGAACACTCAATTGCGTACCTCTCGCAGCTGGGTCTGATGGAGTTATGATCTGGAAAGCAGAGGATTTAGATGATAAAAGGAGATGCTCGAGGTAGGCGGTGAGGTGGAGAGACTTTCGGCGAATTTCGCTCATGGATGTCTGGTTGAAGATGGAGAGGGCTGCACAGAGGGATGTGAGATCAACGACGGAAGGATTGCTGATTTGGTAGCCGGATGCACCGGGTGAGGGACGGAATTCTGTTTTCTTTTGTTAGATCGGCTTCTATGTATGTAGTAAATGTGAGGGGAACCATACTATTATTCATCAAAAACCGACAACTCTGATCTCCACCATACCAACCCATCAATCGATGTCTATACTTCGGCTTATCTTCGCCCTCGCTATAATCCACCTGTCCATGTCTCTCATGCACATACATTCCGGCAATACTGCCCGGTCCGGCGTTCATGTACTTATACGTACACCAGACTGCAAAATCGACATTCCAGTCGTGGAGCTCGAGCGGCACGTTTCCTGCGGCGTGAGCAAGATCCCATCCCACAGTCAAGCCCTTAGATTGAGCATAAGCGGTAATCGTCTTGATATCGAAGAATTGTCCAGTGTAGTACTGGATTCCGGGGAGGAGAAGCAATGCTGTAGTGTCAGCATGTTCGTCGATAGTGCGGAGTATTTTCTCGGTGGAGATCTCGTATGTGCCTTCATCGGGACCGATCATGACCATTGAGGAGGCTGGGTCGTAGCCATGGCCGCGGATTTGAGATTCGACGGCGTAGTGGTCGGATGGGAAAGCTTTCCATTCGAGGATGATCTTATTCTTCTCAGGTGTGGGAGTGTAGAATGAGGCCATTAGGAGATGAAGGTTCATAGTTAGAGTGCCCATAATCGCGACTTCTGAGGGGAGGGCACCGACAATGGGCGCGGATTGCTTGGAGGCGTGTTCGGCAAGGAGTTGCCATTGTGTGAGTGGAGAGTCTTCCAGGTTGCGGAAATGGCCATGGACACCGATGGATGACCAAGTGTCGAGGTGAGCCTGGAGATATTCTTTTGTGCATTTAGGTTGGAGTCCTAAACTGTTTCCACAGAAGTATATAGAGGAATCATCGGAGAGACCTGTAACGTGAGTTAGATATGTGTATCACGTGCTGGTGCGGGGTTGGCAATTGTTGGGAGAGAAGTTACAAACCTGGCTTTACTAGTTTTGTTGCTTTGATGTTGGCTTTCGAGGGAATGATGAATTGATCTCGGAATTTGCGCATATGATCCTTCGCATCAAGTGATTGCGCATACTCCAACGAGTTGGCCTCGGAAGGAAATGATGGCTTTTCCACCTTCATTGATGGCTGTTCAACGGATCCCATATTGCTATTGTGTGTACTTTGAGCGGTGTAGGGTGAGTTTTGTTGTTATTCGCGGTGATCTCTCTGGAATGTACAGGAGAGCTCAAACAGGATGAATTCTTCAAGGCAAGAATGATATTCAGAGAATTGGATGATTTGATCGAGATCCAAAACTGTCCCAAGTCCGTTTTCACACACTTTGTAGCTCTCGTATTTCTCTCTTTCACCACGATGTACAATGCACGATGGCGTCGTTATCAGCGCCTTC
Organism: Rutstroemia sp. NJR-2017a BVV2; assembly: GCA_002946415.1. Classification (NCBI taxonomy): domain Eukaryota; kingdom Fungi; phylum Ascomycota; class Leotiomycetes; order Helotiales; family Rutstroemiaceae; genus Rutstroemia; species Rutstroemia sp. NJR-2017a BVV2. Next base: position 257,388 of record NJPS01000013.1, on the reverse strand, counting down.
CGTCGGTCCAAGGAATTTTCGTTGCTCCTCCGCTTCCGCATCCGTGCTCCGTACCCACTCTTCTCCTTACCTTACGCGATACAATCACGCGCATTGTATCACTCTGCGGTGAATGAGTGCCGGTGTATTGGAAGTGGCCGAAGGTAGGTTCATTGTATGGGATGATTTCGGATAGCAGTTTGATGGAGTAGAAAACTGTTCTTGATGGCAGTGATTCGAAGGTTATTGTATATATTACTTTTTACCAGCATCTGCCACATTCTATCTAGCAAAAAGCATAAGAATTTTCCTCTTGAGTAGCATTCTGTCAGTCTATCATTAGTTTGTTATAATACTTTTACTCATAAATTTCTCGAAGATGCTCGGCCCATTGAACATTAACCTCGCCGAATTTGGGGTATCCCAAAAGAATGGTTTCCTACCAGACACGAACCCCCTTCCCCGGCTCGACTCACATCCGGAGTGGGAAATTCTAGTCGACGAAATACCACACTTATTGGAGAGCAAAAGATTGAGACAGAGTGCAGATGCTATGCCAATACTGGACACATCAAGTCTGTCTGAAGAACCTCAATGGAGAAGAGCATACCATCTTCTTTCGTTTATGACACATGCCTATATCTGGGGAGGCAGCCAGCCATCAGAAGTAAGCAAATTCACTCCGTTCATGGAAATTTCACTCTAACACAATCACAGATCCTCCCAGCACAGATAGCAAAGCCTTTCCTAACAGTGTCCTCCCACCTCGGCCTCCCCCCAACCGCTACATACGCTGGTCTCAACCTCTGGAACTTCACCAGCACCTCCCCTACCCAAGACCTCACCTCTCTCTCACATCTCTCCACCGTTCATACCTTCACCTCCACCCCCGATGAATCCTGGTTCTATCTAGTCTCCGTCGCAATCGAAGCACGGGGCGCGGGCATAATCCCAGTCATGCTGGACGCTATGGACGCTGTACGCGCTAACGAGCCATCTATCCTGGTCTCCTGCTTACAGAAGTTCGCCGCCTGCATAAAAGACTGCGGAGAGATCCTGAAAAGAATGTACGAGCATTGTGATCCGGAAGTATTTTATCATATCATTAGGCCGTTTCTGGCTGGGAGTAAGAATATGGCTGCGGCGGGCCTGCCGAGAGGTGTCTTTTATGATGAGGGTGATGGGAAGGGCGAGTGGAGATGTTATAGCGGGGGGAGTAATGCGCAGAGTAGTTTGATTCAGTTCTGGGATGCGGTGTTGGGGGTTAAACATGTGCCGACTAGGGGGGTAGTGGGGAAGGGTACGGCGAGTGGAGAGGTTAAGAAGGAGGGTGGTAGTGGCCATGGGTTCTTAGATGTAGGTTTTCCTTTTTCTTCTTCCTTTCACTGCTTCGTCGAATCAAAACATGATACTAACTCGCAACCGCAGGAAATGCGCAAGTACATGCCTGGCCCCCACCGTGCCTTCCTCAACCACATCTCCGCCGTCTCCCCAATCCACACCTATATCTCCCACTCAGCCTGCGACCCTGAAGTAACGCAAGCATACAACCATGCCGTGGAGACCCTGACCAGCTTCAGAGACATCCATATCCAAATCGTAACGCGATACATCATAAACCCGTCGCGGAAGGCTACAGGAAAGGAGAATGCTGGATTGAATCTAGCAGTTGCTACGACAAAGAAAGGCGGAAAAGATTTTAGGGGAACGGGGGGAACTCAGTTGATCCCGTTCTTAAAGCAGAGTAGAGATGAGACAAGAGATATGCTCGTGCCAGTGGAGGCGGTAGAAAGTGCCGAGAGTACGGAGAGTGGGGAGGGGTCGGAGAGTTCTTGACGAGGCGATGAAGTATGACGAGCTGTATGTAAAGCTGTGAAGGAGGAGATGGTCGATACCCATGCACATAGACATAAGATATAATTGTACATATGAGAAAGCAGATACAAAAGTCATTAAATTCATGCAGTACCAGCGCAAAAATAATTGACGACAGCGTTCACTCAAACAGCACATCACCACTCCTCTCGCTCTCTTCGCCCTCCATAGTTCTACCACTTACGTTGGTGCCCATCTTCCAGCTCCGGTCCATCCCTTCTTTCTCAACCACATCCCCGCTTCTTTAGCTGCATCCTCCTCCTGCCTTTTCCATCCTAAACGCTCCCCCATCATGAATATATTATGCAGCGCGGCATCTGTCTCAAACCGACCCACTGTATTGCCCCTTACTGAAGACATGATTTCCGCAAATTTCATGATAGTATTCCGCAAGATCTCTGCCTTCCCCGCCATTAGCCATATTGCGATCGGTGTAGCAAAAGGATGACGAGACGGGGAGACATGATGGGATTTAGCGAGCTGATCCCTCCCCAGATCACGTCCAAATTACTGGGATCTCGGACCAAGATACAACTCCAAGGCCCATTTCAGCATTATAGCTTCCAGATAATCTGTCTTCGAATGTATCCTTGCATCCGCAATCTCACTCATCTGCCCTGCTAAATCAAGCTGGGGACTCCAAAGCAGACATCCCGGTGGACTTTGCAACCCCACTCTCTGCTGCCCCAACCATCTTACCAAACCCAACGCCAAAGCCCCTCCTGCTACATCACCAGATATAATAATCTTCCGCGCTTCAAAGCCAATAACATCAATCAACCACACATAGCTCGTAACGGCGTCCTGCAACGCCGCCGGGAAATATCCCGATTCTTTCCTCGTTAATCTATACTGCGGGAAGAATGCAAAAGTAGCGATGTTAGACGTAAGTAAACTCGCAGCAAACGCACATTGAGATGTGCGGCCCGAGCCAAATAGGTAAGAGCCGCCGTGGAAATGCAACACGATGGTGTTTTCGCGGGGAAGGGGCTCGGGAGGAGTTGTGGGGTAGAATGTTCCGCCTATGGTTTGGGAGGCTATTGATGCTTGTGATGCGAAAACGCTGGTGTAGAGGTTTGGGCGACGGGAAGGGGGGACGAGGTGGAAACGGTCGGCTTCGCTGCCGGGAAGGAGAGAGATAGATGGGAGATAGCGGAGGGTAGCTATGTGATGGAGGGCGGTGCGGAAGAGAGAAGTGGTAAGTTACTGTCGGTATGTCCATTTGTGAACTGGTCGAGTGGATGGAGATATATAATATACGCAACAGAAGATCGCTTTTATTATAGATGACCTAGAGCAATAAGAAACCAAAACGTCTTGAAAGGTTGATGTGAGCGAATATCTAGCAATAATGAATCCATGACTTTGACCAAGACAATCATACAATGACAATGTGCCAAAGATTGAAATCTCACAAAGAAGTGCAGGACAAGGGCTACGGAGAACTTTCCACTTGTAAGACTGTCGGTAGTTACCAATCGGTGCAGACAGTTGGTTTTGATGACTACATCTTGAGGCATTGTTGGTGGTTGCTCTAGTGCAAGGAAAAATACATGAACCTATCCACTCAGAGCCGTCAGATCAAGATCGAAAGAGGTCAGTGTCTCTCCGGCGTAGAAATAACAGGCTGACAACAATACCGCAAAGATAGTTGGATAATGAAAACATTATAATTTGTTGAATCAACCGGGATATTCATTTGATATCAGTAATCAGCAATAACATATTGTCCCCAATCAGCCTGTTTTTTCTCCCCCGGAGAGAGTGTGTAACCAGACCCAAAGAAATTACTCGCAAGGAGTCCATCACATGAAGCTTAGGGCAACGGCCGATCCAGTCCGTTGGGAAATCATATGTGAGATCTGATTAACATTCCTGTAGTCGTGCGTGTTGTACTTTTTATGTTACACAAGAATGTACGGGCCCGGAAATAGGTGTTTGGGAGCCCCCCTGACACATCTCATTGACCTATGCCGAGTCAATCTATATGCAGGTCTACAGTCGACGCCGTCATACTGCATCTTAAATCACAACTTACTCGCAGCTCCACTCTGGCCTTTGACCTCAATGACCAACTTCCCAAACTGACTCCCGTTCTTCATCTCGTCAAACAGTTCATCGATCTCTTTGAGATTGTCGATGCCTTTCACAACTCTCGATACTACCGGCTTGATCTTCTTTTCATTGACAAAGGCAACCATTTCGCGGAATTCTTTACGTGATCCCATGGTTGATCCTTTGAGCTCGAAGTTGAGGAGAACTGCTGGCATCGACCAAGTCATCTGAGGTCCAACGGTCATACCATATTGAACAATGGTACCGCCAGGCTAGTAAATTAGTTTCTGTTAGTAATGATTCTATTTGAGGACACTGATAGAAATCAGAGCAACAGCGAAAAAAAGGCTTAAACTCACCTTCATCAGCCTCAACGACTTCTTAACAATATCACCACCCGCACCATCAACAATCAAATCCAACGAACCCTTCCCCAACATCCCTTTCAACTCCTTTTCCCACCCCTCGCTCTTATAATTCACACCACCCTTCGCACCCATCTTCATAGCCTTCTCGATCTTCTCCTTATCCCCACTCGTCACAAAAACATTACACCCCTTCCCCACCGCAAACTGCAACACATTTAATGCCACCCCTCCTCCAATCCCTGTCACCAAAACATTTTTTCCCTCCCCCACATTCCCATTCGCCTCCCCTCCTTTCGTAATCAAAGCCCTCCACCCAGTTAATCCGGTCAACGGCAAAGCCGCTGCTTCCGCGTCATCCAAGTGCGCTGGCGCCTCTTCCACCTCTTCCGCATCAATCACTACTTCCTCGCACAATGTACCGATAGGGATTGTACTTGTGCCGCCCAATATCTGATACCCTTTAGGATCTTCTGGTCCAAAAGGATCATCTTTCCATCCTCTGCCTGGTGTGAGAATCACGCGCTTCCCGAGCCATTTCTTATCAGCGTTCGAACCGACTTCCTTCACGACACCGCAGGCATCGGCGAGCATAGGGACGTCCCAGCTAGGAGCGGGGTAGAGGTGTTGACGGAGGAAGAGATCGCGATGATTGAGAGCTGCGGAGTGGATCTGAATGAGGAGGTCATTGGCTTTGAGGGAGGGGGTGGCATGCTCTATTATTTCGAGGCTGTGATGGTATTATCAGCTACATGTGCGAGAAAATGGATAGGATAGAGGTGAGACGAACGGGTAGTAAACTTTTCCGGGTTTACCGCCCTCGATTTTCTGCATTGTAATTGCTTTAGGCATGATAGCGGCGACAGAATTCTAGTTGTATATATTACAGAGCAGCACAAAGAAAATAATTATATTAATTGAAAGAGAAAATTGAGGATAATGTTATTTACTACGAGACCTACGTAGCTTTTCCGGGGTATGGGCAAGCTCGACTCCACATCCGCTCGCCCCGCACCTCGGCCTAATTCACAGGGCGGATAAAGTTGCCGAACAGCGGGATCGTGTCTATCATCAATGCAGTATTCATTAAGAACAACCTATTTGGAAAGATTGAGATATTTGTACATTTTTAAACTCCAAGTGGGGTTCTATACCCACGAACGCCACAGACCCGACAACCTACAAGCGCTCTCACTTGCGCCTCTTGCCACCTCCACCACCGTCGGTATCAGCTCTACGCTTCTTGCCCTCCTTTCTCCAATACTCCTGTTTCTCCTTCTTCTCCCTTTCGCCTCTCTTCTCCTCATTCTCTGAGACCTTTTTCCTATAAACTTCTCTCCTCTTCTCATTTGCCGCCTTCCTCTTCGCGACTTTCTCGTTGCGGAGAGTCATCAACTTCTGCATTAAGTCTCTAGCTTTCTTTTCTTCACCTCCAACAACGACTGCTCTCTTTTGCATGTAGGTCTGCTTGCCTTGTTTCTTCATCTGTACGATTTGGCTCTTGTAAGGCAGTTCAGCAGCCAAAGCTCTGGGTACTCGTAATGGATTGAAGTGACGGGTTACTCTCTCCACAGGCTTGTAAAGACTGTTCTTCTGCTCCGGTGTGGGTAGATTTTGATCCCGACGAACTTCACCAGTCAATCGCATACCTTCCCAACCGATGAGATTTGTCACTGGATTGTAAAATCTGTGAGGTTTAATCGGATACCAGGCTCGCAAGAAGACGATGTCGCTCATCAGGATCTTGTCCTCAAAGGTAGCACGGAAGTAACCTTCGGGTTTGGCTAAAGCGCGCTTTATTTGCCCTCGAATTCCAGAAACTGTCTTGATTGAAGCTCCTTCGAACTTGGCAATCTCAAGTGAAGTGTTGAACATATCTTTGATGAAAGCGGTATTCTTGTAGATCTTGTAAGGAGTACCAGTCAACTTGAGTTTCTTGACTGTTTCGGAAGATTCATCAACAGTCATAACAGTACCAGTCGCTGCGATTCGGAATCCAGGATTCTTGTTGGAGAACGATTGATAACACGAGAATCCTGTGTTAGGTGCAATGAAAGGACCATAGAATGTGCCAAAGCAATGCATGTGCTCTGGAGTGTATTTGAGCATACGGTTTCGCGTTCGATTGTCCGAAGTACTGTAGATTGGAAGAGTCTGGAAGCGTCTCCAACCAAGAGAAATGATCAAAGGATCATTCGTTTTCAAGATTTTCTTGTGCCATCTATGTCTCTTGATTTTGACTTGAACGAAGCCAAATCTGTCTTCTGTAGGTGTTAACCCTCCAACGATTATTGGCATTCGTGGATTGAACCGAGTGACGAATTCCGATGCAACACCTTCGATGACGATTTTCGCGTACATTCCAGCTCGGTATCCTTCAACGCTTACTCTCTGATTTTCATCAAGGTTCTCATATTCGGCTTTGTTGATGTCGAGCTGCTTTTGAATTTGGGCTTTCTGTGCATCATACCACTCATCCTCGCCAAACTCTTCGTCCCCACCGGCTTCTCTTCTTGCGTTTGCTTTGTCGTTGTTGAATCCTTCTCGGTCTTCTTCCTCAAACCTCAACTTCAATTCCTCTTTTCTCCTAGCATTCTTTTCACGCTCCGCTTCAATATCATCTGGTTGCTCTGCTTTGTGTTCCTCGCCAGTCTCCAGATCTTGGAACTCACCGTCTCCCTCGTCATCCTCGTCCTCCTCATCACCTTCACCATCCTCGTCATCGCTTCCACTTCCATTGGCCTTCTCCTTCAGCAAGTCCGCTGTCGCAAAACGCTGGCGAAGTTGCTCGATATTGTCCTCTATAGACCATTTTGATTCCAGTTCCTCGTAATCAAGGATTGGTATTGCTCGATCTTCCATGAATTTGTCCGCATCTTCGCGACCAGTCTTCTTGAAAAACTCGCCCTCATCGTCAGAGTCTTCGATATTCTCCTCCTCCTCTTCGATTTCACCTCGCCATCTCTGTAATACCTCTGTTGGAGTAAGGGATTCATCGTACATGAGTTTTGCGAGATCAGCAGTTCGGTACGACCTCTTCTGGTTATGAAGTTTTCGAGCGGTTTCTAACATGTTCTGCTTCCATCGAGCTGCGCCTTCCTCATCATCGAATTCCGAGTCGTCTTCTCCATCAAAGTCATCACCGGATATGGAGCCGAGATCAGAGTCACTGTCGGCAAACTCTACATCACCACCAGGTTTGTCCTCGTCTTTCCTGAACGCCTTTCCTAGCTTATCCTCGGAGATCTCTGCTTCGTCATCCGAGCCTAATTCCTCACCACTGACGGATTCATCATCTTCGTACATCTCCGCGTCCGAGGCTTGATCACCATCCACAAATCTTGCGGATCTTGGGTGTTTGCGACCTGAATCGTCTTGCGGCAGTGATTTGATAGTCTCGCCATTACTGAATAATCGTACACCCTCTTCGGTTTCACCAAGTAGTCTTCTTTCTCCTTGGAGCCCAACAATCATTTCTTCTCCTTCCCCACGTTCTCCATCTTCTGCCTCCTTGTCGAAATTAAATCCCTTTTCGCGAGTGATCCAGATTGTGTCTCCGTCAATTTTAAGTCCGCTTTTATCAGACATTGGCGCATGTAGTTTCTTTTCTTTTTCATCCAATCGTCTACGACCCGTCTTCCCAGAAGCCTTCGCAATTGCTTGATCCATATATGGCGTCGGACATGGATCTGGTAATGCTTCCATATTGGACACCGTGTAGTCCCCGAGGCCTGGTATATGCACTCTTTGACCCTGAGCGGCGAAGTTGGTTCCTCGAAGGTATCCGGACAGAACGACTGTCCGATCGCATTTCTCGTCTTCCTCAATCTTAGTCGGATGTGTAATATCCCTGAAACTATCGATAATTGTGTAAGGATGAGTATTGCGCCAAATCAATGGACGTGGATTCTTCATGACCGAAATAAATCTTGACAGATTATGAATTTCTCGGTCCGGATATCGTCCATTGATGACCCCTGATAGATAAAACAGATGTGCGCCCTGGTATAGCTCGCTCCAAAATCGATTTTTTAGTCGCTTCTTCGCATCTTTGAGGGTTTGTGGTTTTCGAAAGAGATCTAGATGGGTAAGAATGCCAAAGACATTTCCCGGCATACCACTTGATGACAAGATATTCAGGAACTCCATGGTCTCCATCTCAAACCCAAAATTTCCATCAATCATCAACAGTACGATGTCCGCCACTTTCGAAAGGTCGACCATCGCTTCGAGTTCGTTAGGACATTCTACAAATGTGAGTCTTTGTCGTTTCGAGGTAACTACTGTGATGGGTCCTTGGGGATCGGAGAGTGTCTCTTTCGCATATCGCTTGACCAATGATTTCAACAATGTAGTCTTTCCAACACCCGGTGGTCCAACGATTGTGACGAGCCGTGGCGGTGGTTCTTCCGGCAATCGATCGACTTGAGGAACATGAAGACGTTTTTCTTTGATCTAGAGCGGTCAGCGTTACCGAGCACAGCTTCTGTATAGTTGTTGACTTACATCGTGAGACCGCGCAGCAGTTTTTGCCAATCTTCCCGGGTTTGCGAAACTGAACGCCTTGGGGTTTCGGTCTACGGTGTTGTTAGAATGCGCAAATGCCATTAGAAAATTCACACTAACCTCCTTGCTGCTTCTTCTTCTCTTTGGAAGCACGATGAGGTCTGTTCTTTTGGTCTTCCATGGTTGACGAATTGAGGCACTGTAAGCCTTGTCCTCAGCGCAACGACAACAGCATTGAAATTCTGGACCTTCTCGCAATATTTTTTTTATCGCCGTCGGCACGCTTAAAATTTATCCCGATGCCGCGCTAGTTCGTAAGAGGCTAGTGTTCCATTCTGCCCCTCCTTATCGCTTATCTGCTTTTGTGCATGTAGGTGTGGCTGAAGTTGGGACTTGTGACTTCTCACGGAGGTACGAGGTTTCCTTGTTTTCCAAGGGTGTCTCAGCTCTTGTGGATATGTTAGACATCTGCTCATCGAATCAACCATCTTTGGCTGAGAAGGATTGTAGGATGAAAGGCCTAGAGCCGGTCGTACGCATATCCAGGCAGGGTTCCAATACGTGTCTGGCAACGAGCTGAGATGACGTACTTGCCTAGCTTGCTCAAATATGCTCCAGTGATCAATTAGACTGCGGGGCGGGGTCCTGAAAATGGGCAACGACATTCCATGTGAAACAGAGTGGTCATACATAAGGACCCCGATTACCCCTCCATTTCTGTTTCTACATCTTGTACTCCTACACAATAATCTTACCACCATTCTATCAGTCCTCGAACCATCACGCAATACTCACCGTCACAACTAAAAAATTTCCACAATCAAAGTGAACATGTCTGAAGATAGCATTCCCAAGGAGTACGAGGGTGGGGAGAAGCTCCTGGTAGGGAATTATCCACATCCTAATTTGGAGTACATGCCTAACAACTTCAAGGTCACCATCGCCGAAAAGGATCAGAAAAAGCAGGATATTCCCGAAGAGACTCAACAGAAGCAACTGAAAGAGTACGTGATCTAAACTTGGAATGACCTCTTCCTCCTGCCACATTCCGTGAAGCATCCTTACTGATAGCGAATAGGGCAATAAAGAAGGCCGAGGAATCTGGAGGTTACATCTACAGCAAATCTTCGCTCTACCCTGGGTTCTCGTAAGTATTCTATCATGCGCATTCAACGGCAGATCTACACAGCGTTGCAGATGCTAACGTAAACGCAGCGTTGTTTTCAAACCCGGGTCGGTGCACGCCCTTGATTCCGTCGAACATGTCTCCACCGAGTCTGCCGATGGCCAAGTCACGACCCAGTAGATCATAAATATCATGGAAAGGGGATAAGGATAAGGGGATACTCGCTTCGGTTCGGGACATAGGGGTTTTGGTTTTGGTATAGAGTAGACTATTTCGCAGACACCATGAATGACATAAACGTTGTCGCAATTTCATTTTCTCTATCTTGGGGTGACTGAGGTTTCTGTGCGACCTTGTTATACGTTCTCGTTGTGCGCGTACTACACACCAGAAAAAGGACGACAAACCGTGACGCGGATCCCCTTAAAACAGCCCGAGGTCCCAGCTTATTTGTCCGTCAACGAGATGATACCCACTGTTGTTCACAGCTTTAAATGCTTAGAGAATGCTTTGAACGGCGAATTACAGTATAAGACAAAGTAAAACACATTCACTGCCATGGCATACATCTTGTGACATTATGGGTCCATTTTCGTTTCACCTGCCTAATCTATCTACCCCGCCGCCAAGGATGATAAGACGACATAACTCCCGCACTCAGCTCAGAATATGTGCATTCTCAACAACTCACATTCTATCACTCAGCTCTCCTTCGGACAATACTATCAAAACCTCACCATGCCTTCCTACATTGTACTCATCCATTCCCACATGATTCAAACCAGCATTCACTAACACGCATAGTTCACCTGCAAAGAAGACGCCACGGACGCAGATGTAGCCGAGTATGAACCCTCTAACGTATTCTTTACCAATACTGATAAAAGCAAAGCCTGAAGCAAAAAATCAAAAACCAAGGAGGGACGATCGAGCAAGAGTTTACCATCTTCAAGGGCTTTAGGTAAGTGCTCTTCCTCTCGACGTAACGTATTACAGCTCGAAGTCTGACAACCATTGACAGCGCTTCGCTGCCGGATGATACTATCGGTGCTCTTGATGCGCACCCGAGTGTGGAAAGCGTCGAGGTTGATGGAGTTATTACGACGCAGTGAGCTCAAGGTTTGGAGGATTTGAATCTGGGCAGATGGATATTGATTCTGCACTGGGTCTGATGGAGGGGGTTTTGCGCATTGTATTGATAATGTGAGCCTCCAATATGATATTGAAGCTGTTGGGAAAACCCTAGTACATTTGAGTATGAGTGAAGTTTTCTTTTACGCAGCGTAGACGCGATGCAGTTGCCTTGATAGAATCACAATACAGCTGGTGGGTGAAGCGAACCAATGTTCCTGTGATTGATGCACAGGTATATATGCTCAATATCAGAAACTACCTGGCTCTTTGCTATCAGAGTTCGAGCATAGTTGCTCGCAAGTACAAAATTTGTGACCCTGGTATGAGGTTGGCAGATGTGGAGCGGTTTCCGTTGGAAAAAGCCCTCGGAGAAATTCCTCGGCATGGTCCTAACTACTACTACTCTCTGCAGTAGTTCTGCTCCAACCTTATCAAACACTCGAGTTCCTCTCTCCTGTTAGTATCCCTGCCCCACTGGTCCTCTCATCCATTCACGTCGACCCTCAATTTGTCAATGTGAAACCAGAGACAAGATGCATCACGTATATTAGAACTTTAGAAGTCAAAACTGGCCGACCACTTCGCAAGTGTAGGATTAGGAAACTTGGGATTATAAAGCTGTAGATGTAACGGCAGTTAAGGTGTCTATATACAGGAAAGTAGTAGGAAATACAGTTTGAAAGTACACCCATAGCTGTGAATTCCCGTCAAATGGTCCCAGAGCACCCGTTGAAGGCGAAGTATAGATTAGCACTAGCGGGCCGTGAGGAATACTACTAGGCAGCAATTCTATCCTAGCGAGCTCAGATATGCGGAAGCAGTTTGTAGGAGCCGAACTACTTCGTGCTACCCAGGAGGTCAAACTCGTAGCTTATTCAATTTAATGTGATATCCACCCAGCAGTGAAGTGTATAGATACTTGGGAAGATCTTAGACACATTTTCTCTCCATATCCCTCTCCCAGTTGTATTACTACGTCACACAACCCCAGAATCACAACCTACGTTATTTCCACCCTAAATCAGCTCTCAGACTATACGTCGAAAATCCCCTAAAATGAGTATAAAAATTGCGTATACTCCATTCCGGCGACCTCAGGACTCATGAGTCTTCGCCCTGGCACTCAGTTCTTGAACAAGCTACCGACTAGAACATACAAAAGACTAGAATACTAGTAATACATCTTCTCTCCTTCGATAGTAACTAGACCCACACCAAATAGTCCATCTTCGTTAGGTTGTATAGACATCTAGTTTATTGAAGATTGCAACCTTTTTGGGACAACCATTTCTGAATTCTTCTTCTTCTTCCAGCTTTTGGACGAGGTAAATCAGTATTCCTCATCTCAGTATCTGCATCCTTTGGCCAAGTTTCTGGGGGTACATTCGAGTTGGTGTATGGTTCCTCGACATAATTTTCAAAGTCAAGCACTGGCCAACGCGCAAATATTTCTCGTATTTCTGAGTTGTCATCGTCGTCTGACATTTCCAGTGATGATTCTTCTGAAATGATATATGATTCTCCGTCAGATATGTCACAAGATTCTGCTGCTGATATGGCATAAGATTCTGCATCTGATATCTCATAAGGCTCGGCCTCCGAAAGAACATACGATTCGTTCTCAGAGACATCGTCGTAAAGATCGACTTCTAAGCTGGCACATGGCTCCGAGTTGGATGTCTCGCTCAGTACTCTTGTTGAAGTTTCAACTCGGTTTCCGTCGTCCATCGCCTCTGAAATGGGAGGTAATGAGTTAGTCTCGTCTGTCGCTGGTACTAGCTCTGCTGCGATGGGTATTTCAATGGTAGGGTCATCCATATCCGCACCAGTCTGGGCATCGACTTCGTCTTCGTCACCTCTCTCCAAACCACCAGTTTCGGGACATTGTGTTAGTGTCTGACTTTGACAATCCACATCGATAGCGGGCAATAGCCGTTTGTGTATTGTTCGCTCAGTATCCTCAGCTTGTTTGGCAATCAATGCAGACAGTAGAGCTTCCGCCTCAAGTAGGTCTTCATCTCCAGGCTCTGAGATTTCTCTTCTCACACGAACAACATGTTTAGCTATCATAATGGCCTGCCTATACTTCCCAAGATCATGATATAATAATGCTAGAATTCTTTCATACATCAATCGCTTGTGGTTTATCTCCTGCATTTTCTTTCCACAAATCGAAACTATATTCTTCACGATTGAAGAAGCTTTGCGGGCCCGACCTTGTTTCAAGTAGAGTAAAAAAAGATCATTCTGATATTTCAGAAGCTCCGGATGGGTCGACTCTACTCGCTTCGATAGCTTCCTCACTAATGACCGAAGGATTGTAGTAGCTTCTTCAAGCTGATTCAGCGATGAATACATATTTGCTAGCCGGCTGTTGTGCATAGCTTCCACTCGGTCATCAAATATAGAACCACCCTCAGGGAATTTCTGCAATGACCATGTAACGAATTCTAGGATCTTTGTAGCTTTTTCATTTTCTCCAAGCTGGTTGTATGTCATTGCTAGATCGCTTATAAAATAGTATAATGCCTTGGGTTTATCGTGGTAAACTCTCTTCATTTGATGAATGACATCTTTTTGGACAAGTAAAGCCTTTCTCGGATCTCCTAACTTCTGATAAAGCTTTGCTAATTGCTCCAAAATAGCTAATCTTAAAATATGTGGATTATCGCTCTCATTTTTAAAAGCCTTCGTAAGAAGGTTCCTAGCTTTGTGATATTGTTCTATCCGGGAATAAATCATCGCAAGCTCGTATTGTTCATACGATGCACTCGGTGATGTTCGTACACGTCGTTTCAGCAATTCCTTGGCTTTCTCAATACTGCCTAAAAATTGATAGAGTTGTGCTAAACTTTGTCGTACAATCTCCAAATAAGCTTTATTTGGTCGCGATACTTGATAAAATTCGATTATATCTTCAAAGATCTCTCTTGCTTCTTGGTTCATATCCAACCGAATTCCCTGGAGTGCTGAGAGACATTGAATGTGACTCCAATTCATCGATGGCTTTCTGATCTCTGATTCTAGGTTTACTCGTCCTCGTAAAATTGCAAGTATTTCTTGAACACTATACTCGTCGAATAAACGATATGGAACCCACCAGAAACGGTAGAGCATAGTGCATATCCGAAATTCTGGATTAGCCAAGAAAACATCTGCGTGTTTACTCCCAAAGCAGAATTGGATATGCATAATGATGTTTTTGAAGTGATTTTGCATCCCGAAGCTTTCGATAGACATGGCAATAATTGTTGCCGCAGATACCCAAGCTCGACTCTGGTAATGATTCTGTAATCGATCTTTGGCCCATGCATGCGCTAATGGATGCATAGATATACTGTGAGTTTCGGAAACATGTACCAGCGAAAAAGATTGAAGTGTAGTCCTCGCTTCGCGTAGATAGCTGAGTTGGGAGTCTGGAATATTTCCATTTTGTTGTCGTTTCAATTCCAGCTGTCTGTCCGTCATGAATTTTGGTAGTTGGTCGAGGTGCCATGTAGAGAATTTTGGTATGTCATCCGCGTCATCCCCCTGTATGAAACCATTCGAAGATTGATTCCACACTCGGAGAAACATATCTTCTGTTACTTCTTCTCGATATAAGTATGCAAGAATATTGAGCAGCTCTAACGCGTAGCGACACGCTCTGTCGGATGACTTGCTCATTGCCGTAGCGGACACCTCGAATGTTGCATAAACACCACCGTACTCCGACTTTCCTTGCTCGATATGGTTTTTGCACAATTCTTTCTTCTCGGATTCGAAAAGCAGTAGATATGTATCGATCGAGCAAAGCTTCTTTGAGATATATGCACCAGCCTGCGTTAGTGCTAAAGGGTGACAGTGAAGCTGCTCAGCAATGTTTTGCGCTGTTGATGTCAACTTCGGCCATGACTTTTCATCTTCTTCACAAGCTCGAAGAAGAAGGGTGACAGCGTCTTCCATTTCAATCGAATTTATGACTTCGTGGCGGCCGGTGCCAGTCTTTGCAAGTCGAATACATTTTGGATTGCGTGTTGTCATAACAATACTTCCTCGATGTCCGGAGAGAATGTATGGACCGTAATCGATGTTGATATCATCACAATTATCCAAAATTAGGAGCCAATGTTGTTGTTCGTTTTCCAGCCAGCCCATTACTGTTTCCGGAGTGGCAGTTTGATTCTTCCATGACGATCCAATGTCAACGAAACTGCGTTTGATAGTTTCCTCGGTCGTGCCATCTACCCAGAATATTCCCCAGAATCTACTATGTTAGCAAAAGGCGCTGGCCAATAGACCTTACTAGTAGAGTGTCGCACCTTTCCCGATTGTCGTGTGCGAATTTCACACAAATTTGACTTTTTCCCGCTCCACCTATTCCTTGAATGACAAACGTCCCACCATTGTCTCTTGCTTTGCTCGTTGTCGGGCAGAGGGCGTCGCAAAGGCTTGAGAGTATCTTTGTTCGACCAGTGAAGAAGGGGGACACTTTCTTGGTATTCGGAACAACCCAATGTTTATTTTCTGAACGTGACGATTAGCCTAGTAGGAGGGACTTAGGGTGGGATATAAGAAAAGCATATTGTAATCAATGTTGAGCACATCAAGGACACGCCGTCAATCAAACCCGAACAGGGTATCTTGATTGTGAGAAAGCATGTAAGCATGCTACTTCCATCGACATGCTACTTCTATCGCGCACAAGATACAGATCATGAACTCATCGTCCTCATTGAACATAAGACCAAATTCGAATCCAGCAACAACATCAAGCTTTCGACTTACTTAAGATAGGCTCTAGCTCCCTTACAGACGCTGGAGGAACCACTGAGAGAAGCAGTTTAGCATATGCAGCGGCTACTGCAGCAGCGTAAGGTTGCCATTCCCAGTTCTTATGCGAGTCGGCATAGTCGCTGATACCCCCAATCACCAAGCAGGGGAAGGAATCCATCAAGCCCACTGCTTCCATATCAAAACATATCACATTCTCAGCCTTCGCCAGGATATCTCGCTCTACAGCATTTTTCATGACCGTGTTTCCGGAAGCGATGTTACCTCGATGGATCTTCGGATAAGTGTTCTTGCGAGGACACCACTGCAACTCAGATCCCTGCTCCGCGCATTCAACGCATGTAGAATTGCCATCAATGTGTTCGAAAGTGGGCTTGAATAATATATCCATATTCGCGCCGGGATAAACCCATTCATTCTCGTCGTCTTCGAGATCGGCCCTGATTCGTTCCCACGCCTGTGTAATCAATCCAGCAATATCTTTCGATAGTGTCGCTGAGGTATTTATATTAATCACAGCTGTCCTTAACAGCTTTGGAGGCTTGTTTAATGTGCCCTTTCGATGAAACCCATCTTTTTCTTTCCTACCAATGTCGTACTGAATGACTCCTCCACCGGTCTCGTTGGGCATAGAGACAACGATATCTCCAAGACGAATATCATGTTTGGCACTAGGAATGCCTTTGCCAATGCCAACCATCAGACCAAATCTGATATTTCGAAAGGTGCGCATTAGATCTTTCGCTGCAGTAGCTGCAGTCGCAATTCCGTATTCTGGCAGACAAGCAATGACAACAGTGTGCTGTCCAACACTGCCTAGTGTGTATATGTTATCATCATGCGGGTCCTGTTCAGTGATGGCTGCATGAATTTTATCTAACATGGCCCTGGCGACCTTGAGCTCCAGTTCGATGGCGCAAATCCAGCCAACGGTGTAGTCCTCAGGAGGAAGTGTTATAGTTTCTTCCATATTGGCTGCAAAATATATTTGTCCGATGAAAAGTTGATGCTCAGGATACTATGTGGTAGTACGGACTGCTAGGTGGTGAACGGCATTAAGAAGTGACAAATCCGCGCTCTGCAGCATTAAATACTCTGTTGGATTTTAACCGGGTGCGCCGCGCAAGGCTGGATCATGGAGAAAACATTGCCTTGAGCGAAGAAGTGAAATCCTTTCGAGTTTGAGGCAGACTAGCCCTCACAGGTTCTGAGGTGTGCCATGTAAGAGTCCAAGGATTGGCCATGGATTCCACGCCTCGAGAAGTGGCTGCGGCACAGCATGAGGCTATAAACTTATGTATGAGAGAATCCCGTTTAAGAATATATTGGGGGGCTAACACGCACAACCTGAAGCAGCAACTCCTAACAGCCCCCCCAAAGCCACCAGAACACCATTGTAGTCGTCAATATCGTGACTAGGTTATTATTTGCTTGCATACCTGGTGCGCATTTAATCTTTCCTTCATCGATTCTGTCATATCAAAAAGTGCTGAACAGCAGGTCGTTGACCATATCGCTGT
This sequence comes from Rutstroemia sp. NJR-2017a BVV2, assembly GCA_002946415.1. NCBI lineage: Eukaryota > Fungi > Ascomycota > Leotiomycetes > Helotiales > Rutstroemiaceae > Rutstroemia > Rutstroemia sp. NJR-2017a BVV2. Next base: position 240,055 of record NJPS01000013.1, on the reverse strand, counting down.
GCATTGTCATTTGTGCTTTCCTGCGGGTTTGCAAGCCTTAAACACCACGGTAACGAAGGATGTCGTGGCGTCTGTTGCCGTTTCGTCGGCCTTTATCGCGAATAATATTGAATAGGGGCTATGCATATGCAATTTAAATCAGCTTTCCTAGCCTTGTGGCGCGTTAAGATCCATGATAGAGGTGATTCTGGCTGATGGCTGTGACAGTAATTGGTGAAAATTATTATTAGTCGCCAGCAGCTATGAGACTGAGCTCCAGGGCGTCGTTCTTTCTCTAAAGTCCGAGGTAATTGGGACCAAGTAGATGAGAATCTGATCACCATTGCAAAGATTCTTCCTATTCAGCCACTGTCGACTAACAAGTATACTCACATGAATGATGTTTTGATTCGAAAACAAGCTTTGCTTCCATGTTAAAGTATACAATGCTCCACGAACGATTCTCCGAGAATATATTGAACTCTGAGCAGAAAGATACTGTTGAAGCAAGGTGGGGAGCTAGTGTAAACTAGAAATAAGGTTACCGTAACCGAACCGGAGCTACGGGTACTTATTACCCGAAGGCCTATGCTGCAATCCTGTAGCACTTTTGTACGTATTGTTCGTCTTGCTTAGTTACCCTCATTGATTTCGTTGCTATCATGAATCATAACCTTCGGCGACTGACAGCTTGTCGAAGTGATACCATTCTGGCGAATAAACCTAGGTCGTTTCGTAAACCTGCCAGTTTCGCACATTACCCTTCTCCATCAGCTCATAAATGGTCACATCCGCCGAGCTCAACAACCATCGCCGACGATGACCTGGCAAGGCTCGCAAGTAAGCCTTTGCATAAGTTGAGTTTGGCAGACCTCGTAAAGTGTGTGCCATGAGTTGTCCTTGTCAATCGAGACTAATTCAGGGTGCAGACATGGTCGACCTCCATTATCGAAAGAAGCCCTCTTTTCATCCGCAAACTTCACCCTAGACTTGCTCCCAATTCGACTCGCACATCGAATACAAGCTCTGCGAAATCTACCTTTCATCGTCGTCTCAAACCCCAATATTTCAAAGATATATAACAATTACCTCCATTCCCTCTCCACACTACTACCCTATAAGACTATCTCAAGTCTCGAGGACGAAATACGATTCACAGAGGTGCTGGCAGACCTTGTCGAAACACATGCCCATACTATTCCGACACTCGCGAAAGGCTTTCTCGAATGCAGGAAGTATATAAATCCGCTGGAAGTAACGCGATTTTTGGATGAACATCTGCGGGCTCGAATTGGCACTCGATTGATCGCCGAGCAGCACATTGCTTTACATCTCTCCTCACAACCACATAAGGCAGACCATGAAGTGGCAGATTCTGCAAATTCCGCATCTTATATTGGTGTCATAGATACAGCTCTTAACCCCGCGTCAATCATCAATTCGTGTGGAAATTTTGTCTCAGAAATCTGCGAATTGAAATATGGCGTAAGGCCAAGCTGGATCATTGATGGGGAGCCAAACACCACTTTTGCATTTGTGCCAGTGCACTTGGAATATATAATTACAGAATTGCTCAAAAATGCATTTCGTGCGACTGTTGAATCTGGAAGGACTCAGGAACCTGTCATCATAACGATTGCTGCCGAGCCAGAGACATCCACAATTGGAACAATGAATAAAGGTGGAAGTGCAAACCAAGATATGATTCTAGACAAGAACCCTCCAATAAAGCCGTTCGAAGACCCCGCTCCTGGTGTGACGATCCGAATTCGTGATCGTGGTGGTGGTATAAGTCCTGATGTGCTACCAAACATTTGGTCATATTCATTCACGACGTTCTCGGATGAAGATGAGTTGCCAGGGCAGAGTTTAGGCAACGGAAATATGGATGCGCTGAATGCGTTGTCTGGTGCGGGAGGTGAAAGCAGCTCGATCGCAGGATTGGGATATGGTTTACCCTTGGGGAGAGCATATGCTGAATATTTCGGTGGTGGTATTGCTGTACAAAGCTTGTACGGGTGGGGTTGCGATGTTTACCTTCGACTGAAAGGTCTGGGGAAGCCAAATAAATGAGAACCCTACATGATAGGATGCCCACGACATGTTGGCATGTGCAACAATTCTCATTCGCAATGAGCAGCTCCCCTCGACACTTCGCTGTCATCCTGTCAGTCGATAATATGGCTACACCCTTAAAGCCTACAGATCTACGGAATGCCCGAAGCAATGTTGCAGGTTGTTAGTCAGCTTGAAGACTGCCTCAGGATAGAGGGTCCCTCCAAAGATATCTGACCTTAGGGCATCACGGTCCAACTTATCTGGACATGCTAATTTGAGCTTGGTGTCGTCCGCCTACATCTTCAACTTTTGTTGTTCTAAACTCGTTATGCCATGGTTGTGGGATGAGACTGCACTTGCTATGAGGATTGCAAAAGATACGATGAGCTTTCCAGCAGGTTCTTAATCCTGGTTGTGCGCTTAAGAGTTTTTTTTAACGCGGCTGATCCTCTCGTAATGAGAAGTAGGGAGAAACAAATTGTATAGAGCGCGGACAAGTAAACCAGGCGGGTGCTTTCAAAAACAAGTTTCAACAGGTTCGAAGTCTCTCAAAGTCAAGCCTGTGGCCATAGATTATTCGCATTGAACACCACGCTAATGTAAAAAAGAAATCTATCGTTCTATCAAGTCTAATTGTATTGCATCGATCTCATATAAATGGGCCCAGCTCATATTTGAATTCTCTTACAATCTCAGCTCCAAGGTCAAGCAAGTGGCTCAACGATTCCCGGCTTGTCACTATGTAGCGACTAATCCATGCCACCTCATTCGTTTCTGGACCATTAATCTTGTCTCCTTTGCGCATGGGTGACCAGGAAACTGCAACGTTATCTCTATTCATCAATTCTGGGGATCGTTCCACCATCTCCTTCCCCGGATCCTCCGTGAGCAACACTCCACTACGTTCTGGTGATATATATTGAACCATGCTGTAATATTGACCACCGTTCCTGAATGGCGTGGCCATAGCTTTGAATCTGGCGATCTCTTCAGGACCCAAAGCGCGCAACATCTGGATCGCGAAGTAATCAATGCCGTAAGTCAAGCGGGCTAGACTGGAGACCATATAACCAGGAGTTCGGGCATTGTTCTCAATGAGATATGCTGATGGTCTTTGTAGACTCCTTGTACCTACTGGCACGAGTTCCATATGTCCCGTTGATGGATTAGTTCGGAACTCAACTGCGGAGTCGCGCACTCGGCCCTCGCAGTGGAAGACGCCAGATTTGAAGCCTTGTCTGAGGATACTGGCGTGTATCTCCTCTCGGACTATTGCCTGCTCCTTTGCAGGCAACTGTGTGGCACTGACAACCTGTGTCTCCAGAAAGTCACAATTCGCTGCAGAGTCCGTCGAGCCACTGTCTCCTCGACTGGGATAGTCGTCCGCGATCTCACAGAACACGATTTCACCATGGAGGAGTACAAAGTTGGCGTCGAACTCTGGTCCCGAAATATACGGCTCGACAACGCAGCCGATAGATTTAAACACAGAGCCTTGGTGGCGACTGCATGCTTTTTCGACTGCTTCTATAAGCATGGCTTCATTTTCCACGCGGCTGACACACTCGCTGCCCCAGCCTGTGCAAGGCTTTACCAGTAGTGGAAATCTCAGCGGCTGGGTCTCAGCATTTGCAATTCGTTCGTGGACTTGCTCAACGCTGGTACACTCAAAGCTTTCGGAAATACTAGGCTCCAGCTTGCGGGTTAGAAATTTGTCCCCCGCAATATCATACGCTTCTGCGGGATTAGTAGTAAGGCCCAATTTTTCCGCGGCTCGGGCGACAGCGGCAAGCCGGCTGTCACTGACAGTCATAATACCATGGAAAGGCTTTCCATAGTTGCGAATCGCACTGATTAAACGTTCAGGCAGTTTTTCGTCAGGCGTAATGTCCGTGGGCACAAATGCTTCACGATAATCGGACCACTTCGGATCCTGCAACCAATGCCCCTCAGCGTCAAAGATGACCAGTGTGATGCCCAAAACCCTCGCTGCTTCCCACATCTCAATGCTACTTTCAGCATCAGCCCTGCCCTGGACGAACGCTAGACGCTTGACCGATAGTGGAATCGATGAAATCCAGTCGAACGAGAGTCTGTTGATGAATTCGGCCTCCAGTTGTTGCAGCTGTAGTTGGGCATCTTTGGGATTGCTGGCTCGGACACGAACACCTCCTATGGCGCTGGAGCATAAATCGAAAATATCCACGCATTGCAGGTCCTTCGGGACTGCTTGGACTTGCTGAAGGGGCGAAGTAAAGCTCCTGGCTTCGTCGACTAGAATGGAGCCCTTCATCCGCATTACGACTGCGTCGCTGCGACTGATGTAGCCATCGACTGTAGGAACAAGCAGTTTAAATGCTGAACAGGCATCACTGCTTGCCTTGACGAGGGTCTGCAAAGCTTGTGTAATAAATGCGAATACCTCTGGGGCTTTCTCGGCGGCTACCCGTCCAAATCCATGGCTGCCTTGATCAGGAAGATACTTGAATAGATTGATGCTCTCGCCTCCGATGGGAGAAGGTATTTCGTGAGCCGGCGGCGGATTGGGTGCTCGTTTGAACAACAGGTCAATTGTGCCTCCATTTGGTAACAGGTGAGTATTTAAGGACCATTGAAGTTGGAAGCATTCTAAAGAATTGTCAGCTCAAAAAGGCATCGTTGCGATTTCAGTCTTGCTCGGTTCCTACCTGTCTGGCCGTTGAGGGTTGCCAAGAGGCTACACGTTTTACAGTTCGATTCACTCATGTTTGAGATGCACGGTGTCGGTCGTGTGAACTTTAGAAAGATAATATGGTCGATGGCAGGCTGGTGGATTAGACTTGATCACAAGATGTGATGCTGATATGAGTTGGAAGATGTGATGCTGATATGAGTTGGAAGTTGACCAGCTTATATATTCCCGTCCTGGGGCTTGCAATATGCAAGCATTCTTGCCACTGTATATGCAGATTACCATCATCCACACGATTAAGAGAAATTAAACCCCTGCCTTGGGTGTTTTGATCCGGTGTGAGTCACATAACCGCAGTAGACGCGGGCTATGGACAGTACGGCTTCTCGGCTTTCGGTGTTTTATGTCTTAGGAGGGTTGCATTTTTGATGCCGCACATCGACGAGTTCGTGTCCTCGGCAGTCACAGCTCATAGTTCAAACTTTAGAATCGCATAATATCCAAGAAACACGAATCGGATCTTGAAATCTACCATGAAATCTGTTGATTGATTATTTCTTACACTATGTCTAACTACATTCTCGTCACTCCTCTGTCCGTTGCTCCATATTCTGCTTATCTATTTCCGCGTCCAACTCATCATACTTCCTAAAACATAACCAGAAGATCACGGCCGTGGCAGCCATTACACTAGCCAGAGTTGTATACATCCAGACCAACTGCGGATTCTTTGCCGCTGGGGATATCGCTATTCCCAGCGCGGCGCCCAATCCAGACATCAATTGAGTGAAAGCTTGTATGATAGCTTTCATTTCTTTCGGCGCTTTTGAATACGAATACTCCAGCGCAGAGACGAAGCCCAGAATCTCTGCCACTGCGAGGATGAAGTAGAGAGGGACCTGAATCCACACGTTTACGGAGTTGTGGATCATGCCATCTTTCGACGCTGCGCACTCTAGAGGATACTCGTAGCATGGCCCGCTTGAGTATATCAGTTTCTGGATTACGGTTGCGTAGGCCATTGCAACACTCATGATTATGAAGGCGGCTGTGATGCGAGCGATGGGCCCGAATGATATATGATATTTCCCCAGAAGAGGATAAAGTCCCTTTTGTATGATCGGTCCGCATATCACACATGCGATGCCGTTGAATGTTCTGATCAGATCGTTAGGGATCCCATGGAGATCCATCTGTCCGGCTTGTGACACCAAGTTATTACTGAGTTGGTTGAAGCACAAGTAGAAAACACCAAATACCGTTCTTGATTTAGGCATTAGTCAACCATAGATACATTTTCAAGTGATAGGATCGACTCACAGAACTTGGCATGCCATGAGTCCACTGCGGAGCTCTACGATGAACTCAGAACTCCAGCTAACAGTCTTGTTAAAATGCTCAAGTTGATATGCTGGATCGGCAGCTTCGAGCTTGAACTTGTTTTTGACTGCGCATGATAGAGCTTTAACTGCTTTGGGCAAGATATTCCCAGCTACTGGATGTTTTACTATGGAGATTTGGGGTCAGTTCAAGCGCAGTACGTAAGACATAGTCGGTGCCGCCTACCAAATGAATTGCGATAAAAGAAGAGGAGTCCGATTGCAATGCACAGTGCGATTGGTCCTAACAAATAACTCATCCAGAAACCGACATACCGTTCAAGAAATGTAGTCGGAATCACGGCTAGAGCAGCAACATTTGTCTCCCTGTTGTAGGTCAGTTTGATAGGTCTGGAGTGAGAGCTCGGTGGTGGTGAGATACCAATAAAAAATGTTGTAGATATATTGCATCGTTAAAGTTCGGTCTACAACCACCTTTTCCCCTTTTCCAGTCATCATAACTTGAAAGCTGGTGTTTTCGTACTGATCACCTAGTGGAGGAGTCAGAGAACGGGGCCAAGATGATACCATTTTGAATCTTCCAACCTTCCCAAACTCACCGATAAACGCATTTACAGTTGCCTTGATCCCTCCTACACCGATGCCGATGAATATCATGGCGATCGTGATACCAGTAACTCCAGCTCCATGGTCAAGCGCTGGAGGCAACGAGGTGAAAAGCATCGCGAAGCTTCCAAATATGTAAATCCTGGATCAAGTCAGTTAAGCAACTCGTGCGGAGAATCTTCGAAGAATCTGGTCCCACATCAAGGACATAGTCAGAGTTCTGAAACGTCCCAACTTCGCATCAGACAGAACCCCAATTGGCGTCGAGGCCAAAGCAGCGAATAGATAGTAACCATTATAAACGTTGGTTGCAGTGACCTGACCAAGACCAAGAGCACCTGGATTTGCATTGTCGTCACGATTATTCTGCAAATAGTTTTCTGCAAAGGATCAGCTACACGCCTCCTGCTTCAGACGACTCGTAGACCATAACTCACGCCAGGGTGCGGTAATGCAGTAGAAGGCGAATCTTTCGGCGGCGCCAACTAACAGTGCAATCCATACTGCTGCATGAAGTTGGTCTGGGACATGGCGGCAATTCAGAATTTCTTCCTCGGTGGCATTCCGTCTTTCAAATTGTATGGGGATTTCTGAACTGTTGGCCTGTCTTCCTGATATTAGAATTCGTGGTGAGATGTAGAGTTCATTGGTACATACTGGGATATAGGCCCATTCAGAACCCCTTTCTCAGCATCAACTTGGTTCATGACTTATTTTCAGGTAGTGTCTATTTAAAAATTATTGTAATCCTTTCGACCACTTATCCGTCTTATGTTGCTAGAAAGAGATGTTCGTTCAGATAAGTATCGCATTGAGAGGATGCGCTCTTGGTCCAAAGACAAGGATACAAGGAGAGAAAGTAGAATGTTCATGAAATATCAAGCTTGCTGGCTGACGTGATGTTCGCCAACATTATGCAGGAGCTATGAGAAGATGCTTGAGCAACGATCTATTTCACCAGGATATTTGCCAGATTTGGTTAATCTGAACAAACAACCGTGTTCACGAATTTGCCGGCCCCGGGCGTCTACGATTCCAAGGTTATGTGTAAGTCTGCTATTTTCAGTTTGTAGTTGGACACTCGATGGCCATTCCTTGCCAGTTTTTATTCCGTTGCCGCAAAATTCGAACCACTCCTTTTCTAGGCTAGCAATATACCACGCCGGAGTGCTTTGGGAATAGCTGATGGTAGTCGCATGCAGCAAGAGCACTAGCCACCGCTTCATCCCTGTTGTCTATCACGGAAAAGCTTGAAAATCTCCTCGATTAGGCTCGCCGTTCATACATAGCAATCTGCAGATTAGCATCATGAGGCTTGACGCGGCAAACACAAGAATGCATGGTTCAATGCTTGATAATAATAAGAGCTCGTAAATTTATGTATCTCGTTCTAGAATTCGATTACATATTCCCCGCCCCTCCTTCCTATTTCGTCTCGCCGACGTTTGCTTTGAGGTCCAACAGTTGTATATGCAATGACTAATCAATCGATATGTTCAAAACTCGTGAGTGTGTTTGTGACCGGAGACAACGCTTCATCACGGGGAATGTTGTGATTTAGAAGGATTCGACTTCTAACAGTTTTCCCATCTAAGGTAGCCATCGTTCATATGTGATATGTAAGGATGAGATAAGTCACCAGCGGTTCCATCCTTCTTGACCCATTTTGCACGCCTAATTATGTTTCGTGGCCGACCAGAACACTACCCACGGCCTCTCTAACCCCCATAGTGAGACAGATATTATTGATCCAGTCTGGGAGAGCATAATAAGTGCTGGCGCCGGAAGTAACTGCTTCCCAAAGGCGAGCACCACGAAATGAACCCTGGTGTCATTTGACCTAGCCCAGTGGTAGAACCTTCGAAGTCCGAGAGGCGGCATTACAATGTTACCAAGCGTTCTCAGGGCAGTTTGGTTTCCCATGACATTAGAAACCATGAATAAGGGCCTTTCTGTCGGTTGGCTTGACCACCCCCTTTTAAACCAGAAAACACCGCTTGCAAAACCCTCCATCATTCACTCCTGCTTGTATAACTGCTTTAAAGCATCACAGCCGTTGATAAAATACAGCCATCGTATACGGAGTCTCCAGTCAATGAACATCCTCAAGGGAATATTCCAGTGAAAGTGGCACATAGAGGCCCTCGGCTTATGATCGTGAAGGTTGACTTAACCTCCAGCCCGGGAATTCGGTCGAGAGCCGAAGCCAAGCGATCCTGAAGTCAATCTGGCTCCATAATGGCTCAGGTATCACCACCTTTCTGTTCGAAGATCAAGTGGGTGACCTCGGGAGGGAGGGCCGAGCGCAACCCGGTTCTTTGGCTCCTTGTACGCCCACCCGGCTGCGAGAAAAGAGGGAGATGGTCATCAAAATTAGTAAGGTGCTTCATCGTTGGACGGATACTGTAATTACAGCTAGGCGTCGCTAATTTAAAGCTCCTCCGGAATGGTAAGACCCCATAGATGATGCGCTTCCAGCGACGTATTCCTCTATATTCTTCTTTGAAATCAGTAGAAAATGTACCGCTGGGTCCTTTTCCAGATTTCGTTACCGGTCCCATTCGTACGCAATGCGATGGAGTTGCTGCTCTCAGATATCAGCAGACCATAAGCAGGGAGCTTTCCAGTTAGAATCCTAAGTTTCCCCAGCAGTCAATAATAAATACCCCATACTGTAGGAAACGCTAAAATCCGTGGCTTCGATGCGTACGAGCGAATACAGAAGCTTTCATTTTTCATGCTTGAGAAGTATATGAAGATCTTTCATCCATATTTACATGCCTTTAGTGATCATCCCTCTTCAGCCAAGGTTTGCAAGCATCGTATACCTTCGCGAGGGAATCATCCATGCCAACAATTCTCTCGTATATCTTCTCGTCAATGACCTTCAGGAAATGTAACATGCCTACAATAATGAAATCCGAGTAAGATGCTAAGAAAAGGTAAATCAGCATTTACTCTCAAGCTCTCCGAGGGTTCATTGAACTCACGAGTTTCACCCTCAACAAATGGCCCACTATCATTAGCCTTCAATATCTCCGCCAGCTCTTTAACCCCAGGCTCTGCCTTCGCCCAAACTTCCTCGCCCCCTTCTTTCTTCCCATACTCGGACAATGGCATGCCCACAGTCTTCTCTCTCGTCTCGTTGAAATACACGGCACTTTTTTCATTCAAAAGCCCTGTTGTAATAGGTGACATCCATACTGGTCGAATGGGCATAATGACTTTTGGGATGATTTCCTGCACTTTCTCATGAAGGGGCGAAGAAAGATTTAGTGAGGGGTACTCGGGAGCCGGGTATAGTGACTCAAGCTTGTAGGCTATGGGCTTGGAGTCTTGGAGGTAACTTCCATCTGGGAGACGGACTGCGGGAATGGAATACGGGAAGCCAGACTCGTTTGGTGGGAGACCGCTGAAATATAATTAGCGACGGGAGAAGTAATCAGAAAGGAGTCGGACGAACAAGGATTTCAGTTTCGGGGTAACATCTGGATACTCAGTCCACTCGGTTTTGTAAGGAATGTTTTTATAATTGAGGGCCAGGCGGGCTGGGAAGTACTAGTCAACAGGTGCCCGAAAAAGTGAGGGATGGAGGGGTAACGCACTCTTCCATGGGTTTAGAGACCAGCAGGCACAGCGTCCTTTGCTGGGGAGGTCATAAAGGATGATTTCTGAGTCACTCATCTTGGTCAACAGCACCTGTGATAGACAACAGTATGACTGAAGAATTCGAAGTTGCCCCTCCCCAACGACTGCTTTATAACGTAACACTGGCCGTGGGGTAGATGATCGCGCCTTTGTACGTCATCAGCACGTGTGCTGTCACCTCCCAATGAGAGCAGTCGAACATTTATATTGCAATTCTTGCGCCATACTCGCAAAGCTCAGTACTGTAGTAATCACTTCAATTAATGGAAAGCTGCGAAGCTCAAAAATTGCAGAGGAAGAAGGTAGTGAGGTGGATGTCTAGATCGGGCTTAGCGCGAACCGTTCGCAGTCGCGAAAGCTACTGTTTGTTCTGACGGTCATCTTTTAATCAACGTTAGCGACAACCTCGAATCATGAAAGCGTGCCATCGCGATGAGCACTTCTGCCGTGGATTTCTTTCGAGTTCAGGAATTCTGTTGTAGCTCTCTGACAGCAATGTTGGGGCTCCCCCTCGAGTAGTGGCCGTCTTCTTTTATCCCTCGACAAATCATTGCATGCAGGCTCAATGGGTATGCTCCCCCATCCAACAATCTACATTCCCCTCTTCTACTCTGCAGATTCTAATGTGTTCCTTTATCCCTTTAGATAACTGCGACCAAATTCCTCGTGCCTATCGATCTTCCGTGTCTTCGAACTGTGTTTTTCAAGACATAGGACATTCGCCGCCACAAAACCAAGAGCCAATCGTTCTAACATACGTACTTGATGCGGGATGGAACTTGACAACAACGCGGCCTAGTTTTCGATGGCTAGGAAGCATCAGGGAATATTTGACTTTGCAGCGAGAAGAGTGGTTTCGTCTTGTCTTGCGCGCGCAATGAATGGTGCTATCAAGCCACTCGTCATTTCTCCTATTCCAAGGTAAGTCGATGCGGTCGGTAGTGAATTGTTTATGCCAGCCTGCACTGAGAGCCGTCTTACAGTAAGTGTCTTCGTAAGACGCGTCAACATGCCAAGTTTCTCTCATTTATCGATCTATGTGTTTCTCTCATTTCTGTTAGATGGACATGGAAAGCAGCTTCTGAGATACGCAACTCCCACCATGTCTAATTTGTGCTCAGCAGTTTGGACCTAGCTCTCCCAGTTCGGTTTCCTTGCGATGCGTTTGACCGAATGTTTGATATCGTGCTTGCTACTGGTTACTTGAGTATTTCTTCTCGTGTCTTCATACATGCTCTGAATATCTGCCTTTCCTTCTTTGCTTCCCAAATTTTTGGTACGGCAACGGATCTCGAGCCGAACATCCTTTACCCCATGATCTCTTGGATGTCGTTCCAAACACAGCGGAAAATTTCCTGAATGGACAGAATCTGATACCCCTCTTTTCTTCGGCGCAACCTTCTTAGATTGCGGGCGTGCGTGTACCTACCTCCCTCCGCATGAAGCCGCAAGGCATGATTTCTGTGGATTCATGCTCAGCCTCCGAGAGCAGTTTGTGGGGATTATATCCGGGGAAACTCATTCTTTGCCCATTTCAAAATGCGGAGGCACACTTTCCGCTGCGGCTAAAAGGGAGGATCTTTAGTATCTCTTGGTCAGTGTGGCCTTTAACCATTTTGGGTCAAACTCTATATGAGTTTCATGGATGGACGATGTTTCCCGTGATCTATATCGTCCATCAGGGTGTCCACATATGAGAATCCGTATGCATTCAACATATCCGTGGCTTGATCCGGGGCTTGGAATGATCCGGAGCGGCAAATTTATTTCAGATGATTTTGCATACTTAACGGTCTTCCCATCCTTCAATGTTAATCACCAAAGCAATTGCCTGTGCTACAACATGAAGTTGTTTCTGACATCGTTCTCTCTGTTCTCCTTTGCCTGGGCTTATCCCCTGGTATCCTCGGATGCCTCGGCCGCACAGCCCGCTTCGGTTTATTCAATTGATTCCTATGGATCGTACGCCAAACCTGCGGGTCGATTGTTCAACATCGATGGCAAAGTTCAATACTTCGCTGGCACCAATGCTTGGTGGCTAGCTCATCTTTCCTCTAACAGCGATGTCGATACTTCCCTCGCCCAAATGGCTGCCACAGGATACAAGATCGTCCGTGTATGGGGGTTCGGTGATGCGAACACACCTCCACCTTCCATGAATACAGACCCAAACTCTGTCTACTTCCAAATCCTTAATTCCACTGGAGCATACATAAACTATGGTCCGGATGGTCTCCAAAGGCTGGACTATGTGGTTCACGCAGCTTCGAAGTATGGATTGAAACTGGTCTTACCTTTCGTTAACAATTGGGGTGACTATGGTGGCATCGCAGCCTACACAGCTGCATTTAACTGCTCTGCTACCACCTTTTTCACCGATTCAGTCTGCCAGAAGGTTTATAAAAACTACGTCAAAACAATCGTCACACGCTATCGAAGCAGCACCGCAATCTTTGCTTGGGAATTGGGCAATGAACCTCGCTGCAATGGCTGCGCTACATCTGTTATCACCAATTGGGCTACCAACATCTCGAAATACATTAAATCACTCGACTCAAACCACATGGTAACACTTGGCGATGAGGGATGGTTTGCTCCCGCGGATGGTATTGGTGATGGCTCATATGGATATGGTGGCGCCGAAGGGGTTGATTGGGTGGCAAACTTGAAGATTAAGACACTGGATTACGGAGTCTTCCATCTTTACCCTAACAGCTGGGGTTACAATTACACATGGGGTAGCACTTGGATCGAAGAACATGATGCTGCTGCAAAGACCGTTGGAAAGCCTGCCATTTTGGAGGAATATGGTACACCGTTCCCTTATAATCATACTGAGACGGAAGCACCATGGTAAGCTATCCTTTCGGCACTCCGTAGTCTTTCATTGCTAACCAGATAATACAGGCAAGCCACTGTTCTCAAGTCAGGACTCGCTGCGGACCAGATTTGGCAGTTTGGACCGAATGGTACGAGCGTTAATCCAGCATCTCTTAGTGACGTAAATACTATCTACTATGGAAGCGCCGAATACGTTACACTGGGAACAGATCATGCAAAAGCCATGTCGAAGAAGAAAGTCTGAGGGAGCCATACTGGGGATTTATGGGGGGAGGACCATGTAACATTAGCTACAAATGATGAAGAATCTTAGGACACTTCAACTTTAACTCTTCCACATTGTTACCAATCAATGGCGGTGCATTGCAAAGTAGCCGAATTATAGCGGCTACTTCTGGATTATGATTCGAGCTGTGCAACTTCCAGGTGTGGCGCTCAGTTGGAGACAACAGAGAGGCAACAGTAGGCTTTGTGTAAAACTATAGCATGTGTGGTAACCATTCTAACTGTGCGAAAATCAGACAATTCCTTACGCAGTAGAACTTGTCAGCGAAGATTACTGAACTCCGGCCTTGCAGTCCTCTTTCATGAGCTCCTCACGTGGTGCTTCTTTGGCTGACAAATCAGAAGGGTTTCGGAATTCTGTGCGAACTCCGACATGTATTGGAGCTTTAAGAATTGATATTAAATGTATGATGCACAGTTCTAAATATGAAAAGTGACATGGCCGATTTCGAATTCAAAGTACTATTCTACCTTAACTGAAATTTGTAAAAGAATCTAGTTTAGAAACTTGAAGATTTTGATAGGTGTAGGCTATTCGCCCAGAACCCCTGTTGGGTCGGCATGAGGTGTCTCAACTGCCGCTGTACCGAGGCATTTCCCCAGAACCGATCGCCGCCATAGATTTCCATACAAAAACACCTCCATCCGCCACATACAATACAATACCTCAATTCATCCACATCCTTCAGCAAAAAGAACATTGTGTAATCAGAACTCAAAATGGCCGTTGAAAGAATCAGCTCTATCGTCAAGCACTTGACACCTGGCTCATCAGGACTGTCATCAATGTAAGTCTAGCATTCCATTGAGCTCACCTCCGTTCGTAACCACATGCTTATGCCGTCCTGCGCAGAACCTCCAAAAATGCCGACGATATCGTTATTACGCTCGCTATCCGTACACCGCTTGCAAAGGGATTCAAGGGAGGATTCAAAGACACAAAGCTCGAATACCTCCAATACGCTCTCCTCCAGAAAGTTAGGGAGAAGTCCAACCTCGACCCTCAACTTGTCGAAGATATCTGCTGTGGCAACGTAAGCTGGCTCTCTGTTCTTCTACTGCAACAATACTGATTATAGACGTATAGGTCAGCGATGGTAAAGGAGCATACAAACTTCGCGCCGCAGCTTTAGCTGCCGGATTCCCCAACACCACCGCCGCCTCGACGGTGAATCGATTCTGTTCATCAGGCCTTAAAGCTACACAAGATATTGCCAATCAAATCGCGGAAGGAAGCATTGAGATTGGTATTGCCATGGGCGCAGAGATGATGTCTATTGGTGGCGACAAACTGGAAGAGCCGTTCCACCCAGAGATTCTCAAGAACCCGGAGGCCAATGACTGCATGCAACCCATGGGACAAACATCAGAGAACGTCGGAAAGGACTTCAACATCTCCCGTGAAATGCAAGACAGATACGCTGCCGAGAGTTACAACCGTGCGGAAATTGCCCAGAAGGCGGGATGGTTCGATGATGAGATTGTTCCTATCGTCACTGAGGTGAAGGACCCAAAAACCGGTGAGGTCAAGAAGGTTACCTTGACAAAGGATGAGGGACCAAGATACGGAACCACCTTCGAGAGCTTGAACAAGATCCGTCCAGCTTTCCCACAATTCGGTGACAAGTCAACTGGTGGAAACTCCAGTCAGGTCACAGATGGAGGTATGTATTATATCTTACACGCCCTTGAAGAACTTGCTAACATCCCATAGCCGCTGCCGTTCTTCTGATGAAGAGATCCAAGGCCATTGAACTCGGCCAACCAATCCTAGGCAAATTCGTTGGAGCCACCGTAACAGGTCTCGCTCCACGAATTATGGGTATCGGCCCATCCCTCGCCATCCCCAAACTTCTCGCCAAATACAACATCACCATCGATGACTGCGACGTCATTGAGGTCAACGAGGCCTTTGCTTCGATGGCTGTGTACTGCAGGGATACATTAAAACTTCCTTACGAGAAGATGAACCCAAGAGGAGGTGCCATTGCACTGGGTCATCCTTTGGGTGCTACTGGTACCAGACAGATCGTCACTGGTCTTAGCGAGTGCAGAAGAACGAAGAAGAAGGTTCTTTTGACTAGTATGTGCATTGGTACCGGACAGGGAATGGCTGGGTTGTTTGTCAATGAGCAGTTGTAGGAAAATGCGAAATGTAATTGGCGTTTTTAGCTTTATTGTTAGAGTATATAATATTATGATGGCGTACGCAAATCAAAATCTTTATTGTGTCTAGCTCTTGACAAGGTTATGGGTGGTCACATACGTGGTCCTAGCAAATGTTATCAGCAGGGCTATCCTGCCCTCCCCCGCGAGTGAATCTGGATAATAATAGCCGGGATGTATTGACCGAAGCACAGTCGGGCTATATCAAGTCAGTGGGATATACTGACCTGGCTTCGAACCCCGCCGCCTCCATTTTCTCATCTTATTGACTTGAATCACCCATTCCCTTCAGCCCATACAAGCCTATGCAACTACTTTAGAATGTCTTTTGTTCTCCTCACGCGCGTCATTTAAGTATACTCACATCCTACAATTAACAATTTCACCACTCACCAAACTCGTTCACTCGCACCTCTTTAGCTAAGTTAGAAGATGCATAATCTAACTATTAGCACCAGCACCAGTGAGCCCGTCCGGGCACTCTCTAGACCAAGACATCTTTAAGAAAAGAGAAGCCAACTGGTGTAAGCCGAGAGAATGGCTCTGGTGATTCTCAACTTAAGTAGACTGTAGATATCTTTTCATTCCAGCGTGCGTCTTAAAATCTTTCCCTTCCTGCTCGTTCCCTTATATTAGAATTTCATTACAGAGATCTAACCGGAAACTTTCAAGAATCAGCAAGCCCGGCAACCCATACTCAGAATCTTTCACAAATCAACACCAACCCCGTATACGTCTCACTCAACTTACAAAACCAAACCCACCACCCTCCCCTACGTAAAGAAGTCCTAACCAACATCACCCAACGCCACCATCTCTGCCCTCACCTCCCCTATGTCCCCCAACAACCAGCCACAGCCATAGCCGGCCACCATCTCCACTACCACTAACATCCCCAGCAGCAGCGGCAGTTCCCGCCCGTAAGCGCCCGGTAGGTGCTGCGCTGCGTAATAGTCCAGAACTTTTAGCTTTTAGGCTTAGTGTGTAACCTCGAGGGAGACCTAGCTTGGCGCTTAAAGTACTGGGTTGTGGTTCGGGTTGTAAGTGGCCTCTTTTTTGGTCCAGGGGTTGAGAGAGGGTTAGCCGAGGAGGCCCCTTTTCGGGACAAGGTAAGGGAGCGACTCCGAGCGAGGGAGTTGGCTTTTTTTGGGGGGAGAGTTGGTTATGCGTGATGAGGGTATTGCGCTTGTGTAAGTGAAGTGAAAGGGGGGTCTTTGATGGATGTGGTTTGATATATACTGGTTGTGTGTTCGCGATGTACACTGTTAGATGTTGGGTTCATAGAACTGCGTCTGGTCTGGTTGATTCTGCGAGTGAGGTCTGTATAATTAGACACTGTGAGAAGATGTGATAAGCTTACGATAGAATGTTTGTAGAATGAGCCACTGTATGATGATCCTCAGAATTTGTGGGATACAAGACGTGGTAGAAAAGGGGAGGGTACTCCAGCGAAATAGATGAATATTTTGATTGATGAGATATTTCGTTCAAAAAGTACACTTGTTACAAAGACGCATATTCATATCCATTGCAGAATCTGCAAATATTGAGACATTTTCGAAAACGACCATGATTACCCGTGTAACAAGTCATCGCCAAGAGAGAAAGGTATCCAAACACGAGCCAGGAACTGCACGTATTGAGAAATTTTCAAAACCTGCCAAGCTTACCCGTAGTCTGAGTCTTCGCCAAGATAGAAAGGACCCCGATCCCGAACCACAACCCACCCCCCAAGAAGTGGCATATCAAGAGAAAGTCAGTAGAACTGTAGGCGAAGCCAAGAAAAAGTTTTTAGTCAATCGCAAAAAGGAGAAAGAAGAAGAGGAGAACAGAGAAAGAGAAAGAGAAGAGGAGAGAGAAAGAGAAGAAAAAGAGAAGAGAGAAAGAGACGAGAAGAACGCAAGAGAAGAGAAGAGAAGAAGAGAAGAAAAGGAAGAAAAAGAGAAGAGAGAAAGAGACGAGAAGAACGCAAGAGAAGAGAAGAGAAGAAGAGAAAAAGAAGAAGAAGAAAGGATATTAGCTAGAGAGCAAGAAAAACCAGCTCGGAGGCAGCAACACACTTCTTATGGGAAGCACAAACGCCTTGAACGTCGGAATACCGAAGGTATCCCAAATCTGAGGCATGTTTACAAGGAAGAAGAAAGTGAGACTCGATCATGTTGTCAGTGGGGAATAAAAGCTAATGAATAATGGTGCAGAGGGCAGCAGTGATACAAAGGCAAAAAATGAGAAACGAAGAGGTGATGTTGAAACTCATCGTCATTCTGAAGATGGTCCCCGATCTCATGGCCGTCCACGCGATGATGTTGGAACTCATCATTATTCTCGAGATCGTCATCATTCTCGAGATCGTCACCAATCTCATCGCCGTTCAGGCGGTGATGGAGATCCACGCAAATAGTCGCGTGAAATATGAGGTATGGATGGGAAAGGAGGGATCATTGAGCGCAGCATAGTGACAGCAGAAAGCCTACATATTCGTTAGTAATCCAGGAGAGCTTTCAATGAAACTGACTGGTTCCGATGAGCAGTACAGTATAATCCTAACCTGGACCACCAACGCGACCAACTCGTCACATGACCCCTCTGACTCTTAATCCAGCAGATCCGAACGGGAAACCCATGAAATCCAAAAGTCAAGCTCAGTCCCCCAGCATGCCGGAAATATCCACCTCGGATACGACGTCGTATGCGTTGCCAAGTGGTCATTGCCTACGGCCATCGAAACAATTTGTTACCGTAAGGATGTCACGAGGACCGCGAAGGATTTCTCTCTAGCCATGATCCGACGATCCATTCAACTTAATGCCAGTGAGTACACCATTAAACAAGAGATGCATGGATGTCAAGAGCTTGCATAAATATGAGCGGTGGGAGGGTGGGAAGGGAAGGCACATCATACAAATTGAAGTCTTCTTTCTCAACTACATTTGACAGCTTCGACACTTGACGACCACAAACTATCGGCTTTCACCTTGTTCAAATATTTCCAGCAACGGGCAAAGAAGAAGTGAGCGAAAAGGAAAAGGCGAAATATAGGGAAACAGCGAAGGAAGCCGTGAGGTCTCTACAGCAGCGCAACAGAGACGTTGAGAAGGCGGAACATGCTTCCCGAAGCTCCAATAGTACCAAGCAGATCGAGTCAGACGATGAAAAAAGCTGGATCAGCTCCGCGAGGGGCGTGCGTAAGTAACCCTCATAGAAAAGAAAGCCCAGAAGAGTTAATAGCTTTGTGCTAACGCATTTATAGCAAGACCTCTAGAGAGGAAAACTACGGAAAGGGATTTTGGAAGGCATTTCAAAAAGAAAATGATCTTCGACGTTTCTAATGTTCCTATAGGAGGCAATAGACTTATTGGATACGGCTCGTAAGACCACCAAAGCGAGACACACAACAGAGAGCGAAGGGAAACGTCGAGAAGTGGTTTTGGCTTCCAGGCTGATTGTTTAGACTACCTGTATTATGCACACGTTGATTTTTGTAAGGAGTTGGAAGGCGTTCTCGGGTCGGTTAGATAATTTATAGATAAATAGAATGCAATGCTCAAGGTTATCACACAGAGTCTGTCATCTTGTAGCACTTGCTGGCCATCCTAGCGTGTGGATGGATAGATAGATAGAATGCAATACTTAAGCTGCTCACACCGAGCCTGTAATCTTACAGCACTTGCTGCACCAACATAGCGTGTATATGAAGCCTCCGCATATGCGAGTAGCTTCCAAGGGAAGTGTGAAACCGTGGGATCAGGGACCCAGGGCAGGAAGTCTTTTCCACTTGTGATTTTGTCGACATCTCTTCAGTCAAGAGTTTAAGGTCAATCCTTAGCTCAGCGCGTCTCCATAGCCTTCGGGAGGTGATAGTGGAGCGAGTAAACTCAGTGCCCACCAGACCTTTGAGAAATCTACTTCTGTGTTGCGTGTTGTAGGGTCGAATTTTAGCCACAGAAGGAAATAAAAGAACACTGCTCGAGGATATAACCCTGCTGAAACAATGGTGTGCTCGTCGTCTCAAAGGGCGTATCTGTAAGTGTCTTGATCTACCATTATTCTAAAACGTAAGTCTCATCTCTACGAACGATGTATCACCTACTTATTGACAACAAAATATATACCTAGAACGCCTCATCAAATCCTTATATCTACCCAATCCCCATGTATAGCCACTCATTCCCAATACATCCATTCGTGTCATCCATATCTAACCCATCTGTTTCACATCACAAAAGTAACAGCCACGCCCCCAAAATGCTCGCCCACAATACCCATCCACCATTAATTCTCCCGGCACCACTAGCCTCCGGCACATGTCCCGTCGCTGCTCCTCCAAGATACCAACTCCCGATATCCGTCAACTGTCCGTCCTGATCCAACATACTAGCATTTGGTCCCACATTCGACACACTACTGCGGAAGGAGCCAAAATACGAGTAGCGATCTATGTAGTCGAGGCGGTCAAAGTATTCGGCGGATGTCTTGAAGAAATCTTGGGTTTCTGGGAGCGAGGCGTTGTTGAGTGCGTATTCCGTTACCCAGATACTTGTGTTAGGGTAGCTGGTGAATAATATGTTAGTACTCGGTAATTTTTGAAAAAGACGGTGGATATGGAAGTGAAACATACGCAGCTCTAACTTGGCCAAGATAACTGGCCAAACCCTCAAAATTGCCATACCAATGCACTGGAATAAAATCCGCCGTGCAATTTGTCCCAGCATTCGCACAAGCATCGAAGAAATGCTCTAACCAAGTCAATCCCCTCTGACTTCCCGTAACAGCAGGTGCACCTGTTTTCACACCCAACTTCCTCAATGGCTCCATTTGACTTATCCAATTCGTTGCAGCCGCAGATGGAGCAATTGAACTTCCTCCCGTAGAGCTTTCGCCGTCTGGCTCATTGTATCCCAGGACGTGAGATATGTTTCGACCATCGCTGATCAATGACTGTACGGAGCTCAGGAAGCTGGTAGAAGTTGACCAGAGCATGGGCACGAATTCGAATTCGGCTTGTGTGCGATTGGAGAAGGCGGCCGAGGCGACAACTCCATAGTTGTAGTACCAATTGAGGTCGCTGTTGCCTGAGTCCCAGATCTGGTTATCGGAGGGGTGCTTATTGTTTGGTACGAAGACGAGGCCGCGTTTCGAGGAGGATTGGAAGTTTTGTGATGTGACAGTTGGGAAGTAGAGGAAGGCGGAGAGAAGGAATGAGGTTGTGAGATACATTATCCTTTGCGAATAGGCGTGTAACTGGAAATTGAAGTCGGGTCTGTAGGGTCGCGGTCGTGGTTGCGGTTGCAGCTAGTATTACCTAGAAGCACAAAAGTCGACCGAACTGCTCAAGACTGTAACGAAAGAATAAATAGCAGCAAAACTGAAGCAGACGAAAGATATCTTTCCGCAACTCGTAACTTGGACAATTCTTCCAAAAACTCAGAAGCCAAGCTATGATGCACCTTCTTGCCAGGGTAAAATCAAGGCACAGGGAACAGCGGACAACGAACGAACGATCGTGAGTGAAGCAAAAGGTCGTTCTCGCAACAAATCAATCGGTCAACAACGACAGACAATATCGAAAAGAAGAAAAAGTCAGCTTCTTCTCGGCTGGAGAAAACAGCTTCATACATAATATAATAAATGGCATATACTTTCCCGTATCTTACCTACCATCCACGCGGTTGCGTTGTACCAAGCGGTTGCACAGTAGTTGCGGAACGAGTCGAGGCTTGGAAAGAAAGAAAAAAAGTGGTGAAATGGGCCTGCACTGGCCTGCACTGGCCCCGAAACGGCCCCGGTAGCGCGGATGACATGCACGCTAATGGGCACCAATATTACTATTTTCAGGTACGTTGTGCGAACAGACAGCCAGAAACTCTCGAAAAAGTGCGATACGACCTTCTGCATGTGTATTGGTTGGCTGCAAGAAACGCGTTATTGCTACCATTGTTCTCTTTCCGGATCAATACTTCCCACCACGACTCCATATTCACATATACCGGTTCAGCATCTTTCAGCTCCTATCTCCCCATGCGGAAGATATCCATAAGTCGCCCCTGCGAGGTAACGGCCGAGTGGGGGTTCTTGCAGCTGCTGATAAAGCTTCTGGTATGTGTGCAAGACAAGTTCCCGAAGTCTCGAAACTCTCCAGCGTTGTCCGACAGACGAGCAACAGCTAACGATGATAGCTTTCCTTAGCAAAGTTAGCATATGCGCGATGCAACACGAGCTTGCAAGCACCCATGGTCCATGCTATTGAAATCTTGCATCGCCTATCGATAAGGGGTCTAGATACCGGTTCCGTCGGATGAAGCACGCCAAAGCTTGGATCCGGTAGAACCTAGGGATCAGATAACGACAGACTTTTCTAGCTGCTCAAGCACTTGTTCCTTGACGTCCAAAACTTTATCAACGGCTGGGCAAATCCGGCATGCTAAGGAGATTTTTTGAATGGTTTGCTTCAGATTTAGAAGAGTAGTCATTCTCTACCAATCATCGTGAGCCTAGCCACAGACAGCACTTCAGGGACAGTTTCCATGGTACTGGGACGTGTGGTCTAGCCGAAGCTTCATGAACGAAGAAGATCCAGCGCCTTATGTTTGTCTCCATCATATTTGCTCAACCAATGAATGTCTAGCCCGAGTTTAAACTCCTACAATAAGACAGCTATTGGCAACCATCTCCAACCGACAGTCTTGGAAGTTTCCTTGGGGTGTTCGACCGGATTGTTCTTTGAACTGGAAAAAGAGACCAGCTATTTCATTGTTGTTGGAGCTCCTGTATTGGAAAATGTCAGGCAGCGAGGATGACAATTCAAGTGCGGGAGATTTAGACTTTACCAGCGACGTTGAATATTCTTGCAAGAGAGCCAGGCTAACACTGTTAGGTAGAACCGATCGTTAGACCTAGAAATGCAGCGTTTGCTAGCATACAGTGTCCCAGGTCAATTTGAGCAACGAGCATCGCAGAATAGCCGCGAAACGACGAATAATTCCACTACTTTTTTTTTCCATCTAGGCGGCCGCAATTTCCCTCGACTAGATTATCTATTCGTCTTTATCTATAGGCAATGTATATCGTGGAGATATTTGCGCATTTATACCACCGTGGATTTTAACTGATCTATTAGAGACCAGGTTGCTTAAAATCCTCCTTCTATGGGAACTATTTCCTTAATTTTGCCTTCTTCCACGAAAGAAATTGTATCCCGATTCCTATACATACACACAGTGCAGCAGCCGGGATCGCCAGCAAGAGCGTTCTGCTCAACGCCACCGCCAAAGCATGCCTCACATCGCCCAGAAACTGCGGTGGGACCAACGATCCCAGGTCTACCAGCCCACTGATCTTCGAGCCTGTGATATTTCCGTTCAATCCCGCGATTTCCTCCAGTTTTTGCCCCAACACGTTGGTAAAGAGGATATTCCCCAACGTAAGCACTATCACAGGTCCCAAACTATTGCAGAACGAAACAAGCGCACTCGCAGTTGCCACGTCTGCTGGAGGTAGGGCAAGCGGCACGGCTGTGAACGGAATCTGCTGCACTACGCCGGCACCGAGCGCGGCCAGAACTTGGTATCCGGCGTATTGCGCCGTGGTGCTGTTTGCATCTAGAGTCGTAAGTAACACGGAACCTGCTACTGCGAGGCTAGCACCAATCCACATCACGGGGATATAGTGGCCGGAGGTGGTGATGTATGCTCCGCTTGCCATGGGCGAGAGTAGTAGCGTCATTATATAGGGCAAGGTGAGCACGCCGGATGAAGCTGCAGAGTGGCCGCGTACAGATTGGAAGTAGATGGGAAGGTAGTAGATTTGAATTCCAATGACCATAGAGATGAAGAGCTGGAAGAGCAGACACAGTAATGCTTCGAAGTTTTGCAACGCTCGTGTCGGAATCATTGCGCTGGGGGATGAGTTAGTGGGGTTTTGGATGTTCTAGAGCCGGACTTACCGATCTTGGAAGCGAACTTGGAGATATACGAAGGCAGTGACTTGGAGAATAAATCCCAGTATACAGCCCCAGACTCTAGAATTCGACCAGCGGTAGGTCGTACCTCCCCATTGAGCCGCCAGGAAGAAGCAGGTGAAGGCAGTGATAAGAAGAAAGGTGCCTAGCCAGTCAATTCTGAGGAGTTTTTGTTTCACTGTCAGAGTCTTTCCCAGCTCCGAGAGTTCAGGTGGCTGAAGGAATAGGATGATCATTACGAAGGATAAGAACCCAATAGCTGTGAATCCCTGTATCAGCAGTCTGTAAACATCGACTAATACTGGGAGGATAGACTTACGAAGATTAATCCAGAAGCAAAACCTCCAAGTAAGTCTCGAGTCAGTAAATACACCACCAAGCAGTGGTCCAGCCGCCGAAGCAACACCATACATACTTGTCACCACCGAAACATAAAGATATCTCTTTTTCGGCGGACACACATGAGCGACAAGTGTCAATACCCCACACCAGATTCCTCCAGCAGCAGCACCACAGATTAGACGTCCGAAGATAAACACAATCGGATCAGGAGCCGCTGCGCTAATGATAGATCCGATTTCAAATAAGATAATACTACCCAGAAATGCCAGTGTTACAGAGAAAAAAGTAAAGATCTGCCCGTGGGCCGGCTGGAATGCCATAATGGTGAGGAAATACGCACTCCCGTACCAGCCAGTCAGGTTAATAGAGTGGAAGTCGGTGGCGAGGCGGGGTATGGCGGTTGCTGGTGTACTGTTAGGAGATTTCTTACGGATATCATATTGATACATACAGATGATATAGTTATCCAACGCGACAACGAGGACAGATGCCATGATACCTAGTGTCACAAGGATGAATCGCCACCCGGTTGGATATATGGTTGCTTGTTCTTGTGGTGGGGCGTCATCGCTGATGATTGTGGCCGTTGGGGTTTCTGCTAAGGTCGTTGAGGTATCAATGACTGCGGTGGTAATCTTCTTGGTCGTGCTAGCATGATTTTGAGCGAGAGCATGATCTTGAACATTTTGAACGTGAGCGAGGCTGAAGTCATGATGGCTCTTCTCATCGACAGTGCGGGGCTCGTCCGACTCCATTTTCGATTCGCGTATGCTTGGAGAAATCAGGACTCCTGTATCAGAATAAACAGTGAATTAATTGTTATCCAGCGATGTTATGAATTCCGCTCAAAAGGTCTATACTCCGAATCATAAAATAATTGTCTTCGTTCCCTGTAAGACCAGCAAGGTGCGGTCCAGCTCATGTCCCAGCGTTCCGATCTTAAGCCCAAAGGCTTCATGACACTCCTCAACTGTACTTCTCCGCCGATTCGTTACCGGAAACATCTATCTGGTTATCAATGCATGTTATTTCACCAACTGTTGGTATAGGGATGAATAAGGAAGGCGGATGTGGATGGGTAGAACCCATGCTGGAATATACGCCATTTCAGCTCTTCGGCTTGGAAAGAATAGGCTGATCTGAGGTATAGTAAGTTCTTAGTGTAAGGAAGATATATGGATAATTAAATTGTAACCTACCAGAATCTTCAGGACATTTATATGGTAATAATACCCTAAATATGTTTGATATTTGTTCGATAATAGTAATCAGCTTCAATATACGTTTTTCCCACTCCGAAGCGAGGGGGTCAGCGCTAACGCGTAAATAACTTACGCAAATACAGCCCTGGAATCATCATTCCAGTT
Organism: Rutstroemia sp. NJR-2017a BVV2; assembly: GCA_002946415.1. Taxonomy (NCBI): domain Eukaryota; kingdom Fungi; phylum Ascomycota; class Leotiomycetes; order Helotiales; family Rutstroemiaceae; genus Rutstroemia; species Rutstroemia sp. NJR-2017a BVV2. Next base: position 214,795 of record NJPS01000013.1, on the reverse strand, counting down.
GAGGGAGGTTGTGCAGTATCCCCAATTGTCAACAGTTTTCCAATCAGGACTTTGGCGGACATACTAAGATAATGGAACCGATCGAGTAGTGTTGGTCGTTTGTTATATCTACATCAGCATCATAGTATATCTATCACTAGACAAGCGATACGCACATAGCATGGGCATTGCCTACTCTACGTTGTACGTTTACTTTCTGATGGGATAGAGTTCTTCAGGCGTAGACCAGTCGTCAGAAGCAAGTGCTTTGCTAACTATTCATCATCTGATTAAGAACCCACGGCTGGTGCAGACACCTAGCCCTGACTAACTCATATTTTCCAACTCAAATGTCCCAACCCACACAAAACAATGAATTTGTGATTTAGTGATTTACAGTATTGACTCCAACGAATGAACCGGCCATGTTTTTGCACACGACGGAACTACCAATCTCAACTTGGAAATGCATATGGAAGCGACAATTTTATCTATTTGAATGATCTATCTTCTAATATACTTCCACGATCCATCCATCCATGTGTCCATTGTTCTTCCACTTCTCAACTTTTGTCTGACTCGACCGACTCCCCTTGAGAGCTTTTGAGAAGAAGCCGACCAAACCAAACCAAAAACCAAAGCCCAAACGTGCATGATGAAAACTTTCAACCATAATTATAAAACGCCAGACCTGACACACACGATTCGTAACCACGTGCCATCGTCTTAACCCATTTTAGTTCGTTTTGGTCTATCCACAACACCATCCCGTGACAACACGAAGTAGTGAGAAAAACCAGCTGGTGCAAACACCATCTAGTGCAAAGACAAGGGGGAGGGGGCATCTACTCGTCCTCATCAGAGAAGACTTCCTCGCCCCTCTTTCGTCGGGCCATGCGGTCCTTCTTCTTCTTTCGAAGTTCGGCCGACGACAACTTCGCCTTCTTCTTCGTGGAGACGATCTTATTGCCCATGGCGTCGAACTTTTCTTCTTCTTCGGCATCGTCGCCCTTCAGACGTGGTCCTGCACCTTGTCCTTGAACCCAGTTGTGTCCTAAAAGTATTGTAAGTATATCCACGTGATGAAAAAAGTCATGTGACCAGAACATTTTTCTGATGGGAGGGAAACTTACCGGAAGGAGTCATTTTTCCGTCAACGACAGCCCAGACTTCCTCAGTCAAATCCTTGGTGAATTCAGCAGAATGAGTAATGATGATAACACCACCCTCGAAAGCCTTGAGAGCCTTTGACAAAGCACCAAGAGAATCACGGTCCAAGTAGTTAGTAGGTTCGTCAAGGACGATCAAATGAGGACGTTGCCACGAGCAGGCAGCGAGAACGACCTTAACACGTTGTCCACCAGAAAGACCCAACATACGAGAGTGAGAAACCAACTCCGCGTCCAAACCGAAGTTGGCGCAGTGAGCTTCAATCTCCTTTCGGACCAAAGGTCTGAATTGACCACTTGCAAGAGCTTCCTTTTGGTCAACCTCAGCAACCATCTTCTGATGGGAAGCCAAGATTTCGGTACGGGGAATCCAGGCGTTGTCTGCAGTCATCATAGGTGTCCATCTCTCGTTCTTGAGGCCGACGTTCTCTCCGAGAGCGAACGAACACTCGTACTCGTAGGAGTTCTTGAACTTACGACGGGAGTGAATACCGATGACACGACGCTGGGTACCTTCGATCTTGTAGATCTTGTCCATTGCCTTCTCATCCTCGTCGGTGACAATCTTGTTGGCTCTGTCCATGGTCTCACGATCTTCACCAGTCTGGAAACGCCATTGAATGTACTCGGATGGGGTCTTCTCCAAGTGGTGATCGATGTGGGCGAAAGCGTGTTGTTTGATGTAGGCGATACGGATGTTCTCGTGAGTGTAAACATCACCAACGGTTGGGATGAGTTCACCAGTGAGGACGTTGATCAAGGTGGATTTACCAGCACCGTTGGGACCAATGACGGCAATACGGGAACCAAGAGAACACTGGAAGGTGATGTCGGAAATTTGTGGTTTGGGAGTACCGGGGTATTGGAAGGCCATCTTGTTGACACGAACAATAGCCTTAGCCTTGGTCTTGACACCTTCAAGGAAACCTGGCTCAGGGAACTTGAACTCGATCTCAGAGGCACCAAGTTCGTAGTAGGACTTGGCAGATGGGCACTTCTTGACGAATTCCTTCAAGTTACCTCTGTATCTCTTGAGCTTGAATCTCTCGTAGTGGATGATGTGTTGGCAGACATTGTCCAAGAAGGCGGAGTCGTGGGAAACGATGATCGATGTACATGGAGAGTTTTGGAGATATTCCTCAAGCCACTTAACGTTCTTGACGTCCAAATGGTTGGTAGGTTCGTCCAAAAGGAGAATGTCTGGAGACTCGAAAACAGCACGGCAAAGAGCCAACTTCATCTTCCATCCACCAGAAAGAGCGGTAATCAAGTTGTTGATCATATCGTCGGTGAAACCGAACTCCTTCAATCGTGCCTCGACCTCCTCTTGGGTGGTTTGGACACCAACTTCGGCCAACTTCTTCATGGTCCAGGCAATGGTGGTTTGTTCAGTATCGGCAGAGTCGAGATCGTGCTCAACGAACACAGTCTTGACTTCGCTCTTCTTGGGGAAACCCTCAACTTGTTCGTTGTTGATGGCACGCATGAGAGTAGATTTTCCGGAACCGTTAGGACCGCAAAGACCATATCGCTGGCCGCGCTTGAGACGGAGGTGGGTTTGATTGAGGAGAATCTTAGCACCATAGGCCAAGTTGAAGGTACAGTTGCAAAGATCCTCACCCTCCTCGTCATCAGCCTCACCTTCATCTTCCTCCTCAGCACCTGGAGACGCGCGCTTTCGGAGAGCATCAACAACAACTTCTGCGTCCTTTTCGCCGATGATAGCGACAAAGTATGGCTTGAGGTTTTGGACCCAGCTGATGGAGTCGGCAACCTTCTCATCGATGAGTTGACCAGCCATGGCGGCGATGTATGTGAGGATTGGCTCGAACTTGAGAGCATTCTTGTGCTTGCTGCCAAGGATGTCCTTGAGAATATCCAACACAGTGGAGAGATCACCAGCGTGCGATGCCTCAGGGATCTTTCCGTCATCACCAACAGCACCGACACGCTTGAGTGTGTCAAGACCTTGCTTGGTCTTTTCACGTGCCTCAGGATCAGCCAAGTTGTCGTAGTTCTTGTTGAGACCTGGCATCAACTTTGGCAAGAAAGCAGCAACGATGTTAGGATCCTCGACCAACTTGCACATGTTGTCAACGATGACAGCAGACTTTCTCTTGATAGCGGTATCACGCTCGTTGAGACCACGATCCAAGAGGGGAACCATAATGGCCAAAGTTGGCTCGTGAACGTCAGTGACGAAAGTGGTAGCACCGAGCAAGTGAACAGTCTCCGGGACGTTCTCTGGCTTAGCGATACACTTGATCAATTCTGGAATGAAACGCTCGATATCCTTGTTGACGATGAGACCGCAGACCTTCTCCATTGTACCATAGGCACGCTTCTTCACTTCTGGCTTGGTATCCCACATCGATTCGGAAACGACAGGAATAAGATCTGGTACTCGGAAAGCCAATTGTATGGGGCAAGACTCAACAAGAGCCTCGATGCAGTCAAGACCAGTGATCTTTTCTTGCCATTTTTGCGCGGTAAGGATGGAGTTGATGATGGGAGGGAGGACTGCCTTAACAGCGTTGGCGTTGACTGCCTTGACGATGGCTAGAGCAGCGGATTGCGCAGCGTTCTTGACTGGGACCATCTTGTCACCGACGGCAGCGAGAACGAAGGGGAGGAGAGTGACGAGGTATGGCTCAACGGAGGCGGATGTTTCCGAGTGCTCAGCAATAGCCTGGATGGCATTGAGAGCGCGTTCTCGTACGTTCGCATCCTTCTTGTTTCCGAGTTGCTTCTTGAGAGCTTCGACGGTTCTGTAAAGGACACATAGTTAGCAACAGTCAAAAATTTCAAGCAGAATTTTGCGCCGGTGTGGGGGTGGCCAGTTGGAGCAGAGGACACGCAGCCGGGCCGGCGTTGAAGCAGAGATCTTCCACGAGAAAGATCCCCATCAGCTGCCCTCGGCGCAGAGTGAAAGTGAAGAGATTCAAGATGTACATACTTGGTGGGAGCGTCGTTCTCCTCGATGGGGCCGTTGATGAAAACGGCCAAGTTGTGGGTGGCGGCGTTAATGTCTTCCTGCTCTTTCGAGACAGTCAACTTCGCCATCAAGTCATCTAAGACCTTGATCGATTCTTTGTTTCCGGCCATCTTTCCTGTTGTTGCTGGAGTTGATGGAGTTTCGACAGAAGGCATGATAGAAAGAAGAAGAGAAGAGGGAGGGAGGAGGGGTTAAAAAGTCGAAAACTGTCGATAAGAGATTTGAAATTTTTGCCCTAGCGCAAAAAGAGAGCGAGTCTCACTACTAGTGGATTAGACTGGGCGAGTGGATGGCGGGATGCGGTGAGAGTGGAGAAAGCGTGCGGGTATCTTTCTCTTGATTCGATATCGATTATGATAATGCGCAACGAAAAAGTGGCGATTCGCTTCTCGATAAAGGGATCCCAAATCTACGAAGTATTCTATGGACTTCTTTGAAATCTTCTTTTGTCTATGCGCCGCGCAAAATGACAAAAAACAGCAGAACAAGATTGTGAATAGTAAAGGAGGAAAAAAGAAGAATGAGAGGGAAAAGGTCTTGCGGTAAGGGTTCGTTTCGAGGAGGCAGAATTCAAGCCTTTTTATCTTCTTGAGTGGCAGTGAGTGGCAGTGAGTGGCAGAGAGGCAGAAAAAATTGTGCTGTGGTGCAAGGGTTGTTTCGCTTGTTCTCTTAGTCGCAGCACTAATCGGTCAAGAAAATCTTTTTTGGGGGAAATAGAAATGGAAGGTCGTGGCACGCTGAGTAATCCTCACCTACACAAATTTTGGTTGGTTGTCAGACGTGAATTTATCCAGACGTGCCACAGAAGTGCCAGTCTAAATTAATTCCAAACTTCCGGAAATTGCCATGCTGCGTCTTGCAGTGATGGCAAGTCTCAACCGTTCTGCATTTCTAAGAGACTATGAACGAATCGTGTCGGCGATCCCTCGTAGGGCAGGGTGGCAACTCAAAAAGTCTGCGGCTCCATGCCAACTTCCGACTACGAAAGACTCCATCGCCTTCGGGGTTAATGGATATGATATCAGTTCTGCGATCTAGAATGCGGGAGATCTTTCCGGAAGACGTTTTGACGGCGAGACGGCACGAAGAGGGAGCATCGTATCCGATGGGATTCATGCATGGCAAAGTCCTGGACTCCTAGCACTTTCCTCAGCCCCAAGGACATCACCATTTGTGCGACGTGCCTGAGCCATTCTCCATTGCACTCGGATGCGGGTGCTTCTGCGTCTGCTTCAGCTATTCACTTCGCCACCTCATAACAATAGCATGCGCGATAACCAGACCCTTACGGAGTATTCGATTTTCCTTCCTTTCCACTTCCACACACACCTATTCTTCTGCTTAGCCTGCCAATCCCATTCATTGCATCGGAGCATGTACGAAGTTGCGAAATATCAGAAGCCAATCTGCGAAGCCTTTTCCTGTCCCTCAAACTCCAGCATGTCGGGAATGCCGGTAAAGTTGACGCTAGAAGATCTTCAGGACACATCCTCTTCTAAAGCTTCTTGGCTTTCTGTTTCATGCCAGCTGTACATGACATGTGTACACTTTCCCTTCCCCTTACCATGTGCAGTGCAGGAGGAGATTCATCGATGCTTTCATACGAAATAATTCAGAGACCAGCCTATCCCCGCCATTCCTCACCCACCTTCATGGAGAAATCCTTCCAAATGGCACGGATGGATAAATGATATTGTTTATTCTGGAGACCCCACGCCTACCGCAGGAAAGATCCCAATTTTCTATTTTTGCTCAGCCGAGTCAGCCCTTCTCAAGTTCTCACCGCTCCCTCTTACTCAGACGGATGCTTTTTCGTGATACCTTGGGGAAATGAACTCCGTATTTTCTCTTTTCGAGCAGCATTTGGATCCCCTCGCAATCCGTGAGGTGAGACCTCACCCTTATCGATATCGTTACCCCATATTCATTCCTGCGGCCCCGCTTTCTGATTCGATTACGATACCGCAAAGTGGAGATGTTATGTAAGCATGCTTGCTTGGACGTCCTGCCTCTCAAAACCTGGCACGTCTCTTCTCAAAGTCTGTTGTCGCCTCAGGGGAAGCCAGTGTGTCCAGTGTCGCGAAGACAATCAATCAATGACATCCAACACATGCTGCATTCCATCAATGAATGCAATCTCATCGCCACTTAGATATATCTTCATCAACAAAATGGCTCATTCAAGTGAAGAGACCCAGTTCCACGTTTCACAAAAGTCATTTGTGCCATTTGTCTACCCGTTTGTCTCTGTTTTGCTCTAATAAATCCAAGACTAAAGATTAAGAATCGGTTCTAATCTTTCGCTGCATGCAATAATCTTCATCGCGATGATTTCTAAATTATGCGTGAGTCGCCTCCTAGCGGAGATGACTACATTGCCTCAGAAGATACTCAGGAGGCTGTGGGAAGTCTGAAGCAGAACGTCGCCTGGATAATATTGGGAAAAGAAGAGTGCCAGAGACACCAACCTAGTATCGAGGCGCATAGGTTGAACCTGTAAACAGGCCGCTGCTCGTGGGAAGAGATGTCCCTGACCGGACCGTGAGGATCATCCAGGTATACTATTCGACGAAATTTATTAAGCGGTCTTACATTGATGCTACGATACATGAATGGAGGCAAAACTTTCAAAGCATGAGACATCTGCCAAATACCGAGACTTTCAGGATCAGATCATAACAGCCCAGATCGCAGAGCCCTGGATCCATGTTGCTCTCTAGTCTCTGTCCTTCTACTTGCTATGTTACTCCAGTCGTGTAGCAACATATGATCTCTTTAATCTTCAACCAAGCCATCCATGGGTACTCTTTGAGCACCTTTCACCATAAGGAGGAGTGGTGCATGCTGGAAGGAGATAAGGGGTGACACATCTCAATATCTATCCTCTTCAGACTACCCAATGGGGGTACGTATCAATCATCACAATCCGCCCATGGGTACCCCAACCCGGAGGGTAGGTTCGCAGCCTACTTGCTCTGTTCTTCTCTGCACAGTGTACGGTATTTCAGTTAACCATAGCACCGACCGCCTGGACAATCGAGCTGCGCCACGAGTGTACTAAGTTCGGAGATGATTGGGGTGCGTTCATGTGGTTATCTTCCAAAACTTTGTTTTAAGCACTTGGTGGTGCTTTTTTTGCAGGTGGAGTCACAGTCCACAAGGGGGAAAGCTTACGGATAGTGTCTAAACACGCCTCGCTAGTTACGCCCCGAGGTACAGGAGAAATGCTGGCTAAAGCGCAATCCAAGTTTCCCGAACGTCTCCCACCCACTTCAGCTCCGACTCCGTACAACTCTCGTCCACCATACCATACGCCGAGACTCAGATCTTCCCCTTAATACAGTGCTCTCTGCAGATGTGTCTGTCTTTGGACCACGATTCCATACTTCCTAGGTATTGGTTCACCATATTCCCACTACTCCTTAGGTCTCAACCTTCTGACGATCTGTGGAGCGATCGGAAACCACCCAGTTCTCAAGGTGCGCTTTTCGGACGTCTTGGATGTTATCGAATAATGGATCAAATGGGATTAGGATTTGGCGAACTAGGAGGAAGCGAGTCGACCCGTCCTATCAATCGACGTATGTTCTGCCCGACTCATTCAATCAAGCTACAATCTATTCAATCCCCTATCACTATGAATCTCGATGGAAGGACATTTGCGTACGTCCTTTGTGTGTCTGAGCAGATACCGGATACTTCGAGCTACTTGCCCGCTCTACTAATTCGCAGAATATGATGGGTGCACCCTCCCGGAGATCTTACTCAGAGTGCCAGAAGCTTTTGAAGAATGAAGACCCTTTGATATAGCGTCCTCTTCGTATTTCATGAGATAGATTCATTATATGAATCAAAGATAATTATCCACTCACTGCAACACCTCTCCGGCATAGAGAACCCCGTAGCTCAGCAGTTGGAATGCGAATCGTGTTCTGGTCGCAAAAGACAAATCTCAAATCCAGACCGATACGCGGAGGTACGAGTCACATTTGATTGCAGTTATCCCGAGGAAGAAAAGCCAGGATTCTATAAAGAACTTCAAACCAAGACCCACGACTATCTTGCACAACTCCAACATGCGGTTTTCAACACTTTCGATCTCAAACATGGATATTGGGCGATCCCCATCTATCCTCCGCACCAGTATTTCTTTGCATTTTCCGTGGCGGGGATAGGGCAATGCCAGCCCACTCGAATGCCACAGGGTACTCAACTGAGATGTAGTATAGGCTCTCCGTACAGAAACAACAAGCTGATGATAATATCTAAAAGAAATTGGAACAAGAATATTATAATATCTTAGGGGGTTGGGGATGTTCATACTATACCTCCCCCTGAACAAAGGTTAAAATTTTGGTGGCAAGACGCAGAAAAATTTAACCTTTGTTCCGGGGGAGGGATAATATAACAATGATCGCTTATGACGTTCCGGTAGGATGTGTAAAAGCCGTGCCGCACAACTGCAGGGTCAACAGGGGGTTGTAATTTTGCCGAGTTGGCACGATCTTCTAGCACTGGTCACTGTCCTGTGGGCAGAGCTTTATATCCAACTGCATTCCAACAGTTATCACACAACTGAGTGCATTAGATGCTCCGATAAAGTGGAGACCACAAGGTGATTACATGCAATGCCACCTGACTATCGCAGCCAGAACGCGTGGGTAGCCGTGTCTTCCGCCGTGAGCACATAATGTTAGAAATTCTTTCAGTAGCCCTCTTCACATGAAGTGTCATAGTCGAAGAATTTCCCTCGAGTTCAGTTAAGTAACCGCACTCCTCTCCATCTATTAATTTGCCGCCTAGAAACCTGCACGTATTATACTATTACCATGCATCCTCGATACCTCTTCGCTGCCTCGGTATGCTTCCCAAGCCAAGTCCCCGCAGCCCTTACTAGCACCCCGCCATATTTCAACCTCACTGCCATCTCTGCTATAAACAATGTCTCGCTTTTTCAATGCTGGCAGCTCACCACCCCGATCGCTTCGTCCGTGCAGAATGGTTTGGTTGGAAGTATGGTTCAGTCGTTAGGTGTGCTGGGCGGTAATGCGACTTATAGCTATCTTCCTGCGAATTTCCCCGGTTCTGCGCACGCGGCACCAGCTCCTCAGTTCGTACTCTGCTCTTCCCATGCCCAATTTTGTGAGCATATATCTCTCTAGAAGAACACAGCTCATTCATGGTCTTAGATATGTCGTCTTCCTGTCTGGCAAAATGATTGTCACTGTGCCTAACACGACAGAAAAAGCCATCTTCACAGGGGGGCCGAATAGTGTGATTATTGCGGCGGATACTGCTGACAAGAGTACTGTGGGGCACGTTACTGGGACTTTGGGAGAACCGGTTACGGCATTGCAGATACCGTTTTTGGGGGGCAAGATCCCGCCCTATAGTGTGCTGTATAATGGTGTTTGTAAGTCGAGGGAGTTGATGTTTGATTAGAAGGTTATGGTGAGCCGGTAGTGGAGGTAGGAGCTGGTGTGGAGGTAGATTGGAAGAGATAGGAAGGATGTAGGGCCGGGTGATTGTGTAAAAAGTAGATGGAAGGGATCGTGTATAAAGGCATAGGGCACCAGGAGCGATAGACAAATTGAAGTGCACACAAACACGTCGCTTGGTCCAGCAAATGCAACATGCACGTACTATCCACCCAACTACTTTGTAAATAAAGGATATTTGGCAGATAACCCAGCACATTTCAGTAGTTGAAATCGCTTGCTTTTTCCATTACTAGCCGACCCGGAGTTGATATGACAGTTTTGTGACCACCCTAGAATGTATTGCCCCTTCCATCAATCACTCAATCGCTTCCCCTCGCCTCCGCAAATTCTCCCAGTACCTTATTCAACCCCTCCCTCTTCGCACAATTCTCATACTTCCAGCTGGCCGCCAACTCATCCAACTCCTTCTCGCTCTTCCCCGCAAACAGCTCCGCAAACTCATCCGAGAAACTACTAGCCACATACGATTCCATGACTGCTCTCCGGATCTGTCTTTCCACCCCCCACGGTGTCGGATATTGTTCCTTCGCCTTCGGAGCGTTCTCCTCAATCCACTTAACGAGTGGACTCATTGCCTCCGTCAGCGACTGTGACTCCTGCGCACCCCAACAGTCCAGGTTCAGCGCCTTTTTCTTCTCCAAAAACGGCGCCACCAGCTTATGATACGGCGACTCCGGGTCCGTCCGCACCATTCCCTGCAGCCCCAGATCCTTGTACAGCCAGATCGACCACGGGGTCTGGTGCTTCTGGTACAATTTCAGCTGTGCGCCGAGGAGATTGTACCGTTGCGTGTTGATGTCTTCGGCTTTCGGATCGGATTCGTAGACGGGGCCAAACTCGCCGTTCCATGCCGGCACCTTCTTGGCGGTTTGGAAGCTGCATTTGCGGAGGAATTGGCGCTCGAGCTTTTCGATTTGTGCTTGGCTGCCGGTGAACGGCTCGCCGGTTGGGAATCCCATCGTGGAGTAGTCGTGCAGGGCGTAGACGGAGTTGGGGAGGACGTTGTCGAAGTGCCTCCATTCAATGGCGAAGGTGTTGCCGTCGAGGAAGAGGATGTGGTCGGGGTCGATTTTGCGGATGGCGGCTTCGAATCGGTCGTAGAAGGCGGGAAGACGGTAGTGGAGTGGGTCACATGGTTCGTTGATGGGGTTGTAGCCTGCTACCCATGGGTTGTTGCGGTAGCGTTTTGCAAGCTCAGACCAGAGCCATATGGTTCGATCTTGATGGTCTTTGTGATCCCAGAATGAAGCATAATTAGACGGGTTGTCTGAATGCCAATCAGGATTTTGTGCCCCCGGCACCGTGTGCATATCTAAGACTGTGTATATGTTGTATTTAGAGCACTAAACCGTGTTAGTCAATGGATCAGGATAGTTGAGGGCAACGTACAAGATCAATGACACGATCCAAGTGCTTGAAACCACTTTCTTTCAAAACCCGAGGATTCATATCATCCTCGAAATGCCTATAATTGAATGGCAACCTCAGGCAGTTCAATCCGACGCTCGCAAAGAACTTGGCATCGTCTTCCATGAAGAAATACTCCAGAAATTTGTCGAAGAAGAATTCGTATTTCTCCTTTCCCAAGACCTTCAGCATGGATGCTCGATGTTGATGTTCCGTGGCCGGATATCCAGTGATGAAGTTCTCCATGTTCATCCATCCACCTAGACCAGCTCCACGGAGGATGACGGTTTTACCAGAACCGTCGACGATTCTGTCGCCATCCGTTCGAAGGATGCCGTTAGACATCTTGAGGGAGCGGGTATGAACTCGTGCTGTTTCCAGATAGGTTGCTGAGAACTGAAGGGTTGCACTAAGAAACTCCAGGAATGCACAATAATGAGGATATATTTGAGATATAGGTAGACCTTCATACACTTTTTATAGTGAAGTCATTCAATGCATTCAGGCTAATATCTGAAGCTGTACAACTTGGGCAGAGCTCTATCATATAGCTCGACCCCACTCGGGGAGGTCTATATGCGCCCCGGCTTGGTCGTGGTATATCAAAAGAAAGCCTCACCAAATTTATCCAGAGAAGTACAAAAAGCTGCTTCTCAGAACTTTCTTAATTCTTACTATTAAATTACCCAAAAAATTCTCTATGATTTATTTTGGAAACAGAGTATTTGACAGCTTTCAGATATCAGATATCTCAACTTTTGTAATTTTCTCGATATAAAAGTAATACTTACGATTAAGAAGCCGCGTGTTTAAGTGATAGCTACCCCACGCTCTGAATTTACCCGGCTGGGCAAAATGGGGGGCACAACGGTTTAAGCGAGTTAGCGAGGCAGTGACTTTCATGTGATTTATGCTTTATGGAAGCACGAGAATTCACATAATGAAGCCAAGGACGGAGAGCAGGTCTTCCAGATCACAAAAACATTTCCTTTTACGACTCCTGCTCCTGTTGCTGTTAGTCACGTGCTGACCGCCTCTCGTCCGTCGGCTACCAAACGGCCCCGCGGCTCACGTGGAGAAAGAAAATAATGACCTTACCAAAAATAGTTTAGCTTCAAACCGGCGTAAACCCGGAAAACCTCCACAGCTCTCAACGCCGCACGAAAAGATTCCTCTCTTCCGATCGTCAATCCTATTCTCTTGAACCACTTCCCCATTGCACACTCTTCCAACTCTCTCCTCTCCTCGTTACCATCTACATTCACATATCTGCCCACCATGTTCGCAGCAAGAAGAGCATTGACTGGCGCTGTCCAGAGAAGAGCTTTCTCAGCTTCCGCTAAGGATGTAAGCCGTTCTTTTCTCAGAATTCATCCGAATATTTACAATTGCTTGGCCGAATTTTATTTCTCAACAGCCTTAACTAATGACTCGAATTCTTCAAATAGCTTTCCAAGGTCACCGTTCTCGGAGCTGCTGGTGGAATTGGTCAACCATTATCTCTTCTCCTCAAGCTGAACCCTCGTGTTAGCGATTTGGCTCTGTATGATATCAGAGGTGCCCCAGGTTCGTACTATTTCGTTGGGACGTCATCGGCCAAACGGGACAAGACAAGGACATCAACGACTAACGAATACCCTCAATTGGTCAAATACAGGTGTCGCAGCAGATGTTTCGCACGTCAACACCAAATCCAAGGTCACCGGATATGACCCCACACCTTCAGGCCTCGCTGCCGCCCTCAAAGGTTCTGAGATCGTTTTAATCCCCGCCGGTGTTCCCCGTAAGCCCGGTATGACCCGTGATGATCTCTTCAACACCAACGCATCCATCGTCCGTGATCTTGCCAAAGCCGTCGCCGAGTCCGCACCAAATGCCAACGTCCTCGTCATCTCCAACCCTGTTAACTCGACCGTCCCAATCGTTGCCGAGATCTTCAAGGCGAAGGGAGTTTACAACCCAAAGAGACTCTTCGGTGTTACCACTTTGGACGTCGTCAGAGCCAGCAGATTCGTCAGCGAGATCAAGGGCACTGACCCAGTGGACGAGAACATCACCGTTGTTGGTGGACATTCCGGTGTTACCATTGTCCCTCTCTTCTCTCAATCCTCCCACCCAGACCTTGTCGGAAACGAGAACCTTCTCAAGCGTGTGCAATTCGGTGGTGATGAGGTCGTTCAAGCTAAGGACGGAGCTGGTAGCGCTACCTTGTCTATGGCCATGGCTGGTGCCCGTTTCGCCGAATCTTTGTTGAAGGCCGCTCAAGGACAAAAGGGTGTTGTTGAGCCAACTTTCGTCGACAGCCCATTGTACAAGGACCAAGGTGTTGATTTCTTCGCTAGCAAGGTTGAGTTGGGTCCAGATGGTGTTCAAAACATCTTGCCAGTTGGAAAGGTTGACCCAGCTGAGGAGAAGTTGTTGGAGGCATGCTTGAGCGACTTGAAGAAGGTTAGTTTTTCCACCTACTGAGGCATTGCGTTTCCATCTCTTGTAGTATCATACTAATATTTTTCTTCTACAGAACATTGAGAAGGGTGTCCAATTCGTCGCCAGCAACCCAGGAAAATAAATTCGAAAATTCAATCCATCCCCCTTCCTATGATCGATCGATTCCATAGTTCCACGAATTCGACCTGATATTCCATAACCTCTCCCTCACGATCATAAATCCAATTATCCTTGGACTTTCGATATCGAAATTTTACATTCTCGCAATCTCGTATGTTCTCTGCGTGCATAAAAAGCGAAATATTGTTAGACAAGATCTCGGAATTCAATCAAGAAGAATGGTTTATTTGCTTGTGTGGTAGATTTCTGTTGTGATTTCGGGTCGGATATCTTTGGTCTATGATCGATTGGATTCATAGCATGTATTAAAGATAAAAACTGTTATGAAAGATTAATGACTCTCCTCTCTGTCCGTTTTCCGGGTGTGTTGTTTTTGTTGAATTGCGTTGGTGCCGAATTGATGATCCTCTTTTCTTGCCTTGAGATTATACGAGAATGCAGTAGATGTTATCTGCTAGTCCTTATATAACTGTTCGACTTTCCCATGGCTATGTTTTAACTATACAATGTGATGTGATGCACTATAAGCTCACCAGCTGCTATGGTTATGTTCGGTAGAAGACTAATAGAGCTCTGACGCGCTGCTTAAAACAATCCCCTCTTTACTTACACACTTCTGATCTGCATTTCATATACTACTTATCCCATCTCATCGCATCCTACCTATCCGATCCCATCTCCTCCCATCTCCTACCATCTCCTTGGTCCTATTTGACAGCCCCACCCCCCTTTCCCTTCGCTTCCCTTCCCTCTTTGCCTTCTATACTCGCATCACAACACATCGCATCACACCAACCCCCGCCCCCTCTCTCTATACACCCCCTCCCCTTGCCCTTTCTCTTCCCCTATTCCCCAACCTATATATCCTTCGCGCCAGCAATAGAGGTTTACTTATCTTTTATCAAGAGTCAGAGCCAGAGCCAGAGCAAATGTGAGAAATAATTACAAACTAACCATCATTGTCCTCATTTAGCTACTCATCACATCAACATCAGGCTCTCTTCCCTTACCCTCTCCCTTTCCCTCAACTTTTTGGGATAATCTATCAAATCTCGCACAAATATCCCAAAACTCTTATATATTACATCTCCATTCATTATCCAGACCATCTTTTAAGTTTCCTCATCGGCTTATACTAATCGTCGGCCTTACGATGCCTCCTACGGAAAACGTTGCTTCCTAACGCTTTCCGTAGGAGTGCACCGTAATGCCGACGATTATATATAAACCAAGCTGCATATTTCTTCCAAGCCGAAAAGCCCTCCTGGCCAAATCCCCAGTATCCCAAACAATCACAGTGAACACGCACACACGAATTACACACAAAACGAACACCAAAGACAGAGGGGAATGATTTAACATATCATAACATATCCTGTGCTGTGCAATACTGCTAACGCTCCGCTCTTCATAACAAAGTATCAACATGCCCAAGGAGAATAAAACCATGCGTTCACCCACCCACACCGGACTGCGACCAAATAACCCTGACCAGACAATGACAGACAGACCAGACCAGACCAGACCAGACCAGACCAGACCAGACCAGACCAGACCAGACCAGACCAGACCAGACCATACAGATAAGAGAAGAGAAGTCCCAATATCGCCCTTCGTTGCCCAATCCCATCCATAATCCTCCTCACGAAGTGGAACAACCATCCCTTTCCCACCCTTAGCCCTTCGACTCCGCTCCCGAGAAACCAACTACCTAATCCCACTTAGAAATACCCCCTCATCGCATCCTCGAAGCCCGTCCCACCCTTCAGATCCCGATCAAATGCATTCGCCACATCCAGCACTCTCTTAATATGCTCCATCGAAAGAGGTTCATTATTATTAACCGCCAGGGCCTGAGCTGTGCGGATTGTGTTTTTGATCTGTTTGTGCCAGTTGCGTTAGTTGGATGTTTGCTGTTAGGGGATGGGGAGGAAAAAGAAAGAAAAAGAACATACCTGTCTTCCATTCAAATTATGCCTCGCCAAAGCATCATAATCCGCCTCCTTGAAGGGCATCGTATCAATACCCTCGAGGACTCTCACCCTCTCAATAAACATCTTAAACACACTCTTCTTGGCCTTCGTACTCAAGTCACCATACCTCAACGCAATGTGAATACGCGATTGGAACGCATCATCGAAAGTCTCGACACGATTGGTGGTCAAGAAAAGAATACCCTGGAAATATTCAAGCAGGCGCAAGAAGATTGATACCAGAGCATTACGATGAATATCCTGGATTGTTCGTTTCTCAAGGAAGACATCAGCTTCGTCGAGAAGAAGCACGGCACCCCAGGCGTGGGCGATGTCGAGGATTTTCTGGAGCTCGGCTTCGAGCGTGCGGGGGTCGGTACCGAGTTCTCCGGCCGAGACCATGTAGAGAGGGCATTTGAGGAGCTCGGAGATGCCTTCTGCGGTAAGGGTTTTACCTGTGCCGGGAGGGCCGTGGAGGACGGCCACCAGACCTTTGCCTTTGCCTTGGATGACATCGTCGATGCTTTCTGCCGGGTGGTATTTGTGAGATTCGACGAGAGCTTTGACGATTGCCTTCGTGTTGTCTTCTAGGACGAGGGAATCATAGGCACCTTCGTTCCAGACGATGTCTTTGATACCGGAAACTGTGAACTCGAGCCAGAGCTTTTCAGCGAAGGCGAATCCAAGGACGACCGGGGAAGCGATCAGATATTCTTCGTCGGTGAATGTAGGCAGGGCCTTTTTGTCGTCTTCTGGGACTGGAGTTTCGTCATCTTTGGTGATCTTGCTGGGAACCTCGTCCAACTTCTCGACGACGACTTCATTACCATCCGCATCCACAGGTACTTGAATCAGACGAGGCTTCTCTTTTTCATCGAGGACAACCTTTAACTTCATCTTCGGTTCATCATCGTCCTCGCGTTTCTCCATCGCACGTTCTGGTTCGTCATCTGAGCTGTCACCACAACATCCACAGTCATCGTCATCGTCTTCATCTGAATCATCAAGGAGATCTGGATCGTTGGGCTTGACGGTGCTAATGTTGTAATTCGGAAGAATTCGTCGATGAATTGCAGGATCAACCATCACTCTGCCATCAATGTTGACTTTGACGATAGCCTTGCGCTTCTTGTAATATGCCATTCCTTTGTGACTCTTGTAGTGAACACCTTGTAGTGAAACAAACTTCTTGCCTCTCTCTATGAGTTCGGCTCGAAGTTTTGCCTCATTCTTGTGGTACTTGAGAGGATAGCAGTTCAAGCTTGTAATTTTTCTTGCTCCCTTGAAAGCTGGAACGTCACAGTCCATGGTGCCTACATGATGTTAGTTGTTGAATATAGTAGACGAAGAGAGCACATACCCATTCCCCAGGTCTTTCCATCATACTCCAAATATTTACCCTCGATATTGTACCACGCTCCTTTCATGAAACTGTATTCTTTCTCAGCCAGTTCAATCTTGAAAGCTCTTGGTTCATCAATGGTTCCGTAAGTTGTAGTGTATGCCAAGGTGTTCGGTTTGTACAGGGCCCACAATAGATCGAAAGTAATGATGCCGGTCTCTAACATAGGGTAGAGGGTCTTTTTGGTGGAAGCATAATCCTTGTCAAGATATTTCAAGAGAACTTTGAGGTGCTTTCGCTTGGTCTCATTCCTCTTCTTCAACTTCTTCTTACCCTTCTTCTCGGTAATTTTCTTATTCTTCAATGCCTTCCATGATTTGCGGAGATCCTCGAGATAGAGGAAGAGTAGGTTGGGATCGATGTTGGGGGTCTCTTCGACGAGACTAACACCTTTAACGCCATCCATAACCTCGTTGAGGGCTTCCTTGAGGAGTTTGCTCTTGATGTCAACTACAGTGGCCTAAGACGAGTTAGCCGTTGTACAAGGTGAGATTTCATTGGACGTCAACATACCTTGTACTTTCCTTCCCAGTCGAATGTTCGACGAACATTAAAAAGATACTGATCGTATTCCGAACTCTCCTCATCCTCCGCAGTATCTGTAAGCTTGTAGTTGTGGATTGTGCTATCCCACAATTGATCAACTCTTTTGAACTCCAGCTTACTAGCACGCTTCTTCTTGCCCTTCTTAGATTTCTTGCCGTCTTTCCTCTCGTCAAGATTTTTCTTTCCATGGCGAAGAGCGTGACGTCGTGCATTTCCTGGTGGAAGGGAATTTGGTGGGGGAGGTGGTGGGGGTAGAGACCATAATGCAGGCGTGGATATTGGTGGGGGTGGTTGCGCGAAGGGAGATGAGAACTGTGCTCGTTGTACTTGTGCCTGCAGCTGTAACAATTGTGCCTGAAGTTGTGCATTTGTTACTTCTGGGGTCTCCTCGGTTTCTTCATCAGCCTCTGCATCTCCCGAATCTTCCTCAGCCTCTTCATCTTCATCCTCACTTTCAGATTCGGAACTTGATTCGGAGTCAGATGATTCCTATTCCAATGTTAGCGTGTTCAATAAAGAGTGGAATAGGATTTCTTACAACTTTCTTGGACTTCTTCTTAGACTTAGCCTTGCGTTTCTCCTTCAGCTTTTGCTTGGCCTTCAGTTTTGCCTTCCTCTTCTTCTTTTCTTTTTCGGTTTCCGTTTCAGAATCGGAATCAGAATCGGAATCACTAGAATCAGAGCTATCCGAGCTTGAACTCGACGAATCACTATCTTCACTCTCGCTCTCGCTGTCGGATACTTCCTTAGCCTTCTTGCCCTTGGACTTGGTAGCCTTGTCTGCCTTTCCATTTTTGTTCTTATTTGACTTTGATTTGCACTGTTTCTCTGTAGCAGTCTGTCGCGGTCTACCCTCAATTTGTGCGGTACTTGATGCTTCACCTGTAACAGAGGTTGGGGCTGCCTCCTCCCTCTCAGTGACCGGGTCACTCTTGCCTGAGCTCGGAGTATCCATATTGTGCGCGTGGGTCTTTTCGATTTCCAGTGTGCGGCAGATGAGTATTTTGTAGAAGACTGGTAGATTTCGTTGTATAACAGTTAAACGGTGGCTGGCTGTGGATTTTCTTCGTATGCAACCGCAAACTGGTGGGTTGCTGTATTGTCTGTCAGGTCGTATTTCGGCAGGTGGCTTGAGCGACCGAACGAATCAAGATTTATAACCTGATCTTGAGCAGGATTCAGATTAGCTTAGTTCTCGCATGCGCGGAAGAAAAAATTGTGAATGGTGATAAACAGGCATATGTGTGAAGCTTCCACATGGGATATATCGTAGCTATCAAGGAAAATAAAAAAGGTAGGAATATGTGTATGAGGCTAGGCATCCAACGAGATTACACAGTCACTTCTGCGCGGCTGCCAATCATCGGACAGGCCGTTTGCTGACGGATAGATTGATCATCAGACACTTACCTCGTGAAGCAAGCAAGCCAGTTGCCAATACACAGAGCTGCAGGTAGCCTTGATTAATGTGTAGTGGGTGATGAGGAACGGAGAGACCGATTGTCCACGTCGAGGAAGTCAAAGGTTGAGAGAAGCAAAAAGTAAAAGAGGATTTCAACAAGCTAGGGGTGAGGGATATCTTTTATAGATGGATAGATGTGATGTGATGGGGAGGGGATTATGCAGCAGCGGAAGTAAGATGTCAGTCCAAAGTTGGGGGGGAATCCTTTTCCTTCAAATAGAGGTAAGCTTAGGAATCAGCACATCAGACAGTGAATGAGAGTGGGAGGGAGGTAGATTTCTTTTATGAAAGGCTTCATTGACTCTACTGTATGGAGGCTTGCTTTGCTGTACGGTGTGACTCCAAATGCACGTCTGCCATGAAGACAAAGCGGCCAAGAAGGGAAAAATGGTACGGACGAATATGAAGATGGCGATGAATATGATGATGGATTCTTCGCAGCTGGCCCTATCACCTGGAAGCAATTGCGCAGTAGGCCAGTTGCCGGCGAGGGACGAGCTTTGGTGGGGAAGCTCTGGCAGCCAAATCTTTGCCTATCTCGGCCTAGAGCGCCTCACATTACTTCGTAGCTACTGTGTGGCACCCTAGCAATGGGCCGAGCGATGGCGACCTTTGGCCCTCTGGGGTTCGCAATAAGCTCGCGAGCGCAATGTAATTGGCTTGCCGTCGATGGCTTAAAATGGGCCATCGGTCTCTCTCCCTATCCCTGCCCTTTGGCGCCTAATCGATAGTGGATAGCAGAGCAGAGCAGAGTCAGGGAATCCCGATCAACAATATCTGCACAACGAGGCTGAGCACCTGCATCATGCCACCGTCACCGTCACCGTCACCGTCACCACGCACAGCACACAGCACACAGCGTCGCCATTCACACAGCTTGAAAAAGTGCATACGAGCAGCAGTGCCTAGGAAGTATAACATTAACTACAACTAATTATCTCATCTTTCCAGCTCTGCTTGATGGCCACCACCGCAACTCGATTGTTCTACGACACGAAGCAGGACGCAGGACGCAGGACGCAAGAGCAGAAGGATCGCGGGAAGGCAAACAATCCCCAGTTTTCCCTACCTCCACCATCCCACTACCTATTATTTACTCCGGCCAGAAGAACTAGCATCGGATCTTCAGCTAAACATGCCCTTTGACTCATTCTTTTCACGCCGAGCAAGGCTTCCATCAAGGCACCGACGAGGCAAACGACTTCGCGGTTGCGGCTGAGAGATAGCGGCGACTTCGAATCCTCTCGCGCTGAGTCACTCTACTGTTGGGTCTAAATTTACGTACGCATATCTTACGACTGTGTGAAGTTAGTGGTTATTCCACAAAGAGCCAATGGTGAGGCTGTCGCCATCAAGCAAACAACCACCAATCGATCAACCACCTCTAACTTCATCCATCCTCAGCCTCAATGCCGGTAGCCATCGCTTCTACAACTTTTATCGCCGGGTACGATGCTTCTTCTTGGACAACTTCCTCAGAGGTTCAGACGTTTACCTGGTACTCCCGCTCAAGCATGCTGCTTACCTACCCAACCGTTGCTTTTCTTACTTGCATATCGTCAACTAACTGTTGGGAAGCATTGCGACTGCCTGCTGCAGCAGCAGCTCCACTTTGGTGAGATGTTCCCAGGTTCGTGTATGTGGATATTCCCCATTCTCCAATCCCCGTCGCCGTTCTCCATAGCCCTAACCGGCGTATTCACCCGGCGTCTCCATCTGCTTTAGCTTACATTGTCAATCCCTACAGAGCTTGTTCGGCAGTTAATTGATTCTTCCACAACAACATCACCGCACGAAATTCCAAACAACTTCATATCTTTACATCTCCACGTCTCCACATCCTCACATCTCTTCAATTCGAGTGTGTCATTTCGAAGCAACGTGCACAATCCCTTCTCATACCGAATACAACAGCAATCCATGCATTTCCCAAGGTCGGAAGAAAGGAAAGATACAACAAAGCAACACAGGCCACGACGTCAAATCATGGCAGTCTGACAACATCCTGCAGATTCATAGAACCAGGTTCTTCATGCAAAGCAGAAAAATTATATCCATGCCCAAACGCATCTATACGTGCTTGGTGGTTACACTGCACATTTCCATGACATTTAGACCATCTGTAAATTTATCTTCCTACCGACCCATCTATCCACCAGGTCGACTGTCCGTCGTCTCTCCGAACGTACACAACATTTTCCACTTCACTTCCTTTTTGCTATATCTAGACCATGACATATTCTCACCACCCAAAAAAGAATTCTCCATCCATCAACCCGGAACATGTCTCTTCCAAGAGATGCAAGAAATATTAAGTGGGTTCCGCGGATCTGTTCAACATTGGGAAGCACTTGCATAATCTATCACTTATCACAATCAGGAATGCAATATTTATTTCACGGCGGATTATCAAGGAGTACCGGATTGTTTGGTATATCTTCATTCTCCACACGTACCCGGCCAAGCCACCGTCACCATGACCTTCCTCTTAGAGCTGCTGTGTAGTCACACGTATCCGACACTAGGCATGTCTTGTTCCTCGGCATCTCATTCTTCTCATTCTGTCATATCTGGGGAAGTACCCTGCCTGGTACCAATACAAAATAGTACCTTTATCTTGAAGTACCTACATCAAGGGACTACTTTATCTACATGGTCGGTACTTCTTCCAGCTCTACCAGGGCTGGGTGTCGTTGCGTTGTGCTCACGGAACACGGCAGTTACCCGCTGGTTTGCCTGCCTACTACACATGTACCGCGACATCGTGATTTCAACATAGAAGCTGCATGGTGGTTGTCACTTGAAGCTTACTTTAACATGGTATTCCCATATGTATTGGTACCTCTACACTTTATCTTCGTACCAAGCTACTAAATAATGGTACATCATCTCATTGGAGAACCCTCATTCTTCATATTACTTCCGAACAATCACCAGACGTCTATCTTCCGAACTAGGCTCCTGATCATTTTCTCCTTTCTCATATACTTCATATACTTCATATACTTCATCCACTCACTGACAATCAACACATCGAGAAATTAAGCTGTGGAAGTATCATACATGTAAGTACTTACTTCTAATTCACTTCGAATACGCCAAACACCATCTGTCCTCTATCTATCATCATATTATATTACCTATCAGATGAACAATCTAGATACCATCTTGATACCCACCTTACAGCAGGAGACACATCAATCGCACATTCCTCCCAACCAGCCATCCAACTATTTCGATGCCAGTCTGATCCCATATTGTGTTCTTACCATTGCATCCCTTCCAGAAAATGATTTACAATCTCGATTTGATCTCGATCCTGTCTCAACAACTTCCGCCATTCGGTGGTATTGCGCAATTTACTACCCAGAACACTATTCACCATGCACGGCAGGAGTTTGGAGGTACCATACGAACGGAAGTCGCACGAGATATCATTCCGTCAGCGGTCGTGATTCCGTGTCGATTACACGAATCTCCAAGAAAGAAAACCACGTGCACCAACAACTTCCCAACTTCACAATTTATATCCTACCGAATAGTTTTCGTTATCGAAAAGTGCATCTCCATTTACCGAATGGCCGCCAGTAACATCCTGTTCTATGAAATATGTTACGGTGCAATTAACGAGATGGCATTTTGTCTGCGTTTCACAGTGATCATCAAATCCTGCTACACCCCTAGGAGTAACTTTCCGGCGAGAGATCTAGTCATTGCGGGGCAACTGCCGATGAAGAGCATATCCGTCACAACTCAGATATGATCAAACATATCACATTCGGTATCTTTCTGCCATCACAACTCAGGGTTGTTGTGGGCGGTTGATGAAGCTGTGTTCCCTTCTCTTACTATCTTCCGAGTGTGACTATCCCTTTTCCGAGAAAACACAAAATCTCCGCTGAGTTCGATTCCGAACCAGGAGCGCAATCGAATTTCACGCTTACATTATCTGTCGTCAATTCTTGGGTCTATGTTTAGTCTGGGGTTGTACGGCATGATCCGCGACTTGCATTTGTGCGGAGTTGAGGAAATCATGAAGCTTCTGGAGCATCCACGATGCCTGGACATGGACCCCGAAATATCAATATGCCATCATCATATTATGGACAATCGCAACGATAACTCTAATAGCATTCCCAGATTTTTTATATCGGAGGTTTACTTTCTCCACGGCGAAGAACAGAGCAGGTTATGCACCGACGACATCCAATCTTCTATGATTCCGATGTTCAAGCGCACGGCGTGGCTTTTTTGCCAAGTTCGCGGTGGACAATTATTATATGGAGACAACGATGATGGCTAGGTAATGTGATGCGGATCCAGACTTCTCAATGCTGCGATGAAGACAGGTATCTATTATGTTTGCTCGCGTAGAGCGAATTCCATTCCATTTCTCTTGATGCTGTCTGTCTTCAGAAAAAGGTGTTCGGTCCTGTTTCCATTCAGCTATGTCGATGTAGGTTGTGAGTTTGGGGTTATGTTCTTTTTCACTTATTTTGAGGTTTGATTCAGATCGACAACAAGATAGTTATCACAGTAGAGATGGACCGCAAGTGGATAGTAGATTTCAGGCAAGAAATTGGCCACTGAATTAAAGTAACGAAAAGCACCAGTTGATATCCGACCCAAAATAACACGATGACCTCTCGGCCAAACAACCCAGCGACGAAACACGCTCAGCCATCCAACGATCGTAACTCCGCGCCAATCTCCTTCTCGGCATCTTCTGCAGCCGCCGCTCGATCCGCATTTCGCGCGATCTTCTCTTTCAACTCAGCCAGTGCACCTTTCAAATCTGCTTTCTCTTTTCGAAGGAGTTCTGCTTCCTTTTCTTCTTCTTCGAGAGCAGCGATTAATCTAGTAGGCGTTAGACGTGTGGTGGTTTGTGGATGTGAGGGGAGAACAAACTCTGCTTTTCAGGTGGTTTGTTCGGGGGTGAGAACCCGGGTTGCGA
Organism: Rutstroemia sp. NJR-2017a BVV2; assembly: GCA_002946415.1. Taxonomy (NCBI): domain Eukaryota; kingdom Fungi; phylum Ascomycota; class Leotiomycetes; order Helotiales; family Rutstroemiaceae; genus Rutstroemia; species Rutstroemia sp. NJR-2017a BVV2. Next base: position 190,839 of record NJPS01000013.1, on the reverse strand, counting down.
GAGGCGTGTCCGCCAACTATAATTTACGGTTAGCCTTGTGAATCATAGGTAAGAGTGCATGTATATTCTTACAGATTCCTGCACTCTCTTATCCACCTCCTCCTCCATTCTCTCTTCCTCTCTCTTTCGCTCAGAGGAGTCGGCGGTAGCGGCAGGTTGTCTACTGGTCATTTTGGCGGTTGAAATGTGTTGAAAATTGGTAGAGTTTGGTTGTGAGGTTGATGGTGTTTTTCTTTTTTTTGCGGGAGGATGAAGTGGAGTGGGTGGTGGGAGGAATGATGGAGAAAGGTGAAGCGAGGTCGTGTGGCATCGATAGACAATATCAAGGTTTTTGATTCACTGTTCCTCTCTGGAAAGATCATAGATGAGATAAAATTGAAGTTTAGAATAGAGATATTGGGACTTTTGGTCGATCAGGTACCTTTTTCGGCAAAAGTTTACAGCAGCAATGTATTTGGCCTTCCCCCATTCGTGGAAGTATATCAGTCTGGTAATTAAAGAGCAAAATCATACAGGCTGGTGCTTTCAGAACTTCTGATGAGCTATCGAGGAAGACAAGGCGTTGAAAGGTAAACTGCGAGCGGAAGATATACGTAAAGCTAGCTACTACTATCATCACTACTCATATCACCGACACCGACGAATGTGAGGATGACGCTACTCCCAAAGGTCTTAATCTTTCTATCACTCCAAGTCGGAATACTTGAGTTTCTGAAATCATACTTACAAATCGTGGATTCTCTGATACATTCGAAAATATAATTGGATAATGGAAAAGCTTACAATGTTTTGATCACCTGGGACATCAAGTTTACTTTGCTCTTTTCGTCACATGAAATACAATATGATTCACGTTTTTCTATTACACTTTCGTGTCTAAATAGAAAAACGTATGTAAACACGCCGGGTCGTGTTTCTGCGTCTAATCGTAACAACACCTTTTTTTGATGATCGTTGACAGCGTACTTTTTCATTGTCGAGTCTGTTGGTGCTGTTTATCGAGATGTCTTTTCAGGTTGTCTTTTCGAGTGAATCCGTTCTTTGCGCCATCGATTGCGGATACACAATCTGCATGGGAACAGTAGAAGCGTCGACCATTATGCTGAGACTGGTGTCTGATGAGATCTTGCTCGCGGGAGAAGGCAACTTTTCGGGCAAGACAGGATTTCTCAAGACAGCAGTAACTCTTGCTGTGGTACTTCCGATGCTTGCTGAGCGTCGTTAGAAAAGGAAGCTGCATCGAGGTTTGGGGTGTACTTACTTGAGCTTGTATCGGTGTGAGAAAGACTGACCACAGTTGGGATATTCGCATGAATGCTCCATTTCAGACACTCTATTCTTCAGACTTGGAGTTTCTCTCGCAAAAGAGCTTTGCGACGTATCTTGTACAGCTTCTCCAGCACCAGACGACAGACTCAGAAAGTCAATTTCCGCCACCGCAAACGATCCCGAAGAGCCACTTTCGGGCTCTTCGGCCCCCTCATCCAATTCTTCACCATTCCACCACCCCGTTCCATCAAAACCACCCTCCGTCCACAAAAAATCCTCCTCGGCACCAGGGATCTCCCAACTAAATCCCCGCCCACAGTGGTCGCGACTCTCAGCCGACCCCAAAGCTGCTCCGTCCAGGCTAGGAGGCTCCGCCGTTCCCGGACAGCAGAAATCCTCAAAACTAGCAACAGGCCAGAGACACGCATCGAGGCCGTCTGATTGAACTTGATCACTGTAACATTCGCGCGAAATGTAGTGACGGGCGGGGGTCAAGCCTCCGCCCGAGAGCTGATTATGGAGAGGGAAGGGCAAAGTCCGAGGCTATTTGTTGATGGATGGAAGTATTAGTAAATGACCTTTTTCTTTTGGCTACTGAGAGAAATGAGATTGATTACTCACACTTTGGGGGTTGAGAGTAGCTCGAAAGCTGATGTAGAAAGGAAGAGGTGTGAGATGGGTTTTCGGTGCCCTTAAATAATTCTGCGGGTGGCTGGCCTCTCGCTCTGATTTTGGAGTGCCTCCCACGTAAGGCTATGCCACCTAGGGAGGGCTTGCAGCAATACAACTTTCGATTGGATGTCCATGATCGACAGTCGACAGGGAATTAACATTTATCGACGGCCTCTTCCTTCTAGCTGCCGGGCGCAATGCGGCTGAGGCGATCCAGACCGTCCGAGGAAATCGACGGCCTCTCACGCGAGGCTGTTGTTTCAATTTATCAAAGGTTTCTTTACTTTCATCGGCTTACATGCAGTCGAAATCAAGAAAGGCTATGTCGAATGCGTTGCTTACTCATTGACTGGAATCTCCATGTACAACCAGGCTGGACAGACAATGTAACCCAAAGAAATGTATGGATTCATTGAAAAGTATTCACCGAAACAAGTCAGATGGATTCTTGACGACTTCATTCTACGATGAGTAAACCACTATATCGCTGGACGATGATGACCAATAACTCATGGAATTAATATGTAGAATGTCTCCCACACCAAGCAATACTTCGCCCGGATTCTTACCATCCACTCTTTTCTGGCCTCTTTGCTTGGGAAGAACAGGCTTTAGTTATCTACTTGAGTGTAGAGATTCATGAGTAGCAAGTGATTCACTGCCTAAGCTACCCAAAAACAAAGAGATGACTTCCTTCAAACACCTTCATACCAAGATTACGAAGAGAAGTCGACATGAATGTGGCTGCTGAGAATATGGTGCCAGTTCTCGGACAAATCCATAGATCTCCATACCATTACGCAGTGATGAGAACATTGGCTGCTATGCTGTGAAGCTACAGAATCTGGTTGCTAGCCACTCATCCAGTACTTTGGACCTAGGAACCTACCTCTTGCAACATGGCTGACTGGTTTGCAAGCTTGGAGGTGGAGATATAGGACTAGAGTCCTGATTCCTCAAACAAAGATGGCAACTTGCAAGTTACGCGTCAATCCACTCTCGGTATGTATCGCCGTGGACAAAGAGTAGATGGGGAAAGTACAAGGCGTGAGCAAGATAATGACCAGAATTCATTTCATCATTCATTTAAAAAGAAATTACATCTCCCAACCTACAAAAAAAGGATTTCTGATGTATTAACTGCTGCGGCTCGACCAGGCTCTTTTCTCGTAAGGTGAGGGTAGGTATAGACTTGGAGAACCACGCTAGTAATTCTTCATCCTCTGCCGTCACCTTCAACGCGACAACTCTTCCACATCTTTTGCCAGACCACCTCTCAGCCACGCACGCTTTCACAAACTCGGAAACTAAGATGTCGAACTATGACACCTGGACGTGCAATCCTTGTGGAAGGTCTTTTGGAAGTTGGCAAGCGATTGAGCAGCACAACAACGATAAACACGCATTCTGGTGTGATGTTTGCAAAGACTACTTTGTGTTTTTTACTCAAGAAGACGATGACGACCACGATCGATTATATCATTGTTTTCCCTGCACGTTTGGCTGCGACAGAACCTTTGCAACGACGGGGGCTCGCGACCAGCATAACGAGGCTCTCCATTCATATTACTGCGAGGATTGCGACGAGTATTTCAGTACTGAGGAGGATTTGGATGAACATGACGCTTCTTACCACAATTTTGATTGTTTCGAGTGTGATAGAAGGTTTCGATCCGCAAGCGCACTTGCACAACACAAGAACTCACCTGCGCATCCCCACCGCTGCTCGATGTGCAGTAGATCATTCGCAACAGCAGCTAATCTCAGGAATCACATCGCAGCCACGCACACACAGAGATGCGACAAGTGTACCATGACTTACAATGACGCGAAAGCTCTTCAGTTGCACAAGAAGTCGGAGCATGAGACAATGAAGTGCATCAAATGCTCTGCTCTTCTGAACAAGGCCGAGATGGATAAGCATATTAAGAGCAGCCACACCTTCCAATGTCCCCACTGTGGCCATGTATTCGAAGAGTATGCGAACCTACAGAGTCACATATCTGCCAATCACACAGTGCATTGTCAAACTTGTGGAGGAACCTTCAGCACCGTTGGGGCACTGCAAATTCATCAGGAACAGGGCCATTCCATGCGATGCACCAGTTCTCGTGACTGCATGGAAAAGTTCGCCACACTCTCCGATGCCATCCAACATTACATCAAAGAGCACACATACAGATGCGAACATTGTCCCGGTGCAGTCTTCACCACGATTACTTCACAGAAGAATCATATCTCAATGAAGCATGCAGACTCCTACGTTTCTGAAGGTGGTAACAGTTTTCGTCCTTCAACCCATGCATCCCCTGCTCCTGCGACAAAACAGCAACCTGCACGAAAGCCGAGATCCACAGAGTCTAATGATTCATACTCTCTTGCCAAAGACCAAGCGAATCTGGCAAACGCATCACTAAAGTGTCAGCCATCAACATCTGTTGCGCCGAATTTGAATTCCAGCCCGATTTACAAGTGCGAAGAATGCGACGACGCGACTTTCACCTCGCAAGCCGAGTTCGACCAACACATGTTATATTCACCCTTCCACGGAAAGCCGGAGCTCAAATGCTATGAATGCGGCCTGTCGTATACGAATCAGATTGCGCTGCTGGAACATATCGAGAGCAAGCCACACAATGTACGTTGGGTCCTGAGCATGATCAGAACAAAGTGAAAGGCATGGCTGGGTGGGCCCACCCATTTGTATATACCTATGTATTTAGCTTTCTGATTTATTTGCATTGGGATATGGATGACGAGCCAGAGGTAGCTTTTACAAATAGGTGGAAGGGATATATCAATTTACTTGCTTGCATCTGCTTCACAAGTCGGGACGTATGGTCGAGTCTGTAGGGTGTTAATGGCTGATCGTTCCATTAGCCTTCAGACAATATTTTGATTGCACGATTGGTTGTGTCAATGGAGTCGATGCTATGAGTCGTACAATTATCTCAAACTGGCCATTCGTCTAGCTTGCTTGAGGGCATGGATTTAGCGTGAAACCGGGTCTTGTTTCTGCTGCTGTCAGGTATTGTAGGTGTAAGTGACTGTCCATTCTATGGCAGACACTGAGATAATACAATTCTGCGACGGTTCATCGCTGGCTTAGAGGGTTGAAATTGTAGTGAAAACATGTACTTTCAATCAAGCTGTCTTGTGGCTGGGGGCGGGCGAGGCAACGCGGCACAGGTACAGTACAGGTGTCCACTCAGGCCTGTCATGCTAATGCAGGGACTTCATCCCCCGTCCCTACACCTGCATACACGACATCGACGACAAATAAACAACTGCGGAAGAATGCCTTCGCAGATACCCACTTGTGTACATTGGCAATCACTGAAATTTTTGACCTTGTTATTCCCTGCTTCTAACAGGCACCGTGACAGGTGATTGGCGACACGAAGAACTTCCCACCGCCGAAACATCGCCAATCAAGGAAATCACGAATATTACGCACAGGCAACGAAACTTGTTAGTGAGCCTTTGACAATTGGCGTGCGCGTAGACAATGCTGCACCCACTGCGTTGGTATGTTTTCCTGTGCGAGAATGACTGGTGGAGGGCAAGCAACGTCGGCTTACACAAGGACCAGGCACAACGGGTCGCAAGGGCGCCTGCAATGCATCGACACCGCCGAGACAATGTCTCGGCGACTTTTTGCGTCGGACGCGGGATATATTCCGAGCATAGTTGCCAGCTTACAAGTAATAGCATCAGATGAACCGCAAGAATTACCGATTTCGGGAGGCAAGAAGAGATCGAACCCGCCAAATACGATATCTTCATAGCACAGTCGGACGCTACGCAACTCGCAATGGCGCCACATTTCTTAAGTGCAGCGTCAGCCTTGCGAACGTTCAGGCAAACGGGATGCGCATGGTAGGATATAGGGCCAGCGCGTGGGGGTTTACTATGACGAGTTTTTTGATCACATCTCTACGATAGAGCTTTTTGCTGCGGTCAGTCTTCGCAAGCTATACGGAATACGGATAGGGCAAAACGTCTGTTCTCTTCGCGTATGTTCGAGTCAGGGCTAGTTTGGCAGAGAACACGGTGAGGCAGGTCAGTTTCTGTCATATCGAGACTTGAACTGGTTCATATGTCCAAGTTGGATATAGACTTCTTCATGGATAAGAACGTTATGAGTCCCTTGGCATTGGTAGCCCTGAAGTCAAGTCGACATCAATGGAACCTAGTTTGGTGCTATTGGTGCGGGAAATAGAAACAGTCCGGGTTGCTCGCATGAGTAACTTTGTTCTACATACCTTCGCGAAGCTATAATTGGACGTATCTCAGGCATCGATTGTTTCATAATGTTTATATGATGATAAAGTCGAGCGCAGTCAGTGTACGTGCTGAGGTCAATGCGGGCAGGCGGCTTCTAGACCAAAAAACGTTTTTCGGCTCCCTTATCCTTCCCTACTCAAATATCCACCATGTCACCTCCTTGAGTTTAATGTAGAACTGGCAGCTAAAGATGTCTGACAATGTCCACTCGTCTATACGAGATGTTCATCCAAGTTTTTTGCCTGAAGATATAGCTAAGGAGCCGGCACGACCGGATATTGTCTCTCCCCGTCGTCGAAAGAGCCACCAGCCGACACCAACGACATCATTCGGTTGCCACCAATGTCCAAAATCTTTCAATAGACGAGAGAATCTAAGTCGGCATATGAAAACACGTGAGTGGACAACGGAATATTCGGCATTCTAGCCGGATTACCTTCAAAGACGACTTTATTGACTGGTCAATTCTTAGATGATGTTCCGCGAACCCATATCTGTGATATATGTGAGAAGACATTCACGCGGAGCGACTTACTGAAGCGACATAAGGCGGGTCATGAGAGATGGGACAAGAAAGAGCGAAGATCTAGGGAGCCGAGGGGATCAGCAAAGCGAAGGAAGGTTTCCGACGACTCCGTTGATAGTCAAGCCACTTTTCAGCATTATAATTGGCCAACTTCTACAACTAGACCACAGCCAATGGTACTTTCACCATTGTCGACGGATCCCAACCAAGTAACGGGATTCCAGGTCTCTCCTACTGCTTTTAATGAAAGCGATGAATCACAGTTCAGTCCAGCCCGTGATCCTTCTCGAGCTAGATATCTATCAAAGCCTCCGGATCTTAGCCGAAGACCACAATATGAAAACAAACGGTCCGAATCAACCGAATTCGGATACTCACATCCGAAACCGAATACTTTTCCACAACAGCTTCCACAGTCCTTCCAAGATATATCGATGAACACCCAGGTTCCAAGCACCTACAATGTGCCGCACGAATATCCTCCCTTCGTGCCATATGACTTTGCTCCTAACCTGCAACCAGCGAGTGGACCTGTCAGCACTGATTGGTTCTCTAATGATGTTTATTCTGCCATGCGCGAAACAGGAAATGAGTGGGAGAGCAGTTTTGGGAATGAGCTCAATGCGAGCTTTCTGGTTGGAGAGAGCCGCTTGAAACACAATACCGCGCAAGAGGCGAAATTCAGGAGTGCAAGAGAGGCTACCTCTACTGGGCAAGCGCTGCCACCTCAGCCTTTTCATCCTCCTCTCGTCCCGCAAACGAATCCACAACCACAACCGACGCATTCTAACAATCTTGGATCATCTTCCACATCTCTCAACATGCCAAACGACACTGATGAATGGCCCTTCTTATGGAATTCTTCGATACAACCAGCTGTTATGTTAGAAGCAGAACCCGTTACCATTCCTTTTGATCATCCCCTGTCTCAACAACATAACCCCAGATACGACATCTCCGAGTCAACTTATTCCAAGATGAGAGCTTTTTTAACTTCACCTGTTGAGCAGGTCCATGATAGGAAACCTCTCTTTTCGTTACCTTCATTGTCCGTAGCAAATATATTCATTGGTCTTTACTTCGAGCACTTTTCACACCAAGCTCCCGTGCTTCACCATGCCACAGTGGAAATCAATGAATTACCCCCGCCGTTACTAGCCGCGATGATGATCGTCGGTGCCTCTTACAGCAACGTCAAAAACGCAAGACGGTTCGCTATTGTACTTATCGATATCATAGGATGGCATCTACTTGTCGCCACGAATCTTGACGTAAGTCTGGTAGGAAATCCCATGATAATTTTCACTCAAGCACTTCTTATTCACATGGGTTTATGGTGTGGCAACAAGCATGCATTCCATGTCGCCGAGACATTTCGAGGACAATTTGTGTCGCAGATGCGACGATTGTACGACAGTGAGAAGTGGAAACCACGAGTTACAGTGGGACATTCACCAACAGAGGGCTCTTCCGAAGTTCTTCAAGCTCAGTGGCTGCTATGGATTAATGAAGAGACACTTCGTCGACTTCACTGGGTCGTTTACACCATTGACCGTCAGTTTTCGGCTCTCTGGAACTTACCAAGCACGATTGCAGTAGGTGAACTGGCAGACCTAGGATGTCCTTGTGATGATGTTGTCTGGATTGCGTCTTCAGCACGCCAGTGGAGAAATCTCCTCGGTTCAGCATCTTCTCCACCTTCAATTTCGTTTTCTGCAGCTGCAGGACCTTTTATTTTATCATCTTCTTTATCGTATACGGGTCAATCTGAGGATATAAGAAGACAATCTCCTCATCTTCCAGTCCTGGACCTCAATCCTTACTCTGCATTCTTAGTTATGCTAGCGATTCAGGAACAGATTTTCTGCTTCTCACAAGAATATCTCATAGCACGTAACTTCCTGGATGACTCCATTCTCTCTCAGACCTACGGAGGACCTCCTGGGGATCAATACTCCGTCGGCCCTGGCAGTCATACTGATCGTCGCCAGTCATCATTCTACCCACCAGAAACACCGTCTCAAGCCCTACTCAACACGCAAATCAAGAGGCGGCGAGAAATCGCTTGTATGTCAGCCTAATCATCGTCATCTCACAAACATTGCAACTAACTACCATCAACAGCTTCATTAAATCTCTTCAGCCAAACTTACCTCTCTCGACCCCCAGCGCCCCGCCACTTCACATCCCACCTCTTCCACAGCACCTCAATCGTGCAACACCGTCTCTCCACTCTCCTCTTGCATATCTCTCCCACCGATCTTCTCAACGTCATTGGCAAGGCCGGACAAGCGGGCATCGATCCCGCTATGGAGCGTCTTGCGCACTGGGCTCGTGAGGATCCCGAGTTAGCTGTCGATGTGGCTTTTAAAGCAGCTGAAGCTGTTGCTGAAGTCCATCGCGGTATTAGGGCAGGACTGCGTGCAGGGGTGGATGCTGCGGGGAGTGATATGATTGATACGGCGGCGTATGGAGCGACGTTGTTGTTTATGGGGTATGTAATATTGTGGGTTTTTGCGCAAGTAGCAGATGATGGGCAGAAGGCACGGTTGATGGCGAGGTTGGGGGGATTGGAGGGAGCGGAGGGAAGTGACCTGGTGGGGATTATGAGGGGAGAGATGGGGTTTGGTGGAGCGAGTGATGGGGGTAGACAGCCTAGAGCGCTTTTCAGGAGTGCGGCAGAGATATTGATGAAATTCGGGACATGGGGTGTAGCCTTGGATATGGCTATGTTGTTGCATAGAAGGGCTGAGGGGCAGTAGGTGCCCGAAAGGAGCGAGTGAAGCTGGACTCTCAGAGCGGATAAGACGCGTAAGACTTATATATATGGATGCCCATTCAATGTGTAAATTAGAAAAGCAAATCTGCCTTGTATAATAAAATGTACTCTTGTCTTTTATCTAATCAAATACACTTTAAGCTTAAATTTACCACTGATGTGTTTGCTTAAATCAACACATTTAAAAGGAGCACATCCGACCGGGCGTGCCGGGCTTCGATTTGTCGAAGAAGCACTTTGCTTTGAAACACCTTTCTCCCCTTTTTGGGCTTCATCCTCCCACACCCTGGGAACGGAAGTTTACTGCCGAGATAGCAACTATTCTTTTGAGGTCCATGACTTCATCTAATGGCCAAGCTCCCAATTCCCCACATTCGCCCTCCAATCAATCCATCACGAATTCAGCCTGTGCGGCATTTCGGTCTTAAGTTGTGCGACAGTCCCCATAAATGATCGGAAATTATTCAGAGTTGCTTGTTGACATGGTTTAATAATACCCCGGATTTTCCCCAGACTTCTGGTAGAACAAGATTTGCCTTGTGACCTAAGAGTTGGGAATGATCGGGTTTAGATCGGGCCCTATAAGTCGGAGGCTAGAATATTTTATCCACCTACTGTTGCCATTGTGAATTCTTTCCTCCTCCACTGATCGGCAGTTTCAACCCCTTTTTATACGGACATGTCATTTTTAAGAAATGGCCTCATCCTCTGGGAAGTTTCGGAGGTGGGGTTCAGGCGGAAGAAATGGTTGTCATCTCGGCACTAATGCCCTATATATCAAACACGTTCGGCGGCATGACCTACCATATTGATCATCCCGTCGAAATAAGCGTTCAAGTACGAGTTTGTTCCTTGTCAGTGACTGCTAGGAAGTGGTTAATGATTCGTGGATGTCAAAAATGTTGGCAGGATGAGCTCGCAAACAAAATTATCTGAATAGTCTTGTCATCAGATACTTTTAGACGGTGATAAATACACCGAGAGAGAGAAAATATGGTGGTCCGTTATGATCTTCAAAACACTTAAATACTGTCTGCTTGCTACACGGTGATCCGGCGGAAATCCCCTGTCACTGCATTCCCTCGTATTCCAAAGTTTCATTCACAATGAAGGCTGGCATTCTCGCGTTTCTTTCGACCTCCTTTCTGGCCTTACAGCCATTGGTTTCAGCTCAACTATCTGGCTCTGTCGGTCCTTCCACCAGTACTGCTTCCAAAGCGGCTACGAAAACATGCAACATCCTTAACTATGGTGGCAAAGCTTCGGCTACTACCGACAATAGTGCAGCTATTGCTTCCGCATGGGCAGCCTGTATCAACGGGGGTGAAGGTGAGTTCTGCGACAACGACTGTGTGAGTACATACTGACTGTGCGTAAGTCTATATCCCATCTGGGAGCTATGGACTTGCAAACTGGGTTACACTGACTGGTGGGACCGGTGTCTCCATCAATCTTGAGGGTACTATCTACCGAACTGGGTAGGGACAATCGCACTCGTCTGGCTGCCCCATCACTAACGCATCCAGGACTGCCTCGGGAAACATGATCTTTATCGAAAGTACCACGGACTTTGAGTTTTACAGTGGCAACTCGAAAGGAGCTATTCAAGGATACGGTTATGTCTTCCATTCAGGTTTGTGAATCCATATCTCCACATATGATACACCGCTAACGTGTCAACAGCGGGCACATACGGGTTAGTTCCATGACTGCACGTGGTGGTGAAGGAAAGACGACTAACTGCGAGTCTGCAGTCCCAGAATTCTACGTCTCCACGAAGTCACCAACTTTTCGGTTCATGACCTCATTTTGGTTGAGTGAGTAGCCATCCATCTTTCTCGTAGCGAAGGTAGCTAATGTGACTATAGTTCCCCTGCCTTCCATCTCACTCTCGATACTTGCACGAATGGAGAAATATATAACATGGTTGTGCGTGGTGGGAACGAGGGTGGATTGGATGGCATCGATGTCTGGGGTACCAACATCTGGGTTCACGATGTTGAGGTTACCAACAAGGATGAGTGTGTGACGGTCAAGGTAAGTTACCTCAGCCGTGGATAGAGGGTGGCCTACTAACCAGTCCTTCTAGAGTCCCGCAAGCCATATATTAGTTGAGAACGTCTATTGCAACTGGTCAGGAGGTTGTGCTATCGGTTCTCTTGGGGCTGATACTGGTAAGTGATCCCAAATATTTCATCCTATACCCTTTTACTGACAAGTCACTTCAGCCATTTCCAATGTTAAATACAACCACGTCTACTCCCACCACTGCAACCAAATGATGATGATAAAATCCAACGGTGGATCCGGAAGTCTGAAGTCCGCAACATTCAACAACTTCATGGGCCACAGCAACGCCTACACCCTCGACATCGACACAGCCTGGACAGGCATGACGCCCGTCTCTGGAAGCGGAGTATCCTACTCCGATCTCGCCTTCTCGCACTGGCACGGAACCTGCGCGAACGGCTCAGCACGAGCTCCCATCCAACTACTATGCCCTGCTGCGGTGCCATGTACTGGGTTGACTATCTCGAATTTCTACATCTGGACCGATGCGGGAAGTGTAGAGTACTACAAGTGTAAAAATGCGTATGGATCTGGTCCATGTCTCAACACGGCAACTTCGCACACTACTTATACTTCTACTGGTACTGTTACATCAGTTCCGACAGCGTAAGTCTATCACTCATACCTTCGTGCGATTTGATGCGGGGCTAACATCTAACTTATAGGTCGTATGCTTACACGACAATGCCCGGTGAACTCACAGCTGGCTTGGGTATCACGACTAGTATCGCTATTCCCACACACCCGGCTTCTTACTTCCCTGGCATTGCGCCCTACAGCGCGTTGTTGGGGTAGATACGCACTCTTATTCTTCTCCAGCTATTTCGTAATCTCGGGGCATGGAGTCATGCTCCGGGGCGTCATGTAAAACTTCTTTCTACTGTAAATAGTTTCCAAGACACTTGTACATAAGCCAATTATTTCATGCCATGCCTCGCTTGCCTTTAAATGGCAACTCAATTGTGTGTCCCAAAATTTACAGGTAATTTTGCTAAGCATAAGACTCGCCAAGCAGGCAGAAGTCTTGAAACTGCAAGCCTCTAAACATACGATGAAGGTGCGGGATAACATGAATTGGGATCCAAGAAACTTATCTTTATAAAATGATACCATCTCTCAATTTCAATGTTAAACACTAACACAGCATCTCAAGCAAAAAAAGAATCACATCCAACCCCCATCAAAATGCACCTCTCACAACCCCTCCTCTCCCCCATCTCCATCCTTCTCCTCCTCCTCGCCCTCCCCCCCGCGACCCCAACCCTCTCCTACTACGCCATCGACTGCCACAACACCCCTCTCCAAACCTCCTCCTCCCAAATCAACCTCCACAACTCCACCTCCAACCTCTCAGACGACCTCGTCGCAGTCCTCAACCAATATGAAACCGTAGAATGGCACGACAACTCCTGGACGGTGAGCGTACCCGCGGATCCATTTACCGTCACCATTGAGATCTGGTACTATGCGCCGCAAGCAGCGGCTGGAGATGTGGTTGGGGTGGCGACTTCGCCGGATTTTGAGGGTGGGAAAGATTGTGTGAAGTTGGGAGGAGGGGAAGTGGTGTATGAGGAGGGGGATGAGGTTTGTGAGGGGTTGTATGGTTGTTCTTGATGATTCAGGGGTGAGAGATTTTGGGGAGATATCAGTGTAAGAGGTGAGTGGTAGGTTGTATGACTATTCGACATGGGAAAAGGAGGCTGATATACGGAAGTGATAGGCTGATGGTGATATCCAGAAGATATCAGGATAACGAAAATATTATAATATCTTGGACTCTCTAAGATATCTGTTTAATAATAAAACTCCAAAGGCATTTGAACAATGAGAAGAGTATAATACATCAGAGCTTATAGCATATTTGTTCCAATATGTTGTGCCAAATCGGTCTGTTTTTTCCAAGTTGAAGAATGTAGAGCTACGTATGACTCTAGATACAAACACAAAACTTTTTGCGAAAACAAACTCCAAAACTCCAGCAATATACAGCTCCATACACCCATCCAACTCTAAAGCGCCATCCAACTCCGAAGCGCCATTCAATTCCAAAGCACCATTCAATTCCAAAGCACCATCCAATTTCAAAGCACCATCCAATTTCAAAGCACTATCCGACCCCCGTCATCCCGACAACTTTGTGGTAATGTACTTGTAGAGTCGCACAGGCCTCCTATACCGAGCGAACTCCGGGTTCAAGTAGACATCGCCCCTCTTTTGGTGCTGCTTATCAATCCAAGCACCAAACGGTACAGTCTCATGAAGTGCGATGTGACCCAGGTCCCGCCTCAACAATCGAAAGGGCAGCTTCAACATTTCCCGTATAGGCTCAAAGGTTTTTGCCTCATCCAGAGAAAGTTCAAACAGCCGCCAACAGTCTCTTCCGTTATCACTGGTACGATTAAATAACCCCGTATAGACCCTATAGCCTAGGCCGACGTATTTGAGTCTTGCTGTGCGATGTTCATTTGGCATCCCACTTCCGAAGAGTGCGCGAGCGATTCCACGGCGGGCCTTCTCGTTGTTCCGATGCTTCTCTTCGAGCTTCTCTCTCCGTTTTTCAAGATATTGGTTGGAAGCCACCTTATATTTTACTCGATCCAATTCTGAGGTAGTGTTACGTGCAACGAATGGTATTCCTTTGTCAAATGGGCCGGACGGGATGAAAAGATTCTCTAAACTCTTCATATGCGGTAAAACGTTCTTTCTGAAGTACTCCAAAATGCTGCCTGGCAAAGAAATGGTGAGAGTTTTGAGGTGGACACACTGTAAGAGCGAATCCAACAACCTCTTCTGGCTTTCTTTTGTATCCCCATTTATAAAGATTTCTCCTAGGTCGAGGGTCTCCCAGTGATGAAAGGTACTTTGTGGTGCACTCTCCCAAGGATAGTATTTAAGAGTAGCGGGACGTCGCATGTAGTTCTGAAACTGTTTGTCTTGGAACGAGATCAATTTGACTTGGTCTAGACCACAAAGGTGGTCAACCAGGTCGTTCGCAGCCGATTGATTTGTGGTGACGGATAGATGCTCTAAGTTTATTGCTGGGTAAAAGCAAGTCTGGTCGAGGCGATAAGACCGCAAGTCCTTATATCCGGGGTATGATAATACTTCTGTCCTCAAGGTGAGTCGTCGAAGGTAACTCAAGTCCGTAAGTTGTGATATGGGGTTTGCGTGATAGCCTGTCTCGGAGTTCATCAATGGTGGCCTGTATTCTTGTGGACAAGGAATGAACTCAGGTCCAAGTTCCAATTCTTTCAACTGCAAACGAGACGCGCGAGATTCGTGTATTCTCGAAGCATAACGTCTGGCGAGTTTGTGAATGCCATGAATCCGCATATAGTTATATTTTTCGCATGTAAGGGTGAGAGATTCGAGGCGAGGCGACGACACCAAAACCTCGGCAAGCCTATCTAGGAGCTCTCCACAGCCGGTCATTCCAGAACGAAAATTTTCGACAGGGTCGAGAACGAGTCTTCGAAGGTTTCGGAAGTGTGGAAGGCTGATTATCTGCATATAATGCCCTAATGGTGCTATCGAGACGAAATCTTGGATGGCTTCGTTGGTCGCAACCACTCGTTTCGAGACGCAAGACTTGGCATCAAATGGAAACCAATCCTGAATAAGTTTGGGATACATGATGAAGGACGTGCCCCTTTAACAAGAAATCATTAGTATCAGTATCAGGACGCCTACTATTTGGAGTATAAATTGTGTGTCCTGATTCACAGACCGAACTAGATGATCAAGGAAAGAGCGTGATACTTACTCTATCGACACAAGATTGGGCATCTTTTGCAAGCACTCCACCAGAATATGGATTATGGGATACTTATTAATGAAGGATACGTCTGGGAATCCCAGTGAACCGATGTCATACCAATGATAACCATCTCCGACATTCCTTCCCAGGCGTAGTTTTCTCGTATATTTCAAATGCGAATGTTGCGGCAATGTAGCAAAATTCTCAAATACTTCGAGACTGCAGTCTTGAATATCTACCTCGCGGTACAGAACAGGATGGCAAATTGTCCTCATTTCTTTGCTGACTAGACATAGAGTAGCAAGCGTCTGTCGAGAATTGATCGTAGTCGCAAGGATATACCAAATATCTTCAACGAGGACTGACTTCATGGTGACCGTAGTATGGGGCACTTGGCCCACTTGTCGTTTGGATTATCGATGAGGCTGTAGATACGAATATTTGTGTTGGCAAAAAAAGAGCAAAGGTGCGAGACTGGGCAGTTCAGAGTGAGGAAAGAATCGAGCTGAATCAACGATATGTTTTTTCGGTTTCCCTTGGGAAAGAAGAAGGTATTTAAATGTAAAGCCAAAAGAACTTCCTTCGGTTGGAACCATACATATCCATTGCGAAATCCGATCATTTGTGGGAAGGGTTGCCCTAGCTGGAACCTATCCATGGAAACATTCGACTTCTAATTTTCACCGGTGCTGGAGCTATTTTAGGTTGCCTCTTTACCTCCTGGCCTTTTTGTGCTAGTCAGGGGTGAACCAACGGTACTCCGGTACCAGAGGCAGATGTTTGACGATGTTCGCATTCTGCAGAATTCCATGCTACAGTACAGGCCTTGGACTCTTCGCCAACTGGTGCTCATAGTAGATTATGAGTCGATTGAGATGTCTGATTTGTGTATCGTAGGAAAAATGGTAGCTCTGAGCCGCTTTTCACTGCTGTGTGCGTCCTTGACATGTGAGGTGGTCGTCGCCTCGTCGTCGTCGCCGTCTCAGCCTAGAAGCACACGCTAGCGCCCAAGTCTACCGTAAACTTTAGTTCAACCACTAGTCTTGCACCCGGCGGAGTCTGGTCGTGACACACACAAATTCTTACTTCAGTACTCTTCCACTAGTTAAAAATCAGGAAATTGAGATATTAATATCCAGTTAAATAGATTTGCTTACAATTTACTTACTGCTCGATTAAGAATTAATTTGCGAAGAAGTTGGACTTGTTCGTTGGCAGAGAGATAGAATTTCTAATCGTATTTTGGTGTTGGCGTGCCATAACCAAACTCCACCGGGGTGTCTACTTACCGCATCCACCATGTACCGTAAGGCTGAATCGAAAACAACCTAGCAGATGTAGTTTTCGGGTCTAGAAGACCCTGAAGTCATAATCTTTGGGTCATCCAGCTCCAAAAGGAACCATGAATCGAATTCCTTGGCGACCTTCCCACAAATACCGACATATGCATGGCCACTAAGGAGTTTGGTTCAATCGGGTAGCCGTGGATCGTGAGATCAATTGGGGAAATAAGAGATACTGTAATCACTAGATGTTTCTAGAACAATAGGTAGCACTAGGAGCTAATCAGAGAAAGACCCTGAATGACTCACGATGAGACCGGACTTATGAAGGTAAAAGGATGAGCGCACAACTGTGGTGTGGAGGAGCGCGTAGAAAGGATAGAAGATGTTAACCTCGAGGTCGGTCCTGTAGTACTTGGAGGACGGACATGAGCCGAAAAAGATGAACCACGTTATCCCTAACGTCCAGGAACCACGATAAGTTGTGCCCGGAGATGAGGTTGGACACCAAACCGGAGTGACTACAACCTATCGAACATCACTCAAAGATGCGCAGGCAGGTGCAATGAGATTGCGACATCCAGACCGTTCACACCTCAAGATGTCCAAGACCCACCCCCGAAAGCAATGCATATTCGAGTATCCTATCATGAGACCTCAGGCGCAGCACTCGAAGCGCAAAATATTGGATGATCTCGACAGGCCATACTTTTCTCTTGCAGACCAAAAATCTTCGAAGAGGAAGCAAAGCAATCATAACAGAATGACAATCTTCAGCAAAATGACAATCATCAGTAGAATGACAATCATCAGCAGAATGACAATCATCAACAGCATGGCAATCATCAACAGAATGGAAAGGTCGTTGTCGTATATAAGAGGGACCTGGTGTCTACTGATTCAAAGCCTGAACTACCCAAAAAACCGCGCCGGCGCGACTGGATTCTGAGAATGTTCTCCGGACGCTCAACGACTTGTAATTCTGGTCGTTGAGCAAGTATAGGCAGGATTCTGATAGTGAAAAACACGAGCAAGCTATTCGAAGATCGCAAGAGGCCAGACCAGGCCAAGGTAGAGAGATATACCACAGTAGGACATCTCGCAAGCCAAGATAAACCACAACATGTTGTTCAAGCTTGAGCGAGACAATACTTCTCCTCAATAGCGGTCAAGGAGGATGGACCGTAGCACACGTGATGGGGGAAAGAACGCCGACGCTTGCCGGCACGCCAATCAAAAAATGACGCAGATGATGCCCCAATAGTCAATACACAGTATCCATGGAGACATGCGATGAACGTAGAACGACGTCGCGCAGCAGAAAAATCACCCTCTTGGGCTAAATGATGAGAGCGATATACATTGTACTAAGAAAATACCTCAAATATGATGAATTTATACATATAAATGGTTCAAGGAGACTCTGTATTAAACAGGCTGGTGTTTAGAAATTTTCATTATGGAGGGGCAATTGTTTGTAAGAATGACCACGGTGAAGGCCTTCTGACAATGTCAGCAAATTCAATGTCTTTGATGGTCGCCACGAGCGCCTATGTATGAGACAAAACTTCATCAAATTCATGTGCGTTTGCCATCTTGCTGCATCTCCGAATATTTCCACACGAACTTGAGCCATCGGTTTGCACTCGGCACTAAATCGGCATGAACTCGAACGAGGACGAACCCACAATTATCAATCATTTCCCTCTGAATGGTTCCTACATCGCCGGCTCTCCACAAAAATTATTCCCAGTCCCAAGCAAAGACCCTTAAAATCCCAAACCAATCCTCGACAAATCTCACATTGATGTGAAAAATCCCCATATTCCACCGGGCAGATCCTCCCCCTCTCTCGCACAGCATAAAAAACAAACCATGTCTTCTTCACGACCCCCAGGTTCCCCGCCTCTGCGCCCTCATTCCCGTACGCCGAGTCTGCGAAGCCAATCCGCGACGCAGTTCACACCGATCAATCCGAGTGGTCTACGAGAATCATATACATTGGCTACGAGTCCTGAAAACGTGCGCTCTTTGGGCGGTGGGGATGCTGCGAATGATGAATCGGGGCGAGAAGGAGAGCGGGCAGTCAATGACGAGGCTACAGGGAGTGAACATCCATCACCTCACACTCATCCTGCGCGACCCGACACCGCTACCGATGATGAGGAAGACGGAAATTCACACGGACATACGGGCCTAGGCGGCAAGATTGTCAATGAGACGACAGCACTGTTGAAGAAACCGTTCGAATTGGCTGCGAACACGGCGCATCCAGGGCCTTGCAATCATGGGACGTTTAGTCCGGGGATGATGAGTCGGGCGGACAGTACAAGGAGTTTTGGAGGGTCGCCGCCACATACTGGGCACGGGACTCCGGGCGGAGAGGAGAGTGAGAGTTTGTTCGCGGGGGTGTTGAAGGGATTGGGTGTTCGGAATGGATCAGTGACGAAGAGGAAGAAGGTGAGTACGACGAGTTGGCTGGCGGAACAGCATGGTATTACGAATACGACTTCAATGTAAGTTTATAACTCAAATCGTGCTGCACTTGTATGCGCATATGCTAATCTCGTCGTGCTTGATAGGTATATTCATTATTATATTCCTTTTTTTACTTGGATTCGACAGTATAAATGGGTGCATCTGCGTGGGGATTTGATTGCTGCTATCACGATGGCCTCCTTCTATCTACCTATGGCTCTATCGTATGCCTCGAACCTTGCGCACGTTCCTCCCATCAATGGCCTCTATTCCTTCGTCTTTAATCCGATCATATATGCGATACTGGGAAGCTGTCCACAAATGGTAGTTGGTCCCGAAGCCGCAGGGAGTCTCTTGGTTGGAACAGTCGTCAAGTCCAGCGTAGACAGCGGACACGGTTCCGAGGATGACGATATGATGCAGGCTAGAGTTGCTGGTGTTGTAACTGGAATGGCCGGTGCTGTTATTTTTATCGCCGGATTGACACGGCTAGGATTTTTGGATAGTGTTTTGAGTAGACCATTCTTACGAGGCTTCATTTCTGCGGTTGGTTTCGTAATCATGGTAGACCAATTGATTCCAGAGATGGGTCTGGCAGATGTCGCGAGTGAAGTAGGCGGGGTGGCTCATGGCAGCAGTGTAGACAAGCTACGGTTTTTGTTTAATCATGTTGGGGAAGCACATCAACTTACCTGTATTGTTGCTGCTGTTAGCTTCATAATTATCATGGTCTTCAGGTATGGTTTACCAAACATCAAGCCTTTACACGTTACTAATCAGATACAGGGAACTGAAGAAGCGCCTCCAGCCTCGATACCCAAGCGTTGCTTATATCCCTGATCGGTTCCTGGTCGTAGTTGGTTCTGCTATCTTGACTTGGCAGCTTGGATGGGATAAGCTTGACTTGGAGATTCTTGGCGAGGTCAAACCAACCTCTGGTAGCCCTTTCGTCTTTAGATGGCCATTCCAAATATCTCATATGAAACATGTGCGAGAAGCAATGGGAACCTCCTTCCTCATTGCACTCCTAGGCTTCTTTGAGTCGTCGGTGGCTGCGAAGAGTCTAGGTGGTGCAGAGGGAAAAGATGCCATTCAAGGTATTCAACTTAGCCCAAACCGAGAATTGGTAGCTCTAGGAGTGGCAAATCTGATCGGTGGTTGCTTCCAATCTCTGCCTGCATTTGGTGGTTATGGACGAAGTAAGGTAAATGCTAGTACGGGAGGTAAAACTCCTATGAGTAGTATTTTGCTGAGTTTGATTACCGTCATCTGTGTTCTATTCCTGTTACCCGCGTTCTATTATCTTCCGGTAAGCCCCGTTCTACAATCATTCCTTGGTTTGAACCCTCCGTCTAACAATATCTCAGAAAGCAGTTCTCTCCTCGATGATCACCGTAGTAGCCTGGTCCCTGATCGAAGAAGCTCCCCACGACATCATGTTCTTCCTCCGCATCGGCGGCTACACCGAGCTTGGCCTCATGTTCATAATCTTCGCCTCTACTATCTTCTACTCGCTCAGCCTAGGCATCGCCATCGGCGTTGGGCTGTCACTCCTTTCCGTCATCAAACACAGTACGCGCCCACGCATTCAGATCCTTGGCCGTATCCCCGGCACCAACCGTTTCGAAAACGCGGAGGATAATCCGGAGAAGCTCGAATTCATAGAAGGGTGTCTAATTGTAAAAATCCCGGAACCACTGACATTTGCGAATACGGGAGACCTGAAGAATAGGCTGAGGAGATTGGAATTGTATGGCACGACGAATGCACATCCAGCGCTGCCGAGGGTTAGGTCACCCGAACATAATAAGAATGTGATCTTTGATATTCATGGTGTGACAGGCCTGGATGGGTCAGGTACGCAGGTCTTGGAGGAGATTGTGAGGGGTTACAGGGATAGAGGGGTTAGGGTTTTCTTTTCAAGGGTTCCGCCTGAGGGAAGTCCTATTTGGGAGTTGTTTGTTGCGAGTGGAATTTTGGATATTTGTGGAGGAAGAGGCCATTTCGTTAAAGATGTGGATCAGGCATTGAGATTGACGGAGATGGAGGGAGATCTAGATGGTGGATATGCTAACATGGCCGGGGATGAGGGGGGTGAATGATTTCGAGGCGAGTGGAGTGAGCTATGGGGAGGGTACATAATGGTATATATGAGATTTTGCATGGGGGTTATAAAAGAGAAGTGGATTGCATGACGATGATGTTGGCACGTTGGAATAGTTATTGATGTGGTCTTCGATTTTGAGCGGGTTGATTGGATTTGAGCGAGTGGAATAGAGCGGGCATTGCTTGGCGTATAGTATGGTTTGGAGGAGACATTTCTGAAAATGATATATATTTGACGATTTGACAACCTGAAGCGCGCACAAATGGTTGTGAACTCGGATACCTTGTCTTCTTTCGATAGGCACAGCCAAGCCACCGGCGAACTGCTCCACACCTTACAGTTGTCTGTCCGGCATGGGAATGTCCAGGTGTACTTTGCAAGGTAGTCGACAAGGAGAATAAATATACTTGTAACTGACTTTCTCGGATTTGCATTTCGGAACTGAATCTATGAAGTCTGGTCCTAGACATTCCATTGGTGATGTGACTGAAGTATAACCAGACAATAAACAAAGACATCGACCATGCCGATTTCTACAACATACTAGAAGTCTTTTATTGGCTCCGAGAAAAGACGCAGAATTCGCTCGAGGCTAGTAGGCTAGTAATCAGGCGAAAAAAGAGGTTTCTGATGAAGCTGGACATTTGGATGCTGTAATAGCCTAGATCGGTATATGTGATTGTGGTGGTTTGAATGTATGCGTTGAATTAGATGATCATAGAAGTTCCAATATCTGAATTCTGTGCATGTATTCCCAAGAAGTCAATGTTTGTAGCCAGGAAGGACTTTATCCAGATTGGCAACAATGTAGCTATGGAGGGAAGGAATCTCCCTACTACCCCTATCTATTCTATCCTACCTTGCACTCACAAAAACTCTACCACAATAGAGAGTCTCATACCTCCTCAACCATAACCCTGACGCTCTCTGTTGTAGTTCTTTTCTCGCCCAAATGCCGAATTTCATTGCGCCAGCACATAGCCCAGTCCAAAACTTCCAGTTCCGACGTGATGCTCCTCGACATTTCCATCTCCCTTACTCGCTCAAAAAGCGAGGAGAATCTAATCTCGTCTTCTATCGCTCCACTGTCCTTCCACACTGTTGTTGCCGCGACGATGATTTCCTATGTCCATGAAGATTCCAACTTTCCTGATGTAAGATTGCGCCTTGAGTATTTTATCTTGCTGCTTGCTCTAACTGTAAACTCCCCCTAGCAGCACTCTTTCTTTGCCGTCTGCCTTTCATTATCAGCCTCATTTTCATCCGCCATCTCATCCGCCATCTCATCCGCCATCTCATCCGCCATCTCATCCGCCATCTCATCCGCCATCTCATCCAAACCAAAATCACATTCAGGCGTCTCCAGAATCTCCAAACGGCCTAGGTTTTCGTCTTCGAATATGCACTCGATATGGCCTCAGCTCCGAGAATGATTACGAAAGAACAATAAATCAGAAGCGGGATAATGACGTTGGTTCCAAGAGGTATCAAATAAGCTTCGAAGAATATTTGGTCGGTTTCACGATCAGGTGAGTTTGTGATGACGTTGTAAACCCTGCGCTAATATTGGGCAAAATGATCTGCATAAGTCAGATGCGATGGAAATGTTGAGTATTGTACGTTTGGTGTTGCTAGGTTGGATAATATGATGGCAAGGGAGGAATTTGGACACTTCGTGCAGGATGCCACTTGGAGAAGCTGTGGCGGTACTGGACAGAGGGCTCAATTGTATCATGTGCTTTCCTGCGATACACCGACCACAATTTTGAGAACTACTAGTCGAGAACCACTTCTCTCGATTTGCTGGGCCACAGGATTGTATTTGATACCAACACGGATCTTGCTCGTTGAATCCTAATGGCCAACTAACTATGAGGTAATAACTATGAGGTAATAAAACTTGCAACACTAGTAGCTGATAACTCGGTTTGTCTCTCTTCTTGCTTGGATTTTGTATCTGTAAAAGTCGATGGTTTGCATTGTCGAGAACGAGATGGAACAAGGAAACATGATCAATTCAATGCACTTTTTGAATACAAATCACAGGTTGCCAAAAATTCACTGCAAGAAATAAAAGACTGCGGATTATAGCAAAATTATTTGATATCTCATAACCTCGTGCTAGACTATTTACAACCATACAATCATCCGGATCACCAGATCCAGACTCGATATCCATAAACCATTCATTAACATTAAAAGCATAATCCAAAAATAAACACCGGGATCCAATGCAAATATGCACGATCTACCCCAGCTCAATTCATCCATCTACTCCTCGATCTAAACCGAAGAAGTGTGATCAGCCTTGTTGGTGTGCTGAACGTGCTCAACAATAGCCGGAGCCAACTCTCCCTTCTCAGTAACACCCATCTCGCTAGCGAAAGTGTTGTGCGGGACCCAAGCAGCTGAAGTACGTGGAGTAGTCTCCTCCAACATACGGTCGACCTGTTCGAGGGAAAGACCCTTGGTTTCGGGGATTAGGATATAAGCGTAGATGAAGCAGGCAGTGCAAAGAGAACCCCAGAGGAAGAAGACCTTGGCGCCGAGGTTGGCCTCGCCCTTGTGATTGCCGACGAGGTAGGGAGTGATGACAGCGATGATACAGTTCCAGAGCCAGTTGGAGGCGGTGGAGAGACCGACACCACGGGATCGGATGGGCAGAGGGAAAATCTCACCGATCAGAACCCAGGCACCGGGTCCCCAGGTGGTGGCGAAGAAGGCGATGTAGATACAGATGAAGGCGATCATAGCGGACACGGCGGAGGTGTTGTGTTCTTCGAGGCGGCCGGCAGTGACACCAATGATGGCGACGATGAATTCGCAAATCAACATACCCAAAGCACCCCAGATGAGGATGGTACGACGACCGAAGCGCTCAACGATGTAGAAGGAGATAGGAGTGGTACAGACGTTGACAAGAGTGGTGATGAGACCGATGAGGAAGGGGTTGCTGATCGTGCCGAGCTCTTGGAAGAAGGTAGTACCGAAGTAGAAGATGAAGTTGACACCGGTCCACTGTTGCATCATCTGGAGAGAAGTACCGAGGATAGTACGGCGGAGGTTGGAAGCTGGGTTTCGGAGACCACCCTTGAAGCAGTTCAACCATGAGCCGAAGTAACCGCTTTGAGGGATGACGGACATTTCATATTCGTGGTTGGCGACGATCTCGGAAAGCTCTTGTTGGATGTATTCGCTGCCTTCGGGTTCACCTCTGAGGCGGGTAAGGACGTGGGATGCTTTCTCGAGTTGACCCTTCTTGACGAAGTATCTTGGGGATTCTGGGAGGAGGAAAAGACCGGCAGCAAGGATAAGAGCCCAGGCAATTTGGATCCCGATTGGGATACGGTAAGAGCCGGTATCAAGACGGTTCTGGGTGCCATAGTCGACGCAAGAAGCGAGAAGAAGACCGATGGTGATACAGAATTGGTAACCTGATACCAAAGCACCACGAACCTTCTTTGGGCAAATTTCGGACATGTAAAGGATGATAGTAGCCGAGACGAATCCGACACCGAAACCAGCGACGAGACGACCAGCTACGAGAAGACCAAGACCAGTTGAAGCAGTTTGAAGAATGACACCGATGATGAAGATAGCACAACCGAGAATGATGGTGGTTCGTCGACCGAACCAATCAGCAAGATCACCAGCGATCAATGCACCGAAGAAAGTACCAGCAGAGAGGATGGAAGTGATAAGAGACTTGTCGTGAGCAGGGAGAGCGAAAGCATCCTTCTGGGCTTGAGAAGCATCGGCACCGGGGATTTCAAGACCAGTCTGTTGGGTGGGTTAGTTGGAGGTCGTGGGTTAAGAGTTCGAGTTCGTTGACTTACGTATAGGTTGATGAAGTAAGGCATTCCCATGACACCAGAGATATATCCAGAGTCATAACCGAAGAAGATACCACCAAAGGATGCGAAGGCACACATCATGTATGCCTTCATGGTGACGGGCGCCTCAATGCGCTCGACATCAGTCGTTGCGGCCAATCCACCGGCCATTTTGCCTTCTCAATGAGGAATTGATGAGATGAGTAGGTCCGATGAAGGATAGAGTTTGGAGATTGGGAGGAAGAGATGATTGAGGATGATGGAAAAAAAGTTGATTCCACTGGGGTATTCAAGTCCTTATGTATTCGGGAACCCTCACCTTTTTCTTTTTTTCTTTTCCCCGTGGGATAATTAGCATGCTTTCCCATCACGCATCTCATTCCACTCCACCCCATGTTACGACTAGCACTCTCCATTCTCCGGGCTTGACTAGCCTCTTCAGCGCTTAGTATCCAATCTCGCCAAATCGGTGCATTAGAGTATCGTGTTTTTTTGTGTTGTCCCATGGGGATGGTGACTATCATTTCTCGCCGCCGCACGCACTAAACGCTTTTTACCCCATGTATGGAGCAAGGGGTTTGGAACTGGTCTGTGCTTCTCCGAGTATTCGGTCCTTTTGTAAGGGGGGCAAGACTAAGCGTAAACAAGCATGACACTCTATCCTCGAGAACCTAGCCGTGCATCTAAACGCTAGAATTTACGGTCAAGAATCTTTTTCCTTTTGTTGTTTTGTTGGAATTGCCCGGTCTAGGTACCGAGTGAAATCCGATATATCGAAATTATGTGTATTTGTCAAGAAGAAACCACACGAGACCAGTGTGCGATGCACTAGAAGGTGGACAGACAGTGGATGGACACTTCCGTTCCAGAGCATGATCGTGAGCTGTCGAGGTCAAGCAATGTAGGTTAACGGCGATTGACAATCTTGCAGACTTGGTCTCGAACAAGCGGGACTTTGTACCGGTAAGTACTGTATCGTATGTACAAGGAAATCTTAACAATCTCACTCAATGCCCGACAATTTTCCTGCGGCTGCCGTCCTCGGTACACCTTCGGTTGCTCTTAGATTTGCCTGATGAATAGTAGATTACTGTTAAATGATACTGCATTGACGAGGACAGTCGAAGTAACATATCTGCACACCCTACACACTGCACTGAACCGTGGCTGCAAACAAGTCTCACCACAACCGTAATTCGTACATACATGAGCGAGGATTAATGATAATCCCTACAGAAGATCACGACATGTTGGGCTATCCGAGAGTGCCACCGACGTTACAATGTATGTCTTCACTGCCTAAAACTGCAGTATTTTCTTATTATTTCGGGGCCGAAACGTCCTAACTTCAGCCACAACAGCGTCCTAAATGCCATGCCTTACATGCGGCGAAATAATGGGGCCAGGATCCTCTTTCGTATTAAAAACAATAGAACCATCGTAGCTGATACAACAGCGCGTGTCGAAAAGCATCACGAGGAACAACTGAAAATCCTTCTTCTCCGCCATTGTCGTCCTAAGGTCTGGCCGGTAAACTTTACCTCAGTCCAATCCCAAGTAAGAAGCCTGTCGCCAAACGTACCGAACTACTCGTAGAGCGCAAGAAGGCGGTGGCGTTTGGATTGGTAGAGCACTGACTAAAACGTAGTCTTCAGCGCCATTCCAGCTACTACTTTGTAAATCGTACCAAACTGGTGGATCATTTGAGCCAATTTGGCAGTTTTGCCTGGTTTAGCATGGGTTCTGGCCTTCTAAGCTCCCAAGCTCCAAGCTCGCTCCAGCTGGTGGGCTCTGATCTTTCGGTCTGGGCGACTCTGGTGTTTTCTGGGGAAGTCAGGCAAAGAAAAGCTTGGAGAATTTGTTGGGTGTCGCCACATTTTCTCTTACCAATTACCCAATAGCTGAGACAAACACGACCTGTGCCTAGATCTAGATCTGAGGACTTGCCGACCGAAAGAGTCTGCTCGTTTGTCTTCACTGAGTTGCGGAGCGGAAACGGCACTGAAGTGACTGAACCCCTGTTGCATAGCAGGAGATATCCGCCGTCTGTTGGCATTTGCTCATTTCATATCTTTGCTTTTTACTTGCACGCCGAAGGATCCCCATGTTCGTACCTAGGTAGCCAAGCCAAGCAAAGAAGCTGTATACGAATTTAGCACGGTCTAACATTTAGCAGCCAGAGAAAAACGTGTTGTGTGCACTTGGCACGCTTGGGGGTGGGTCATCGTTAGTGTAGGAGACGCCGAAGAGGATAGGTGTACTGTGGTAACATGGGGCTTCTTACGATGGGCCCCGGGCAAGATGCATGGTGGCTGAGAGGTTCATCTAGGGATTCATTTGAATGTGTTCGTTTAGAGAAAAATGAGGATATACTGTGTGGAAGTAGAGAGAATAGTTGACGATGAAATTAAGTTTGCTGTAGCTAAATTGTTTGTTTGTTTAAGCTTACCCACTTGCTGTCATGGTTCTCCAATTTTCCCACTCTTAAATGTCCCCTTCATTTCTCGCTTCTTTTTCCTGCTCTTCTTTCTTTTCCTTCGGATTTCCTTCCTTTCCCCAAAGAA
The DNA here is from genome assembly GCA_002946415.1 of Rutstroemia sp. NJR-2017a BVV2. Taxonomy (NCBI): domain Eukaryota; kingdom Fungi; phylum Ascomycota; class Leotiomycetes; order Helotiales; family Rutstroemiaceae; genus Rutstroemia; species Rutstroemia sp. NJR-2017a BVV2. The sequence goes on along the minus strand of NJPS01000013.1, from coordinate 163,214 downwards.
TCTCCACTCCTCATATCCGTCCATATCCACACAAATCTCCCACTTTCCCACGCCCAACATCTCCAGATTCCTCTTCTCCTCCTCCACAGGAAAAAACTCACTCTGACAGAAGGATGGAATTTCCCACTTTCTTCCCACATGTTTTCTGGAGTTAATCGGCCCTTTCTCCTCCCCCATTTCGTCTCCGACTCGATAGTCTACACTTCGCATCCAGTACAGCAGGTTCTCCGTACCTCCATCCCGTCCTATTCCTCACCTAAAACTGGAGTCTCCACACCCCCAAACTCTCTTCCCCCCGTGACGTGTCCCACTTTTTCTCCAACATCTCTAATCCTAATTACACCGTTGTTAAGCCGAGGTTCCCGCGCGCTTTCCTCAGCCGGCATCGTACCGCATCGTATCATGTCGTCTTGGATTGAGAGCTCGCGTAGCTACCATGGTCATCATTGTATCACGATCACCATCTTTCATCTTCGTATATTACTTGTTTCCGATACAAGCAAATCAAGACCTGTACTCCGTAGAAATTTTGATATCACGAGACACTCGCACAGACTCAAGCAGGTGACACTGAGCTCAGCCCTGTTGGCGTTCGGTGAACAGCAAGATGATGACTGTACTTACTGGACAGGTACAACTCGCGAGCAAGAAGGTTTATACGCGCATGCGGTATTCGGACCTTCACGCCGTGTTAACTAGGTAAGGTAAGGTGATGTTACGCGCAGTGCGGCGGGAAGGATTCGCTGACGGAAGGGCCGCAACGTGGCCGATTGGTCCCCAGTTATAAATTTGCTTGCTTGCGGTTGATATACTTGTATAATCCTACGAAATAAGTTACGGTTTTCTACGTACAGTCGGAACTTGGTACTGCAGTTCCTGTTCTGCCCCAATTTCCCCGAGTTCTCCCCATTCCCCATATTGCTGTCCGCTTAACCTTCTTTTGACTATCCCATCTTTCATCTGCACGCTTTTCAACTGCACGCTTTTCAATGGAGTGCCCGCAGAGTCTTCTCCTCTCCCTTATGTCTCGGGTTGCTGTATGATCGAATACATACAAATCTGCCTCCCTTCTTCCCATCTCCTCGATCTACTCCTACATCGCAAAAAACTCTCCCCATCCCATCTTATCCTGTCCTACCTCAGCCACCCGTCCACCAAAACCCCGTTCCCCAAAACCTCGCCAAGCCCGAAACCCGCAGCCAAGAAACCACCAACGCGTAACACCGCGTTTCCCAGAACTTCTTCGTATACGGTATACAGCTCGGCAGGTACTACCTCAATCACTTCAGTAGGTACAGTATCACATCGTGAGCCCGTTCGCTCGCTCCGGTCTGCGGATCCACAGCGACGGGTTCAGGGGCGCTGGGTCAAGTAGTGGTATAGTATGAGTCAAGAAATTCTCCTTCCCGTCGTGAGTTGAGTCGAGTCGAGTCGCGCCGAATACCTAGGTAATGGAAATGAGATGGTACGAAAGTACAACTGCAATACATCACAGTACCAAGCTAGACATTATGCTGCACTGACGCGATTCTCACGTACGCTGGTCTGATAATTCGTTTATCAAATTTTTCTGTCAGCCCCAGCCAGCCAGCCAGCCACTTTTCGCTTTAAGGGAGAGACATTACGGTAAGTGAAGGGAGGTAATCGAACGATAACGCTTTCGTACAACGATACACACGCACAATGAATATCATTCCTTGTGCAAGCTGGAAGCTGAAATACGGAGCCTCTAGAAATCACGCGACATTTGAGCAGGTGCCGGGTAGTGGAGTGGCGAGCAATGTGGTGGCAATAGGGGTGAGGCGAGATGACATGATGTGATTTGAGGTCAGGAGGTTCAACGTGACATCTTGATTGTTTACAGGAAGTTATCGAAAGCAGGGAAAAGATGGAAGGGATTAAAAATAGCAGTGTCTATTAAATGCTCTGTTTTCAGATATACTTTCATGGGCGTTGGCAGACTGTGATGAGTGGACGCCATCGTCTTAATCAACGGCGACGTCGGCTGCAGGTATCAGACCCAGAAACAGGGAGAAATCAGATTGTCAAAAAATATCTATATTGCTAAAATCAACCATAGGAATGATCCCTCGTTACCCTCTCTTGCAGCATGCCTTCCCTTAAGCAACAGTAACGAAGAACCCCTTCTCGCCCACACCTTTCTCCACCATCCCCATCCTCGAAATTTCATCCCCAATCGCCATCCTTACCCTCTCCCCCGTCGCCGGACTATCCAGGTTCCACCCATTTCTCTCCCCCGCATTCTCCCCCCTCGCCGCACTCACTGCCTCCCTCAATGCAAAAAAGACACTTGCCCCCAAAAACAGCGGCGGCTCACCCACCCCCTTACTACTCTGCACACTTCTCAGCCCCTTCCAACTACCCTCTACATCCCTCAATACACTAACATTAAACACCTGAGGAATATCCCCAAACGTCGGGATCTTGTAAGTTGAGGGTCCTTTGGTGAAAAGTTGGCCTGTAGAAGCTGTCCAGAGTGATTCTTCCATGGTGAATAGGCCGAGTCCTTGGATAAATGCGCCTTCGATCTGTCCGTAGTCAATGGCAGGGTTGATGGAGCGTCCTATGTCCATTTTGATATCGGTGCGGAGGACGGTGTGGGAGCCGGTGAGAGTGTCGAGTTCGATTTCAGAAATGGCGACGCCCTGGGGATTAGGTTATTACATTGTCCAAACGTAGAGTAGGAGACAAGAAAATACGGGGGCCAAGACAAGGTGAGGAAGGGAGTGAAAAGGAACTGCAAACCAACCTGTGTAAAATAATAATACATATCCTTCACTTTGTCCACATCATAGGAACCCCACTCATAGCCAATCCTCGGCATTTTCCAAAACCCGCTCGCGGTCAAATTCACTCGATCTTTATACGCCGCTGTGGCAATAATCTTCATCGGGGCATCCTGTCCGAATTGTTCCCGATACGGTCGCAATCGTTCGTTCAACTGGTCACAAGCATCTTTGATCGCCATACCATTCAGGTCACTTCCACTCGACGCAGCTGTCGGCGACGCATTGGCAGTCTGATACGACGAAGTGTCTTGCGTGAAGATAGAATCCACAGGAACACCGAGCTCCTGAGCCGCAATCTGTATCATCTTCGTGTAGAGACCCTGGCCCATCTCCGTGCCCGCGTGATTAAGCAGTATACTGCCATCAGCATAGATCTTCACGCTCGCAGCTCCTTGGTTGAGATGTATGGCCGTAGCGAAACTGAGACCGAACTTCGTGGGGATGAGAGAGATGCCGCGTTTGCGGTATTTGTGTTCGCGGTTGAATTCATCTACTGCGGCTTTCCGTGCTTCATAGTTGGCTTCTTCTTTTATTTGGGTGAGGAGGAGGGGGATGTGCCAGTCTGAGTCGATCTTTTGCAGGAAAGGGGTTCGATCGCCTTCTTTGTAGAGGTTTCGAAGACGGAGGTCGTCGATGGGAATGCCGAGGCCTTCGGATATGGCTGTCATGTATGTTTCGGTGAAGAACATGGCCTGGGGCCCACCAAAGCCACGGAACGCGGTGTTGGAATGTGTGTTAGTTCTGCAGACATGGCCGCGAAGGAGCACGTGTGGGATTTCGTAACAGTTGTCGAAATGGGTGAGACATCTGCCCATAACAGCTGTAGACATGTCTAGGGAGAATCCAGCATTGTTATAAACGTCTGCTTCGAGGGCAATCAGTTTGCCATCAGACGTTGTGCCCACTTTCCAACGAGCTTGATGTGGATGACGTTGTCCGGTTGTCATCATGTCTTCGTCTCGATTCAACATACAGCGCATAGGTCTCTGTTCTTTCTTCGCAGCTACAGCGAGAAGGCAGGCTAGTTGGACACTTCTGGATTCTTTGCCACCAAATGCTCCACCCATGCGTTTTACTCGAGCGTTTACTCTGCTGCTTGGAACGCCGGTCACTTGAGCGACGAACTCTTGGGTCTCCATGCTAAGAAGTGTTAATTTCATGACCAAGATGAAACGAATAAATCGCTTACCTGTTTTGCGTCGATGACCATACCTCATACGTCCGGTCTTCTTTATTTGGAATCACGAGCGCAGCATTCGTCTCTAGATAGAAATGCTCCTGGCCTCCTATCCTTGTGGTGCCTTCAAAAATTCTATCACACTTCGACCAGATTTCCTCCATTTTATCCTCGATTGCTTTACCTTTCTTTAACATCTTTCCATAGGGAAAGAAACTATTTTGTTCAATGGCTTCATCAATTGTCAAAATTGTCGGAAGATCTTCGTACACGATTTTCACAGCTCTCGCCGCCTGCTGTGCCTGCAGAGCTGTTTCGGCGTAAACTAAACCTATCGGTTGACCATGAGAGAAGACTTCGCCATCTGCAAATAGTGGTTCGTCCTTTACGATTGAGCCCCACAGATTGGCATCCTTTGGGATACTATTAATGTCGACGTATCCAACAGCGAGCCCTGGTTTCATGGCTGGTCTCCAATCTACCTCAACTAACCTTGCATGGGCTCGAGTAGACAGCACCATAGCTCCAAATAGTTCTCGATTTTGTCGTGGAATATCATCAATGTATTCCGCCTCTCCCGTTGTTTGTTTTAGGGCTGATATGTGTGGAATTTGTTTTCCGACAACCTTTTGTTCATGTGGATTGTAATCATCTCGTGAACCGCTCGAGATACCACGATGGATTTCAATGATCAAATCTGGGTCGACTTCACCAAGCTTAAGATCAGACACCACTTCGTGCCAGAACCTAAAGAATAGAGAAATAGCAAGTGTTCTTCGATACGATGCCATGCCGCCTGGAACATCATACTTCAGATCGAACTCCGCGGCGAGACATTTCATAGATTCGTTTAATGTTGTTGGGTTCTTCCAGAATTTACCAATGAGGTATTTCATGACTTTATCTGCGACAATTGTCAAGGGAGCCATGCCGCCATAAGCTAATGAAACATCTGTAACGACGCCCTCATTACTTAATTGAACTCGGAATGCAGCGGTAACAATGGCGATATCGTCATCTTTTCTCTTGGCTTGCTTGTAAGCTTTCATGACCTCTCTTGAGGTTTTAGGTGGCAACGGAATCCGAATTCCTGTGATGATGGCGTCTCGCGGTAGTTTGGTGGTGCGATACGAGACAAAGAAATCGGACATGGTGAAAGTTGCCTGTCCTCCAGACCTACTCTCAACCATCAAGCTAGCGTTTGCCGCAACAAGTACAGGGTTGATATCAGAGATTGGAGAGGCTGTCACAATATTACCAGCGAGTGATGCTACATTTCGTATTTGTCTTCCGGCAAAGTAGCGAAGTTGCTTTTTCATTGCTTCAAAAACGGAGCCCTGTTGTCCAAGTTGTCTTGATAGACTCTGACATGCATTTTCGACATCGGTCAAAGAAGTGTTTCCTCCAATAATTATCTCATCGCAGGCTTGTAGCTTTTCGTCATCTTCTGGGAACTGGACGTAACGCAGCTCCTCAATCTCGGATACATATACGGAGACTGGAAACGAAGAATCTTTAAATCTGACTTCAATTTGAGTCTCGCTAGCTCCACAGACCAGCTTCGCTTCTGGGTATGCTTCTTTGATAAGTAAAAGCTCATCAATTGTGCAGGGTAACAGCCATATATTCTCGTTGTTCCCATAATATAGTGGTGTTTTGACAAAGTTTCGGAGTGCCGGTGGGAATATGAGTTCGGTATGTGGAGTGTATGGAGCAAAATGATTCGTCTTCTGGCCGTTCAATGACAATTCATTTGCTTCTTCCTTCTCATCTGGAGAAGTCAGGGGACTGTCTTTGTTTCTTGAGCTTGAATTATTTGCCTCCGTAGAGCTACCCGAAGACGTTTCTGATTCACATGACCCAGGGCTCGGTGTGTCTCTACAGCATCCTCCAGGTCTTCCGCAAGAAAATGCCTTCTTCAGATCTCTCATTGGAAGCTGCTCCGAATGGTATGGGACGTCCGGTAGGTCTGCCTTAAGCTCATCCTCTCCCACTTCATCCGTTTTGGGAAGGGAAACTTTTCCTTTCAGATCTTCCACGATAAAGGTTCTTGCCGCTTGCAATATAGGTTTGTATCCAGTACACCTGCAAAGATTACCATCGAGATGACCTTCGAGTTCTATATCGTTTGCTGAAAGAGTGAATTCTCCAGATTCCGGATCATATGAGTTTCTGATCAGAGCATACAATGACATTACGATACCAGGAGTACAGAAACCGCATCTAAATAGTATATGTTAGCTCCACTCTGCTTTCGAGAACTGAACAGGCTAATCCCTCACTGTGAACCGTGAAGTTTTGCTATCCGTTCCTGAAGTGGATGAGGATTCTCTGCATTTCCCAGTCCCTCGATTGTAATGACATGTTTTCCAACAACTATGTGTTCGGTTAGGCTGGCACCTTTCACAACCGCGAGGACATCTATACATACCTCCTATCAAAGGAAATAAACACGCATTAACGGCAAGATGTTTTATTCTCGTTCGAGAGCTTGCACTTCTATTGAAGGTTTGTACAACCACTGTGCACGCACCACAACCTCCTTCACCGCAACCTAATTTGGTACCCTTCAGGTCGTGCTGAGACCTGATGAAATCCAACAAAGTCCATTGCGGATTCGGATCTTGTAGTTCGATTTTGGTGCCATTGAGGTAGAACACCAAGGGATTTCTATTAAATATCGACGCAATTTCTGGTTTCAGCTGTACCATGATGATAAGTTGTCAAATGTATCGAAAGATAGAAATCCCTTCAGCTCAAGAATCTTAAATCGTTGCTGCATTTTGCTTTCTTGGCATCCTGCAATGCATGAAGAGCCAAATGATGACTGCTCGTGCATTTGCATAATCAGGACTGTGATACTTTGAGCAAGCATTACTCGAGATTAATGAAGGTCCTCGTGTCGTGAGGGGAAAGGTTCGCTGCTGTGCTGGGTGGGGTATCGATCGACCGCTAGTCCTCTGCACCGAATAGGCCATTCCGCTGATGGCCACAAACGGCTCCGAAGGATGCAGGTAAGGTAAAAGGAAAGTCTTTTTCCACGACGAGCAATCCCTTGGGTTAGCTCGAAGAATGCGGTTCGGAAAGCAACGGCTGCAAAGAGAACGAGCGCTGGTTGTCAGCTCTAGGTTGACCTTCGATCTCACTACATAACCTACGGCCTCGCGAACTTAGTATCCCAGACGATAGGTGGTAGGCTTTTACAGCCAACAGAATTTGGGATGTTGAAATCGCTGATGATAGGTATCTTGTTTCATTCCTCTCTAGTTGCTCATCTGTAGTGCATCGATGCTCATGGCACACCACACTCGCACTCCCTACCTAAACCGAAGTGATCACTTGCGTACTCGCCCAGTTGATGAATGCGCTGCAAGTGTTCGGCCTCCATTTACCATGGCTACCTCTGACGGCGATGTCGATTTCAATGCCCACCACGTAAGTATTTTTTCGTTTGAAAGCGGCCCTTCCGCATGGATAGTGAGATGACGAAAATGACACCGGTCGAAGCGTATCCGACATACGACCAGCCGCGATTGGGACTTTGACACCAAATTCGTCGAGGACACATGGAAGAAGTCGATAAGAGTATACCGAAATATGCGAGGCTGAATTGAGCCCATGTGCTATTCCGTGGATAAGGCACCCCTTATTGGATTGTTTTCAGAGGTGATATTGGAAAGATGCCCAACAGCTCGAGCCGAAAGATTTCTTCGCATCAGTCTCTCCAGAGTAGAAAAAACAGGTCGATTTAGGACAATATATTGTAATTGATCATCATCATGGAATGAATATCCTAAAGACTCTAAGAAATCATAATACTTTGATTAACCAAATATATTTTGAGTATTATTGTCGACCTGTTACTTCTGCACTGGAGAGCCAGTTAGTCCTCATCTATGAATAGGGCTAGAAATAACTTACATCTCATTTTTCCAATCACGACTTTGCTCCTGAATAATCTTGGACAAATTTTCCCAGTATCGTCATCCGAGTATTACACCAACGACATCCATTCCAGCTTGCACTATTCCTCCTCTTTATTCTTATCACTTCTCAAACTCGTCGTTATAATTTCCTGCAGTGCTTCATCCAAGCTGGGCGCGAAGTCTTTTCCTCCTCCAATGACGCAGCGTCATTGCGTATCTCGCTGTAACATATTTACTTATCTTCCTATCTTGTATTCATGCATGGAAACATGGACCACGCGGTACATAGATCGTCATCTGCGCAACCAGTTCTCCGAATGGAATAATTGAATGTAAATGATCGCTTCCGCGCGTCGACATTTACCATCGGCTCTTTCTGCTATTTCCTGATAGAATACAAACGCTCAGCAAGGAAATAAGATGTCTCCATCCTCGATTCTAGTGAAAGAGAAAAGTATTCGAAGGGATGGAGAGAAGTTGAAGGTACCTTCACTCTAATAGCATAGCATCCAAACTGCCTGGCTAAAAAGCATGAGGTAATAATCATCGGAGCCGGCCTCGGCGGCCTTGGGGCCGCAATATCAATCTCTCTCGAAGGCCACGACGTTACGGTACTGGAGTCTGCGTCTGAGATTGCAGAAGTACATTCAATAACCCACTTCTTTCCCTTCTCTAGACACAAACTAACCGCACCCTTAGATCGGAGCAGGTATCCAAATCCTCCCCCAAAGCACCCTCATCCTCCGTCATTGGTCTCTCCTTCCAACCCTACTTCCCCACTCCACTACCCCCTCATGCGTGAACATGAGATCCCACCATGGCCTACTCATCTCCTCCATGAATTTCGCCCACTCCGCCTCCCAGTACCCCGGCACCTGCTACCTTGACCTCCACCGCGCAGACCTGCATCGCGCGCTGTATAGACGTGCTCTCGAGTTAGGTGCTACTGTGAGATGCGGGGTACGCGTTACCGATGTCCAATGTGGAGAACTTGACGCTGAAGTGCTGATGGAGAACGGAGAGAGCATCAAAGCGGACTTGGTAGTCGCTGCTGACGGGGTATTCAGCAAGATGAGGGAGGTGATGTTAGGCAGAGCAGATCCACCGGTTGAGACTGGTGACTTGGCGTATAGATTGTTGTTGGATACAAGAGATATGATGAAGGATGCAGATTTAAAGGAGTTCGTGGAGAAACCGCAGGTTAATTATTGGTTGGGAAGGGATATGCATGTTGGTTTGTTTGTTGTATTTCTTAACCTTAATTTCACCACGTTTATTACTTTCTCATTACTTTTCTCATAACTTAATTAAGAAGGACACCAATCACTGACTTTGGCTAGTGAACTACGTACTCAGAAATGGCTCTCTATTCAATATGGTTCTCCTTGTGCCAGATAATATGCCAGCTGGAGCTACAACATTAGAAGGAAACGTGGAAGAGATGCGTGCATTATTTAAAGACTGGGATCCAAGGTAGATATTTCTCCCTGTCGCCCAACTAGACTAACACACCCAGGATATCGAAACTCCTCGGCCTTTGTAAATCAGTATATAAATGGCGCCTATGCATTCGACCTAATCCAGAATCGTGGAGCCATCCATCGGGACACTTCACTATGCTTGGTAAGTCTTTGAGTGTATACTAACAAGAGCAGAACCACTGATCTCAGGGCTAGGTGATGCAGCGCATGCTTCCCTCCCTTACCTCGCATCCGGGTAAGTCATTCCCCTCTCACGGCATTACAATCCCAAGTATCATTTCCCCCTAACTAACTCCGCCCAAAAGCGCAAGCATGGCTCTCGAAGACGCCGCCGTTCTCGGCCAACTCCTCTCCCACTATCCCATTAACAATCACCCCCGCACACGCTCACTCGCATCCAAAACAGCCTTCTTGCAACACGCCCTGCACATATACCAAGCGATCCGCGGGCCGCGCACCGAAAAAGTTGTTCAAAGAGGTACTACTCAGCAATATCTATACCATCTACCTGATGGTCCCGAGCAAATCGAGCGTGATCGGAAGATGCGGGAGGAAGAAGAAGGAGAGGCGTTGGCTTGGAGAGATAAGGGGTTTGCGCCGTGGTTGTTGGGATATGATTATATTGCTGAGGTGAGCTGTGGAAGCTTTATTATCCTGGTTTTGATTTTGCGTGGGAATGTGCTGATTGTTTGTGATGAGTAGGTTGAGAAACACTGGAGAGAACCGGAGACCACCGAGAAAGAAAGGGGCAAGGCAGTGAAGGTGAGAATATAAGGCCTGATGGATGTAGCCTCATCGTTAATCATGGTTGATTATATTACATATTCGTCGTATAATTTTTCTATCCTCAATCACCACGACTATCCGCGCCTGAAGTTCCCAGAAATTCCGAAGCAGACTCTTCGGTGCTGAAATAATAGGCCGCTAATAATACCCAAAAGACAGTTGGACAATAGAAATATTATAATATCTTAGGGATCTAAGGATATTTGATCGATAATAGTAATCAGATATAAGATATTGCCCCAGATTGGCCTGTTTTTTCCAAACCGAGGAGGCAGACAACATAGGTGACGAGGTACAAATCCGAGAATATGGATAAATAGAACTTTCCCTCGATTCGTGTCTGAAAAAATTGAGCATAATGCCTATAGGCAGATGTAGATATGCAACAAAGTAGAGACATAGCACGTGCTTGGTGTGGAACTCCAGATTTGTTGCAGATCTCATGCCTATAGGCATTAAGCTAAATTTTGCCATGTTGCTGGCATGCTGTCAAGCGAGGAGAAAAGGAGGCTAGAAAGCGGGGTTAAAGATGCGGCGGGTCTTCTACTTCCTCACCCATTCCATCTCTTTTTAATCCTGTTCCTACCTCTGCTGCCACCCTGGCGATCAACTCATGCGCAGCCTTCGCCGTCGCCATTGTAATGACTTTTCCACTCGCATCCCCTTCCTCCTCATCACTCTGATCATCTTCCCCTCTCTGGTCCTCCTCCTCTTCTTCATCGTCATCTTGATCAACAAGCATACTATCCAAATCTGCATTCTCGTCATCATTGTCCACTCCCACTCCCACACTTATACCTTCCCCATCCACTGTAACTGTATCCCTTGCACCCACCCCTACCCTAAACCCCACCCCCTCCCCCAACATCTCTTGGAAACTCCCTGCATCGAATCCCGTTTCTTGGTTACTGCTTCCGCTCGATGTATATTTGTAATCCATGATCTGCGGATCTAACGGAAGGTAATCGTCTGCTCCATCTCCAATGACATCATCTTCTTGTTCTCTTTGTGTTTGCGCGTGTGTTGGAGTGTGGTTGTGATGTTGTATGTGGGAGTGGGAATGATGTTGAGGTTGTTGTTGATGGTAATTAGATATAGGAACAGGAATATGCACGGTTACCGGAACGGAAGTGGGAGTGGAAGACGGGGAAGGCAATCTTCTGTTAAGAACTTGTGGGGACACGGATGTGCTGTGGTGAGGATGATGGTGATGATGTAGCTGGTGATGGAAATCATGTTGCAGTTGGTTTTGGGAATGTGATGGCTCCTGCTGATGATAACTATGCTGCAATGAAGTTTGTTGCTGATGGGGCGGACGCTGAGATTGCTCCTGTTGTTGATCTTGATGTTGCGTGGACATAGATAATATTCGTCCAGCGGCACTCGGACTCACACTCGCATTCCTTTGTTGGACAATAGGACCCAAGGGTTGTTGAGAATGTTGCTGAATTTGAGTAGCATCTGCAGCCCTAACAGCTGGTGTCTTTCCCAATTCTTTGCACTCGATACAATTTTTAATCACAATGCTAACTGTCTCCTTTATCCTAACCCAATGGTATTTTTCGGCAATCATCGCAGTAGTCTTGTTGATTCCACCATGTTGCATTATATGAATCCCTCTCGCAATTTCGTATTGTTTATGAGGATCGCTGATGACTTCTTTGCCTTTCAACATAAGCTTGTCCTCGTCCGGTAGGAGTTTGTAATGAGTGGCTGCGCTACGAAGTCTGCTTTTTTCGGCCCGATCAGCACCCGAGGGATATTCTTTGTATTTTAAATAGAATTTGATTTTATCGAAGCGTTCTTCACTCACGAAGTCGGAGCCCTCTGGCCCTAGATCCCGTCCATATATTATAGCATCGATAAACTTTCCGGGATAACTCTTGAGGTTGCCTGCACCCTTTACACGTCCAATTCGCTTGAAGCCCAAGGCGTCCCAGATACGGCATGAGGCTACGTTGGTCTCGTAAACTTGATAGAGTAGCAATATCAGTAACCGCCTTTTAACAGTACCTCTGCGAAGCAAGGAAAGTTGGATGCGGGGAAGAGAAGCTAGAAGAAATAGACAATGCAAGGAAAGGTCCACAAAGGCGTGCTCACCTAGGTTGAAAACGGAATATGTGTAGCCCAGCCGTGGTGCCCATTCGAGATAGCTCTCTCCCATTAAACGGCCTGCGCCTTTGCCTCGAGCAGCATCTGTAACCAGGAAACCGGCGTTGCAGACGTGGGAGCTGCGTCCTGGGTAATTTGGCTTGATATAATAACTACCTAGACATTCCGTCGCCCAATTCCTGCCTTCAACAACCTCACTTGCGGATTCAATATTGCCAATGAGCATGATTGCACCAAAATTCTGGAACCAGTATGAAGCAAACTTCTCGTGGGTCATTGTCTCCATCATAGGATAGGTGTCACCATTATCAATTTCCTTGTTGAATTGATCGGCCAAGTATGCGAGAAGGGAGGCAGGGACTTGGTGTCGGGATGAAAAGGGTACTATCGTAGCAGTCGTGACTCGATCACGTAAGGTAACTTGTCGGGGAAAGACATCGAGGGGTACTGCGGGGTTTGGATCGTGCGGGTCTGGGAAGGGCGCGGCACCAGATGTGCGGTAGATGGTTGGCGCACTGGGGTCGTCGAGCATGGCAGGCATCTTGAATGCTTCACGTATAGTACAGAAGTCAAAGCGGTTGCTAGAAGTGATTCAAGGTATCTATTTGAGGTTATCAGAAATGTCCCCCATACTGCAAATGTAGAAATAGAGGGGCATCTCGTAGTCAAACGACGCACCCTGTTCACCAGTTACCACACCTGCGACAATGGCAGATACAATTCGCAGAAGTCCTGGTACCCCAGCGTAGTAGCTCCAACCTCGGAGGTCGAATATTTCCGTATTGAGAATGGCCTGTGGGTGGGTAGCGCGATGAAAGATGAAATGTGCAAGTGTTGTTCTCAGAACATCAATCGAAGACTTTAGCACATTTAAATGCAAACGTTCAAGCGCGCGCACGTGACGTATTCTGTACAAATTGTCTGTCACAGAAAGGGCGCAAAATAGTTTAATCCAACGAGCATACATACTTTAATCTAGCCGATGCTCTGACTGCACGATATTGTCAATCTTTTCGATTAGCACTCAAGACGAAGTGGTTCTTGACAACAAATGCCCCGCCAGCAAATTCCAACGCGGTTAGAACAACGCCCTTCGGCCCTCGATCACTGAAGAAGTCAGTAGAAGGAGGATATACATACGCCCTTCCTGCGGGTTGTAAAATACTTCATCGCTAGTGGCTCGGCACCAGCGGACAACAATATCAGAAATTTGCGATCCAACTAGATCTGCAACAACAACACAAGTATATCCGACTTCAGGGACTACCATATCAATATCCTCCAAGCTCAGTTCTGTTGACTGTTTAGGCCCGACCCTTCCTCGCAAGTCCGATGACATTGTTAGAGTCGCGTAGTATGCCAGTGATAGTCTCATGACAATCGATCTCAGCAATGCAGGAACAATGCTTGGGCTTGTTCACGGAGAAGAGAAGAAAATCTTGGTGGATTGGAACAAATTGAGAACAACCCACTTAGTCTCGTAAACATACGGCAGATCTCTTCTGCTTATTGATGCTGTTCTGCTGTAATTGCAGTTCCATATAATGGATCAAGGACTTCAATATGAGTCTATGAATAAAACACCAATCGTGTTTACGACATACAACCATGCCATCCGACCAAGCGCAGTGGATTGCAAAGCTGCATCTAGCGCTTGGTCCTCGACCTCTGGAAGGCTACCTACCAGTTGGACGGCTGCACTCAATCCAGAGAAACACCACGAACAATGTCCCCGTTGTCGTCATACATTTTCGTCATCGCATGTACCGTTCTTCTTGAGTTCTCCGGGAATTAGGCTGACTAGTCCGACGGAATCGTGAAGCTCTCGTACGCACACTGAGAAAACTCTGAACGCTGTTCAAATGATTGAGCATTTGACTAGATGCAGAAATTTTGAGCTTCCATAAAATTACATTGATTTTGAAAGTTCATTCACTCTGCTGTTCTCGATATTTGGTGAGGAGTCCTGTATCTTTTCGACATTGCGAGTTGCCACAGTGATCATTTTTGGAAATTGAGACTCGTGTTGGTGAATTTTTTGTTGACATGTGGGTAAAATGTCATTTCATTTATATATGTATCCCGGGTGGTGAATTAAATGGTATTGACAGAGTGAATTCAATGCTGTAGTAGAATATCGTTATATAACATTCGCTTCTTCCCAGAGTCCTGCGTGCGATTTCCTTCCGAAAGCCAAATACAGTTTTCTGTCAATCATGCCTCCAACCACTTTGTCATGCCGCGAATGCGCGTTGCAACCTCAAGACTTGACTCAAGTTATCTGGAGTATATGTGATCCAAATACTGGGTTCTGTTCGGGATCATGTATGAGAAAGCACAGTACACGTTGCATACAATGTATCCCATCCTTGATACCACGACCCAGCCCGGCGCACATACTCACACTAATCATTCCAGTCACAAACTTCTGGATGTTCCATTGGCTGCCCTCCCCTCGCGTTGTTCCGGCAAGGTGCACACCTAGCTGTGATGAATGCATCGTCTGCGAAACATGCCATAGGTGTGGTCCGTTCAACAATGTCTCCCCCGGGTATCTTCTCGAAGATCGTCGCATATCCAACATTCCTCCACCGCCTATCCGTCCTACTGTCGAAAGCTGGCAGGTCGGTATGACAAAAATTTACGCTCTGCGAAATACCGAGACTCACATCTACCCGGTGAACATTGGAACGTACGTGTTTGCGGGCCGAAAACTGGACGGGGCTTGGACAGGTCCGTTGCTCGTCACCGGCTGTTCGACGATAAATTGCGTGGGGAGAAGTCGTATAAGGGATATAACACTAGGTGATATGAATGTAGTGCGGAACCACCTGGCAACGAGTAGGAACCCAGTGTCTGCGTCGCGGAGGGAAACCGTTCAAAGTCGCGATAAAGTGCTCAGTGGTATATTGGATAACATGTTGAAGCGCGGCAGGAGTTGATTTGTATCAGGACACACAGGCGATTATCGAAGGTCATTGTTGACGGCTGCATACTCAATGGCGCGAAGGGCGCGAGAGTCAATTTTGTATTTCTCCCAGTCAGAGCAACTCTCAGGGCTCCTATGATAATAGTCAACCCGGCTCTTTGTAGCTCCTACGTAGCACAAATGAGTTTGCATCATTTGAATGTTATCACTACGAGTACAATGTGATTTGGTAAAAGATGGCGACCGTGTAATTCTTCTACGAGAACCAATATTCTTGTAAATTGATGCTCACGATGTGTGATATTGCATTATCCACTCACACATCACTAACTCAAAAGCATCGTCAATTATAGATCAGGCCGATAATACCCAAAAGACAACTGGACAATGAAAACAATACAGTATATTGGATTCTTTGGGGTTATCTTGTTTGATAACAGGAATCAGCTACAATATGTTGTCCTAAATCGGCCTGCTTTTTCTGCCCTGGAGAGGGTGGCGCGTAGGTAGATGACTTGCAGGAGGGGTTCGTCGGACCAGCATGTATGCACTCCTACTTTGATTTATCGAGGTACACTGTAGGTAGGACAACTGTGATGCTGGATAATACCCTTATGATGACATACTATCGCAGCCAACACCATGGTAATGAATGTAAACAACACACAAAACCTAACACCAAACCGGTAGCCCGGCAGACTGACCTGCGCACCACTATCATAATCAACAGCATCGATAACATATCGCGAACCCTGTCGCGGTATCTAGTTACACGATGACATTCGAGACAAGACGCAACGGGATGACACGCGGGAAGGCGCCATAATTCCCATGTAAGGTTATCTCAACATCGCCTCATCCACCGGCCTCTTCCCCTCGCGAGCTCTCAGGATTTATGGCTAGTCGAACAAGGTCTACTCTTCGGATGAATTGATCTCAGTAATCGTCGTTGAAGAGTTTGGTTGCACCGCCTCGAATCTAAAACGCGCAGAATCCTAGAGGAATCCCCCTCTGCTCCCCAATTACTGCAACATCCAAGATCCTGCACATCCATGGGAAACTAGCCAGGATTGTCTCTTCATGTTTGAAATCATAGAAGCCGTTTTTGAAATACAGGCTTTTTGATCTCTGAGCCACAAATGCCTCAGAAGTCCGCCTACAGCGAATTTTTCTAAGGCTATGTGAAATCATGCTTACCGATTTCGTCGATTGAAGCCTGGAATCGTCATAGATTTTCGACAGATGAATTTACGTATAAGCCAGCATATCTAACATTCCTTCTTCCAACTCATGGGAACTCAATATAACAATGTTGTCCCGGAGTCCAACGGTACCTGCTCTCGAATCTGAAGCGCCC
This sequence comes from Rutstroemia sp. NJR-2017a BVV2, assembly GCA_002946415.1. NCBI lineage: Eukaryota > Fungi > Ascomycota > Leotiomycetes > Helotiales > Rutstroemiaceae > Rutstroemia > Rutstroemia sp. NJR-2017a BVV2. The sequence goes on along the minus strand of NJPS01000013.1, from coordinate 146,636 downwards.
GAAGTGGTGGAGGCCCGGATCGGCCTGTCACCTGTTGAGGCTCTATATCCGCCTCGGCCGATTGATACGCTAGTATCTCCTATGTTCAGCGAGCCGGCGGAAAAGATTCCAAGTACTCCAAAATTCTCATCTTTACCAATACCAGTGAAGTTGCCGGAGAAGGATCGATTACGGAAAGTCCCTGCCACAAGGTTAAAGGGCCGCTTACATCGTTCATCGCATAGGCTGGATCTATGCGTGAAGATAGAGGGGAAAGAAAAAACGATACTTGGATTTCGATCTTGGATTTTCTGGACCGTAGTCGGGACACTGCTAGTTGTGCTCGCAGTTGGCGGGCTAGTTTGGGGAATTGTCGGAATGTATAACTCGAGACGGAAGAACGATAGGTAAGTTATTGTGTGTCCTTCATCTGTACTTCTCGGCGCTGGCTGAAAAGATGCCGACTGGGAAAACAGCGCTACTTTGGAAGCCCCATCGCCATCCCCGACAGCGACTACACTGCCAACGACCTGCCCTCAGATAAATGGCACTGATTACACTTCACTTGTGTCCCCGCTCTATACATTCCTAATATTGTGCGCCACGAATATCCAAGCTCAAGCAGATGATTTGGCTTCGATGTATTCACCTAGCTTGGCAAGCTGCATAGACTCCTGTGCAGGACACAACGCTAATGCTACTGGCAAGCCCAACAGTATGTGCAATCTGCAAAAAATACTAAGTGTGCAGTACTAATTCTTGTTAGCTGAATGCAAGTCCATAACATGGACACAATATGATCCCCGAAACTCAACACTAAACCAGTTATGTTTCTTGAAAGGCAGCGAAGGCAAAACGACAACCGCGGATAATGGCTTGATTTGCCAGAGCGCTATTTTGATCAGTTGATGGAAATTGGGCGCATATTCACCGAACTCAATATAATCAATGACGACCGATCCTAAGCATCAGTATCACCTGAGCCCATTGACCATGTACAATCGATGAACTCAATTCATGCACACAGATTTATTCAGTGCCCCTCTCAAGAGCCAGGACTACCTTGCCTTCCACCTAACCCTCCCAACCCAATCCGCGAATGCTCTTACGTCCTCCCTCTCTTCAAGTAATTCCACGGTATAATAATCTCTAGCCAACTCCTCGTGCGAGGCTATCCTATGCACAAAGCTATGACAAGCGCGACACAACCACGCCACATTGTTCAACTGATCTTCCGTATGCCAGCCCCTCTTCAACACCTTCGCGTGTACGAACTTGGGTATCAAATGATGATATGTAAGTGGGATCCAAGATCGCCCGCAGAGCTCGCATTCTGTTACCGACTGGCGGAGACTTGATGGCTCGGGGGATGGATTGGTGAAATGAGATACGTAGGCAGAGAGAATCGGGTGGAGGAACTCAGTGATGGTTTTGTTGCTAGGAAGAAGATCGTATGTAGAGAGAGAGTCGCCAATGCCTGGGTCTATCGCATTCAATATCACGCTTGACGTCTCGAACTCGAGTGGAACAGGATATCTTGTTGGGAGATCGCGAGAATTGATGTAGGTCGTATATGAAAGTGTGCGAAGTTCAGGTGGAAGGCTGGTGAAGATTTCAGTGGCGATATACTGTAGCCATTAGTCGAGATTCATATGGACAATTTAATAGCAAAAGGTTGCGCCGAAGCTTGCCTCTACGAAGTCTGCAAGCTCTGCCGCATCGTTAATGTCGTCTGCAGGCTGAGAGACCGGTTTAATGGCGGTTTTGCGCCGGCCATTGGCTTTGCGCTTGGGTTTGGCTGTTTTACTTGTAGATTTCTCGATCAGTGGGGCTGAGATGCAGTCTCGGAAGACTTGAAAATTCGTGCTTTCTTCATCGCTGATCATGGGTATTAAAGGTATTGTCGAAGCAAGTAATGTGGTGAATTCGTGATGGTAAGGCAAAGTGCCTCTTCATTTCAAATGTGGTTGAAGAAGCGCACAACAATGTCGTAATTTAGGCTCTTCGGAGCTTATGCAGCGCTATAAATGTACCCCACCTTCGCCCCCACACCTGTGTAATCCTTGATGTTAACGCCAGACGTCATGGTGCAATAGCATTGATCAAGCTGCTTAATTGCTTCTTGGTTGCAAGACAAAGTAATGCTCTTGTAGACATTTGAGCAGGAATTATATCACATTCAGTATGCCAAACGAAAAGACAGTCATTGCTTTTGATCTCTACGGCACTCTTCTTTCTACGGAGAGCATTGCCAAAGAACTGGCGCGACATTTCGGAGAGGAGAAGGCTCAGTCAGTAGCAGCATTATGGAGGAGATATGTAGGTAGCTTTCTTTGGAAACTCATTCTGTCAGGAAGCTCACGTGTAACTTAGCAACTGGAATATACATTCCGAATGAATAGCATGTGTGAGTTCTCTAGATCCAGAAGCCAAACATTGTTATATGTAACTTATCGTACTCCAGCACTGTACAAACCCTTCTCAGATGTCACGAACTCTTCCTTGAACCATGCTCTAGCAGAACATGGTCTGTCCCTCTCAGATGCGGATACGGAAAGTCTGATGAGAGCATATGACAATCTTGGGACGTTTCCAGACGTCGAAGCAGGACTCAAGGAGATTGCCGACGACCCTTCCATCGAGGCGTATATTTTCTCCAATGGAACGGACGCAATGGTAGGATCATCCGTGAATAAATCGCCATCCCTCTCCAAACATGCTTCGGTTTTCAAGGGATTGGTGACTGTAGAAGATATCAAAGTATACAAGCCCGCCCCGCTAGTTTATCAGCACCTTGCAAAGAAAGTTGGAAAGAGTACAAGAAAGGATGACATGGCTACCATTTGGCTTGTCAGCGGGAATCCATTTGATATCGTGGGTGCTAGAGCTTCTGGATTGCAAGCAGCGTGGATTGATAGAGCTGGTGGTCATCATGGCAATGGAGGATGGACGGACAGATTGGGGGAGTTGGCAAGTGGTGGCCCGACAGTCATCGTAAAGGGGGTTGAAGACGCAGTTCACGAGATTCAAAAATGGAGCAAAGAGAATTGAAGCCGCCGAGCATATTCCGTTTTGTTCAAGAAAAGGATGGGGATCCATCATTCACCTAAAGTCACCGACAAATACACTGTACTAATTCGAGCTTTCTTCTGGTCCTGTTCTGGTTACGATACGGCGAAGCTTGTTCGCATTGCCTTCAAAAGCAGATGTTGAAATTACTTGAATCCCTTTTTGAGATTTAGTCACTTCGCCGGTTTGCATTTTACAATCACCAATTGCTTGCCACAGTGCAATCGTAACCAAAATGAAGGTGTTATTTTTCGCCGCCGCAATTGGTTTCCTTAATCGACGATGCGCATATCAGCACCGAATAGAATCCACCAGCCTCAATCACTTTGATTAGTTTGGACATGTAGCAGGTCGTGTACAGTACAGTTTCAATCAGCTGTTACCTTTAGTACCATCAGGATAACTTTCGATGCCATCGAATTGAGTGTCATCTCTCACTAGTTACGATTACCATCATGTGAACATTCAATGGTCTTGCAAGCGTCTTGTTAGCCCAAATCACAGTATGGTCTGTGAGTGTAACATTAGAATCCTTCAGCAGTCAAGAAATGCCAGTATATCAACTGAAGGACTTCAGCATGCTCAAGAAGGCATGGAACCTGTCTCTGCGGAGCATTTAGGTTCATACTCTGATTTCTCATCGTTTCCAACCGATGGTCCAATTCCTGTGAACAGTGTCAGCTCAACTCATTTCCAAGACAGCGGAGGGGGCTTCAATGAAAGCTCGGTCTCAAGCTGCATCCATCATGCGCAAACTCAACCTTGCGATCTGCCCATAGATGCAAAAAGACGAAAACTTTGTCGAATTACCCGAAAGATCCTTCTCTGGATTGTAATTCCAGCTCTGATACTGTCTTGGCTTGTTGCTGGTCTGGTGGGCTATGAAATTAGACATGCGAACGAACACAAGTGAGTTCTACCATAACTAACCGCAAATTACGATCATCGACTAACGACCGTCGTTTGTTCGTCAGCTCTGCCCTATGCAATGACTCAAAAAATTCCTCAAGCTCTAGCATCATTACTACTACCACTGCCACCACCACAATGACAGCCGCGGCTTCACTAGCTTCTGTTGCAACACCAACTTCAACACCGACTTCACCCACAACGAATGATTTGGCTGGCTGTCCAGCCAACAATGGCACCACATACAAATCTGGAAGCGACACATATGTCAGAATCTGCGGCATAATATTTGGTGGGGATGACCTCGAAAATTCCTTCACGCCTTCATTTGAAGCTGGCATGGATTCTTGCACTGCCTACAACAATGCTCATCCCGACGGGCCACATACGACATATTTGATCCGACAGATTTTAGTAAAAATGAGGGATGTTTTCTGAAGACCGCTCGAGGTGTTCCAGCTGCTGGCAGTTACTTTGGGAAAATTGCGATAGTGCGCTCATCATATCAAACTGAAAGGGAGAACTAGATCTGGTACAGCCCTCCGGTGCAGAAATAATATACCGACAACAATCATTCAAAGACACTTGAGCAATGAAAACATTGGAATATCTTAGAGTCTTTACAACACACTGTCGCAAATCGGCCTTTTTTTCTGCCCTGAAGAGTACGGTACCCCCTTGCTTCGACTAGCAAAGGATGACTTCCAGCAGAAATTGTCGGTTGTTTTTGCTGGAATGCCAGCCGGTGACGGTTCCTCGGGTTCTAACACTCTTGGCTCCACGAATATACAGTACCAGCATAATTCAAGCTTAACCGGGGTCACCCATAATCTTAGATTTTCAACGGGCCAGTATCCGACCGTCTTATTCATACTACCATCGTTATCAAATCATAATATTACCTCACTTCTTCCCGTTCTTCACACGTCAAATGCTTCTTAGACACAGCCCCATCGCCCTGAGCCTTTCTGGGGCACTGTTAGGCAGGCGTATTTCTAGCGAATCAAGTTCGGTGCATTGTCAAGTGACAATCTCGTCGTGATGGAGTGGTTTTTTCTTATATTACACATATTTGTCGCTGCAAATGAGAGAGTCGGTATGGGATCTTCTCAAGGTTGAAATCTTCAATTCAGGAGGTTATATTTCGCGCATCTGGAATTTAAGTATCGTATTGCTCCCCGAGGAATTTTCCGCAGGTTATAGATATGGAGGACGGACAACCTGGTATGTTTGTTGTGTTCGATCAGGATACGTCTTATGCTGAATGATTTCTAGTTCCAGGTAGCTACTACTTTTATGCTCCTAACAAAGTAGCACCAGTGGTGTTTGCTGTCTTTGTTGCGATATCCATGGTGGTGCATGGTTACCAATGCCAGTAAGTTGCCAATTTTTGCCGTAAAACACACCGTCTGATCTTGTTCGAGTCGATACAAATGCTGGAAAGTAACGGGCTTGCTGCCCTGGTCTGCATGCATATATTTATCCGGGTTCATACTTCGAGAAATTGGAGCATTTAACTATGATAACCTCCCAATCTACATCGCGAGTCTAGTTATGCTCTATGCTGCCCCGTAAGTTCTCCGGCCCTTCTTCCAACTGGAGAAATTTCAATTAATCTCAATGTAGCCCTATCTACGAGCTAGTCAACTACTTCATCTTGTCGCGCATTCTCTATTACGTCCCCTACCACTCTCCTATCCATCCAGGTCGGGTTCTTACCACATTTGGGGCCATCTCCGCTGTAGTCGAAGCCCTCAATGCCAACGGAGCCTCCCGGGTAGCCAACAGCTCTCTCCCCGCCGCCGCACAAGAAACAGGCAAGTCTCTTTTAAAAGCTGCCCTGGTCCTTCAACTCGCAATTCTTGGCTGCTTCGTTCTTCTTGCGGCTATGTTTAACCGCAAATGCTACAAGAACAATATCCTGCCACCCAACCTGCACGCTGTTCTCACTACACTCTATATATCCTCTGCTCTCATCGGAACTCGTACCATCTATCGCACCGTGGAGTATTTCAGCACTGCCAGCATTCATATTTCTCCTTCCTTGAGGACCTCGGATATTAGCCCGATTGTCAGATATGAATGGTTCTTTTGGGTTTTCGAGGCAAGCCTTATGTTGTGTAATACTTGTTTGCTGAATGTGCGACATCCGATGAGGTATCTGCCAAGGAATAATAAGATCTATTTGGGTACAGATGGAACCACAGAGATTGAGGGGGCAGGATATGAGGATGAAAGGTTCTGGCTTTGGACGGTGTTGGATCCATTTGATTTAGTGGGGGCGTTTAAGGGGAGGAATGTGCATAGGAAATTTTGGGGAAGTGGGGAGGGAAATAGAGCTGCCGGGGGGAATTCGAACGAGACGGAAGCGCCACCGGCGGTGGTTGAGGACGCAGGACGGAATACAGGGAAAACGGCTTGATAGTTCCGTGGTACTTCGCTTGCCCGCGTTCTTCCTTTTCCTATATGTTTTATTTTGTTTTCTGTTATGTCTTCATATCTCCCGATAGAGTAGTTATCATTGGTAATTCGATGTAAGTTCTGCTTCATAGAAAGATTGTAACAACTGAGGTTATGCAAGAAACCTTCTTCTCTCTGCAGAAGACCTCGATTTTTCACAAGAAACATCCATCACACGCCCCGAACAATACCCGCGCAACATGACTCATGCGAAGGTTAATGTCTACCCCTTTTCAGCCCTATACGCCACATTAACCTTAACTATTAAGCTTTTGACAGCAACCACCCCGCACCTAAACCTAGATTCCCTACTTCCGTTCAACCCCGCAAACACTTCCGGACTCTCATGACACCAAAATCCGTATTTCAAAGCTGAGCTGTCAGCGACACTGCCACCAACAACGACATGTCAGACAGCCGTTTCACCAACATTTGACCGAAGTTCGGGTGAGAGCTTCAATTACATGTTTTCACATCAATCATTTCCTGTATACTAAAGGAGACAACTAATATGGTGGTTGTAAGATCTTATATACAAGCGAGATCCTGTTGTTTAAAATTCGCTTTACGCACGAATAAGATATGCAACAAAACCTTTGGATCGGAAGTCCTAGCCTCCAAGGTGTTGGGAATATGAGATATGTAACGAAAGTTCGGCATCAAGCCACGCGATAGGGAACAAAAGTCTAACACATGGCTTGCCTGAGAAGAACGCCAGAAGTATTGAGCTATTAGACCTACAGCGGGAAACTCTACTTGAGTCTCCGCTAGGACTACTCTAGCATTTCTTGGGCTGCGCTGCGTAATCACAACGTACGCTTCTGACTAGAGTCGGGCAAGCACATATCCATGAGGTCCAAGTACGTAGCTATGGGGTACGAGAATAAACAGATAAGATGAACCCGAGTTGTAGCCCCTCAAAACGAGAAATCGAAACGGGTCTCGATCAAGTAGTGCTTGCTCTTGAAATACATTTCATCATCTTCTTGAACAAAATATGCTTACAAGACGCTAGATAGTGTCTGCAGTTATACATCGAGCGTTCGACTTCGAATATCCAAAGAGGGATAAGCACCGAATCTCAGGTCAGCCTACAGATTCAACGGAATTCATATGCATACTTTCCTTCCCTTCTTTCCCAGACATCTGGCTTCCGCAACCCGAAGTGTGAACCGAAGGTGAGGTGAGATGTGCAACAGCCTTCTTCAGTTCAATTCTTTTATCTGTTCGAAGATTCGTCGCGAGGTTTGGAAACCGAGAAGTGGAGGGAGGGGTGGTACGGGAGCGTGGTAAGAACAACGCTTCGAGGATTGTCTGTGGGTAAAGTCACATAGAGGGACCGGTGACTCGAACTCGACAGAGTCGGTTTGCGCCTGAAGGATTCGCTTCTGTATCCGTGAACCATTGTTTGGAGTTCATATGAATAAAGAATAGCAGGATTGCGAATCACTCTCGTGCATTCATCTCCGGAAAGTGGTGTTATCGAAAACTTCCCAGGCGGTTAGCTGCAAGGACTGATGTTCAAGTAGCCGCGGCTCTATTTCGTGTCTCTCGGCGCTCTAGCGGTGTATACAAAGTTAGCACGGATCACGAAAGACCACATCAACGCCTCCCAATACCTCATTTGCAGATAGAGGAAGGTAATATCAGTCGCAACAGGAAAGCGGTGGGTACAGCAGTGTTCAATACCGGGCTGTGTAACGAAACATAGACACAGCAAAGCGTCGCCGGTACTCTTCGCAGAGAAGGAGGCGAGAATCTGCGGTTGGAATGGGGCGTGTTGTTTATCAGAGAAGATTCGTGGGTTTTGAAGGTGCTTCTCAGGGTGCAGGATAGTGTGTCTGCCGAGGTGATCATAATGCTGGCGTAAGTCCTACGCCTGTGTTCAGCACAGCTGCGCAGTAGATCCTAAGATCACTTGTATATTGAATTGAAACTATCAGTATGCGTGTTTCAGTAGGGGAGTTCATTCCATGGTGCGCTCCTGTTTGTCCTCATGGAGTTGAGTGCGGGATGGAGCGACAGGACGTCGTACTCTTCGCGTTCGCTCTGCGGTCCACACGAAGCACCTTCAAGGAGTCAGCTAGTTACACGGTCTTATTATTCCATATAATTTCATCAAATAGGATTCACTGAGCCCACCTGATTGAAGGGAGAATATACGATATTCCAAATTTTGACCACACACGCATGCCAGTAGGATGCAGTCAGAAATCATCAATAAGCACCTCAGAAGTATGTATTATACATGTGATCTATATCCGAAGATTCTGATATAGAGCTATTTTAATGGAGGAAAGTCTTTGTGATACTAAAAGCGATTGGAGAGGGGAAGGGATTTGTCAAATCTCTCGTCTAATGGGGGAGGATTCAGACTAGTGAGCCCCATTGGATGTCAACAATTTCATAAAATTACCGTTGCGATAGAAGGATGAGGCTGACCAGATGGCTCCAATTGCTCATCACGTAACCTAAAACCGAACGAAACTAAGCTAATGGAGTTCATAACCCGATGACTCGGGGTGGTCAAAGTTTTGTCAGCGACAAAACTTACGGTCATATCCGGACTTCGGAGGTCTATCACATAGGATTGAGGTAGCTAAAGGAAATGTACCAAGCTGCTTTAGGAAGCTGAGTCCAGATATTTTCATGTGGGTTTCGGGTAGCAGTGACAGTTACGTAGGGGGGAGAAGGGGAGGGGTCAAATGTCACCTCCCGCAACTTTAGGCGATTGCTACAACCAAGTCTCACTGAAGTGCAGGAAATCAACTTGAATCAGTGGGTTTGGAGAGAGCTTTCAGTCCGCGTGAATGCTTGCATGTTGTGTGCTCCTCCACTTCAATGTCCTACTTCAATATCTGCGGTGAAGGATGAACTCTGCTCGAAGGAGTTGATGTTCTTTAAAGGATGCTGTATGATCCAACCTTCTAAGTTTGTCAACGGCAGATGCAGAAAGCAGCTTTATGACCCAATAAGATATTTTTGGACAAGGTGCAGACTGTGGGGGGCAGATCAACCTGCAAATACGTCGTACTATCAGTCAGACGGCTTCAGGATACAGATTGAGATTGGCTGAATCCAGAGTATGCATTGATGCAGAACTGCTGCAAAAGTCAGCAAGTAGTGCCGAGGCGTAAAAGGTAAGATTTGTCTGCTCGATGCAGTTCATTGCAGCGATATCTGAAGATAGGGAGCTTCCATATTCGGATCCCAACGACGTTTGTGCGGAGACTTACTGCAACCATCACGGCATCAAGACCTGCAATGTACGTGAAATTATTCTCAGGCAGGAAATCGGAGATTAAATCGCATCAGGTTGAAAATTAAGCGCCAGAAGGGGCGGAATGGAGGAAAATAAGGCATGCTGCGGACTTGTACCAATTTTCCGAGGGAGATTTCCAGTGCACTCACCAGTCTCACCTATGACATGGGACGTTGGTTCTCCCATAAGCAGCCTGAGCTTCGTGTAAAACTTTAGATTAGCCGCGGTGATATCACTAATATTTGAGGCCGTGTTGGTTGAGGGTAGTTTTGATTCGGACAACAGTACGAGTACCGTACCAAATACCAACCACCAGGCATGATGAATCTTCCGCAGTATTCTGCATTGCCCTCATTTGTTGGATGAACAAGAATCTTAGCAATCGTAACTCAGGTGGCTTGTTGACATCTAAATAGAAGTAGTCTTACAACCTACATAAAATACCACGAAATAAGACCGTTGGCATCTCCACTACACAACCAACCTTATCCCACTGCAAAATTATTTCCAGAGCAGTCTCAGCGACGCGCCAAACGAATGTTGCGCAGCAAAGCTTAGTAATTTCTAGCGAATAATGGGCAACCTAGCGATCCACTCCTTCCAAGGGTTCTGGAAAGAAAAGGAAAAGAATGGGGGGATCTGCTGCTAAATTTGCCCCTAGTTCATGTTTCGTGGAACGACGAAAAATGACATTTTCCAAATCTACACGACAAAATCATCAAACAACTGCCTGTCCCTGACTGAGGATTGCTAGACAGATTTTCTATCTTCCTCGTCGGAATGCTGGCTGAGTAAGACTCCGAAGTCAATTATGGAAATCCGCGAGTCGAACCCTCGACGATGAAATGATTATATGGGGAATTGGAGATCCTCTATCTAGGAGATCGATCCGATCTTCTAGGCAAACCTAACTCCCTGGTGTTGCCTGTGCTGATAATCTTCCCTCGCGCATAATTCAATGTTTCTGTTGCTGTCAGGCTACAGGTCGCGCGCGCAATGACATTCTCCCTTTGGAGTCGAATGTAACATGACACCAGGTATACTAAGCCTCCAACCCCCTGCAGTTGCATCCTTCGTGTGTCTCGCTACATAACAACAACTAAGCCCACAATGACAGGCACAGCGGACCAAAGGCACTGCAGCCCCTTCCAACTTGGGCGGAGTAAAGACCAGTCTGCCGGAAGTGACCATAATTATGGCTCTGGCTTCACGTCACATTTCTCGCTTGTTGCTTCGGAATTATTTGGCTGTCTATTTTTCTTAAGGTCATAAACTTCCCGGTCCCCCCCAATTTTGACGCTTGTCTACCAACGAGGTTCAACCACCCAACTTACTATAAGTGATCACCACAACAACAGCTTTCGGTCACATATTTATATTGATCGTTCCGAAATGGCAACATCTTTGGATTCGCCGTATCCGCCAAGAGCGCAAAAAAACTCACGTTGGCCCGGAGCGCCAGGAGTGTATGTCAACGTTGAACTTAGAGTATCAAGATCAGAGCACGATAAGATACATGGAGGGGCATTAACATATGCGTCGAAGAATATGAAGGATAGAATTGATACAATGGCAAACGACCCGTCGATACCATCCATCCTGACACCAGGTCACCACCAGCCCAGTCAACCTCCTCGGTACCAACAAAGACAACAAGAACGCACTCGAGGGTTGGCTATCAGAACTTCGGAAACACCAGAGAGAGGACGATCAGCTCCACCTACCATGAGCGATAGAAGTTGTCCAATTAGTCCACTTACTCCAGACAGCCCAGTTCAATACCGAGATAGTCTTCCCCGACCAAACATAATGGAGAGACCCTTACCACCAACACCAGGTAGATTTCGCCTAGGTGATGATGATCTACCATGGTCGACACCACCTTCATACTGGAATGCTGAACCTACTGAACCCGCAAATCCTCGACCATCCCATAGAAGTCTTGAACCTCCCCCACGGCGATTAGAAGATCCTCAAAGAGTGAGAGATTTATCTGAACTTCAACAGGCAATGATGACGGTGGATAGTTTAAGTCATGATGTATGGGATCCTTGGATGTGGGACAGTGTGGGTGATTTGCCTAGAGGTCCTAGGAGTATTGGTTGGGCTGTGAGTTCGAACGATGCACCAAATTCACCGAACCTATCTTTTTCGTCGCCTGTATCGCCAGTATCACCGCCGCCACCGCCACCACCCTACGTAGTTAGTCAGTTCGAGCATGCCTGTGGGAGGAGAGCAGCTGCTCAGAGGCCGAAGAGCACGGGTTGAAAGAGGGACCGCCATGGACGGATCACAATTTTGATTGAGGGGCGGTATCACGAATGGAAATGTGGACTATAGTATATCAGCGAATATACACCACTGGTCGCGAGCATATTTCAGAAGGAGCATCTAAAATTTTGTTTCAAGTCGTTAACCACCACGGCAATTCATAATCTATCGATCTCAATCACAAATTATTCCGCCACTCACTTTATCACTGCCTGAAGAACACATTCATGTTCACTACACAGTATGATCGGCCAAGAGAAGCTGTAGGGCAGTCTGAGCTCGTACGAGCTCTGAGTCTTGCAACGATATTGACCCGTGTATGACGAAAGATACCTAATGGTTTCCGTCAATTAAAGCCACGCCGGATCCACACAATCATGGAGCAAGGGAGGCGCGACACAACCAGATCTTTGTATCATATCACGATGATTTGGCCAAGGGAGTGGAGGCGAAGCACTGGGACGGGCGTACGGTATCTACAGTCAAGTCACAATTTTATCGACCTTGGAAGTGGAATCGCATTTTGGGCTTAGGAAGACGCAAGGCAAGCAAGCCGGCAGGATGGACGGGAATGCATGAACGGAGCTTTTGTCATTCTAGGATAGGGTTAGGCATACAGGTTACTTTGTAGGCGCAAAATAAATGAAGCAGATCAAAAGAATCTAGAATTGTGTTACATCCACTACCTGTTGTGTATCTCTAATTCACGTACATATCACGAGCGGGTACTTTCCCCGTGTTGAAACGTTACCCTTAAACTGTCTCGACAATCTCTTCCCCTATCCGACTGTTCCCCTTCCCCGGCTTCTGGATTGTAGATACGTCTCTCGGTCCTTTTCTTTTCCCCACTAGGAACCTCAATACTAACACCCCAACCGACCGAATCCTTCGTCGGATAGGCCGTCTATTTCTCTTCTCTTCTAAGGATAGTGTAGTCAAAGCAGTGGAGCCGCAGCCCACATCTAGAAAAGCTTGGACTCAACATACATCCGTGCAGATGATTCGTAGACAATGGAAGGAAGGAAAAATACTCGAACACGAAACTTGTGGAGCTAGGCAGACGATTTGTTGGTTCCCGTAGCCGTATTCGGCAGTACGGATTCATATCAGGCATCATTTTTTATGCCGTTGTGAGGAAAAGCAACGATTCTTCGGGCAGTGTGCACGGAGTTGACCTGGTTGGGTTTGGTTTGTTGGACCGGTGTGGTGTGTGTGTGATATATGCAGTGTGAAAGGGGAAAGACGAAGCGGATGATCTCCTCTATTCATTCTTGTGCACCAACACATGCTAAACACAAACCCCGATATCAGATGAACTCACTACCCCCTTCATGCAATCGATAAAACAAGGTAGAGCGGAAGGAAAATTAGCATAACCCATGTCCAAGTAAGATCATTGGTCGGGATCGCTTGGCGAGCGGATATGTGGATCTGTGGGGTTGACCGCGAGGCGAATTTTCGAAAAAGCATCTGTCGCTTTTTCTTCTGGAAGTGTTTCCGCTGGTTTCGGATGCTTGAAATTGGTTTGGGGTTCGACTTGAGATTAAAGTGCCATCGATGGTGGCAGTGACAGTTTTTGACAGCTCGGCAGTTTCGAATGCTTGCAAGTTTATTTCACATCTTACACTCGCCGTCGTCCTTCAACGACGACATCACCTTATCGAAACGGCCAAATCTGACCCGTCGTTGATGCGTTTCGATGTCATCGGGAAGATTTTATGCTACGGTTGCAGCTCACACTGGTTAAAACCTCCATTTACCTAGCTATGGTCGCAATCCTTTACCTCGCGTGCTACAAGAGGCTGTGGTTGAGTTGCAGTGAGTATGTGCAGAAAGGCTGAGAATTATCCTTTTAGGTTATAATACACGAGACTGGCGCATTCATTGCAATAAGCTGGAAATGCTGGTGTGGTCAGAATACGCTTCTCTCCATGTTCAACACTGCATCCGTTCCACCTTCCTACTTTGGGCACATTGTATCGTTCAATGAAGCACTAATTAAAGATGTCTGGGGCTGCCGCTTTGAGTGCTGCTGTCAGTGTCGCATCGCAGCCTTCTTACTATTTGCATGGAATGTATCCATGTTTTTGTAGCAGGGAAGACTTCAGTGAAGACTTCTAACAGCTTTATGCGTTGATAAGTTCACTAATCATGTTATAAGTTTCTATCTTAAGTAGCGACCAGTTTCCGTTTTGAGCGAACCCGATTGCTTCCTTGGGTATAATCCGTAGTACCAATTACAAACCAATTCTATGTTTGCCATTTGCAGCAAGACTGGAACATTGATCGTTCTGATATCAAGCTGGATGTAGGGGAAATCGTTCTCGGTATCACATCCCCCTTAAAGAGGGTACTAGACTCAATGAGAAGTATGATGGATAGCTGATTCCTGGCATCTCAACTTTGAGGGGTATTGTAAAGCTAAAAGTGACGCGATTCTTGGAGAGTGGGTGCTGGGACATATGTGGCTAGCCTGTCTCACGGGTATTGAGGTCTTCAGAACTCCTTTTGGCCGCTTCGAATTTCACATATGGAAACCCCACAAAGACACTTCTCCATAGAAGGTTACACGGTGAGCTATAAACGATGCAAAAATACTTAGAAATATAATTGACGCGCTGACCAAATTGTCTGATGGTCTAGAAATTATTGTGAAGTCGTTAGGGCTCCTGAGCAACAGCAGGCGAAGTTGAAGGGGCAAATTAACAGCATACTGGACATCAGCAGCTTGTCAGACGGTTGGTGGCGCGCAACTAGATGGTCTGCCACATAATCAAAGGCTGGCAGTAGAGTACGTTAACACAACTACATCAGACCAGGAGGCACCCGTTGAAGAATTCCGAAGCAGAATATGGCGATCGACTAGCCACTACCGACGATGCCGACAGCGATAACCAAACCAATGACTAGGGAGCCTTTGATGTCCCATGTTGAGTATGGAACTTCGGCCGTCGTGCGTATGTGTCGCGAGCTTCGAGACATTCGCATCGCAAGAGACCAGACCCATTTGCTAGTACTACACCTCGAATGATAGCCTTGACACTATGGTGACTGGCATTGAAGGTCAGCAGAGACTCCTTACGGAAGCGAAGCGTTCTAGATTACCATACACTGTACCTATGAAGAAAGCCCAGGCAAATATAAGTGCATACGTAACTGACAGCATCTAGATATCTCAACCGGACTATCCAACAATGACCAAGACCGGAATTCCAAACACTGGCTTGGGAATAGTCGATGATACAATGAAGGCATATTGAATTGAGAGACCGACGAACTTTATCATACATAAGTGGAGTATCATGGGAGATACATCAGACCTACTTCCTGGTGCATAAGTGCTCGGTATATAAGTAAACATCGATCTTGGGACACAGGAAGTACGTGGAACAAGTTGCGGCTGCAGAACGCGAGGTAGTGGATTAGACTAAAGGCGACGAGAAAGTGAAGTTCAAGCAATGATCTTGTGGAATGTTCAGTGCCTGTTGCAATCAGATGTGCAACTTTGGACTCGAAAAACTATTTAACATACAGAAGTACGCAGCATGATAAAGAGGGACAATTTTGTGGGTGAGGGTCCGTCTGCTGGGAAAATGGAGCGAGAATAGTTCATCAATGCGGATATACAAAGTCAACATGTCCTTCAGAGCCTCGTCACAAACTGAAATCGCTTGAAATATTACTCAATGCGCGGGAATTCAGGACCAACTTTTCCCCAACAGATCACAACACTATGCATTCCACGCTCTCTCTTACTATGTCTCACCCATCACTCTCACACCATCCCCTAGAAAGTTGCAGCAGCCAAATTCGAAGTAAAAGCGGAATCAATGAACGGCACATTCGCACTACCGAAATCGGTCGTAGCCAACGCAGTCTGCGCAACGGTGGGCAGCGACTCCCACGCAATCAGCGGCTGCTGACCGCCCACAGTGCTGGTAAGACCGCACGAATGATCGATCGGCCAGATACTTTCGTATTTGATCAAAGCGCCGGTGCCAGAGAGAGAGAAGCCGCTAGTGGAGCAATCCCAGTCGCCGTGAGCGGAAGGACACACAGCGACGATGTTGGATGCGCTGGTGCTGGTTGAGCTGGAGAGCCAGATGATGACACCTTCCCAGTCGTGGCGATGACCGATTCCGGTAGAGGGCTCGTCTTTGGGCATGTACCTAGAGGTTGTGAGTGGTGAGTTGCAGGAAGAGGAACTGGAAAGCTTACCATGAGTACATAACACCATAGTAGCTTCCGCTTTGGGCACCTCGGACGTAGATTTGTCCTGTGCTGCTGCTGCAGTCTCCGTTTGAAGCGCCGGTTGGAGCTAATCCACCACTGATATCATGTCAGATGAATATGTGCTAAATATTTGCTGAATAGTGAAAGAAAGATCGACATACCCAGTGTTACCAGAAGCATCAACAGCGGGGAAAGGCACACATCCATTAACAACATTGAGAAATGGTTGATAAGCCTCATAAACTGTCCCAACAGTTCCACTTGGCACTTTCTCTGCAAATCCCACAACGGCATCCGAAGCAATGACCGCGCGGCTTTCCAGCTTCGGTGTGGGAGTTGCAAGAGCCATCGATGCCAACAGAGGCAGCGAAAGCTGCATGCACTTTGAGAGGGAAATCATGATTGATGGGGTGAGATAGGGTGAAGATCAATTGTTGATCTTGAAGGGAAAGGAGAAAGATCGGCCGACTTGTCAATTGCGCAAAGAACTAACCTTTGGGGAGAACCGACGATCTTATATCACCATTCTATTCCCACATTTCCATACCCCTCAAGGTCCAAGACCGTGCATTCTCCAGTGCCAGCTTGGCAACGGGAAATAGCCGGCCGCTAGGACTAAGTCGAAGCAACGCTGGGTACGATGCCGGTGCGGTACCTGCTTGATCCATCGCGATGCCAATCTCAATCAATCGGATAATTTTCCCCCATCACGTTGTCATTATCCAAGACGCGTTTCCCTAACCACTTGCCTTATTCTTCTGCTCAGTATATTGTTTTCCCACCAGCCAAACTGAGAGGCCTGAATACCGGCATAATATCATGTGTGTGTAACTTGGCACACAGAACACCCCACCTTTCCGGGGCCGAATCGAATGCAGAAGGAGATCTGATAATGATCCCAAAGCAGTTATTTATCTCCGATAAACAAAAGGTGGGGTGCGGATTTTCATGCAGTGCCGATACACATTTGACCAGTCCGCAGATCGTATTCTTCCACGGTGTCATATGCTACCGCTGGTCGTGCATAAGGGCAATCTATTTTCCTCAATCACGGGTTTGGGTCATTGGTTGATATTTCTTGGGAATTTTGTACATGAAGTGGATGCACCTGTCAATCCTGGGAGAGTGTATTGTTTGAATGAATGTCAAGAAATTGGACACGCGTATATCGAGGGGTATGGACGCGGGTAAAGCAGCGGCTGGTGCCATTACCTAATGTGGACGGCACGGGCCTCATCCATTTTCCTGTCCTTTCGATATCGGTATCGCCGGTATCTTCCTTACCCGGACGTCACCCGGAGATCACCCTCAGAGAGACCTAATATTATGACCAGAGCCCGTATTTTGAAGCACTCAAACTTGGCGACTACTTCCACGACGGCGATACCCAAAAACAGCTTCGCTTTGGTGAAATGGGAGTGCTTGATCGCTCTGTTGGATACCGACGGGCTTGGTGGGATGGATCGATCTGTTCTCTCGCAAAATCACGTTGAGAAGTCCTTCTTAACATAAATTCGTTGTCCGAGGACTCCGGAGACAGCGAGGACGATGCCCTCCATTTCACTTGGATCATTGCATTGAGCGCTGAGAAGACGGACGGAAATACACATTCTTGCTCGTGTGATATTCGCATTCCTCCCTGATCTCCGCTTCACAATGTCACAATTATAAAACGACATTGAAGACTATACATAATCGCCTCGACAGCTAGCATATCCCAATCTAGTCGACAGCTGTCAAAGGAACCCGTTAGATATGCACCAACACAGTCCCTCATTCGTCCACTCTACAATATAAAGACACCAAATATCACAACATCCAGCCGAAGACCATAGAGTGCCTAGAGCAAACCTTTACAGCCTCAATGAAGAAAGACCGCCATACAAAACGTCTAACATAAAGAACTATACTAAGACAAACACGAAAAGAACAGAAAAGAAAACCTTCCCTGAAAAAACCAGCAAGTCCATGATCATCGTCGTCAGCGTCGTCAGCGTACATCCGCAAAAGACACGGCCAAGTAACACCACCAAGTAACACCACCAAGCAACACCATCAAGCAACGCTAACAAGCAATACTACCAAACAACACCACCAACCGACACCATCAAGAAAAGCCACCGAACAAAAGTCCCAAGCAACAAAATCACTACGCAAACACCAACAAAAGCCACACCACAAGACCAAATCTTCCACGACCCCTTACTTAAGCCTCCCTCCTCCCCGCATCCTCAAACCACCTCCCCCAACCCCTCAACTCCTCCCCCATTACCTTCCTAATCTCCCCCTCATTGACACTCCCTCCCCGCTCCATCTCCATCCCATTCTTCCCCATCCCCAGCACACTCCGTTCCGCACTCCTTTTATCACCTGCATCCTGCAGAAAGCCCTGCAGACGTCTATTCTCCAAAGACTTATGTTTCACAACGACTGGTTTATCGCTCTTGATGTTTGTCGAAGAACGTGAAGGGGTTGAATTGGTGGAGGGAGGGGAGGTGAAACTAAACGTGAGGATGGGAGATGTCAGTTTTGAATTCTTTTGATAAGAGGCGAAGTGTGTGAGAAGAGAAGAAAGGAGACAGCGGAGCTTGTGGAGTGAATAATGAAAGTATAAGAGTCTCCGCGCAGAAGAGAAAGAAAGGAGAGGGAACATGGACAAGCCAGAACAGGGACACAAAGAACCGTGAGGGAGGGGACAGGAAAGAAAGGAAGTCAACATACTCAACGACCGATCCATTCACTGCCACAGTCGAGTAGTTTGAATGGCTTGTCGGCATCTTGACAGTCTTGAATGTCCAACTTCAAGTCGATGATTCGCGCACGTGATCTCTTCGAACTGGGGACAAATCGGGTGGGTGATGCTGCTTATCTGTTCGAACAAAATGAAGCAAGAGGAACCGACGAGTATTCAATTTCGATCCACAAAATCGCCCGTCAATGTCTCACAGTTCTATATCGAACTTCAGTCGCGAGTTACGCAACCAGAACGGAAGATAATAGCCGCTGAACCACACGTGGGACAAGAAAAGATGATCAGGGATAATATGTATGGATTGGTGACACAACTTCAAGAAGAAAGCCGTACAGCCTATGAATGACAGAACGATCGATAAGGCTGTAACAGCAACGAAAGAAAGAAAGGGCGGCAGGCAGGAAGGCAGGTCCGGAAAGAAAGTGGTGGTGGATGGCTTGATTCGGGTCTGGGTATGAGAGAGATGAACCTCTAAATACATGTTCTTTCCTACCATGCTCCGACGTCCTGAGTCATTCATGCGGCTGCTACCCGCGATCGAGCGATGGATAGACGCAGCCGGCATGATATCCCCCAACTCTCTGCCATCACTACAAACATGATCATTGTTTCATCATCATACATAAGATGAGCCGCGGAAATCGATGCAGAAACAAAAGCAAGCAAAGGAGACAGATGATTGCATTGCATAATTCAATCTCATGCAACATCATCCCAATCCAATACATCACCATCCCAATCCCATCCCAATCCCATCCCAATCCCATCCCAATCCCATCCCTCCCCCCGTCGTCTCATCTCATCTGTGCATCTATCCATACATTGATCACCACCTGCATGCATCATCAGGCTGCCAAGTCATGAAAATGCAACCGTCCCCCATGACATCCTGGACCCAAAATCAAGTGTCCGGCGGTAGAACCCTTGTCCCATGCACAGCCAACCCAACAACACGCGAGGCTAGCGGCGGCTCAACAGGCAAAGACGCGGACATTCTTGCTAAGGGGACGAATAAGCTGTCATCTCATCTCAGTTGAGTCTGTTGCATACGCGCTTACACCAATTGGGGTGGCGAAGTATAAGCGCTCGCTTCGAAGAAATCACACCCAAAATCTGACATGCATGCGTAGTCGACCATTCGAAAACGAGGATTCATAACTGGTATGCACAGGAAAAAATTTGCAATTGGAAATGCTGACAAGACAATAATTCGACGCCCGGTAAGAGATTCCTTAAGGTGTGTTTCAGCTCTTCCCCTTTCCCCTTTCCCCTTGAAATTATGGCCGAGTTTGCGTGGCGCAAGTGACCTAAATGACGCAGACGTTTATTTTCGGCGTGTACTGCGCTTCTTTCCGCGGTCTCGGTCCCAAAGTTGTGCCACACCGTCACACCGTACTGTATAATCCCGAACGAAAAGAGTTATTCGTGCTGCATAGAACCTTCTCATAGATGCAGAGAATATGTATCTCGGTTTGCCGGTCGTAGCTAGTGCGGGGCTGTGACTCGTGCGACGTAACATAGCTTTGGATATTAATGCCAGGATAAGTCAGCTACTAGATTTTAGAGCGTTAAATCAAGGATAAAATCGATATTGAGATTAGACATTCACAGAGGGATATTGCGATTGTGAGATTGGACCTACTGGCATGCATGTGGTGAATGCTCAAACAGAAAGCCTAGACCGACAACTAGAGGCGGCCAAATATCGTACCTTAACCAATACGTTCGATACATTACGCCTTGTGGAGCGATATGTTTCTTATCGGCCCAGCCTGAAACGGTGGATTTTGAAGGGATATTGGGATTCACACTCCGGTTTTCCTTCCTTACTTGGCCTAGAAGGTTGGCCGGTTAAGCAGCGTTCATACCTCGCGGATCGACCCGCTCGCCGTGCTGAAAACTTAGGTGTGTTGCAAGATCATCACCATTCGCGAAGACATGTCTACATTTCACGCATTCGAAGTGATCAGTAAGATGGCTGGCGCTCATATGCTGATCGAGATGCTCGGCTTTTACAAAATCCTTGTTACACTTTGAGCATTTGTACGGCTTTGGGTCGACATGGTGTACGTTTCTCTGGTGATGGTGAAGACCACCTGTCCGACTGAATGTATTCTCGCAGTCGGGACATTTGATCACACGTGCATTGGCATCGGAATCGTCAGCAATGTTCTCAGAGCTTTGATTTGTTGCGTCGTCTTCTTGTCGAGCGAACTTCGGAGCTTCAGGCTTGCTCCCGTGTACGGATTGCTCATGGCGGTAAACAGCGTCTTGTCCAGAAAACCTCTGCTCACACTTTGAACACTTCAGGCTCCCTACTTCAATTCCATGGATCTTTTTAAAATGACGGTTCAATGTGCTCGCGTCGAAAAATATCTTGTGGCAGACACGACAAGTTTTACGTGGGTTCGTTCCCGTGGCTGGCAGAGCTGGGGCCATTCTTTGTCTCCCGTCTTGTTTATTTGCAACTGTCAACTTTTCGAGGGGCGGATGAGCTGATGTTGTGTCATCAATCTTGGAGCGCTTTGGAATGACGTACTTGATTCTAGTTAACACCTGAGACTGCAGACTTGTTGTATCTTGACTTACATAGGGCTCTTTCTGCTTTGATGGGACTGGCTCAGAGCGTTTGTCAGGCGATGATTCCCGCTTACGCTTCTCGGGACCCACTGTATGCACACCCTGATCTGCAATATCTGACGGCGATTTTGCAGCCTTTTGCAGATTCTCTGGGGCCTTCCAAAGCTTCTCTGGACCCTTTTTGACCTTTTCTGGTTGTGCGTCGGATGATTTATCATCCAAAGTGACAGTATTCTCAACATCTGATTTCTTGGGAATGAAGTGCCTGTTGCCGCCTGCTTGGGCGATCGATAGTTCTTGATCGGCTGTGAGGGGGCTTCCACTGCCTTCAGAGACTGGTGTCTTGGATAGTCGTTTGTTATCGACTGCGAGCTGTCGGTCGATCGCAGTTTCGTCGGCAGTGAGTAATGACTCGGCCACAGCTCTAGCATCAGGGAACTGAATACATAAGTGGAGTAAAATACCCTCTAGATGGTCTTTTTTGGAGTCTCTAATTGCCTCGACGAGTGGTTGAAAAAATCCTCGTCGTTTCTCCGATAGCAAAGATTTCAGCTGATGGGCGACAAGGCCGACCTCTGAATGTTCACCTCTGATTGGGGTTTTTGAAACAGCACAAGACAATGGACCTTGATTGGCTATTGGAGTGATCGCATCATCATTATCGGAGGAGGAACAAGAGGAAGAAGAAACGAAGCTGATTTCATTGGCAGTGACTGAAATCTCCGATGGGTTCCTGGTAGCTGCGAGTCTTGCAGCCGCAGCCTTTCTTCGTACCTCATCAAGTCTCTCGGCCAAGCTCGATGTGGGGGGGATGATGTGAGATATATCAGCCATCATTAGGGACGATCCGAAGCCACCGCCTTAAACTAAATTGCATGTGACATGTCACAAAGTAACAAGGGATATGATGCTGTAATGAGGATCTGATGCTGAAAGCTATTCTTCTCTGGGTATCGAGGAGTGGAAAAACAAAGTGACAATGAACCAGAACAATACAGTAGCTGAGACGAGACAGTGAACACAAAAACTTCAAACTCCTGTGTATGTAGCCGAAGGGCTAGAGATGTTATGAAAAAATTGTGCTTATGCTCCAGTGGGATTTTAACTGTACATAAATTTCTGTGAACAGCGAAGGGTCGTGAAAGTGGAAGGAACAAACCAGAAAATAATGTGCGAGATTTGTGTGAACAGACCTTGCACACCAACTGTTGGAAGTGGATAATTTTGTTGATCGCGGCTTTTCATCGGATATTCCTTGTTCCGCTATTCAGTGGACGCCAAATCACGAGACCGCGGAATTTCAGTTAATCCGAAACGCACTTTTCATTTACGAAGCAACAGGAAGTATCCAGTCTCATCATTTCTCTTCACAACGACGTAAATGTCCAAGAATCAATCAAGCAATGAGGCGATTGATATTTACCTCATATATTGAAGAACAATAGCCACAGCATATTGTTCCAATTAGCCTGGTCCATTACCGGTTTCAATCTTCCCCCTCCCTTCATGGTCTACCAGATTTCTTGCACCTCCCCAGAGAAAATGGAGTCCAGCGAGCAACACTCTTTATTCCGCGCTGTTATTGGCTGGTATCACTCCTGCGGCTTGTCAGAATTTACGCGTTCTCAATATATTACATTCACATCGCATCAATCTCATAACCCCTTACATTACTCTCAGAAGATTCCATCATCAAATGCTGCATTTATTGGTGGCGGGACGGGAAAAAGAGATCATACTCCCGAATCGCTCGTTGCCTGAGACCAGACTCGAATGTATATTTTCTGCAAGGCAGAAGCATGCTTTTGCCACACTATTTTTCATCCGAAAAGCATCACTTATGATACATTTCAGCCATGACTTACTTGCTGATATTGTCTTCTATCAAAATGGGTTTGATTCATCCCTTGATCGCTTTGGCATTGGCAGAATTTGCAGCAATCAATTTTACTATTTCAATATCCGTGTCCTCGATTTGAGCTGTTTCCTCATTGCCATCCTTAATTGCCATTTCTTTACTCAAGTCATATATCTCAAGGGACACCTGACTCTGCCTGTCTTTAAGCATCACTCATTTTGCTAAAGCAATCATGGCACCACTTTCGTTGAGAGAATGTTTGCTGTTGGCTGCAACCTTTGGTGCTGCGAGTGCAAACATCAAGTTAGAAGGTCACCGTGAGCACCGAGCCCATAGGAATCTTGAGCCTCGTGTTGCTCAACAGGGCCAGCAAAACCAACAGACTGAGGCTTGTCCTACGGTCACATCCACAGTTACTTATTGCCCAACTTTCTCTTCGATATGGACCTACTCGAGCGCCGGGACTTCGATTCCACTCACTACATCCAGCTCAGAATTCGTTTCTTCATCGACTTCCGCTTCCGAATTTTCAAGTTTGTCGAGTTCCTTCCCGGTCATTAGCAGCACTGCTTCAATCACGACGACTGATGCCGAATCTTCGACCTTCACGTTGACTCCTACGCTCTCTGACACCAGCTCATCTTCAAGCCTCTCGCTTTCATCTCAACCCAGCAGTTCGAGCTCCAAGCTTGAGTCGTCATCTCTTTCGGTCTCTTCTCTGTCAACTGCTCTCCCCAGCACGTCTAGTTCTGAAACTGATTCATCCTCGAGCTCTTCCAATACTGAAACAAGCATCTTCACAGGTCTCTCAAGCTCTGCGGCAGCTACAGATTCTTCATCGGCCTTGCCAACTCAATCGACTTCAGACGTGTCCTCAACAATTACCTCTTCCGAGAGTTCTCTTGTCTCGAGCCTGTCTCAATCTTCGACCGAAAGCAGCACATCTACAAGCTCTGGTACAGAACCATCCTTATCTAGCAGTGAATACATAAGCGCGTCGGTAGTTTCTACGACGGTAGAAGTCTCAAGCACAGCTGTTTCTTCGCTGACCTCCAGCGTATCAGCAGTCTCTTCCACTGAAACCGAAAATTCTAGCAGCAACACAGAGATTTCAACAGTATCTTCGTCTCTTGCTAGTTCGACTTCTGAAGTCAGCACCTCCGTGTCTCAGTCCGCTGATGTCAGCTCTTCCGCTTATGAGAGCAGCAGCTCCATTTATGAGACTGTTTTATCGTCCTCCGTTTCTAGCGATGGAAGCTTCACTGTTTCGATTACCTCATCTGCTTCGGACTCCAGTAGTGCAAGCATTTCATTGGAAATTAGCAGCGAATCCTCTTCACTATCGTCGTCGGTACCAACTCTCACCATGAGCTCTCAATCCATAACATCTGTTGGACCTAGCTCATCATCAACTGCAGAGCCCAGCAGCTCTTTGAGCATCTCTGAACCTACATCATCGGCAGAGTCGTCCTTCAGCAGCGCAGCGACATCGGATGTGACTCTCAGCAGCAGCATAACTGCAGCTCCTTCATCGGCAAGCACAAGCCTCAGCTCTTCTACCACGACTGGGTCAGCCATCTCTGGCCCAACAGTAGTACCTGAAATCCAAGTTACTGGTGGACGCTACGTGGTTCAAGGCTGTTGGGTTGATGGTGCTGGCTTCCCACTTATTACGCCACTTGATAACACCAGTCCGTCGGTTATTGATACGCCTGCTCACTGTGCGATATACTGTTCGACGGCTGATAATGCTGGGTTGTACAATTATGCGGGTATCGAGCCTGGACATTGTTACTGCGCTAACATGAAGACCAACGTACAGCCGACTGGGGTGTGCAATTACCCTTGCCCAGGGGACCCAAGCCAGATTTGTGGTGGAATTTCTACATTGAAGAGAAGATCCCGATTCAGCAAGCGGACTGATCCGAATTCAATCCTCATCTACAAGATTGAGCTACTATCTGCTTCATCATCGGTTACTGAATCTACTAGCACTGTCAGCTCTTCCATTGAAGCCTCCAGCGGTCTCGTCTCGTCTACAGATCTCACTTCCTTTCCTACCTCTTCAACTACTAGCGCATCTCTTAGCTTCTCGGTTTCGGCTACTTCATCTCTGGAATCGATTGCGTCGTCCTCCAGTGAGTCGGCTTCCGAGACCTCATCTTTGGAATCGCTTACTTCTTCATTCAGCAGCGAGCCTGTCTCTGCAAGCTCAACTATCACCTTGCTTACCTCATCGCTGACCGCGTCCATCTCCGAGACCTCGGCCGGGACGATTAGCTCGGAGATTCTTACTTCAAGTAGTGGTGTTCTCTCATCTAGTTCAGCGGAACCTAGCCTTTCCTCTAATGAGTCAAGCAGTGGCGGTTTGTCATCAACATCTGAAGTCGTCTCTGTTTCCTTGACCACCTCATCGACCAGTGTAGAGCCATCTCTGTCCTCAAGCATCGTTCAATCTACTTCGGACAGTGTTTCAAGCAGCTTCATCGCCAGTACAACATCAGAAATATCCAGCATCTCTTCGGAGGTCTCATCGGTGAGCTCTACATTACTTGCCACCACTTCAGATGTCTCATCCAGTGTTCTTGAATCTTCCAGCTCCATTGAGACAGTCAGTGTCACATCCATTACTCCATCCCCTGTCTCAAGTAGATCCAATACTTTAAGCTTGGAGAGCTCCACCGCTACATCAGCCTCGATCACTGACTCCTCGAGTGACGTTTCGTCCTCAAGTTTCATTGCTCCAAGTTCGACTCTCTCAAGCAGCGGAATCTCATCTGAGGTTTCCTCTTCTGCTTTTAGCACGGTTTTAAGCAGCACTGATATTTCAACTGCCTCGCCTTCCGCATCTATCTCTTCAGAGTCACTGTCATTATCAAGCTCAGTGCAAACGACTAGCGAGATCTCCAGTCTCTCTGCCTCTGCATCCTCTTCGTTAGACCCGTCTTCTCTCAGCAGCTTGATTCCAAGTAGCACACAAGCTTCCACTTCCTCGGTTCTAATATCAGAATCATCATTCAGCTCGGCCACCGTGCTTCCATCTAGCACAGATCTATCTAGCTCAACAGTCACCTCAGATATCTCCACGAGTACATCTGAAGTTGCTTCTTCGATTAGCTTGTCCGTCAGTCCATCCAGTAGTCTTGAGTTATCAACCACTGTTTTAAGTACTGAAGTGCCGTCTACTTCCAGTATTGTCGAGTCTACAAACTCTCAAGCCAGCAGCGAAATTTCTTCTACGATCGGCCCGAGCAGCACCTTTGTCTCAAGCACTTCGGTAGCAAGCTCCGAGACCAGTGTCTTGTCCACAAGCGATTCCACTAGCGAACTCATTACCTCGACGTCTTCATCGGTTCCTTCTAGCTCCGCTGAGATCTCCTCTTCAGCGGAACCAACGAGCTCATCTCAATCAACATTTGAGCCCACTTCCACTGTTGGACCTTCCACGTCCCTGGGATCAACCAGTAGTATTGACGCTTCCTCTTCGAGCACAGCGGAGTCCGTTTCTACAATTATCCTTAGCTCAATCGTGTCTAGCGCCTCAAGTAGCGCGCAAGCTTCATCGACCGACTTTACAACGTCAACAGTTGAGTCTCAAACGACTAGTAGCCTTGAATCTAGCAGCTCTGTTCCTTCGAGCACAGCTGAGACGTCCACAACTTCAGTCGCTGCCAGCTCAGAGACGTCGGAGATTTCCACCGGTACCTCTGCCGCTTCATCCAGCAGTCTCCAGATATCGGAATCTACTACGAGCTCCATCCCAGCGTCAAGCACAAGTGGGTATATTTCATCATCAGCCGAACCCACTCTCTCCAGCAGTGTTCTCTCCACATCTGAAGTTTCAAGTAGTGTTGGGTCAACAGATTCCAGCAGTGCCCAGCCGTCCAGTGCCGCTCCTTCATCTGTGCCTTCGACCAGTGTTGAGTCAACTACTACGAGCCAGATCTTAACCTCCTCAGTTGAATCCGCCTCTTCAAGTGCTCTCTCGACGTCAGAAGTTTCAGCTACATTTGAGTCATCTTCTACGAGCCAGTTCCCATCCTCTACATCTCTTGAGCCATCCACTTCTTTGAGTGTGATTTCGACGTCGGGAGTTTCAACTACAGTTGAGTCCACGAGCCAGTCCCCATCTTCCTCAGTTGAGCCATCCGCCTCTTCAAGTTCTGTTCAGACGTCTGATGTTTCAACTACCGTTGAGTCATTCACTGCGAGCCAGTTCCCATCTTCCACGTCCCTTGAGCCGTCATCTCAGTCAAGCGTTAACCCAACATCACAATCTTCCGAGAGCAGCGTTATACCATCAAGCACGAGTCAGGCTATTTCTTCGTCTTCTGAATCATCATCCACCGAGCCATCCCTCACTAGCAGTCTTCTCGTAACCTCGTCTGTGGTTGTCAGTTCGGAGTTTAGTATTGAGCCTACAAGCACAAGCCAAATCTTGTCTTCCACAGCCGTGTCATCCAGCTCCAACACCTTTGTTTCATCGTCAAGTCTTGCACCAAGCTCAGAGTCTTCGACAGTCGAGCCATCTGTATCAAGCAGCGTCGCACCATCCAGCTCTAGCCTATCTTTGGAGTCGTCCTCCAGCAGCGTCGATCCAACAACCAGCTTAGTTTCCTCTTCATCAGTTGAGCCATCAATTTCATCAGTTTCGTCCTCAATCGAGTCAATTACATCTTCGTCATCACTAATTTCCGGCTCCAGCTCCCTCCTCCCATCTAGCACATCGGCCTTCTCACTTCCAACATCCTTCGCTACATCCACACGACCAAATCTTGGCTCCACTACATCCACAGGAACAAGTCTTAGCTCCATTTCATCCACACGAACAAGTCTTAGCTCCACTTCATCCGTGTCCACATGCCCCCTCCCAACAATAGCCAACGGTGATTTCGAAAGTGGTGCCTTAGCACCATGGGCCCCGCGAAGTGGTGGCATCGCCGCTGCTAAGAGCAATGTTGTCGTTTTTGACCCGACAAACTCCTATGAAGGCGATTACTACCTGTGAGTTTTCTGCTGTCTTTCCCTCCTAGTCTTTATTCACGCATAGACCAAAAACTAACATCGCCTCTTTCCTTAGTGAAATCACACAATCATCTGACTACCTAGCTCTCCTCCAACAAAACACTACCATCTGCGCCCAAACTAAATCCCTCAAAATCATCGCCTATGGTCAAGCCGTTAGATCAAAAGATTGCTGGCTTCAACTCTGTGTTAACTCTGACTCGTATTGTTCAAACCCCACGCCGCTCAAGAAGGGCAAGTGGAAGAAGAATACTCTAACGTATACGCCGAGAAAGAAGTTCCAGGGTCAGGACACCGCCAAAGTCCAGATTTATACGGAGTGTAGGGGTGAAAAGGATGGCATTGTCTGGGTTGATGGTGTGCAGATTGTTGCGCAGAAGTTCTAGTTGTGTTCATGGGTTCGAAGGGTGGTAGATTGGCAGAGTAACGAAAGCGCAGAGGAGGAGATATTTCTTGCTTTTGCTTTTTTCATACAAGTCTCTCGTTTAGTACATCGTTGCCGCTCATTTTTGCTTGCTTTCCTTTGAGTAAGGCTAATCTAGAGTGTACCGACTATTGTTTTATTAGGGGCGAATAATTGGCTGGAGCAGGTAAAGGTTTATTAGGTCTGTGTTGTTTTTATTGTTTTCGAAGCAAGCAGACAATTTTCATCGGATAGAGTCACGAAATTATCATTATTTTTAGACAGAGCTATGATATATTATTAGAATGGAGATGGATTTTCTCTCTACGATTTTCTGTTTTTCTGGTTGCCTTAAGGTGTCGTGAAACGGCGAAATGCGGTGGATGACGGTAGTGGGGGTGGTGGTGGTGCTGAAGGCGGGGATTAATGGAGGGGCACGAAGGGCAAAGTGTGGGAGAGGCTGAGCTGCGGGTTGTGGAAGTCACATAAAATATTGGTTTTCAAACGGAAATCTTCTTCCTGAATCCTCATAGCGGATACCAGGCAAGGCGTTCCGCGCTAGTACTAGTCTAGCGTACAGCCACAGCAAGCCTCTGCATACCATGGTAAGCCTTGCATTTCAGTATTACCGTCGATAATATCATGTGCAAATTATACAACCGATCACGGGATGAGACCATGGCTTCCTTCATTCAATCTTCAGCGGGAGGGAGCAGGCGCGTATACCATTATATTAGTCTGCAGCTTGGATGTATGCCGGTTACTGTCTATGCTGGTCATTGTCTATGCAGGCCTAGCCTGCATGGACTGGGCTTCATGCAAGCGAGTGGCCTAGCCTGACGTCCACAAAATGCTGCTGCTCTTCATGCAGGTTGCTGAGGCCGCAACCTTCGGTACAAGCACGCACCTGGGTCCTAGCCTAAAGCCACCTTTTCGGTGTGCTTAGACCACTTTCATATCAGTCTACCTTGCAGAGCCGGAGGAAAAGGAGGAATGTAAACCGAGAGTGAGAGCGAGAGGCCGAGGGGCGATTGCAAGGTTGACAGCGATGCTTCACATGCTGTTATGCACAGTACCAATCGTTCCAGCTGTTACGGTGGGAGTGAGGTGGAGGTCGGATACAGGTAAAATGATTCCACACTGCTCTTGGGGGGCAACAAACACGAAATGCATGTTGGCGGAGGCTAAGACATATGATTTCCAATTTATAGTCAGCGCGCATGAGCGGTCAGGTACTGATGGACAAAGTCGGATTCGACCGTAGGGCTATATCATGTGACATCAAGTTACTGGACATCCTTCCTCGAGGCACATTGAGTGATGGCTCTACTCATTAGCTTATGTGAAAGTCAGCACATAATGAGAAGGATTGTTTTATTTATTATTTCCTTATTTGATCTCTAAGTTAGAGCCTGCTCTTTCCTATCATCACGTCGTTCGTTTGTCGTTAGATTTAGTTGAGGCGTTATCTTGGCATTCCCTGTATTCATTCCATCCATGCATCCACCGTCCACCTATCCACCCATCCACCATGTATCCCATCCATCCACCTATGTATCCCACCCATCCACCCACCATCCACCCATCCACCCATCCACCCATCCACCCATCCCATCCACCCTTCCCATCCCATCTCATTCTAAATTTCAGACCGAAATGTCATCACTCATCAACGCTTTTCTTTTCCATATCTTAATAACCTGTTTCCATCAGTGTTCTAAACCTGGCTACCGGTACGAGGTAACGTACCTAATTTCACATCGTCTATTCTTATACGCCGCTAGTATAATGATATGGTCAGGAACCTTATTGTTGGTTATGTCCATTGAACGCGACGTCAAAGTCGTGAAGCTTGCCACGCATATTATAGACAGCGTGGACGATAGTGGGTGGGTACGTGGACTGGTGTGGAGGGGTGTAGTTCGCGTGGGTCGTGGAGGCGGGCTGGTAAGGGTGGACGGGCTGGGTAGGGCAAGGCTGCGCTGTGTAGGTGGTGGCGCTGGTGGGTTGATGGCGGGCTGGATGGGTTGTGGAGTAGTTTGCATGTGTCGTGGTGACAGATGGATAGGCGTTGCGCGGGTGAGTATCACCGGCATAGGGTGAGTTGGAGTGTGTGGTCGTAGCAGAGATGGATCGTGTGTTGAGTGATGCATAGGGTGTAGTGCAATGTGTATCACCGAGGTAGCTATGAACACGCTCGCCCGAGAGTTTGCGCTTGGTCGCAGCAGAGTGTTGCTTGGTGGTGGAGGGAGGGAAGGAAGTGTTTCCCGAGCTACACGGTCGAAAGGTTAGTCTGTCTTTGGCAGCATGGTATCTGGACTAGAATTGTTTGAGAAAGAGAAAGGAGGGTCCAAAGTATAACATGTGGACAATGGATAAAGACTGAGGTGGGGATGGGAGCCAGGGAGCCAGATGGGGGCTAAGGAAACACACGGCAGCAGCGGGAGCTTGGGAAGTGGAGAGTGAAGGATATGTGTAAAGGTGACACAAGAAGGTGGTTTACGGAGAAAAGAAAACGACATAGAGAGACAAAACCAAGACAACTTACTTAGAAGACATAGTGTCTTGCGTGGCTGTGTTGGAAGATTGCTGGATCTTAGATATGATCGAAATAAGGAAGACTGGAATAATGAATGAAAGCAAGCAATGGATGCAGGCCTTCGAGGATAGAACAAGAAACTTCCAAGTCGGAAAAGTGTACTAGGGGAGGCTTTTGGAGGAATTGGTCAGAAGAAAAGGTTCAATCCACTGTGCGGGATAGGAGTTTCTTTTATATGAAGCCTTATGTCTTGATTGTGGCTCGAAATCCGAAAGGAGGTAATAATACCATGAGCTTCTTTGCGATGTTTCAGTCAGGTAGCTTGAGAATTGATGGGCTTGGACGCTTATGCGCGAACAATCCTGGAGCGCTCATGTATGCCTGGGTGAGCATTGTGAGCAGTGATCGTTCATCCGGAAGGACATGAAGGAACCTACACCACACACAGAAACCTCTGACAAGACTCTATTCAATGGAAGACTTGTCCTCTTGATTCAAGTCGTAATATAATATATAATTTGACACACTGGGATAATAGGAGTTGCTCTCATCATTAAATTAGTTCTGAGCAAAATATCTCAAAGTTCTACTTTGCTGTAAATTATCGAAGAATGTGTACAACATTCAATAAATATATGTGTGGAGTGTGAAGGTCCGGCCAACGCAGGTACTGGGGGGTGTTCTTTTCGGGTGGAGCAGAAGCAGGAGCAGGATGTCAAACGAAGAACCTTCGTCAGCCTTCGTGAAGGGAAAACCTTAGCAAAGTTCAATCATTCGATGACATGCATTACTGCAAGCGATTATATGGTGATTCGTCGAACGGCGCGTGTCGTAAACATTGGGCCTATGAAAACCCCTCGCAACCAAAACTTCTACGCCCTGATAGGACCATTGAGAAACCCATTATACTTGGTCTCAAGGATAAATAATTCCCCCCCTAGTCGTTGTGGCTTGTATTGGGCGACCAATCAATTAGCAGACAGAACATTGTCGGCGTTATATTATTGGTCAAAATTTAGAGTGTAGAACAACTAGGAGGGATTATTTATCCTTGAGACCAAGTACATATCTACATCCCTTTTTACCCAGGTAACCAAGTTTCACCAGATCCATTTACTAATATGTATCAGCATACCGTAAGGTCCGTAACGTCGTACTCGAACGCCTATTCTTCATATATGAAGTCTATCTCGTACTCCGCCGCCTCTTTTTCATATGCAGTGTGTGTTGCATTACCGTGGCTTGGATAGGGATAGTAAGTTTCCACGTAGCTGGGATTACACTTTCCAAGTCACTTATACTATTCAACCAATAGATTGTATGGTGACTAAAAGAGCAGATCGAGGCGTTTAGCTGTGTAGACTCGATAAGCGTGGGAGGCAGGCAGGATGGTATGCCGCAAATATTCCGGGAATTCCCGGTAAGCTAGATATTCTACGAAGTACGCGGTTGTTGTATTATTGGACAGGTACAATCAGGCAGGTCGTTTCACTTATCACAATATGTCAAGGTTTCTAGATTTCTAGATTTCAAAAGTGATCGAGGTGCCTGGCGTTTGTGGATACAATTTCAATCAAGTACGATTCGGGCGCGGTTCTGATCTCGCAAAATTATTAATTACTTGCGTTGCTAAAAGCACGATAGGCTCACCAACAATGTTCTATAATCGTACAAATCCACCCTCAGCCGGGGTGAATCATCGGATCTACAACAGTCCGTTAGCATGTTGAGTGGACGGCTAGATGATGCGGCCCGGACCTAGGAGTCAGCACGTTATTCGGGATATTGGACCTAGTGACCTCGTACGGAGTCCCCGCTGTAAGGCTGTAGGATTCGGAAATAAAAACGGCTAAATTGGTAATTACGCCATCGTCTAGCGCGTGCACTCTATCCATATGTATGCGCATCCTACTTTAATCACATGACTGACAGATCTACACTGCTTGTCCGTTTACAAAGATTTGCTTTCCGTCGCATGTCCCGATGCGGGGATAAGCATAACTATTCGACCCTGCAAGCAGCATATTAGTGTCCGCAGTGGGTATGACAAGCGCACTCCACATCGGTTGTTAGTGGTATCATCCTTAACAGTTATATCCCCTTTGTGACGTTGACGTTGTGTTCTCATGGAATTAGGCAAAGTCCACCAACAGTTGACTATACCATACAGGCTCGATATCGAGGGAAGCGCTCCCAAGCCCTACAACAATAATCTTACGGTGCGTCATAAATTGCAGCCGCACGATCCTTCGAGGGTCGTCAGGTCAAACTATTACCAACTGTCGATAATATATAGTGAGTAGTACAAGATATTGCAAGATAATAACGCCGCCATTGTTGTCTATCATATCAGATCTCACCATAGAACTACTACCCTGCAGATAAGGTGAGACATCGGACCGGCGAGGCACACTTTATGATGCGTAAGTATGTCTGTCTGAGTGAGCATACCACATATCTGCGGGCTGTCAGGCTGAAAAAATGGAGATATCGAATTCTTAGTATTAAAATAGACTGGGAGTTGCATCCGTCCAGCCTTATCTAACATCTGCTATAGCCGTGGAGCACCAGAGCAATCTTTCACTACCGAGGCTCGCGAGGGTCGGTATTGCGTATCAAGTTAGCGTAATATGCACTGACCAGGGGTTCACACCAAGACAACACATCACATTTCTCTTCGGCAAAAACCATAACGCCGATACGAAGTTACACAGGCTTTCGTTAGATGGATCGCGTTTAGTCCTTGAACTTTCGCGTACTTTGTCCAACATTTGTGCGTAACAATTATTTGTTCGACCTGGCTACGAACGAAAGCTGGAAGATGCGCTGCGGGGGCTGTCTAGTGACAGGAGGTTAGTTGTGATTTGAAATTCACCAAATCTGATTTGAACATTTACATTTATCACAACGTTCACTAAAAAGTTCTTCTTAATGGTAGACTGTCATTTGAATTGCTATCTCATCCAAGGGTTATCCTTTATCCTATCTGTTTGCGCATTACCCCTTTTTCATCACACTTCAATCCTTAAACCCGAACCCAATCTATGAATCATTGTCCTGCCCATCTCTTTTGCTTTTCCTTTGAACGCCCGACCATATTTTGACCTTATATACCACCCATCTCATCATTCCTAACGACGTCCGTTGAAAGCATCGTCGAAATCACGAATCTGTGTGCGCATGTTGTATACTGCGGAGACGATGGTAGTCGGGACAGTGGGATGAGCAGTATGTAATGAGGTTTTTGTGTTCGATTGGTTGTTGAGTGATGCATAGGTCGTACTATGATGTTGATCGGAGATATAGGCTTGAATGCGCTCGGTGGAGAGGTTGGAGTTCGAGGGATTGGATGAGGTGATTGAGGTAGATGCAACTATGGGGGCACTTCCAGAGCTATGGTGATGGATGCGATAGTGGTTAGCTATTTGTAAATCATAGAAGAATGGGAGGAGGATGATTAAACTGAAGGGATGAGAGTGGAGAATATGTGGTGGGAAGGTTGACGGGATAGGGAGTAGGGGGAAGGGAATGAGTGAAAGGTCATGAAGAGGGCCGAGGGATAGGTGGTAGGAGCTATACTCACTCAGATCTTGCGCTGCCTTGCACAGCTGTGTTGTAGGTTCGAGACATGGTTGGTCTTTGAAAGCCAAATAGAGCACGTGATGATGAATAGAACGCAGGATCGGGAGGGAGGCACCTGAAGGTAGAACGACACAAATAAAGTGAATTGGAAAGATAGCTGAGAATGAAAAGCACGGTTCCATATCGCAGAAGGGAAAGAAAGTCTTATATGTATGTGGC
This sequence comes from Rutstroemia sp. NJR-2017a BVV2, assembly GCA_002946415.1. NCBI lineage: Eukaryota > Fungi > Ascomycota > Leotiomycetes > Helotiales > Rutstroemiaceae > Rutstroemia > Rutstroemia sp. NJR-2017a BVV2. The sequence continues at coordinate 111,495 of NJPS01000013.1, read as the reverse complement.
ATGTAGGAACTTTCCGCTGAAATCAGTCAATAACCATGTTACACAACGCTCTCTTGGCCGTCTCTAACAAGCGGCGAGGGAAGAAGAATCCGTATCAAGAAGGTCCTGCTGAGCACTAAAAATGCACCGTAAGGCTATGGGATGGGATTAAATAATTAAGAACCCACAATTTTTTGAATGTAGCTCTATAATATGATGGAAAAGAACGTCTGAATCACTTCGATCCTACAAATAATCATCAAATAATAATCACGCAGGAGTCTACCTCGCAGGGGTCTACCTTTCCAGAGTAAGCCGTACGTACTAAGTCATTGGGCACTCGTTGTTGGTATAGTTGGATCTCCGGCCGGGGAAGTAGTGGACTTGCAAGATGAAAAGCCCGACTGTAGTGGTTCGTTGCATGTGAGGTCGGTGATAATCTATGATTGGATAATTCCCTGTTGGCGATCGATAGAAATAATGTAGGGGAGTTAACGTAATACTGTATAACCCGTGCAGACGCGAAGGGTGGCTCGGTAACACATAAGAAGTATCCCGATATCTGTGTATAGACTACCAGAGCACACCAATCGCATCCTGTCATTCATTCCAAGGAAATTGCATGTCCTCGTTTTCCAGTTTTCCATCATGTTACCTCTCAGCAAATTTCGAGGCAAATCCGCCCCGCTTGATAGACAAGCATCGTATACACTCTCCGCCGCCTCTTTGTCCAAATGCAGCACTCACTCACCAAGAATCATACATGCCCAAATGTTGCGCATTATTCCTGGTATGTATCAAGTCGCATGACTATGATTGCTGACCTTTCCTTTTCATTTATCTGCGAATCTATTGATACTCGGTCCATTTTCAATGTGCGCATTCACGAGGTATGTAACGCGGTGGCAGTTCCCAGGATTCTCCAAGAGGAGTAACAGCCTCCAATATCAATATGATGAGTCGGTCGATCAAACGCCGTACTGAAGTAGTAGTGCGCTGCTGGTTATCAGCAATAATGGACCGGTTTAATTAACAGGGGCACCATGCTACTTTGCCCTTTTCGGTGATGCGCCCGGCCTGTAATGAGGCACCTACTACATAGAAGCAAAACTGTGGCACTTGTGGCTTCTCATTTAGAGGGGTTGTGGCTAATCTGACTTCTTAACCTGAAATGACTGACTTCTTAACCCCACTCTGCAGAAATAACAGGGATCCAACCATACCCAAAAGGCATTTGGACAACGAAAACACTACAATATCTCAGAGACTTTCGGATATTTGTTTGACTACAGTCAACAGCTCCAAGGCACTATCCCAAATCGGCCTGTGTTTCATGCTCCGCAGTGCCTCACAACCTAAAGGGGTCTTTGTATCCAGTAATACGGACAAGTACTTAAGTTGGAACTTCATGAATTTCGCACCAGTAGGCCTAAACGGTCAAATATTGTTTGATACTAACATGTCTCGATTAGACTTGCCAACAACAGTCATTCTTCTAACACAGATTAGATGGCAATGGTTGGTTGCGCGAAATCGAAGCTCTGTCATTGTTCTGGAACTAACGGGACTTTGAGATAGTTAAGAACATATCTCGAAAGAATACACATATGCAAACTGTCCCCATACAAGCTCCAAGGCACGAGCCTTCGTTGACTCCAAGGCTGCTGATGGCATGGCCATCTAAGACTTCGTTCAGATACATGAAGCCGAGAGAACGGTGGAGATAGAGAAGTTTGAAGGGTAGTGAAATCTTTTTGGGAGAGGAAATCTGACTGAAAGCAGAAAAAAATGAGATAGGAAAACACTTTTTGTGCTAAGGCCCCAAGCCTCTTGTCATTTATAAGTCACTAGTGTGACGGAGTCGTCATAGAACTTATTGTTGAGTGGATCTGTTGAAGATATCATCGAAGTCTCGAAGCTTGGTGCGCATGACATAGACTGCTTGAACAATGGAGGGGGGATAGACGGAATGAGCAGCGTAGTTGGGTGTATAGGAGGTTTCATGAGGATGTGTTGCGTAAGGAGCGGACGGGAATGTATAGGGGTGAGTAGTGATAGAGGACTCGGACGGCTGAGGCGGTTGAGCAGTATGGGATGAGTAGATGAGGGGACCACTGGCAGGCTGGACTGGATGTGTGGTGGAGGTTGCTATGCAAGGATGAAAAGGTTGAGTAGTTAGGGATCCATAGTCGGACGTATGGGGCTGGTTCAGATCAGCGGTGAGGTTTATGTTGTAACAGGAAGTATCTGAGTGGGCAGTGCTGTAGGTCCACTGGTCGAAGGAAGTAGGTGCTTGGGTGGCAGAGGCAGATACTTGGGTGACAGAGGCAGATGCTTGGGCGGTAGAGGCAGATGCTTGGGTGATGTTGAGGTATTCATTCGCATAGGAAGGTCCTTGAGCATACATGGTTTGAGTGGTAGGGGTATCGTTAGAGTAGAGTTGGTGGAGATGGTCAAGAGTATCAGAATCGGGTTCGAGATTGTGGGATACGTAAGGGACAGTATGACCGGCAGTAGTGTATTGATTGAGGTGAGTTGGGACAGTGTAGGCTAGTCGGACATTGAGAGATCCGTATAGTGTAGTAGTATACGGGTCTTCAATGTAGCGTTGGATGCGTTCAGCAGAGAGGTTGGAGTCACTCGTAGAGGAGTATTGGTTTGAGGTAGTTGAGGAAGTGCTTCCAGAACTAGATGGTCGAGAGGTCAGTCTATTGTTCGCTATACATAATCTAGGATATGAGATACTGGAAGAAGTGGATAGGAGTAAAGTGTGATAGCTGAGAGGGGATCGGAAGGGAGGTGAGTGTAAATGGGAAGAGTTGATGGGACGAGTGAAAAGGATATGGAAGATTGTAAGTAGCAAGAAATCCTAAATGGTAAACAGAAGAAGAGTCAATACAACCCGACTCACTCAGATAGGGCATTGCTTTGCACAGCAGTATTGGAAGTTTGCGACATGGTTGCTATCGAGTAAAATAGTAGAAGCACGTAATATGTTTCAGCAGCTTCGAATTGACTAAGAAACCTTCGGGCTAGAAGAATAAATACATAGCCTTATGAAGAAAATGAAAAGGTTCATCTTCTGCTTGTCGTAGCTTATTTTATATGTAAAATGAAGAATGTTGAATACCCAGAGCCTCGATGATCACCCGGAACTGCACCTCCAGTACCTGCACTAAGTAAGCTGCTAACGTTCACGAAATTGGCTTGTCACTGTCCCACAGGCGGGATCAACTGTTAGACATGCATGTCGTACGGACACCATTAGCAGGGGTGTCTTGTGATGTTCCAACACCCAACCCCAATAAGCTACTTCCCCAAACCCTGAAACTCCCTGGAAATGCAAGCTTCGAGACTGGATGAGGTCACGGACGATTATTTCCCTTCCCGCTTAACGTTAGCCTATCGCGACTAAGCAAAGCGATGGGTAGTCCGAGCTCTCGGTAAGCAAGGCGGTCTGTACTTGTCACACATCCTCTTCGTAGTAGAAAAAAGTGGCCGATTCGGGCACGGACCACATCATCAAAATACATAGGATTAAAAGTTTTATCATCATAGAAATGAGGTTATGCTGGGAGGGTGGTCCGTGCCCGAATCGGCCACTTTTTTCTACTATGTACAAAGTACGAAGAGCACATCAAGCTCCGCTCTTCAGGCACAGCGCAAGACAAGGATCAAAAATCCCGATTATACGCCACCACTATAACACAACAAGGACTTGGACTTCGCAGTCATCGTTTGGCGGGGCCCATTGTCAAGAACGCTTTCGTTCCTTCCCTCGCCAGCATTGTTATCGACACTCACCGAGCCGGTTCTTTTGCCACCCCTGGAGTACAGTAGTACTGTAGGTTTTCCAACCGATCTGGAAAGCCTCGCAGCTTTTAATGTTTACGTTTCGCTGTAACCTACGTAGGGGGTATCTTGTAACGACAATGACAGCGAGGTCGTGGCTTACACTCCGTAAAGCGGAAGAAGGGGACCCCGGTAACATCATCCAGTTCCATCAAGCTCATCGTCTAGAAGAAAGATCTGAAGGGATCCGTATAAGCCTTAAACCGAGAGATGAGCGTAGACGGTCGTCGGAAAATTGTGGAAGCGGGAAGGAGGCTACAGTAGGAGATCTCGTGGAGGCTCGGTCGGCTAATTAGCAGCGGGGGATTGCACTCAAAGTCTTGCTTATCTGCCGAGGCTTCCACAGAAAAAGGAAAGCAGTCGATTGTATTGTATTCCATAAGGCCTTTTCTAGAAAGCAGGGGACAATATGAGATATGACAGATCCATCGTACTTTCCATACCACTTATGCACTCCATTGGTCGGGTTATAGCGATATGACAAAATTTAGTGTCACTGTGTCCAGTGACGGAGATTTCCAAGCAATACTAGTAGTCTCCTATTGGAGCAAGACTTCGTTCTTTTCACTAGGACGCGACATATAGAGTCTCTAGATGTTACCATCTTCGTCAAATGCGTTATGCCTCCGAATCGATGCGTGACTCATGGTCAAAAGGTTAGCTCGTCTCACACCATCATAGCAAGCCATTTCGGATTTCATATATCACGAATCGTTCGTATCGGCGTCTCAAAACAGCGCCCAGGCTTGCTTTCTTTTCTAACTGCGTACAGCCAGCATGCAGGAATCGCGAAAGGCTGTGGAAGCCTGGCTTAGACTAACGCCCATAGAGGGGTTTGCGATCGAGTGCTGATCATGTACATTGTGTTGCTGCAGACTGACGATCCTAACCTGATAATATTATACTGCATGGCAAGTTCCACTAAAACAACTGACCTGGATATATATGGTGGTGTCAATGTGCGTGGTGAGAAACGATTTCGGTCTAGTGTGATGTCAAATGTATAGATGGAGCTGTGAAAGGATTGCGCTTGGTATTGTGCATGTGGTGGATGGGTGTTGGTGGATGATGGGTGTTGGTGGATGATGGGTGTTGGTGGATGATGGGTGTTGGCGGATGATGGATGATGGGTGTGGGTGAATGGGTGGGCGAACGCGATACCCGAGTTTGTGTAAGGGGATCGGCTTAGTAAGAGACAATAGTTGGAATATCCGGATTAGTGTAAGAGGACTTGCGCTGCTGGTATGAACGGCCATAGCCGCACAAGCCGCATTACTCCTTTCGAGAGGATGCGCCGTTTGTTTGCACCACCTTGGTTCCGTGGAATTGCGACCGAGACCTCTCCTAGAATAAGCTGATGTCCATCTCGCGTGAGCCTTTCCACGGCGGCGGCCGAAGTGAACAAGCATGTCGACGGCATCAGACCGCCAGTTATTAGGACACCGATCCCATCGTACAGAGCTTCAAAGAGTCTTCCTCGTAGAGTGTATAAATTTTGAGCATGGGCTTCCTGGGAGGATCGTCTCGTACAGAAATCTTCCGAATTTCATTTTTTTTTAGGCGAGGTCGACCTCGTAGCTTAGCGGGGTTTGTAAGTTAGTGACAGTGGGGCAGGAGGAATAAGAGTAGGCGCTTGGGCCATGTTCTTCGCGGCTTCTAAGACCGAGCCAATTCCAACATCATAAATCATCCTTCATGGTCTGATCTTCGTCTCGACAGCCGTGCCCGCTACCCAGAAAAGCTGGACGAAGCCTTAACTCGACCAGGACGTGTCGACCTCCAGGTTGCCTTCACCAACGCCACTCGCTACCAAGTCCAAGAAAACTTCTTACTTCCCTTGACACCTTACCTCACCGCCTTGGTCGCTCTCCTCCAGATGATTACTGATGCAGTTTGAGTCGTGGTTTAATATCACGCCGACCTGGTTTTCGACGCCGAACCGCAGCAAAGCCTCAACTCGTCTGGTTCAAGCACCCCACACTGCTGGGATATCGACTAAGCGTAGTGCTGCCTTTCCCTCAACCAACAGCCTAGCCCGTTTAGTAAATATCGATGGTAAAACGATAATGTCTGGGCACTCGGGGATATTCTGGTGCCAATGAGGAGGTACCACAAGTAGGGTCGGGGAACGAGGCGAACGCGCTGCAGTATAATCAACCACATCGAACTACCGGATCCACGGAGGAAAAACCGGAGTTTCATTGTAGGAATGATATATGCACAATCACTTTAGCATAGTAAATATCTGTGCGTACTTCCAGTTCATCATACACAGGATAGGCTGATTTCACAAATATCTAGTCGTCAAGGCGGGAATCATCCTTTATATCTTCGATTGCCATAGGTTATGATGACTAATGGGTACCCGGTGGGTGTGTTGGGGGCCATTTTTACCACCCATTCGTGCCATTAGCTGTCAGAGGCCCTTTTCTGGGACGTGCCAGCCCTCATTGGGTAGATGGGTGGGTTGGACAGCTAGAAAACCCACCCAGGGGTACCCGTGGGTTGAAGAGGTGCAATTACCCACCATGGGTACCCCTTTTGCAGCCTACCAGTGACAAGTCTGATTTGCCCTTCGTTGCGGGTTCCCAGTGCAATTAGAGGCGTTGTAATGCCCCGTCATATCTGTGATACTGAAGACAAGTGACAACAACATCCTGAAAACCTCAGCGGAGACTAGTGTCTTTCGGATTCGATGGGAAGGGTGAATGAAGGCCTATTTATCCTAAATATTATGAGGAGTGCGGTTAGGTGAAGACCTATCTCGGTCCTTTGCCGACTGTCCTGTGCGCTTCAGTTTATGGTTGAAAAGGAACATTGCAAACATGCACGGCAAGAGATAAGAGACAGCTTGCATGGTGTGAATCCAACATTCCATTGACTATTCTCACTAGTTCCCGCACAAATGTGATCTACCTTCAATTAACCGCCATCCGAACTCCTCGCTATCGTTATATATCCATCGTTATTCATCATTCCACAGCATAAGATATATGTGGCCGTATAGTTGTCTCAGCTACCTTCTAGCGGCGTCCATTGAAAGCATCATCAAATCGACGTAGTTCTCCGCGCATGTTGTGGACGGCTTGGACTACAGAGTGCGGAACCGTCATATTGTTGATGTGGATTGAGCGGCTACCGTTGATGTTCCTGCCGTTGAGTGACGCGTAAGGGGTAGAGTGATGAGCGTCGACAAGGTAGGTCTGGACGCGCTGGGCAGAGGAGTCGAAAGTCTGTTGGGTGGAGGTGGAGGTGGAGTTGGAGATGGATGCATGTTCCGAGTTATTGTTGGTGCTATGGCATGAAAATATCAGTAAGTTTATGGTGCAAATGTGGAAAGGCTTGAGAAAAAAGGGAAAGGCTGAATTGTTGAGGAGTTGATTTTCGTGGATACCAAAAGAGAGAATGATGTACGGCTCGGTGACCTTCCAAGTTCAATCGTTAAAGATATGAGAAAGGTTTAATGCGATGGAATGATAGATGTGAAAGAAGGAGTGTATCGAAGAGCGAATGATTGCAGAGATAGGCATGCTTCAGAGAGTAGAAGGGTCATAACGGGGAACTGTGAAGATTTGTGGGTCAAGGGCGAAGAGACTGAGAGATATAATACTGCTTGAGAGCGAAGAACAAGATGAGAAGTGCGGGTGAGATAGAATGAAGGGTAAAGAAGTGAGCGATTGGAGACGAGGTACGAATTGTATGTACGCAACTTCAATGAAAAAGTTGGAGTGGACACATGGGGTGGTGGAAGAGTCCAAGGACCGGAATATCTGCCGTTAAAGAGAATGGATAGGGTATATAGAAGATAGGGACATACCCAGACTCAACAGAGCCATGGACTGCTGTATTAGAGGATTGATCTGTTCCCGACATGGTGAAAGAGAGAAGTCCTGTTCGAAGGATTTATGGCACGTGATACGAATAGAAGGTGTAAAATGAAAATGTATATGACTGTGAGAAATATTTTTGACATGAGATGACGGTCTTTCTTATAAGCAGACATCTTAGGTTGAAGTTGGGTAGATTTGTTTCGCTGCATTGCACGCCGCCCGTAGATTTGGAGGACTGAGAATAGTTCTGAGGTTGAGTGTCATCGATCCCCCAAGAATAATACTCAATCCGATCCAGGCTGTGGCTGTTGATTCGCCCGGTACATGACTAGTATATGCAGGCACCCTATCCCTGCAGGGGAAGCCAGTTTGTCCACGGTTCTAGAATTGAAGAACACAAGAGAGACTAGCCGACTACTCTACTGTATTCGTGTTACCCCAAACCAACGCAGACCAATCACAAGCAGTGCTCATATCCTTGTTCTTGCTCCTTTCGGCGACTCAAATTTCAGTGAGTTAACATTTCCAAAGAAAGCAAAAGAAAGAAAATAATAATAATAATAATAATTAATTTATAGTCAATATTACTTTACTTTTAATAGGTTCTGTTTGACGCAAAGAAAATCCGGAGGTTCCTTGGAAAGGAGTTTTTGAGTTGAAGTTGTGCTGTGGCTTTGTGGCTCATTTTCTGCTGCCCTTTGTGGGTGGAAGAAATCAGTAGACGGGGAGAGGGGATGTTAGAGAATATCGGTATACTCCTTATTTGTTTTTAAGCTGCTAGAAACCAGGTACTCAGTGCTACAGAGATTTTCTGTACCTACCTGGCTGGGCAAGAGGGTGATCGGCCGAGGGATGGTAGGGGGTTAGGTGGTTAAACCGTGACGTTGTGCTTGATTTTGTCACTTATTGGGGAACGGAAACCAGGGTCACTTTTTGATGGAGGGAATGGCCAGGATTGTTCAAACCCAGATTCTTCTTGACGGATTCGGAAGCCGGGATTGATCTTTGACGGATTGGAAGCCACGGGAGGTTCCTGTCATCATATTATTGGTCAAGTTGGGGGTAAGCTCGAAGGAATACAACCCCTGTCGTACAAAGGTCTCCCTCGACCCTCAAAAGGTGCTCGCAGAGCGACACCCCCGCAAGCCTGGGTGCACGTCAACGCTCGTTTAGCGCGACCATAGCGAGCCAGTAATGTTACCATTCCCGCCATTATTACTATACATTACTATCTCCGCACAGTACACACGGACGACACGCCCTGCCTATGTGCGCGGGTGTGACAGTGTACGACGGTCCTGGTAGGTGCACTATTTGAACATGCATAGGGTCACGTGGCTAGCTGGCACAGTCATTCGGAAGGTCCCAGAGAGCCTTCAATATTTCGTGACCTTTCGCCACCCATTGGTAGTACGGTCTGATGCTCTCCTAAACTGTGCTAGAATACGGGAGTAAACTTTTTTTGATAAAGGGTTGTGGGAAGTCTTAATGATCGGTACGCTACCGAAATATCCTAAGATGAGAGGATCTGAGGCCTTTCTCAAGTTAACGAAAGCTCTATCCTCCAGCTGTAGCAGCGTCATGATCAAACAGGTAATTGTTTGATTAGAAATAGGTTGTAGATCACGTACTGCTCGATCTTGCCGGATTGGGTTAGTACATACTCCTGATACATGCCCAGGATGCAGGTTGGGACACCAGCATGAGTTCTTCGTAAACCCTGTTGCATGCGAATCAGAAGAAAACCCTTAGTAGCGATCCTACACCGACGAGGTTGAGATGGAAGGAGCGTGCGTTGGCTAAAGAAGACGGCTGGAAATCCCCTCAACTGTCTCAGACTCTCATAAGGCTGCACCCACAAAAGTTTCTACCAAGGACGTGGTGACTGTTTAGAGCCAAGTGCATAAGCCTCATCAATCGAAAGCAGGGCTTCCCTAGGGACCGAGGACCAATTTTCTCTCAATCTCAACTGCCACACTCCCTCTCCGTGAACGAATGGCTCGACTAGCGGAATAACTTTTCGCAGAGATATCATATCCATGATCCATAAAATATAATTTTAAATGAGATCTCTTGCTCTATCAAACAAATCAAACAACCAAGCGGCTTTAGCTCACTTGGGAGAGCGCCAGACTGAAGTCCACTTCAGTAATCATCAATCTGGAGGCACTGTGTTCGATCCACAGAAGCCGCATTTCAATAATGCGAGTTGAGGTAAACCTCAGTTACGATTTTTTTGGTCCAGATTTTTTGTATCCTGTGGTTGTGGGCGCGTAAGCGAAAGGGGGCACGTTGAGGGCTTCGGTTGAGAGCGGCTCGGCACAGTGGTTGGTGCACGGATTAGTGGTGGTTAAAGTTGAGGCAATTCACTTCGAGAAAGATTCACTGTGCAGGATGAATCTATCCAAAATGAAGTCCCACTTTTTAAAACGAGATGAGCGATAATGTCGTCTTGTCCGATGTCTGCCCCACTGTCTCGTTATTTTGGACTGCTACACGATGTTCTGTGCGAAAAGAATCATATACTACCTGGGCACGTTGAATCGGGCAGTGAACATCTGATCTTTACTGGCAGTTTCTGCTTTGTGTACTACTTTGTTATTATGTCTAATGTCGAATCATGGCGGACAATATTATAACTTGTTCGTGTTTACCAACTTGGCCTCATCGCTGCACCACCACCTACACCATACCGCTCTTCTAATCCAAGTGACTGCGTTTCCATCTCTCGAATCTGCACCACCCACCCTCGAATCTGTCGGCTGGCGCAGAGAGATTTTCTGGATCTGTAAACTCTCACTGAGAGTCTGACGACCATGACAACCATTTGTCGCACAAAGATTCAGTTGTTGCACGATCTTTGGGGGGAGTGGAGGCTTGGATACGTTAAGGGCTTAAACGGTGCAACAAAATCTAGGCGTCGTCAACACTACTGTTGATCATATTATTCCACCTGAATGGCATTGTTCTTGTTGGCCACCAACCTTCCTTCTCGGATGATATCCCGCAGTCCGCCTTGCTCGCTACCGTATTAACATCATGTAGTACATCCATTGCCAAGTGCTTGCCTTGATCTCTGTGCGTGTAATATTCCCGTCTCATCCATATTTTCCGATGAATGGGCCGTCTGCAACCCCCGATGGCAAGGCTGAATCGAAACGCCCAGATCACACTGTTCCACAGCATCGATTCAGATTTCGTGCAGCGAATACCGGCGAAAAGAAAGCTTCCGCGATAAGATTGCCCTGCAGCCGTTAAAACTTCCGCTTACAGGTCTGGTTCTACGGCTACATGCGTTCCGGACCCGCGGTGGCATGCAGTCCACGCGCTCGACATCTCCAGTTACTACCTGCAGGCTGTTGCTAGACTCCATCTTACCATGAGCCTGGACTCTGGCAATTTGGGCTCGATGGCGCTGTTCTGACGTCGGCTTTCCTGCATGCGTTCCCGGACGCACGGCGACCTGCAGTTTGCATGACCGAACATCTACAGCCACTGTTTAGGTTCATCTTACCAATTTTACTATTAGATCTCGAGTCCGAGAAAACGGGCGTTTAGATGCAGCTCTGACGTTCTGCACTACTTCGCCTCAAATAACGAGGCATAGCGTCGTTTGATCTTTTTCTCATGAAAAGGCCTAATTCGTCTCTTGCGAGTAGTGGGTGTAACCATTCTTCCGCGGATTGGCACTTTACTCTTGGGCACATCTGATGTTGTGCTATTTTATTGATCCTCTAGGCTTTTACTGCAGCTATATATCCAAGGTTTATTGCGAGTTTTGTTAATTGTACCGTATTTCTCAAATCGCTTACCGTGTTTTCGAGCAAAATGCTCATGATCGGCGGGGCTCGTACGGAACCATACATTCATGGCCGGGCTTCATCCCAAATACACCATTACGCCCCAAGCTTTACATGGCTATGCTATGCACCTTACACCGGGACATTACCAGCCGGTCAACCGCGTGGCTGCCTATCCCGAGCCCAGAACGCTTCCGATGTGATGCAAACTGCATCGACTAGTGACAGAACCAGGCTCTTGGAGACACTACACCCCACGAGACGTTGAGTGCTTGAATGCACTTACGGTCATTAAACCCAGGATCGGCTGTAAAGAAATCGAGAGCCGCAGCGATCGACTCGTGTTGAAAGTTAGGCTGTGAAATGAGTACCTATGGTTGGAGTTTTCAGGTCTTTAACCTACTTACCTACTTAGTAATGGGTGATACATGCTAGGATAGTGTCTGTGACGGTCAATGGGTAGTCAATATACCTAAGTACCCTTCAGCTTACTCATGGGTGCTTTGAACTGGTGGGTAGGTTCTGACGGTTATCAGTCCTTTTCAGTAGCATACCTTATCAGTCAGTTCGCAGCCTATTAAAAGCTTATGACTGGATGCTCAGAAACAGCAGCTACGAATCCATAATGGAGAGCGAATAATCTGACAAGCATTAGGGGTACGGGTGCCACTTCCTAAGAATAACTTATGAGTCGATGGCGGCGGCGGACACGCTGGAAAATCGTTTGGCTAGGTAAGGTGATGCTCTAGTCGTATCCGACAGGCACTGAACGTGTCTTCAACGAGAAATAACGGAGATCAATGATGCCGGCTCAAGTCGTATTTGGCAGGTACCTACTATGTCTTCAATGTGAAATATCGGGATGCCATTGTTCAACTACGTGTAAGACATTGACATTATAATATGATCATCCAAATCCCATTAGTTCTTGGACCGGGTGGAAGGGATTCAGGGGGCTCGTTTAGAAGTTAATCACTCACTCGATCACCTAACCACCCAAACCCCAAGCAAAGTAACAAAGAATAAGCACCCGCAGCATCATATATAACCCATTGATTCTCATCTAAACTATCACTCCCAAAGCTCTCTACTTTTACCCTCGTCCAACCACTTAATCGATCAATATGAAATCTCACAACCTAAAGTTCATCTTCCTCGAAACACTAACATCATAACTTTCATCAATCTTATTACTAGCCCTATAATTATATCCTCCCGCTTCTATCCAGACCAATAACCCAGCTCTAGGCCCTAGCACAAAACAGCCAAGGACTCCATCTATCTAAATTACCAGAAAGGCATAATTACACCCCTCTGTCTCTTCTTTCGTCGCTCATATACCATCCTTCACCTCATGTATATACCTATATACCTCCAACCTGCATCCCCATTCCAGTTTTATTTTAGAACTCTCTTCCACCTGGATATCTAATCCTCCTTACAAACTCAATTTCACTGTCCTTTCTCGCATTTGCCCTCGTTCCCACCAAGACGAAATCGATCTTCACTTTCTCCTTGAGCAGCTCCGAATGTTCATCCTCGTCTTGTACATCCATTCCCTCTCCCTCTTCCACCCTATTTCCGCCACCCGCTCCCAACTCCCTGCTCCCTCCACATCCACTCAACTCCACCCCATCCCCCAACGCCTTCACAAAAGCCCTCACATACGCAACATCCCTCCACGCCCTCCTCTCCCTCGCCCTCAACGCCCTAAACGTGAGCTCCCCCACCCTTTGAATCTCCCCCGCTCCCCTATCCTCATTCATCACCACCCACAACTCCTTCAATCCCTTCAAGCACCCCCTCAACTTCGTCCACGCCTCGAGAAAATTCCCCTGCAGCGGATTATTCAAGAAGATTCTTCGTCTCAGGATGAGATTTTCGATCTGCGAGATGCCGGGCTGGGTAAGAATGTGCGCGTATGCGTGGGACGTGAGGAAGATTTCCTGTTCTTGTTCTTGTTCGTCTTCGGTACCAGATGTGGAGGTACTTTCCCTCTGCGCCGCGGCGGCATCCATCCCCACACCATCCCCACCTCTAAGGTTAAGCGAACCCCCCACCTCCACACTCCCCATCCGGTCATCAATCCAGAATCCGTCTCTTCCCCAACAAACCCACGTTCCGAAAGCCCAGACAAACTGCGTGCGGAAAAGCCACCATGCCCGGGCCTCACGACATACATACCCCATGCAGGAGTAGTGCTTTTCGTCCGAGGCGCGCAAGTGCGACACTAATTCCATATCTGTGCCTTGCCGCCATCCATGCCGATCTGAGAGGAAATGGATTTTCGGACTTAAGTCGGCGCTGAACGCGAGTTCATAGATCGCGAGACGGAGTTCGGCTGGGAGACGCGGAAAGGGGTGGAATGTACGGGGAGGGGCAGGTAGGCCGGGTGAAGAGGGGCGTGAAGGCGGGTTCATGAGTCGTTCGCGACGAATGGCAATGTCTGCGGGATGGACAAGCAGGGCCAAAGGACCGTCGAGGAGTTCGATGGCGAGGCGCAAAGACTCAGGGGAAAGCGAGCTCTTAAAGCTGGCGTAGAGGATGTCGTTGAGATGGGCGAGCCAGGAAAACAGGAGCTCGCGGTCCGCGTCGGTGCCGTGGCAGAGGCGGAGGAGCTCGCTTTTTTCGGAGGTGGGGCAGGGAGAGGGGGGGTTGCGGATTATGCGGTGGTGGATGAGGTGCTGGATGCTGCGCTCCATTTGTTGGATGGCGGTTGCGCGGCGGATGGTGAGGGTGCGCTGCCGGGAGGGGCCGGGCTCGATTATCTTCATGGCTGCGGTTGGTGTAAGTAGGATTAGGGAGTGCAACTTGGAGATGCCTGTGATGTGGTGGAAAGCCGGGCGGATATATGCTGTTCGTGGATGTGGATGTGGATGATATTGTGCTTGAATTGGATGGATCTGGTTGGTGATGCCGTCTGGTTGGAAGGGTAGACGAGTTGCCCGAATATATATCAATCCAAAAGAAGACGGAGGATATCTCTTCAATTTCCATAACCTGTGAATCAGAGGTAAGCAATACAAGTAGCGAATAAGAAGTGAATTGCGGCTCTTATTTCTATGGATGGTGTTGACGCCATGAAATAATGAGCACCTTGATGAGTACCTTGACGGGTACCCAAAAAGTGGTTCATGAAGTGAATGTGGTGGTTCTGCGCTAGTATCTAATCAACCGGCCATGCTTGCTTGCTGGATCAAAGATGACTGCAACTACGGCTGCACCTTCTTCGTTGCAGAGTTTGGCTCAGGTCGAGACTTTGATGCTTTGTAGGTATTATATGCGTAACCGTAGCACTAACAAATGTGAGTACCAAAGCTCGACATCTCCAAGATCACAAAACAAAATTCGTCCCTCTCCGGATGCTAAGTGATTACCGGGGCAGCTTCTTCTTAGAAGCATCATATGTGGTACTCAACCACACTTCGGAAATAAATTGTAATGGATTATTCAAAAGACAGAAGCGTCTTCCTAATCATACATAACAAAAACCATATCGCATTCCGGCTTCAACATCCAGATTCGGTCCCGTAATAACTTGGTTGAAAATAGCTTACACTTGCACGTATCCCCTTCATCCATCCAAAATATCGTAGCCCAAATCATACAATATTAATCAAACAAATTCCCCCAATCCCTCATACAGTGAAATAACAGAACAGACAATCCCTAGCCACGCAGGAAATCCAAAGAAGTGGGTATCATACACAAAGTCCATAAGTCCATAAGTCCATAAGTCCATAAGTCCATCCAGGCCTTACTCATCTTACAAGCATTCGAAGAAACCCAGAACTCCTGATACCCAATAGAGTGCGAAAATTCCATAAATCACCGACAAACGCATCAAAGAGCAGCAAGGATAACCATACTCCCCAGATAAACGCCACCACAAACCGCACCCTCTTTCCTTAAAATTTCCCTAACCTTCACCATATCGCTCTGCATTAACGCACCAACAATACCACTCCCCACCAAACACACAACTGTCAGTCGACCAAGGAAAGTAGGAATGACGGAGAAAGTAATAATTGGAATAAGAACTGAGACAGCGATCGCGATTGCAAGAGTTGGGAATGGATTTTGTTCGTCTAAATCTTCTTGATGTTGAAATTCGGATTTTGTAGGCGAATCATGTGTCTCATCAACCGTAGTATGAGTTGGCGTTCGTGTCATAGCCACTGCTTGATCGTGTGAATAGAGTGAAGACACCGATGCATTGCTGCGGTAGTTTGCTGATGGAGGCTTATCCGAAGAGCAGACAGATACTAAATCGTCAGCCGGATCAAGGAATCGTGTCTCGATTTCGGCGATTGGTTGGACATTATGAAGATAATCGCGATAATGAGAGACATCTGCAGGTGAAGGAGCAGACAGATTTTGAGTGGCATGAAAAGACGTCAATGTTTGATCTATTGCACAATCAGTAAATGTAATTCGCGCCAGCAATATGGTACATACTATATTGAGCAAGTTTATATCCAATCCGTCCCAAGATATCGATTTTGTGCCACTGAAGCTCCCCACCCATTTCTGCAGCTGCTCGACGAGATGCCGGCAATATCTCGTTATATGTTCGACGAGCTTCCGTATCCGCCGCATCAACTCGATGTAATTGCTCTTCAAGTTCACTAATTTCGTCCTGGAGATGAAGTAGAAGTCTATGGTTAAGTGCTTCGAATTTTCGATACATTGGCTTGATCCTTTCCTCAACTACGGTATCCGATCCTGAATGATCCGATAGCTTTGAAGCCAGCAATTCATAACCAGTGACAGGCGGTCTTTCAATTCGTGGGAAATAATGGCTTGGCGGATGTGGATTGCGTGGGGTCAAGTCGGAGGGAGAGAGGAGATTCATGTCAGCACTTGTGGGGTGCATACTTGGGGTTCCAAATGACGGAGCTGGACCATAATAGTTTTGTCGTTGATTGGCAGCAGCCATTTGTGTTGCGATCTTTATTGATGCATGATCTCTCGTTCGGGTGGGTCTATGGACATCTTCGCGACCACGAACGCTTATTTCAGGAGATGTACTTCTGTCTGTATCAAAGTCAACGGCCGGCTCAGAGAATCCATCACTATGAAGACTACTCGATGCCGACGATACACTGCTCGTAAGATCCTGTGCTGTGTGTGAAGGAAATGAGGACAAGGTATAATCTTCTTCGGCCGGGTTAATGAGCCATCGATCTGTACTCGGAGATTTGGATTGCTGTCGCTGATGTTCCTCTTCTTCAGCCTCCACTTTCTCGCCCTCCGCCGGCTCCTCTCCGTCGTCGTCTTCTTCTTCGTCTGAATCAGAATCAGAATCGTCCTGTAAATATGCGAAGACATTCGGGGGCGATGGCACGGCTGGTGATTGTGGTGCCTCCTTTGTCGTAACTTCTTTGCCGGAGGTTGGTCGCTTGAACATGGAGGCCTGAGTTATTGTCGAATTGCTCCCGCTTGAGCTACTTGACTTATTTGTCGTTGAAGTCGTGCATGTCAAATTAGAAATGACAGAAGGCGACGTTAGCCTTGCTCGAGAAGCTTCGAGTACCGCTTTATGATCTTGTATTTGATCATCCTCTTCCTCCGATGAACTGGATGATGGACTTGAATACCGATCCGATTGCGCATGTCTGCGACGGAGCCCCTCCATGTCTTGCTCCCTTAGTAGAGGTCCACCTGCAACCCCGCTTCCCCGTTTCGCGCTTGTATTGTGTTTCGTTCGTTGAGTTGGCGCATGGTGCCTGCTGCCACTTGGTGTAGATTTATGCATCTTTCGTTCTCGTTCTCGTTCTCGTTCCCTTTCCCTTTCCCTTTCCCTTTCCCTTTCCCTTTCCCTTTCCCTTTCCCTTTCCCTTTCCCTTCCAGCGTTTCCCTTTGTAGGCGACATATTAAAGTCGTGGTATGGGTGATGTTGACGTCCTATGGGCTGGAATTCCTTCTTGGGCCCCCTTACTTCCTCCCTTGAATCATCTTCGGAGTCTTCGATGATAGATTCCACAGTAGGTGCATGATATCTAGTGGACATATCGAAGTCCTAATCTTTGGTGGCAGTGTATCAGCTAAACTCTGGCCCCTCATTGTGGAAAAAGCAAAAACGAAAAAGTCCATGATTAAATGCAGTGTGTGCGACAGGGCTTACCTTGATAATTTGGGTAGCTATGGTGTATAGGGATCTGATAACAAGCGACCTAGTAATGCCCGATGCACGAGAACATAACAATTGATAGAGGTGAATACGAGAGGGTTGAAAAGAGTAATTTTATTATTTCTAGCAGAAATAACAGTAAACATGGTCTTTTAAAAGAGGAAGAGCGAGAGAGAGAAGAGTCAGGAAAAGAAAATATAGAAGCTGGAGGAAGGATTCGTATTGTACGAGTCTTGTATATCAGTACCAACTTCAGCTACAGCTCGAAGAAGCGGGTTGGTTGATCAAGCTATATAAAACTGGCGCGCGCTCCCGGGTTAAGTGAATGACCAAAAGATCAGCGGAAGGGTGTGCTCGGATGCTTTTGGCTCGTGAGGGTTCTCGAAAGTGTGTGAGGGTGTGCGAGGGTGTGCGAGGGTCAGCCGTATGGACTCTGGTTCCAAGTTCCCAATGATGTTTCAAAATTATTACCAGGTGTGGAGGGATGGAGAAGCAAGAAAAGAAGAGGAGCTGGGGAAGGCGACCATGACGGGCCGTCCGGCTACATGGGGACGAGAGAGAGGAGGGGGGAGGGGGGAGGGGGTTTGGGAGGTGGGCAAATGATAATATAAGATTGGGTTGACATCTAATGCCCTGCAGTGCGCTGCAGTGCGTGCTTGTACCGGTACCAGTGTTGTTTGTGCGACGGCGGCTTGCTTGTACTGTACTTCTGCGAGGACTGTGTGTCGCAAGTGTCTCGTCGCGGAGATGGGCAGCATGGGCCATGGGAGATGATGAAATGTGAGACTGCGCGCTGGTTTTCATTGGTCTCTCGTTCTATGTTGGTGAGGTTGGTCACATTTGGAGGGGGCTGACTGTTTCTGTTTATGGATCCCCCACGCTGCCTTACCGTCTTCCGACCCACGGACCTGGAGCAGAACTTCAGAAGGATTCCGTATTGATTATTGATCTCTATTTTTGAAGCCGGCTATGGCCATGGGTACAGTACGAGCCAAATCCCTATTAGGAATGGAAAGGACGAGGTTGATTGGCTGGCTCGAGGCTGGCTCGATCAAGCGGGCCGCTTTCTGGCTGATGTGTGCTAAGGTTATGCTATGTGTATGTGCTATGATAGCATGAGCTGCATGAAAGCGTCCATCCGCGCAGTACATCAAAGTACATGAACTGCTCCGGCCGCCACTTTAGTGGAAGGACCATGAGCGTGCAGCTCCGCAGCCCACAATAAATCCAATTGATGGTGAGAATTGGGTACCGACGTTGAGAAATTTTTGCCCAAAAACGAGGCTATTCGTGCTTGATGTAGGTACCAACGCCAAACACCATCAATATGGTTAGAATGACCCGCGGGACATGGAAACATGGAAGAGAATTCAGCCTCATGTTACTTCCGTACAGTTAAGAGTAACAAACGCCCGAAGACGATGAGCGTGGTGTTGTGTTGGTTGGCAATGTTGTTCCGATTTCTCCTCGAGTAAGATGATTTCCATTACACAAAATAGAATCAGTTGATAGACGTGCCTCATTTTTACTCGACAGCAAACACCGAGACACTACAAAATCCCGACGTCGCCTCTTCTAATCCTGTATAACCAATACTACTTCACCACATACCACCCAGCGTACCAATATTTCATTACGCCGTACGCAAGAATCACAGCTACTAAGATTATGTTCGACAATTCTTGCTAATGATAATGATACAGGCATCACGAGAGTCATAGCCACCAAGTGATCCCTACTTCTTCTTTCCATCTCCCCGCGCCTCAAATCGGGTGCCCAACTGCGAAAGAAAATATTCTTAGCTGCATGCGCCCGAGCAGTGCCTGACCCTCCACTCCGTAAGCAACCGACTGCTCTCCGTATATCCTGCCAGTCGGCGAAGGAAAAGGAAAAGAGAAGGCAAAATCTTCTCTCGGAAGACCAATTGGGTCTCAACCCTCCCAAGCCCACCTCCTCCAATCCACCTCTCCAGGACCCCGCAATTCCGATGACTCGAAGCTCCCCAGTTACACTTCGTAGATACCTCCTTGGGGGCCAGGTCAGCGCGGCAGGATGTCTGCGACATAGAGGCCACAGGTTACTACCGTCAATCTACGCCTCAAGATCTCGGGCAATACGAGCAATTCATACTGACACAGAATCTGAGCCTGCCACGAATGACGACATCATAATCCCGCTTCGCAAACAATTAAAAGACGAAGCAAAGAGGCGCAAGACCAAGGATGAAATTGGTTCGAAGCAACAGAGTATTCTCAAATGGGAGTTGACGGTGGGCATTGAGATACACGCCCAATTGAACACCGAGCGAAAACTTTTCTCTCGTGCAGCCTCAACAATCAACGAGCCACCGAACACTCATGTCGCATACTTCGATCTCGCTTTACCCGGGTCGATGCCAATCTTCCAAAAGGAGACCTTGATACCCGCGATTCGAGGAGCATTAGCATTGAATTGCTTTGTACCAAGACAGAGTCGTTTCGATCGTAAACATTACTTTCACTGGGACCAGCCTGCGGGGTATCAAATCACACAGTACTACGAACCACTCGCGAAAGATGGATATGTTACATTATATGAGCATGATGGAATTGCGAAGGAAGACGGCAAAGAGATAAAGATAGGAATTAAGCAGGTTCAGATGGAACAAGATACCGCAAAGACGATTTCGCAACCTGATGGTCTACGTCTGTTGGATTTCAATCGAGTCGGTTTACCTTTAATCGAGATCATTTCGCTCCCGCAAATACATCATCCTAGTACAGCAGCGGCGTTTGTCCGGAAAGTACAGAATTTATTAAACGCGGCAGATGCTTGCGTGTTAGGCATGCAATCAGGTGGATTGAGAGCAGATGTCAACGTGTCCGTACGAAGAAGAACAGACGGCGGCGAAGGCCATGAATATGCTGGGATAACAGGTCTTGGACAAAGAACTGAAATCAAGAATCTAAGCAGTTTCAAGGCCGTGGAAGATGCCATCATTGCTGAGCGTGATAGACAAATCGCCGTTCTCGAGGCAGGAGGGGTAATTGAAGGAGAAACCAGAGGATGGACAATTGGAAGTACGGAAACACGAAGGCTGCGGGGTAAGGAAGGCGAGGTTGATTACAGGTACATGCCGGACCCGGATATACCACCTGTCATTGTCGACCCCAAGCTCATTCATCATCTGAACGTAACACTTGGTGTTTCGCCGGATGAAGAACTCAATAGCTTGGTCCAGTTTTACGGCCTCACGATGAAAGATGCCCTCTCATTGGTATCATTGAACGATGGAGGACGAGTCGAATACTTCCGTGATGTTGTTGAGAGCTTGATGGCATTGAAACCGGATGACGATGTGAAGCGATTTGGAAAGTTGGCCAGTAATTGGGTTTTGCACGAAATGGGCGGCCTGGTCTCAGATATCCCCGAAGACGAAAACCCTCTCCAGATCACCAGCGAAGGCGGCTGTATCATCCCACACGCCGAACTCGCCAAACTTATCTTCTATCTCGACCAGAAGAAAATCACGGGTAAAACTGCAAAGAGAGTTCTGCAGATCCTCTTCGAGAAACAGGATTCGGTGGATGCTATTATTGAGCAAGAAGGACTTTGGCTTAAACCGATGTCGACGGAGGAGTATGAGGAGGTGGCGAGAAGTGTGCTGGATATGAAGGTTGTGGAGGAGATTTTGGCGGGCCAGGAGGGGAAGCTGAATTTCTTGTTGGGGAAGATGATGAGGTTGGATGGGGATGGGAGGATGGAACCGCAGATGGCGAGGGGGGTTTTGACAAGGATTGTGGAGGAACATAGGAAGGAGGTGGAGTGAGGAAGAAAATACGAATGATTGATTACTGAACTTCTAACATGTACATTACTCCCGTGCCAGATGAGGATGAGGTGACCTACCTTTGGGCCTAGGCCTGCACTCGCACCAGGAAATCCTACCCCATCTACCTTTAAATTCAACCTCAGCCTCGCCTATTTCCTTTACCCAACATCCAGCGCTTATCCTCCACACTTACGTATATTTGCCATCCATTGATCTATATTTCAGAATAACCATGCAGTAACCACACTCCCGCGCGCTTAGATCTCTCTTATCTAATACCGGTCGCTGTCGTGGGCCGTATTTGATGATGAGATAGCTGACATGCTAGGACGGAAAAGAGAACTGCTGTTTTATCTCTCTCTGTGTATGTGCGAGGTTGTATGCTTCTAGAGGGTTTTGTGCTGACCGGCCAAGCTGGATGTTCATGAAGTAGAGCAAAGTGAGAGGATGTGAAGTGAGGTAAGCTGAAGTGTACCTCTCCCACCGACAGAATCTCTCTCCAGCCTGCCAACCCAAGTAGCGGGCTAGCACGTTGTTGGACGAGGAGTGCCGCCGTCTTGCTTGCTTACTGGTTTGTTGGCTTACATATACGCCTCTGGGTGTTTGACCAAGTATATACATATACGTATAAAGCCGCTCCCTACCCAACTATCTC
Organism: Rutstroemia sp. NJR-2017a BVV2; assembly: GCA_002946415.1. Lineage (NCBI taxonomy): Eukaryota > Fungi > Ascomycota > Leotiomycetes > Helotiales > Rutstroemiaceae > Rutstroemia > Rutstroemia sp. NJR-2017a BVV2. The sequence continues at coordinate 89,435 of NJPS01000013.1, read as the reverse complement.
GTGAATGGCCAGATATTGGTAATTTATAATTTCTATTCAATATAAAGATGCAAATGCAGGTTCATTGGATCTGAGTTATTTATTGTTATTATTATTTATTATTGTTAATATTTACTGTCTACTTGTACTGCTTGCTTGACGCAGGCCGTGTAGTTGATCTGCACCTTTATTCTGTGGAAGCGGCCACGTACAGGGAGCGAAGAAAGGTGCTGCATTTGTTTGGAATTGGAAATCGAATTTCTTTCTCACAGGGGTTGATTCTGGTCTGTTGGGAGGAGAATCATAGCAGAATTGTAGAGCAATATGTGGTTCTTAGGTATGTTAGTTATGCTCCAGCTTGGTTTTCCCTTCCTATCGTTGCAAAACAAAAGCTGACTTGGAGATAGGAGTTGACACGCAGCGCAGAATCTTGGGAGTCGTACTGCTGGTGCCGGTGTTGATATTTCTGGGTTTTAGGGTGCTGGGGAGAAACAAGAGATAGAATGAGAGTAGTGGGAGAGGGGAAGCGCAGCGTGCGGGGCATGGATGCGCTTGAGTAATTTTACGGAGTTTTGGGGGGTTGATGGATCTTTTGATGGCGGCTTTATTTTTGGTCGGTGGCAGAAGGGGGGATAGGAGTTGGAAAATGGAAAGGGAACGGGGTAAAAGAGGATGAGAGGAGCGAGGGGCTTGAGACGAGAATGAACAGGGGGGTGCTTGGAGGAGAAGGTGGCGAGGATAAAAAGTTTGTAATGTTTTATGTTTTTGGATAATGCGTTATGCCTTTGCGGTTTGGACTTGGGTGTTTGGGTTGCTTGGAGCTGAGATCTGGGATTTTTGCTTCCTGGGGTTTGGATCTGGGATATGGGAATGGGATATGAGACTGGGATATGAGACTGGGATATGGGATTGGAATATGGATTGGGATATAGATTGGGATATAGATTTGGGATTGACGATGGGGTTGGGGAGTTGGTTGGAGATTGGAACTGGAACTGAACTGGAATTGAATGGGACGTGGGAAAAGAAAGACCGGATAGACATGAAGACATGGAATGGGATGATATGGACCATGACTTATGGTTATGGAACTGGTGCTTGTGAGCTGAAAGGTATGGAGCTCCTGTGTTCCTTTATGAACGGGTAGGAGATATTTCTACTGAGCACGAGTAACAAGGGATGAGGGTGGAGTGAATATAGAGATAGATATGATATTATGATCGATGAGTTAAGGTACTGAGATATGAGATGGACCAGATATAATATATGCCATAATAGTCACTCCCCAGAAGTGTCGTCACCTTTCGGTTCACATGGGAGACCAGGATGCATGTAGGAGGAAGTGACTAGTGATGGCTCATAGAAATGGCTGTTGAGCTGCGTATCCTTCCTCAGCCCTTCGTGTCGAATAAATATTCAGCAATGGGAAGTTTGCTCTCACTGCCTCAACATCACCATTCTGCCTCTGCAGCTGGCTTGACGATCCATAATGCTCTCGCCATCTTCTGGACTTTTGCCTAAGTATTTTTTAATGAACGACTCGATCTTGAACATTAGAAAACATTACTTCTTCTTCTTTAACGGGTTTTGGCAACACAGCTTCAACAAATGTGAGACATCAGACAGCTATTTTCCGCCTAATGGCTCTTCGAAGCTCATGGTATGTTATGGAAAAGGCGCGAAAGTGACGCGAAAGCGAATAAGGGTAGTGGATTTTTTTAAAAGTGAAGTAGACTGTCGCGGTATACCAGCAAGGCGGAAACCACACAGCTATTGGCTGCCTCAACCACAATCGGTAGCATTTTATTCTTCTCGATTTGCAGCAGCTGATTATCTTCCCTATCTATCTCTACGCACAGCTCCCCCTCTTCAAAGCTGCTCCCCTACCCCCACTTCCCACGATACGTATAGATCACATTCGGCAGACAGACGTTCGCGAAGAGATTGCTCATATCGGTCATCACGAATTGACTTGGACGAGCAACTCGCGGCCATCACCCTCCGGTCCAGGTCGCACCCACAGGGTTAGCATTTACTCTAGTTGTGCGTGGCCCATTAGGGTTACTAGCTCGGGCCCGTCCCCGGGTACGTGGTGGCCTGTAATGCTGTACAATGCTGGCTGACAGCGAGTATGATATGAGCCGTGTCGCAGCCTTTAAGCGTTTCAACAGGCCTGCGCTGGACCATCAGTGTTTAACCTCAACGACCAGTTTCTACAGCGAGTCTGGCGCACTGCTCTCAAACACGAAGGACGAGATTGCATACGTTCAACGTACAGTTGGCCTACCCTCATTTACCCCTTTCGTCCCCAGCTCGACCGCTTAATATGTGCCTGGGACGCCTGTGGTTGCTACACGCTTACCCCCGATTGCCCGCACTACTTCAATACATATGCCCGTAAGCCCTCTGCACACTGCGCAAGATGATCGATGGATATTCTTGTCGGCCCGTTATCTGCACCGGCGAGAGTGGTTGGGCAGCGGGGAAGCGGAGTGGGCGAGGCGTTGGGGAAGAATGGCCAGAAAATGGAAAGGGGATTGGGATCATGGAGAAAGAGGAGCGCGGGCTTAGGGGGGAAACGAATTGTGGCGTGAAGGATGAGGTAGTGTTTGAAGGAGAAGGATAAAAGGGTAAAAATTGTAATGTTTTATGTTTTTGGGTAATGTATTATGGCTTTTGCGGTTTTGGCTTTGACTTTTGAGTTACTTGGGACTGGAATTCAAAAATTTTGCTTCTTCCCGGATGCCAGGCCCGAGAAACATGAGATGAGGGCATGCGAGGTGGAGTAAATATAGAGATGAGCAGTCTACTTAGACGTTCCCACCAGAGAATAATAACAGATAGATGAACCTAATCCGACCTACCCATTCTATTTGTACGCCTTGTGATGTTTCCGCAGAATCACGTTGACGGTTGTTCAAGCGTGAATAGCGAGAAGCGCATGTTGAGCGTTTGCCCTCGTTTATCGCGGCAGACAGAGATTTGGAGTCGGTCTCCCACCTGCAGAGAACGCCCCTTATACAGGAAAAGTGGCCGTTTGGTTAGATCATACAAAGGGAGAGCACTTTTATGATGTTGACACAAGGAATCTATGGCTTTGGTATGGAAGACTTTCTCGCGTACGTCTCTTTACGTAGATTTGTGATATTAGGGTCTAATATCAAATTCAATAATCGCATTTAACGGAAATAAATAAGAAGATTCGGATTGGGAAGACGGACAAACAAGGGCGAGTCCCTTGACATTGAAAATATCCAATCAAATACTATACACGTGACTATGCACTAAGCAAAGCCTCATCTCGAATTTCGGATCCGCTTCACATCCTTGATGCCAATCAACCACAAAACGGTAACTTTCGGCACTTAGTGGAGACAAGCTTTCTCCTGAATTCAAAGAAATCCACCCAGAAGATGCCCAGTCCTCCTTGGAGTCTTGGGACCAGCACAAGCATCGCCATCCAAGACAACATTCTCTTGGCTGATGATATCAAGATGGCTATCGATATAAGATGTCAACGTCGTCGTTTGAGGAAGCGACATCCTGAGGGAGGACGGAGTTGCAACGACCACTTTTCTGCATCATTTTGGGGAGATGAGGCAGAATAAACGCGAGCCGAACAAGGATGACGTTACCCACCGCGTAAGCCATTCGTACCCATTATTCATTTCCACCAGCAGAGAAAGACTAGCCTTTGGCAGTCGTCCTCCTCCTCCAGCGAAACATGGAACTGGCGAAGAAGACTTATCTTGAAACGCACAAAGACCAGTGGATCTCCGATCATACCGAAACTGAAAATAGATTGCGTCCTAGCCGTCTCTTGAATATGGCTCAGCCTTCCAGCAAAACAGGACTGCCGTGAACCCCGTAAGCAAATACGGTACCACATAGTGGAGAATGAAACGCGGTTCTGAGGTAAGGGTAAGTTGAGTTGAGAAAGCACGTCTCCTCCTGGGGGAGTCTATCTAGACCTGTTCTCTCTTTGCATTTTCTTCTGTTTGTCTTTTGGTGAAAGAGTAAGCTTTTCTTAATTCAGTGATTCGGCAACTTTTTAATCCTTACTCTCGTTTGCGCCGAATCGTCTGCAAATCCGGGGATCGACCAGAACTTTTGGAGAATTTGGGTTGCTGCTGCTAGAAAGGTTTTCACTCTGGTTGACGACTATCTTTACTTCGACATTTGGAAGATTGGAAAGCAAGATGAGGTTCAGTGGCGGAAAGGCGTTGGCATATACTGCTGCTATATGTTCAACATGTAGTACTCTTGTCAGTGCGATCACATTAGACTTGAGTTCAGATGGTATACTTCCCTCTGAGCTATCCCCTCCATTAGATCAAACTAACGGATGGACCCCTACTAGATAGCATCAAATCTGCAGCGTCGACCGTCGCATATGGAATGATGAAATATTACACAGGAAACAATACCGGAGATGTTCCCGGTAACTTGCCTGACCCGTACTATTGGTGGGAGGCTGGGGCTATGTTTGGTATAATGGTCGATTACTGGTATTATACAGGCGACACCACATATAACGACGAGACCAAGCAAGCACTTCTGCACCAAGCAGGCGACAGCTATGATTTCATGCCGACGAATCAAACAAAAACAGAAGGAAACGATGATCAGGGCTTTTGGGGAATGGCAGCTATGTCTGCGGCCGAGACAAACTTCGATAATCCGGACTCTGGTACACCAGGTTGGCTAGCTATGGCGCAGGCAGTATTCAATGATATGGCGTCTCGTTGGGATTCGTCGATGTGTGGGGGTGGATTGAGATGGCAGATTTTCTCATTCAATTCCGGATACACTTACAAAAACAGTATCGCCAATGGTTGTTTCTTCAATCTTGGGGCCAGGTTGGCGAGATATACGGGCAATGCGACTTATGCAGAATGGGCCGAGAAAACGTGGGATTGGATGGAATCGGTGGGGTTGATAAGTGATACATACGCTGTGTATGACGGTACTTCTGATACGGATAATTGTTCCAGTCTCGATCATGTGCAATGGACGTATAACACTGGAGTGTATCTTTTTGGGGCGGCTATGATGTACAATTATGTAAGTGCACTTTTCCATGCGGCTCTTGTGAATTCCGAGGAATACCAACTAACATCGTATCCCGAAAGACCAATGGATCATCCAGTTGGCAAACCCGTGTTGGCGGTCTCCTCAACGAAAGCAGCGTTTTCTTCAAGAATAATGTTATGTACGAAGTAGCCTGCGAAGGCACCACAACCGGCTGCGACACCGACCAGCAAACCTTCAAAGCCTACCTCTCCCGCTGGATGGCCGGTACCACCAAAATCGCCCCATTCACCGAATCTCAAATCATGACCTACATCAACGCATCTGCAGCAGCAGCCGCTCTCCAATGTTCCGGCGGAACTGACGGCAACACTTGCGGTGAGCACTGGACCGCAGGAGCAACATACGACGGAAAGTATGGCGTGGGAGAGCAAATGAGCGCGTTAAGTGTCATTCAAGCGACGTTGATTGGCAATGCGGCTAACCTCGTGACGAATGACACGGGTGGAACGAGTGCGGGGAATCCAGCCGGAGGTAGCGCAGCTACGACTTCAAGTGATGGGACGGTTGATACACCGGTTACGACTAGTGATAAAGCGGGAGCGGGATTCTTAACCGCTGTTATGGTGGCGGGTGTGCTTGGGGGCGTGGGCTTTATGGTTATAAGTTGAGGGAGATAGGTAGAGAAGGAAGTTTTGTGTATATTCACTTGATGATTGGTTGGATGGCACGGTTTGGCGTTTCGGTTGGTCGGTTCTTGTATATTTTTGATATTTATGGAGGGGGACGGACCTACATGCATTGGCATTGCATTGCATCACATTTAGCATCGATCTATTTATCTATACAAGCTAGTTAACTTCAAGAATTTTCCAGTACGGAGGAGAGAGACCGTAGTACAGCCAGCTATTTACTAGCATTTATTCTATTTACCCAACTCAAATCAAACACCCTTCACCTAACTGGAAAGCATTACAAAAAGTAAAAAAGAAACTTCTTTCTGTCACAACGTATATTATATAGACGGATAACCGTGACGCAATCATGATTCCACTACGAATCGGAACAATAACTGGACAGATGGCCGAGTGGTTATGGCGTGTGACTCAAGCTAAGGCTTCGCTGGTCATTCTAAATCAGCGAGTATTCTCATGGGCGTAGCCCGCGGGGGTTCGAATCCCCCTCTGTTCATCATCTTTTGCCTTTTTTACATTTTGGGGGAGGAAGTGGAGCAATCATCTACGAAGGGAGACAGAGAAAACCGTCGACATTTATTTTGGGTGCGGAGGGTAGAACATCCAGGGAAGAGAGGTCGGAGGAGAATGAAGAATTTTTCTTTTTTTGATATCTGTGGAGCGGGGTGAGTGGGGTGTGGAAGTGCCAGGATTCCAGTGGGGAATTTCGCATGGCTCTTCGGTGCAGGAATAATAGAAGACAACTGGACAATGAAAACATTATAATATCTCAGATTCTTTAGGACATTCATTTGACAACAGTAATCAGTTATACTATCTTGTCCCAAATCAGCTTGTTATTTCTCCTCTGAAGAATTTGGAGATGAACCGGAACATTGATAGGAAAATGGAAATATGAAGGTTTTTATGTTTTGTGAGGGAGGTTAGATGTGGATGATATAATATATAGATCGATAGATACTTGGATTCATCAGTAGCTTGTTGTGGGCAAATGATCTAAGTTATAGGGTAGGATTTGAAGATGTACCGAATTAGGACTTTTTTTGAGAGGGATACTTCCGGAGGTAGGAAGAGTGCTTTTAGTGTAGACAGATTCTATGCTTGGGATATAACTCTAAGTTGCGATGTTGGTGATAGTGGGACTTTGGCTTGCGTCGGGTTTGATTCTGTATGTATACTTGTTCATTAATTCATTCATTCGTTTGTTCGTCGAGTCATTTCTTACCATTTACTTCACTTGGTTGATCGTCAATTATCCGATTAAATACTTACCTCTACCTCTCATTCTCTCATTCTCTCATCTCCATGTTCTTTTCATTCTCCCAACCGTTTCCCTTCACCCCCCCTCTTTCGTTCGCTCCCCCACGCTCTTAACCCCTCCTCTACCGCCCGAACTAAAACTTCACTCCCTTTTTGCCCTTCCTCCGTCAGCTCACTGAAACTTATGCGCTGGGTCCACCATTCCAGCCAGTTGTCTAAACTTTCTCCTCTCCCTCCTTCGGCCCCTGTCCCTTCTCCCATTCCCTCATCTTCCCCGGACCCAAGAACCCCCACACTAACATCCACCAAACCGCGCCGTCCCCCGCTACTAAACCAAAACACGGTGGCACCGCATCGAGCGCAGAAAGCGCGGTGGGTGGAGGGGTGTGTGCTGGTGAAGATGCGGAGGGAGGGGAGGTTGTAGCTGGTGGGGGTGAGGTGGAGGGGCTTGCTTTTTGGTTCGGGTTCGGAGGATGGAAGGATGGGAGGGGAGGATGGGAGGATGGGAGGGGAGGATGGGAGGATGGGAGGGGAGGTGGGGGATGGAGGGGAAGAGGAAGAGCAGGGAACGAATATGTTTGAGAGAGGGATGAAGGCCCAGGGTTGGAAGTGGGTGCCGGAGGTGAGGATGCAGGTGGGACAGGTGCAGAGACCGGAGAGGTATTTAGTTGGGGAAGAGAGATCGTGGGCAGGACGAAGCCACCAAGTGTCTGAATGAGGGTTGGAGAGGATGTCAGGGTGTGTGGAATAGTAGGGGTGGATGAGATCGGGATAGGGCGCTGAGAGCTGGGTTGAAGAGGTATCGGGCCGCGTTATGTGGAAGGAGACGGATTTGCAGTGGCATGAGGCAGGAAGGATATCGGATGGCGGGTCTGCAGTATGTTTCGAGGTATTCGGGGATATGTTCTCCATATGAATTGTGGAGCCTTCCTCATCCACAAAATGTTTAAATTCACCTCCCCGCAACCAATTCCTCAACCCAGAAGCTTTCCCAACTCTCCCTATATGTCTCGTGCCCTTCCACTCCACAATACCTTCTGTACGATCCAACAAAGCCGTCGCGATACTGTATTTATTACTATTCGAGTTGTGCAATAGACAATGCGCACCGCATGTAGAGCAGAAATAGCGGGTTATTGATGAGGATGTTTTGTAGGACGTGAGGTTGTAGGTTGAAGGCTCAATGGCGCTGGCGAGTGGTTGTGAGAGGGTGATATCGGAGAAGGAGAGGGAGCCGGTGACGAGGCGGCAGGAGTTGCAGAGGCAGAGATAGACGGGGATAGGAAGGTGCGAGACTGGAAAGGTGAGTGGGAGGTCGAAGGCGCGACAGAAACAGCGAGCTGTTGTGGTGATTGTCGAAGCTGGAGCTGGAGTTTGAGCGGATGTTTCCATGATGATGATGAGCCTAGCGATGAGAATGTGACAACGAGATTCATAGGAGAGTAGAGGAAATATGATCTTCTTAACTTCGTTTCCTACCTTCTAGAGATTTTCTCTATGACATGCATGGATTTTCTTAATGCCACCACTTCACTGTCGCCGACATTGATTGGCTCCCCCGCATAAGATGATTTCGGGAAGCAGAAGCCTCCCAAACTCAACACTTCCCCGCAGCAAATCAGCAGATAGAAAGGCCTCAGAAATGCTTTGGCAGAGTTTAATATCCCCATTCGCGATGCAGAACATCTCATTACCTTCACACCCTGCCGAAGTCAATATATCCCTCAAATTCTCAATGGATGGAGCTCTGACGGCGAGTCTTCATGCAAGAATAGACGTCCAATTTTCCTTATCGAGATTCTGGACGCTGTGGAGCTCCTTAGTGGTAAATGTATCCGCTTCTTCCGATCCATTCTTTTCCGTTCTTGGCTTGGGTTCTTCTGTGCAATGTGCATGCTCCCTCATTCTTGCTTACAGACCGAAAGGTAGCCAATTAATCCATGGGAGGGGAGTAAGACCGGGAACGGGGATGTTCGCTTTGGATGCCGGTTGCTGGCGTTGTACCGAGGATGTTGATTATTCCCAAGCTGGTGAAGCTCGGTTTGAGCCTTCGAGGACTGGCGAAGACTGGGGATAGTGCTGTTCATGATCTGAGACTCCTTATTAGGTGTTGTGGGTGGTGGTAAGGGTATTGTTGATGGTCAGAGTTCTACGGTTTTGTGGTAAGACTAGGCCACATACAAGTACTGAAGCACTATCGACCGACCTTTAAGTGAGCTATTTCCGAAACTCTGGTCTTCGCTAGGGATTTTCAATGCAAAAGGGTTTTATACATAATTAACCAACCACACACAAACCTGCATTCTGCTGACAGAACAAGATAAATAGCAGAGATCATATCTTATCAAACACAAATCTCCTATCTTTCCGCCAAGTCCTGCCCCATCAATCCTTTCACCGCGTCATGGACGTCATACCCATACCAGCACCAGCGGAGGGAACCGACCAACAAGTCGACATCCGCTCTGATATCCGACCTGGCCGGCAACGGGTCAAACGAGCCTGCCAACCATGCAAATCGCGAAAGAAGCGCTGCGATGGCGCCGAACCTTGCGCTACATGTATCCGATACGGATACGAATGTCATTATGAGCTCGGTCCTCGCAAACGTCGCCGGCCTACATTGAAAGAGCACGACACCGATCCCTCGCAAGGCCAAAGCTCACCTGACACACATGCTCGCGAAGAAAGAGCCGCGAGCGAAAGCGCAAATGTCCCTACCAGACCAAAAGACTCCGATTGGGGTAAAGCATTCGCGACGAAGCTGGCACTGAAATTGGACGCGGGGAAGCTGGGTAAGCCGATGCTGGCGTGGAATCTGGGTTTGAAAGATGAACAGCCTTATGCTCAACCCGCGATCACGAGGATCATCACGCAGGCGGAGATGGAACGACTGGCTACTCATTATTTCAACACGACACATCAAATGTTTGGCATGTTCAGGAGGGAATTGCTAGAGCAGAAAATTAGAGAGCGGTGGGGCGAGAACTTGAATCTATCAGATCCGCATGATCCGATTCTTTGTGGCATTGCGGCACTGGGATCTCTCTTCTCTGGCGGCAGTCCAACCCCAATGGAAGCATCGCTAGTTGAATGCGCCAAATCTACTCTGGAAACGACAAGCGTGTTGAATTATCCTTCGCGGCATCACGTGGTTGCCTGGGTACTGAGGACAACCTACCTGCGGTGTTCAGCAAACCCCCACGCCGCCTGGCTAGCCAGCTGCACAACAATGCACATTATCGAAAGCGTCGGCATGGACGACGACAGCGATGTCGACAGCGACGACCATGGTAAAGGTATCGGCTGCGGAGTGCTAAACATGCACCGATCATTCTGGATGGCCAAGGTGATGAATTGCTGGATCGCCAACGACTACGGGCGCTCGAAAGTCACCGTTAAGATCCCCACTCCTCCGTTCCCCGTACCCATTGACGCGCTGGATATTACGCTAGATTTTCTCCACCTGTTTGAGATATCCGACCAGCTGGATCACGATGTTTCTCATTCTGCAGCCGAATTTGAGGCCGGCATAGCTCAAGTTTATAATTTCCGAGCGCGCTCCTATGGAGCTACTCTTTCGCAGACTAATTTGTGTTTGGGTCTTTACCGCCGTCTTCGACTGCTAGCTACAAGTATCTCGGATACAACTGTGAAACAGGTTATCACACTTGGTTGCAGGGGACTGGACAGTGTTATGCACATGGTCAGTCGACGTCTGCCATGGTGGCATATCGCCAACGTCCCTTTCCAATTCGTATGTGTCCTTCTCGCTATGGATACCAAAGAAGCCCTATCGCATATTGGCGACGCCCTGGAAACACTGGAAGCAGTGGCGAAATCCTTTGCCACCAGATCTCTAATGGAAGCTTTCAGTACTGCGCGCACGTTGGTGGAACTGTCGCAGAAGAAAAAACAAGAAGAGATCAATATATTGGGTCAAGGGTTGAGGAATCACAATGATGATATGCTGGATCAGCAACAGCAGGCTATGGATGGAAAACAGCTGCAACAACCGGTGGCGAATGTGAATGCGGGGCCGTTGCCGAATTTGAACTCGACGGATTTCTCGAATTTTGATTGGGATGCTTTTCTGAGTATGGATATTCCTGTGCTGGAGGCGGCGGTGGCGATTTGATGGGTTTGCTGTCTCACGCTGTTGATTGCAACTCTGGCTCGATGCATATGAAGGAAAGAATTAAGTCAATGGTTCATGGCATTGCAGGATAAGGAGAGACGAGGAGGAAAATTCACGGATTGGTTGTGGATTGTTAGGAATTGCTTGGTTGATGGAAGAATATGATGGTGTGTTGCTTCTCAATCGATCCATTGAGTTTCTTGATACATGGCATATATGGTGTTGGATATAGCGTTGTATATATGGATCCTACAAATTCTGTCCAGGGATGATAGAGAGTGAACGAAGTTAATGCTCGTATCTATCATAATCTTGACTTTATCACTGTATAATCAGTGCTTCATGGAAGTTCTGATATATCCTTAGACGACTTGGGATATCAAGGACATTCCGTATAGAACCTCATTGCTCTAGCGCCTAAACGGAACAAAACAAGAACGACGATACCTTCACTCAGCCTCCTAGGACTTTTCGTTTCCAACCAATGCTCTTCTCACTCATCCTTTTACAACGCTACACTATACATACCGTACTATACCACCCCGCGTATTTAAGCTCAGCCCTCCCTCCCCCTCCCAACCCACTCCTCGCTCGGTAAGCCCTACGCCCGCCAAGCCCCGCTATCGGCAGCCTCCCACTAACAATCTTCACGATAACCTCGGGTTTCTAGACTCAACTCGTACCATCACATCATCAACCACTCCTTTTCAAAACATTACGCTGCCAAGACGTAAATTTTGTCTGTGGGACTCCACTGCGAAAACTACTTGTATGAGCTATCAAAGTTAATTTTTTGGGTCCTAAATATTGTATGGACTGATGTTTTAGTTGTGCGGTGGCTGGATTCATGTCGTGCGATGGAGGGATGAATGAATGGTAGGTGCTTTTGATGGTTCGACGAAAACGAAGAGGAAGAGGGGATGGAGTTTTTGAGTCTGGATTGAGCTCGTATTATTCTATCCATCTACTCAAGCAACTCAAGCAACTCAAGCAACTCAACCTTTACTTACCACCATCTCATCCTATCCTGCTAGCTAGTCTATCGGAAAAACTACATGTAACATAACACAACATCCGACGCCCAATCTGCAACAACAAGCAGAACACAAACACCATCCAACCTGGCCATTGGACACCACTTCCACTCCATAATCCCGCGCCTGAGCGGAAGTTCCCAATAGCCATGAAGTCCAGCTGCAGGTTCTCCCCAAAAATCCCGAGATATCCCCACCCCCAACGCTGCGCGCGCTCTGATTGGCTACCTGCGGTCGGATGTCGAACGGGTAAGTAGGATGTTGATGATATTGAAGGATCACTGGCATGGAAGATTGAATCTCTTGATATGGCGTCTGGAAGTGCGAAGATATATATAAGGACTTGTCGTCCCGCCAAATAAGAGGTGTGAATCGTGTGCGCATTGGGGTATTTCAGTCTACGTCACTTTGGTTGATCTCTTACGTATCTGCCTACAAAACCACGCATATATACCTGCGCTCCGTTCAGGGGGAATTTATTTAATCTTGTCTTCTCTGTATACATAGTTTCAGCAACACATCTATCCAACCACCATGTCCGCCGAAGAAGCCATCGTAACGGCTCACCCCCCCTCCGCATCCCGCGCCTCGCCTCCCCTAACCCCCATCCACAGCAACCCCCTCCACCCACACCCAACACACCTCTCCCGCAAAGAAACCCGCGACCCCAACCTGGACGTCAATCTCCCCTACCGGACCCTCTCCCCCAATGCCAATCTCGCCGAATACGTAACCGAGAAGCCAGCTGGCGAGATCCCCGCCCGGGGACACAAGACCCCAGACGGGAAGAAAGACTACCAACTTGTTACTTTCCGGCCCGACGATGCTGAGAATCCGAAGAATTGGTCCAAGGCGTATAAGTGGTATATTACTAGTATGTTGTTCTTTTTCTTCTCTCATTCGATCTGATTTGATTTGCGTCATTTTGTGGGGTGCAGAAAGGGCTAATGAATCAATGCGACAGTGGTCGTGGCTGTCACCTGTTTCGTAGTGGCTTTTGCTTCGTCGGTCATTACGGCGGATCTGATTGGTGTGGAGAAGGAGTTTGGGGTTTCGGAAGAAGTGGCTTTGGTTAGTATAACGGTGTTTGTGGTCGGGTTTGGTGTTGGTAAGCTCTCCTCTTTTCTTTTTCTCAATCTCCATCCTTCACTCACACATTGATCTCGTACTAACACCCCTTCCCCCCAGGCCCCATGGTATTCGCTCCCCTCTCCGAAATCGTCGGCCGCCGCCTCATCTACGGCACCACCCTCCTCCTCGCCGTAATCTTCATCATCCCCTGCGCCGTCGCCGACAACATCACCACTCTCCTCGTCTGCCGCGCCATCGACGGCATCATGTTCTCCGCGCCCATGACCCTCGTCGGCGGCACCCTCGCCGACCTCTGGCGCACCGAAGAGCGCGGCGTCCCCATGGCCGCCTTCTCCGCCGCTCCATTCATCGGCCCCGCCATCGGCCCCCTCGTCGGCGGTTTCCTCTCCGACGCCGCTGGCTGGCGCTGGCTGTACTACATCCAGATCATCCTCGCGTTCATCGTCTGGGTGCTGATCACCTTTACTGTCCCGGAGACCTACGCACCGACGATCCTCGCTCGTCGCGCGAAGAAAATCCGCAAGGAGACTAACGATCAATCACACGTCACCGAGCAAGATCTCGATCTCCGACCGCTCTCCGAACGTCTGCGTATCTTCCTCGTCCGTCCCTTCCAGCTACTCTTCATCGAACCCATCGTCTTCCTCATCTCGGTCTACATGTCCGTGCTCTATGGTCTGCTCTACATGTTCTTCGTCGCCTTCCCCATCGTCTACCAAGAAGGCAAAGGTTATTCCGCCGGCATCACCGGGCTCATGTTCATCCCGCTCGCACTGGGCGTTCTCGGTTCCGCAGCGTGTGCCCCGCTAGTCAACAAGCACTATCTATCCCTCTCCGCAAAATACAACGGCAAGCCACCCGCCGAGGTCCGCTTGATCCCCATGATGTGCTCCTGCTGGTTCATCCCCATCGGGCTCTTCATCTTCGCATGGACGTCCTACCCGCACGTGCACTGGATCGGCCCCGCCATCGGCGGCTTCCCCGTCGGGTTCGGATTCATCTTCCTCTACAACTCGGCGAATAACTACCTGGTTGATTCCTACCAGCACCAAGCGGCGTCCGCGCTTGCGGCCAAGACGTTCCTGCGATCTTTCTGGGGCGCGGCGGTAGTGCTGTTCACGGAGCAGATGTATGCGCGATGTGGGTACCAGTGGGCGAGTAGCATATTGGCGTTTATTGCGCTAGCGTGCTGTGCGATTCCGTTTGCATTTTGGACGTGGGGCGCGCAGATTAGGAAGAGGAGTCGGTTTGCGTATTCGGGGGATGACGATGAGGAGATGGCGGGCGGGAAGGCAAGTGATGGGGAGTTGGAGAGACAGAGGAGTTATGTCAGTACGCCTTAGATTGGAGGTTGGTGAGAAAGCAGAATTGGTGCAATGATTGTCTCTGATATGTTGAGTTAACTGAGGTGAAGAGGTGCTGGAGGGGAAAAGGATCGTGGCAGCTTGTGAAAGAGGATGTATGACATGAATAATGGTTGTGGCGTATTTGTTTGAGCATGGCGGCGTTTTGGAAAGACGGGGAGATTCCCACATTTTTTTATAAGACACATTTGGAGAAGACATTTAGAGAGGACGTTTTAGATAATAGAAAAAATAAATGAGTTCAAACATATTTGAATTGAAAAGCAGATTGTCTTGACATAACATTACTAGAGCTACTTGTCTAGAAATTTCTGATCATGTTAAAAACAGACAAATACATACAAGGTATCTACTGGCGATCTGCGTCCTTCGGTCTGAAGCAATTACTAGTAAAAGAGAAGAATAACAAATCCACAAAATGCTTTTCCCCAGTAGGGTTTACCTCCTCCACTCGTTCTTCTCACTGAGTAGACAACACGTACTTCCCCATTCATTATCATGTATTGATATCTTAATTGCTATATCTAATAACATAGCTTAGGGCTCGAGAACGAGATAATTTCCATCCCTTGGACAGATGTATCGATGTGGAATTGCTGTAAATACTCAAAGTCAATGAACGGTGCAAAGTTCTTATCATTAAATTGCCATGCCTGAGAGAACAATTTGTTTGAGCTTAGGCAATGCCCTATACCCCATCGTTCAAACTTCAACAGGCTTCATCCTTATCTAGTATCTCTCACTTCATCTCCTCAAATCAATACTGGATCTTGAAAGCCCATCCAGACTTGGTCTCAATGAGGTGCTTGAACTGCGCCGTCTCCTGGCTCGCGATTCGTCTGGACTTTTCGGATTCAGACCAGATGTGCGGGCGAAGAGGTTCAATATATCAGAGAGAGAAATAACTCCTGTCAATCGGCCGGAAATACGTGCGCCGGGCAAGGCAGCAGCTGAGACGGCGGGGAAAGAAGGCGATGGTGGGACAGACCCGCCGAGCGGTTGGGCAATCACAGCGCTTTGTAAGGAAGGTGTTGCGGGGGCGGATGGTGAGGGAGACGCGGATTCGACTACCCACATTCGGTGGGATCTCGTAGCGACAAGTTTGGCGACTGTATGAGCAAGAGTAGAATAAGGGTTGACGTGGAAGACTATGTTTGTTAGCGCAGCTCCAAAACAATTGGTTGCCTGCATACCTGGGAATGAGTCTTTGCCATCGCCAATTCCTCTTTCAGTAAGTATAACAGAGATGAAGTGAATACAGGTAGATTGGAGTAATGGTAAACTGCTTGTGTTTGTGAGAAGTTTCGTGTCGGCCGTAGAAATGTTCCCGATGACATTGGCAGCATTATCTACCACGGCAACACTTGATACACCTTCATTGCTCATCAGTTGAAGAGCATCAGTCAAGAGCTTGTCACCACTGGAGATGTGTCAGTACAAGAATCTTGCGCATGCTTGCGCCTGAAACTTACTTAATAGCAATAGCATGCTGTGTTCCAATATTCAAGTCGCGTAGGATGATAGGATAAAGTTGATCAATGGCAGGAAAGCTGCTACCATTATCCCATAAGAACTGCACCAATTTCCATTGACTCAGAATTCCCACCACAGTCCTAGTGCCAGGCTTGCAGACAAGTATACGATGTACGCCGCTGCCAAATATCTCTATTGCTTTCGAAAGATCCTCGGTTTGGGATAGTGTCGTGAGTGCTTCCTTCTTGGCAAGCGGAATTACTTCTCGAAGCGGGATTGGAATGCCCTCGCGCGCTTTGCTGGCTAGTTGTGAAAAAGAATCTTTCTGATCCTCTTCTGGATTTCCTAATCCAAGAACGACCAGAAGATATGCGTTGAGATCATTGTAATCGAAGCTATCGCACGCAACTACGGCATCTGGTGTTTCGCGAATTAGAATAACATTTGGAGGCCCGAAATCGATCAATGCCTACAGCCCGCAAGTCAGTATTATGGTAAATAGTACTTCGCAGGAGATGCCTACCTTGGTAGCTTGTTCAACTCCAGTATCTAATTCGGCCCATCGCACCTCAGACTCTTGTACTAGCTCTCCAACGTGAATTTGTCTCCAATCCCTTCCTGCGAATCGGGGATCCCCAGAATTTGGTGCCGGCGGATGGTTCAGAAGCTCTTGAACAGCAGCTTGCGTGAAAGAGGGATGTCGTTGAGTTCGTGGTGAATGTCGTAAGTTTTCAGCGAAGCTAGAGCGATGGCTGCTGTGGTGTGCTGGATTATTGTTGCTAGGAGATGCAGTGCTCTGCCTTGAAGGAGGATCGAAGACTGCACGATCTGCCATGGCAGAGAAGGGCGGAAGTAGTTGAAATTGCCTCGTGGGATTTTGTCGAGTGGATTGTGGACGCGTCGGGGATGTTGTCGTCGTTATGTGTTGTGCGGTGAATTCGTTTGATTGTCGATCTCTTGAGAGGAGAGGAGGGGTAGCAACGATGCACTAGCTTCTTGTTACAGTAAGAAGCTCGCAAAACTACGGTTTACGGTACATATTGAACGATTCAACATAATTTCCAATAGCCATACAGTAATTTATACGTAAGGGATAGCATGATAGCAAGATTCAATATCAAGATTTACGGGCACAGCAAGTTTAACCAGGTGAATCAATAAATTGCGCATCCAAGATACCTCGGGTGGGGTTGGCGGTGTGTTCTTTGCTGTATGGTGATGTTTATACGGACGACCCTGGGAGAGACATCAACCGCGACCAGGCATTTTCGACGAGAACGAGAACGCGAACGCGACCGAGAAGGAGAACTTATACTGATGCGGACACTACTCCATGTCCATATAAGACAGCGTCTGCGGAAGGTCCAATGAAGCTATAGGCGGTCCTTACCTTACGTAGCAATTCCTTGCAGCGACTAGAGCAGCCGTCAGCCCCCTCGGCCCACCAGCACTCAACACGCGAACCCTTTACTCCTTCTTTGCGTTCCTGAACATGGCAGCAACAAAGCGCTTCTTCCGAAATCGATAAGACTCGAGCGCTTAATTCTATACGCGGCGGTGGTTGGGGCTGCCCAGGCTGTTCCTCCAGGCTGTTCCTTCAGGCTTTTATAATTAGATTTTGGTTGGTGAGGGGCTCGCGCGGTGCCAGAGAGGGGTAAGTGGAGTGTATCGATAACAGTTCACAGTTCCTCATGGAAAATGCTGTCGTGTGTTTGCTCCGTAACACTCTCCCTGGGTAGTCTGCCAAACACGAACTAGACGTAGACCATCTCACGCGTCTTCTGTGGCATTAGGCTGATTGTGTTGCGGAGGGGAGCAAGGTTGAGGTGCTTGATATGATATCAGCCGTTGATGACTTGTTTGACTGGGTGACTGGTGAAACTGGCTCAGGAAGATACGAACAAGTACAGAAGAGAGCGCGCCCATGACTAAGCTTCTCTGCGGAAGGACTTAGACCTGATAGGATCTGCGCTAAATTTCGTATGCTATAAACTTACCGGCTGGCGGCCGGAGGCTTGACGATAGAGGTTGCTGGTCGTCCAAAAAAATCGAAGGGAGCATTTTGAAAAATCCCCCCCCACTTAAAATTTATCGTACCCAACATTCAATGCTTCTTTCAGACAAAGGACTTCTGCTCACTTCCGCTCACTTCTCCTCAAATTAAATCTCACTTTGACTCCCCCAAAATATCTCGATATCTTGATACCTCTATCATACTCCATCTACCTTCGAAGCGTGTGAAGAGCAAGGCGCACCAAATGCGAATGCGCCTCGCGCTCTTGTCAACAACCACAACCTGAATATTTTTCCCCGTTTCATTTCCTCTCCCTTGACTCCACCACCACCACCCCGCCCCGGGACCGTCTACCTACAACAATATCAATATGTCTGTTCTTCCGCCAGATGCACATGCAGAGCTCGCTCAACTGCTCTCTGCCCTGCAGTCTCCCGATAACAATGTTCGTGCACAAGCGGAGGATCACTTGGCGAATAACTGGACTAGTACCAAACCTGAGATGCTGTTGATGGGTTTGGTCGAACATATTCACGGTTCAAATGATGCAACGGTGAGGCATAAATCTTGGAATCATACTATGTCAGTGGGTGCACGTTTACTAAGTCTGATAAACCCAATAGACACGATCCTTTGCTTCTGTTATCTTCCGCAGGATAGCCTCAAAATCACGAAAGTTAGAGAATAACAACACAATCGAGCTTTTCCTCGCCCTGCCCAGAGAACAAGCACATGCTATCAGATCAAAGTTGCTGGAAGCTTTGGGTGCCGAGAAGGAAAACCCCGTAAGGAACAAGATTGGTGATGCTGTTGCGGAAATCGCCAGAGAATACTCGGACAATGGTGTGTTTTTCATCAGCAAAATTTTATGCCATGTGACGAAGGTGGTTTGTGTCTCTAACGCTGCGTAGGTGAACAATGGCCGGAAATATTAGGGGTCTTGTCGACTCTTAGCATGTCGGCAGTGGCTGGACAGAGGGAGATTGCGTACCGCATCTTTGCTACTACTCCAGGAATAATCGAAAAACAGCATGAGGATACAGTACTCTCGGCTTTCACAAGAGGATTCAAAGATGATAATACAGCCGTGGGTACATCAATTTTCTTGAGTGCCCATGCATTACTGACATTGCTCTCAAGGTTCGGCTGGCAGCTATGGAGGCATTCGCTTCGTTCTTCTCGAGTCTCAACAAAAAATCGCAAGTTAAATATTACGCCCTCATTCCGGAAGTCCTCTCGGTTCTGCCGCCTTTGAAGGAAGCTCAAGATTCCGACAGTCTTACCACGGCACTGATCTCGCTCATGAACCTGGCCGAAGTTGCGCCAAAGATGTTTAAGCCATTGTTCAATAACTTGGTGTCGTTCTGTATTGGGCTGATTCAAGACAAAGAGTTCACCGATCAAGCGCGTCAAAATGCGCTCGAATTGATGGCAACTTTTGCAGATTACGCCCCGGGAATGGTCAAGAAAGATGCCAGTTTTACTAGCGACATGATCACTCAATGTTTAAGTCTCATGACTGATATCGGAGCTGATGATGACGATGCGGCGGAATGGAATGCTTCAGACGACGTGCGAGCTCCTAAGAATTCAATTGATTGTAAATGCTGACCTTAACCAGATGGACCCTGAAGAAAGTGACTTGAACCACGTTGCTGGTGAGCAATGTATGGATCGTTTGGCAAATAAGCTTGGAGGATCGGTAATTCTGGCACCTACATTCAACTGGCTTCCCAGAATGATGCTCTCGGATGCATGGAGGGATAGACATGCAGCTCTGATGGCAATCTCCGCAATCTCGGAAGGCTGCAGGGACTTGATGATTGGAGAATTAAACAAAGTGCTGGAGCTTGTCGTTCCGGCTTTGAGAGATCCACATCCTCGAGTGCGTTGGGCCGGATGCAATGCGTTGGGTCAGATGAGTACAGATTTTGCTGGGACCATGCAGGAGAAGTATCACCAGATTGTCGTGCCTGCTATCATTCCAGTCCTTAAGAGTCCCGAGCCGCGTGTTCAAGCCCATGCCGCTGCAGCCCTCGTCAATTTCTGCGAAGAGGCGGAGAAGACAACTCTCGAGCCTTACCTAGATGATCTATTGACCAACCTCTTCCAACTTCTACAAAGCGAAAAGAGATACGTACAGGAGCAGGCTCTCTCGACCATCGCAACCATTGCTGATTCGGCTGAAGCTGCATTCTCAAAATACTACGACACTTTGATGCCATTGCTATTCAATGTCTTGCAACAAGAGAGCACAAAGGAACTTCGTTTACTCCGCGCAAAGGCTATGGAATGTGCCACCCTCATTGCTCTTGCCGTTGGAAAGGATAGATTGGGTGGTGATGCAATGAACTTGGTGCAATTGCTAGCTACTATCCAAACAGGCATTGTCGACCCTGACGATCCGCAAGCTCAATACCTTATGCACTGCTGGGGACGAATGTGCAGAGTTTTGGGCTCTGACTTCCTTCCTTTCTTACCTAGTGTCATGCCTCCTCTTATGGAGTTGGCTCGCGCTAAGGCCGATATCCAGCTTCTCGACGACGAGGACGAGGTTGAAGCAGTTCAGCAGCAAGAAGGTTGGGAGCTTGTTCCTCTAAAGGGAAAGGTTATCGGTATCAAGACAAGTACTCTCGATGACAAACATATGGCGATTGAGCTTCTTGTTGTCTATGCTCAAGTTCTGGAGGGAGCATTCGCTCCGTATGTTGCCGAGGTCATGGAGAACATCGCTTTGCCAGGTCTAGCATTCTTTTTCCACGACCCTGTCCGTGTGGTTTCCGCAAAATGTGTGCCACAGCTCCTCAATTCTTACAAAAAGGCCTTTGGTGTTGAATCGCCTCAGTTACAAGGTCTTTGGAACGGTACGATCATTAAGGTCCTCGAGGTGCTTAGTGCTGAGCCAGCCATTGACACCCTCGCTGAGATGTATCAATGCTTTTATGAATCCGTTGAAGTTATGGGCAAGAACTGTCTTTCGGAACACCACATGCAGCTATTCATGGATTCTGCTCACTCCGCTTTGGAAGATTACAAGGATCGTGTTGTAGCAAGAGCTGAAGAGCGGGCTGAAGCTAACCGAGAAGAAGGCGATGAAGAATCTGAAGAGGTTCTTTTCGCAATTGAAGACGACCAAACACTACTCTCTGACATGAACAAGGCATTCCATTGCATCTTTAAAAACCATGGCCCCGCATTCCTACCGTCATGGGAACGTCTGCAAACCACCTATGCATCCTTCCTCGTTAGCGACGACCCTACACAAAGGCAATGGGGTCTATGCATCATCGATGATGTTCTCGAATTCTGTGGTGGATTGAGCTGGAAGTACAGCGAAAGTATCATTAAACCTTTGATCGCTGGATGTCAAGATCCTGCACCCGCCAATCGCCAAGCTGCTGCTTACGGTATCGGTGTCGCAGCACAAAAAGGGGGGCCACAGTGGTCTCAATTTGTGGGCGGCGCCATTGAGCTGTTGTTCAGCGCCACTCAAGTTCCTAACGCAAGAGCTGATGATGATGTTTACGCTACTGAGAATGCCTGCGCAGCTATTGCCAAGGTCTTACATTTCAACCCGACTAATATTCCAAACCCACAACAAGTCATTAATGCATGGATCGACACTTTACCCGTCGTGAACGACGAGGAAGCCGCGCCTTATGCATATGCTTTCCTTGCGCAATTAATTGAGCAGTAAGTTCTTAATGAATGTTTATTTCCGCTTGTCATAGTTAACCCTCTACAGACAAAATCCAGCCGTTACCTCGCAAGCACCTAAAGTGTTCGTTTTCGTCGCCCAAGCTTTGGAAGCCGAGACATTGCAAGGAGCTACTGCCAACAGAATCGTCGAGACGACCAAGGCGCTCCTCCAAATGGCAGGATTAGACCCAGGTCAACTACTGCTGCAGCTTGCACCAGAAACTCAGCAAACAGTCCGCGCATACTTTGGATGATTTATTCGTTGATACAGGGTTGGGATACACGATTTGTATGGGAGGCGAAGGTTATGATCTGAGCAGCGATGATAGAATGATACCACGTGAACACGTATATTTCCGGATTTGTCTTGGGATGGCAGGAAGGTGTTGGCTGGCCGTCATCATTTAAAGTCGTATTTGACAGGCATAGCGGGGAAGATGGGCGTAGTTTGTGAGAGGTATAGGAATGATTAACCCCAATCGGAGGAAGAACAGCAATGTGTGAAGATTACGCGGCGAAAGTGTTTTCTTTTGTATGTCAGACCAGAATATCGCCGAGGTGGTGGTAGTGAAGTTTCGAGTCGAGGACAAGCCAAATTCAAAAAGTCGAATGTTCAACAAATCTTCTAAATGACGATAATTCAAATCTGGACCACAGAGACGGAAGAGATGGAATCATCAGGTGGGCGCCAAAGCTTCGTGAAATGTGCGAAAGCTGCTCATAACTAGATAATACTCAGTTACTCTCATGATCGTCCAGTCACACAAGCAAAGTCCAATCAATTGCAGCTGCGCGTAAAACGGATCTGAGGGGAGTAAAAACATAGGGGAGTCCTTTGCCCACTATAAGCCAATTAGAAACGGGGAGGCAAGAAATATGACACATATGAACAACTTATGACGGAAATAACGACAGCGCAGTATAGTTGGCCATGGATGGGTAGAGCGGGGTGGCATAGGGTAAAGCTGGCTACCATATCCACGGCTCTACCCATGTGGTCTTAATATAGCCATGCAATTCTTTTCGACGACCCATGATTCCCATGATTCCCATGCTGGTTGAAACGGCAAAGTGTATGTGCATTTGAGATGATTACGGGACGTAGGGCAGAAACATTTGAAGTGGGCCGGTCCAATGGGACTGCGCTGTTTCGTAAGGGAAATGTTGGAAATACAGTCAGATCAATGTTCGTCCAGGAGGGAAGGGAGGGGCTTGGCTGGGTAGAATATAATGTGAGGCTCGGATTACTGGATTATAGGATTATATCGCAACTTGTACGAGTACCGTGTGACACTTCCATACGACGGTTGTATGATGACTTGCAACTTAGAACTTGTAGTTTGTGATATTCGCTGCAATCTCTTTATACTCCTCGTCCAAGTCCAATGCAACCCTAACCCACCATCTGCCAACTTACAACATACAACCTGCGACATATTCGCTCATACCAAGGCTTGTCCACGAGGCACATCTTGAGGATCTGCAACTACCTATTTGACTCCTTTCCTAGCCTGGTACAACGACAACTTCTGCAAGACTCTTCAACTGTACATGTGTACCCTTTTTATCTGGTAATACCTGTTACACCTATACGACCTATCCCCATCAGTCCATCTCGTGTTCCCGCTACGACAGCCAACTACCTGCCGGGTCGGTCTGCCACAGTTCACAGAATCTCAGGATCGGCCTATCAAAAAGACGGGAATAAAAGAGGCGGGAATATTGAGCGCAGGCTCTTTCCTCCAGCAATACCCAAGACTAGGGCTATCGGCCGTGTTACATCGCGTCTGAGTGGCTCGAGTGGTTCCCAAAAGCAACTTTCTCACGAACTTCATATCAAGAATTATTACGGCTATTACGGATATTCTTCGACGCCATTCGACCATTTGGACTTGACCATAAGCTGGACGAATGGGCGACCACCGACGAGCTTTCTAATCCATCTGCATTGTTACCCTATCCTGTTGCCATCGTATATGAAAAGTTCGAGCGTTCCCCTCCTTGTTGGGAAAAACGCAGCCGACCAAGGCAGGCTGTCATTCATCGCTGCCGCTCACACAAATGAAAAACACCCGAGCTTTTTAGTGCTACCCGTTAGTACCGAAAGGTTACTACTCTGTACAGTACTTTCGTAGAACTGCGAGTATATCCACACGACCCTCTACGACCCTCTCTACGACTACAACAATCTCTGTGTAGGAGCAGACGTGTACTTGCGCTCCTTACCTGCCAGCTGCCTAACTGCAAACTCAAACTGCAAATAGCAAACAGCAAACACAGCGCGGGTACCTCTCGTTCTGGATGCCAGCAAGATTGCTTTCAAGTTACCTCTGACTCGCAAACTCCCATCCGCACAGAGCATCGGAAAGTAAATTCCCTGTCGCATTCACATTCACCATCATTATTCGCATTGTCAAAATTCCACTACTTTCCCTATACACACTACCCGGTACTACGCATATGCGACTACTTGCAAAATAAAGAGAAGCTCCTCGAAAGCTCCGCTTCTGTGGCCTGGTCGTGGCGAAAGATATCAGATTCAAATTCCCATTTACACTCAAACTTGCCTCATCCTCCAAATTATTGCTCCACTCTCGGGCCCCCCGCTGATTTCATTCCCGGAACGCAATCAGTTCCTCGACCTCTCCCCCCCCCCCTCAAAAACCATTCCGACAATATTCCTCCGAGAGAAACAACAAAAGAGTCACCTCGGAGCGGCTTCTTGCATGCGACAGATGATTGCGACGCTTGAGAATAATGGCATCGACCTCGGTATATTCCTAATTCAATCGATACAAAAGTTTTCCGGTCTTTGAGCGAAAGGGCGAGGGCATAGGGAAAAAGCTCAAATTTCTCGAATAGGGTTGAGGGGCAGGCGCGGACATCATGAACAACTTCTTTGGAACACAATTGTCGCAGGAGGACCTGCAGCGCCGGGTCGCTCAGCGAAGGTCTTTATCGAGATCGATAAGTACGCCGCAAACTCAACAGCAACGACAGCAGCAGCAATCACGACACCAGTCTCCGATGCAATCCCCGGTTTCTACAATGAGTATGGGCAATATAATGGGTGGAGGAGACACTTTGGACGACATTATTATGCAGAATAATACCGAAATGCAACGGCGGCAGAGTTACTCACAGCCCTACTCGCCGGATAATGATCGAAGAGCCTCAATGTTAGAATTTGGTGCTAGTGATACTGGACTAAACGGGTTTCAATTCGGCGACCCAACACCTACGTCAGAACATTCACATCTACGACGACAGTCGACTGGCGAGTTAGAAATGGACATTGGCTTTGGAAACATGGGTTCCGAGATGGATATGCAGATGGGACAGATGGGACAGATGGGATATTCAAATGGTATGCAGCCAAATATAATGCCTATGGATACAGGTACTGGATACTCGTCGGAAATCTCCGCAAGTATGGTATCTGGTATGATGGCTTACGTTCCTATGGGTATGGATGGCATGTCCCAAGGCTCGACACCGATGAGTATGTTTGCGCCTAATAATTTTACACCCACGTATGGTTCGAACGGAATAGATACCATGGGTTCTGATTTCTTAATGCCAAGCTCAGATGGCTTAAGGGGTCTATCGAATGATGGTAACAACGAGAACGACGACATGATGCCGTCGGTACCGGGTCTGAGTTTACACGACAATGTCATCGGTCACTCGCCCGCTAGTATGACGAACATTGGCCAGAATATCGTTGACTACAATTCTCCCCCACCCTCAGCGTTACTCCCCAATAACGGCGCCCAATCGAATTCCAGCCTCATGCCTGTGAATGCTCCAACACCGAAAGACGTTGACCCGAAGCCAGAGCCACCTCCATCGGCTCTAGCGATTTATTCGAGTACTGGATTCGACATGCTCGGTGCGTTGATGCGAGTTGCCACAAGGAAAAATCCTGTCGTGCAAATTGGCGCAGTCGACTTGTCTTGCGCTTTTGTTGTCTGCAACTTAGATGAACCGGATTGTCCCATCATATATGTTTCCGACGTTTTCGAGCGATTGACCGGGTACTCGCGACACGAGGTTCTGGGCCGAAATTGTCGATTCCTTCAATCTCCAGACGGAAAAATACAGGCTGGCATGATGAGAAATCATACTGATAATAATGCTGTCTACGAATTGAAGAAAAGTGTAGAGGAAAGAAAGGAAGCTCAGCAAAGTATCATCAATTATCGGAAAGGAGGCCAGCCATTTCTAAACCTGTTGACGATGATACCTATCCCGGCAAACGATACAGATCCTACTTTGCGCTTAGTCGTCGGATTCCAGGTCGATGTTGTATTGAAACCGGACAGTGTCGACGTTGACGGAAATGGTGGAAACTATGCAATTAACTACAAGCAGGGTACATTGCCACCATATGTGTGGCAACCACCACAGTCAGTAAACCGGACAGTGGATGCTGGACAAACCATTAGTCGGGACGATGTATCTGCAGTACTGAACTCGTTTGAAAATGGCAGCGATCCGGAACTTACTAAGAGAATGTGGGATAAGGTGCTACTAGAGAACACGGATGATGTTGTCCATGTCCTTTCGCTAAAGGGGCTATTCCTCTACCTTTCGCCATCGTGTCGACAAGTCCTGGAATACGATTCATCGGAGTTGGTGGGAACTGCTTTATCGTCTGTTTGTCATCCTAGTGACATTGTCCCTGTTACTCGAGAACTGAAGGATACATCTACTGGAGCGACGGTGAATGTAGTTTTCCGCATACGCCGTAAGAACAGCGGTTATACGTGGTTCGAAAGTCATGGCTCTTTATGTGTTGAACAAGGCAAAGGTCGGAAATGCATCATCATGGTTGGTAGAGAAAGGCCAGTGTATGCACTCAATCGCACCGACATGACCAAATCCGGAGGATTCGGTGAGAATGAGTTGTGGACAAAGATTTCCACATCCGGCATGTTCTTATTCGTATCATCGCACGTACGCCCACTATTAGATCGACAGCCGGAAGAACTCATTGGTACGAGCATACAAGCATTAATGCGAGCCGATTCGAAGGTCGAGTTTGGTCGTGCGCTCGAGAAGGCAAGAACAGGAAAGATTGTGACGTACAGGCATGAAATTTTGAACAAGCGAGGTCTAGTCCTACAGGCTCAAACATCACTATATCCTGGAGATGCCTCCGAAGGACAGAAACCTACTTTCCTTGTCGCGCAGACGCGATTCATCAAATCCTCCTCTCGGGCCGTGGCAACAACGTCGGGGGCTAACACTCCACATTTCCTTGCGAAATCCATTATTCCAGCAAACAAACCCGACATGCCCACCGAAGTTACCCCAACCAGTCACCCCTCGGGTACATCTCAAACAGATCCGCATCATGAACCTATGTCTCCTGGTTCGTCTACTTATGGCCCAGTCACCCAAGCTGGAGGCGGCGGACTTCCCATTGGATCTCAAGACGTGGCTTTAGCATCCGAAGACAACATATTCGATGAGTTGAAGACCACTCGCTGTACGAGTTGGCAATACGAACTTCGACAGATGGAAAAGAGTAATAGATTACTCGCCGAAGAACTAGCGACATTATTATCAGCCAAAAAGAAACGCAAGCGGAGAAAGGGAGCGGGTCACTTACAGAGAGATTGCGCCAACTGCCATACAAAAAATACCCCAGAATGGAGGAGAGGACCTAGTGGAAACAGAGATTTGTGCAACAGTTGTGGGTTAAGATGGGCGAAGCAGGTGAGTCGTGATGGTTCTGATGCAACATTGGCAAATATATCTACAACTCGATCATCATCGTCCCCCAAATCGCGGGGCTAAGAACTTTCTTGAAACCTTCGCTGTGATATATCGACATCATTTGATCAAAAAAGTCGATGGGCCAAGGTGCCCTTTCATTTCGAAAATATCGTAAGCACTTAGCTGCTTCACGCCATGTTCTATTATTTTTGCTTGCTACTTTTGTTTTATGTTGTATAGTATCATATCAAAAATCTTGCGCTGTCGACTAACTCGAAATCTTTTTCTCATCTTTGTTCAGACTGGTCGCGTATCTCCCCGTACATCAAGCCGTGGCGGCACAATCAAGAACGACGAAGGAACGAGCAAGAAATCCAACTCTCCGATACATTCCTCGCCGTTGCAGAAAGAAGTCTCGCAGTCCAACACACCAAACCAGAATCTTAATCCAGGCGCCGAAATTACGAATAATGGCGGGGTGAAGGGGAGTGGAACGGCTGTTCCGGGAAGTCTTGGGGGCAGGACGACGCAGGAGAGTATGCCGGTTCATAAACCGAGTCTGGGGTTTAATGAGGGTGGAAAGACGGGAATCACGAATATTAGTGAGGGAAAGGAAAGCGGTCCTTGAGTTGAGCTGAGGAAAAACAAAAGGGAAAGCTAAGTAGAGAGTGTTTTGGAGAAGACGAATCTTTTTCAGGGCGGATATAATGGACTGCGAGGGGACATATCATTAGGTTAAATGGATCTGATTGGAACCAAAATGGATGGTTAGAGAGAATGCAATGGTGACGGAATGGACTGGGATGGAGGGTGGGTTGACTTGCCGCACGTATGCGTTTTTACTCTTTATACCATCAGGGACAGAGAACAGAAAAATGTCCTGATCTTTTTTTGGGGGTGTTGCGGGGGAAGGGGGCGCTTTATGAAATTTTTCTCGCTTTTGTCTGCTTGATTGATTGATTGATTGAATCGAATGGTTGATTGATGCATGGTGGATGGGTGGGTATGAGGGATGCTTGATTTTTGCAGGTATGGCGTTGCTATGGGGGGTTGTGGTTGTTGTTTGATTGTGCTGGAATGGGAGGGGATGGAATGCAGAGGTGCATGCTGATGTGGATGGTGTGTGGGTTGTGGTTTGAAGGGGTAAGGTAGTGGAAGAGGTTGCCAGCCGGGTAATTGTTGTGAAGGGGATGTTGAGGTGGGACTTTGTTACAGAGATGCGAATGAAGAAGCAAGTTAAATCACACTATGATGCAATGCGATCGTATATGGGGGTTTGGACGGGTGAGTGGGAGGAGGGGATGAGAATGCTGAACTCTGGGGGTGTGGATGTGGATGTGAAAGATGGGAAAACTAATTGAGAATTTTAGGTTTCGGAGTGGATTGATTGATTGAATTAAAGTTAAATATTGGAGTGGTGATAAATCGATATATGCGTGATGATATAGTATGCTGTCCAAGTTCTTGGAATAGCTCCTCTCCCAAGTGGGATCACGGGTTCTTGTTCTTCCATCCCTCTATCGATAGTTTATGATGTAGTGGTGGTGAAGTCACCGTTATCGATGCTTACAGGACTCACGAATTTCCTTTGGTGTCTTGTTATGGAATTTAAAGACAAAGGGGTTGTTCATGCGAGTACTCAAGTGGTGATACAAATGAGTTACTTGGTCAGTTCATATCACTTTGAGAGACGGAGAGAGACTGTGTAGGCATTATTATAATGCTGATGATGGAGATGAGATCGATTTTGTATTTTTCTATCTGATGAATTCAATTTTGTATTTCCCATCTATGTATTAAGGGTTTCTGTTCTTTCTTCTCATTTTTCTTTTTTTCTATTTCTTTTTCTTTTTGTTCTTTGGATTAAGCAGTTGCAGTTGCAGTTGCAGTTATTGTACAATAAAAAGAGTGGGTGTTGTGTTCAGTTTTGGTGGTTGTATTCGGTTCAGGCGTTGTGTTTTGGTTCTGGTGGTTGTGGTCGTGGTCGGTTCTGGCGGATTTCTTCAATTTTGGCATTGTGTTCGATCGAAAGTTATCTTGAGCCTTGCTTGTGTCCCCTCCCTCCCTTATCTTGTTGTGTTCCTCCTATCCTCCTACCCTTCCACTCTCCTCTCCCTCTGAAGAACTTCCCCCACCATTCTTTTCTTCTACCAACGTCTCCCCATCAATATCCTTTGCCTTCTCCTCCAGCCCTCTCCCTTCCTCCTCCGGCCCTCTCCCCTCCTCCTCAGTCCTTCCTCCCTTCTCCACATCCCTCTCTTTCCTCCCTTTCCTCTTCTCCTTCTTCTTCTTCTTCACCCATTTTTCCATCCGCCCCCACGCTTCTACTAACAACGATATTAATATCGCTATCAATATCAGCCCTCCGGGTATCGCTCCGAAAATGATGCCCATCGCCGTGCCAGCCTCCTCCGAACCACAGCCGCATCCACACGGACACAATCTAGACGAGCTCAACTGTATAGAATTTATGGTTCCATTCTGCTGTATCACTGCAGTGTTGTTATTCCAGACGGTAAAGTTTCCCGTGGTGTTGTTATTCCAGACCGTAAGGTTTCCCGGCTGCGATTCCAGCAACAGAGACGGCAGAGCGTCGTATTTGTCACCAGAGCGAGTCTCGAGGGCCAGGGCCGGGGTCGAGCCCGTGGAATCCGACCAGTTGCGGAATTCTACTGTGTATCCTCCAAGTTCGGCGAGGACGGCGTCGATAGTCCAGAAGAGATCCATAAATTCTTTTCGTGGGGGAGAAGTAGCAGGCGAGCGCACTGCGAGAACGACGGGGAGAATTGGCGCGGTGTTTTGGGTTCCGTTTTTGGGATGATGTCTGCTCGATGGGCCGGATTCTGAATCGAGGTGTGCGTTGGCATTCGTGGAGAAAATCCTGTGATAGCGATTTGACGGCTCAGTGACCTCGATTTCTGCTTTCTTTTTTCCCTTGTCTGCGGAGCGTGGAACAGTCTTGTTGGATGTTGGGAGTCGGTGCGGGCGGGTGCGGGTGAAATTGAGTTTAGGGAAGGTGGAGTTGGGTCCGAGACGAGCGGACTTAGGACTCCAGAATTCGAGGGGAAGAGAGCTCGCGTTTTGCGGAAGGTAGATGAGTTTTATTGGGTCTGCTCTTGTTCCTGTTCCTGCATCCAAATCTCTCTTTGCCGAAACCGGCACGCGTTTGTCGTTCTCGTTGGCGTTAGACTTGGATCTTGCGTATTCTTGGAGGACACTTTCCCACGAACCATAGGAGCCCGGGGTTTTGCGCACCGTTTCGACGATGGTGGTGCCGTTGCGGTGTTTTTTGAGACGGAATTTGGCGGAGGCTTCGAGACGCATGCTTGTGAAGGAGCCGTCGCTTACAGCGGCGAGGTTGTGCTCAGAGATAGCCTTAGCGTCGATTTCGGGGGAGGTGTCAAGAGCTTGCTTTTGGGAGTGGGAGCTGGAGAGAGTGCGTTTGCTGTGCTCATTTGGGGCTGAGGTTGAGGCCGAGGCAGTGACGTTCCTTTCGAACTCCTCGCGCGCAACTTGCACAGTGTGTAAGAACGCGTGATGATACCCACTCAACTTCTCCTCTGTATCTGATTGCTTCTTCGCATCGTTCTTATGCGCAGTTTCGATGCGGTCATTGATTGCATCCTTAAGCGAGGAAAGAAGTTCGTTGAGCAGAGTGTGATTCGTAGTCGATGTGCCTTCGTTCTCTTCAAGATTGATTTTCGCCTTATCATCCTGAATCTCGGCATCAAGGCCCGACAGGTATTCCTTCAACGCAGTAGTATTCGAAGCTGCAGGACCGGTGTAGATTGTGCCGGAAGTTTTTTCAAATTCCTTGATGTGCTTGTCCAGCTCTGCGACTGCGCCTTTGACTGTTTTGACGTAGGTGTTTAGAGCGGCGTCGTAGTTCTCTTCCGATTGCACGACCTCTGCGAGCTCCTCGTCTTCTTCCTCGTCTGCGGTGATCTCAATATCAAGCCCAGTTGCCCCGGTACCATGTGATCCGATGGCGGTTTTCAAGAGATCCAAATAGTCGGCTACTGAAGAGCGGTCATCGGCGGGGATAGCGTCGACTTTTGCTTTGAGTGCCGCGGCATGTTTGTCCAAGAGAGTCTGTTCTTGACCAGAGAGCTCGTCAATCTTCGTTTGTAGGAAGTCGAGCCAGGCGGTGGAGGACGCAGATTGCATGTCGAGAGACTTTATTTGTTCGCCGAGGGTGTGGATGTAAGCTGGGACAGGGGAGAAGGCAGGGTAGGAAGAGGATATGGTATCGATGGCTGCAAGGAGGTGCGTTTTGATGTCAGTTGGGGTCGTGGTACGGGGAGAGAGGGTGGGATTGTTGAGGATGGTGGTGGAGTTGCTGAAGACAGTGGTGGATTTGAGGTGTTGGGTGGAAGCGATGACGCAGATCTCGTGGGGGAGGTGGTTGAGGGTAACTACGTTAGAGCTACCGATGAAAATTTTGAGGGTGCGGGAACAGAATGATTTCTGAATATTCAAGTCAGCTTGGCTCAGTTGGCGAAGAACCGAGGGAAAATAAAGTTGTTCTACGTACGTTCTGCAAAGAGAGTTCTTCAGGAATTAGAAGTCTCAGGTTGTCACTATCGGGCTCGTTGGAAAGGCCATAAGTCTTGTTTCCATTGACGAGACTTCCGGTTTGGACTGTGGAATCAAGCCCATAAGACTGGTAGTCGGATGATGACTTGGTGTCGGCATTGCTGCCTTCGTGAGGAAAATGGCGTGGGTTAACCATGATGGATGGTCGGGATAGATTAGTGAGATGAAGTGAAGTGATATGAGAAGAAGCGGGAATTGGAGGAAAGTAAGAATTTATTTGTGAATGGTATGATGTGAAGAGAGTCGAAGAAGTCTTGAGATTTTCTTCGAGAGAAGAATTATTTTCAGGCGCCTACACATACTCATCCGGACTGAAAGCTGGCTAATCAATTAATTAAAACTAGGTATTTACAAGTTTTCTTTTCGAAGTTCTCGTACCGTGGTTTGACCAGACTAACACCGAACTACAAGAAGACTTAGGGCAAGAATTTGATTTTCGTGACATGCAGTGGTTATATCTCTGAAAAGACCAGTCTTTATTGGTAGTTCATCCAAAAGTCGACAGATGACGATACCTCTCCTTTCATGGTCCTCGGTTAACACAAGACAGGGATCTCATATTTGGTCTCAATGAAGCCGGGTCACACGTGGGCTAAATCAGGTATAGAGTGATGCTAAAGGCCCTGAATGAATCTGAAAACGGCTGTCAATGCAGATTACATTACGCCGAGTTCATTATTCCTCCGAGTATATGCCCCATCATATACGATAGGCTTTTAGATTGAGTACATCGTCGTCGCGCGGGCGTGGCCAGCGCTATTTCCGCAAAAGATTTACACAACTTCGTGAAATCCCGGGCCTTCGAGATCCTCGAACCACCCTATGTTCAGAGCCAAGAACATATAACCGAAGCAATTCGTAGCGAACCGTGGAATGACAGAAGCTAGAGCATATGGGGAAACTAGTGTATGCACTACCTACCAAGTGTGAGCCTATCTTGACACCAACTCTTCCCCCACAGTCCATATCAGAATTTTGTACGATCCTTTCCAGCTCGTCCATAGTTTGGACACTTCTTCTCTGCATTCAGTTATCTAGTCGAGAGTCTATTTGGATTCAAATAACGCAATCCATCATTCGCACTCGGGTGCTAAAAACTTTGAGCCCTTGGTCGACTCTAGGAGTCCTTCTTTCGCCCACTATGCTGCGCTAATGGGGTGTATTGCTTGGTAGCGAGAGTTTAAGAGAGGTCACGACTGCTTTTGTTACGGTCCTCGATCAGTTTTAGATTGCCAAAATTCCGGTTCATATGAATTTCATTTTAGTATGGGTGTATGATATTTTCTTACGAATTACGGATGAGATCTTCTTATCCAAAGACTTTCGCATCCACTACACATCATTCTGTCCTCAATTGGAGATAGTCTCATTCGTTCGAGAATGCCACCTTGTAAAGACTCATCGTCTATTCGGAATATTTGCTCCTCGTTTATCAATCCTTTTACCAATGATTAGAGTATAATTCTAGTCGTCTATCACGCAACCTACTTTTATCTCATTCTGTTAGCAATTCAACAAAATGTTTGGTCTAACTGGCTCTAAATTACGCGATGGCTTTCAAGAGATGCTATCTTCTGGCATGATTCACATATTCATGCCCTTGGTAATTCTCTATGAAGTGTTTTCGTGGGGATATTATTTTGGCTACTCGGTCACCGAAAAGTTGGATTTGGGCATGGGAGATCTCGAGTCTACAGATAATCTCCAAGTTTCAGAACTCGAAAACTACCGTCGCGTAAAGCGAAGGGCCAGAAAGACGAATGGCGAGAAGAAAAGAAGGATGAGGGAGAAGAGGTCATCTGAAGCCGAGGATAATGCCTCAAGTCTGATCACAGTGCAAAGGAAGCTTGAAGCTGCTGAGAAGAGAAATGGAGACCTTCAGAAAATCAACGAAGACCTAGAAAAGGATGCGTCCGAATGGAAAAGTCTCTGTCGCGCACGCGAAGCCGAATTAGTCCACTGCGAAGGATTCTACACGAGTCATATCAACGAGAGCAAGGCTTCTAACGCCCGCCTCGTCGCTTTGGTAAACCAACTTCAATCTCAAATCAATCAGTCCCGACAGCTAGGACCCGAACAAGTTGCATCGATCTACAGTCCCTGGAGTAAGAACTTCCGCATGGAGGACCTCAGAGTCCAGATAACGCGTCACGAACAACGGGCGAAAGAAGTCGAATCAGAGAACAAAAACAAGCTTAGGGAGAAGAACAATCAAATCCAGCGTCTTAGGGAGATGATCGACGATTTGAAAGAAAAGGTTTCTGAAAGAGACTTCGAACTCGAATCTCTTTGGGATTTTTTGGAATCATGGGAACCAATAATCACAAAGTGGAGGTATTACTCCAATACCTTCGATGAGTTGCGAACTTCTGGGTTTTATCATTGTCGTCGTTGTCTGGTATGGCATCATGTTGATAATCTGCCGTCATCATCTGAGGAACCACATGGTTCAGCGGAAAGAATAATTCTTACGTCAGACCAAAGGGATGATGCGACGGTGGAACTTACTCTCGCTCCCACTCATTATCGCGCTCCTGCTCTCGTTCCTACTCCCTCTTCTGCTCCTTCTTCTACTCCCGCTCCAGCTACCACACGTTCAGTGTCGCCGACGCCGACTACGAGTACAAGAGATGGGAAAGCCGAAGAGTAAAGAACGATGCCAGAAGTCCGTAATGATCATTGTAATGCACACAGAATACAAGATTTATTACTATGAATGATATACTATGCACCGAAGTTGTAGAGCAGGAAAAGGACCACCATCGTATTCAAAGAGGGTTGGCAACATTGCAGTTCTTCGCGCCATTGTTGAAAAAGAAGCAAACACCGCCAGTTTAAAAGAGAGAAAAAGCTGGGAGGAGCACGTGGTTGTCGCGGTGCTTCCCTCTGAAGCTGGTCGAAGGCTAGCGATACTTCGGGAAAGGTCGTACATACAGAGATAGTTGTGTGAATTGGGGAATCGGCGCTCAATTCAGAACGAAATAGGAAGCATAGATTAATGTATAACATTAAACATGTTGCGTTACGAACATACCTTCCGCAGTGGAGCCGTACTTTAGAAATCAACTGAAGTATTCAAAAGTCTTCGACTCAGAGTCGAAGCTAAATTTCACAACCTTTCAGAGATTTTGGAATTTCCGTTTCAGGAATCAAAGACCATTAATTGGCTTCTCAACTATCATCTTTTACTCAGATAATTACATTATCTTCATAGAACTAAATCTGCCCGAACTCGATATACCTGGCTCTCGCTCTGCTCAAATGTGAGGATTTGCGGTCGGTCTACGAATTATTCCTGGGTGCCTTCCATACAATCATGAACGTCAAACCACGATACTCACAAGCAAATAACCATGTAGAAATATTTTACTATTTTCTTGCTAATCTAGCTACAACAGTGCCAATTTCTCTTCTATAGACACCCCAATCTGCCAGAAATTGAGAAAAGCTCCAAGCTTAAATCTTTGAGACTCGTCCTCATCTTCACATGGCCACTCACAAGAACCCTTATCTTCACTTGACCACTCAGAAGAACCCTCATAATTCTTCCGAACCATGAAGCTCTTAGATAGCGGCCTCGACTCAATCTGGTCGAATCCTTTCGTCTTCGCCGCAACAAGAGGTTTGCGCTCATCTCTCCCAATCTCACTGTCTCCATCATAACTACCGGTATCCGCCATTGTACCGTACAACTTGTTCGAAAGATT
Source organism: Rutstroemia sp. NJR-2017a BVV2 (assembly GCA_002946415.1). NCBI lineage: Eukaryota > Fungi > Ascomycota > Leotiomycetes > Helotiales > Rutstroemiaceae > Rutstroemia > Rutstroemia sp. NJR-2017a BVV2. Next base: position 53,629 of record NJPS01000013.1, on the reverse strand, counting down.
TTGGATGACGGTGATCATCTTTTCTTTTGCCTCGAGATCGAGGTCCCGGATTGCTCTAACTTCTTCGGTGAGCTTTTTAACGTGAGCGATGAGGTCTTTCATTTCCGAATTTGCTGCAAGTGAGGTGGTTGAGCTTTTTTGGCCGCGGAAGTGATGGCGTAGTATATCGTCGGTGTGTTTTATGCAGAGTACGATGGCGAAAAGGATCATGCCTTCTGCGATCAGGAAGGGGGTACTGAGTAGCTCGCCTGCGCCCTCGTAGACTTTCGAAGGAAGTGAGAAAAGGCCTCCCATTGTGTGAGGTTTGGTGTGGAGTGATCAGGGAACGATTAGAAGCGGTAGATTCGATGCGCTTGGTAAGTAGGTTCTTGTTATTTCCGATGTGAACTGGAATGTATGGAATAAGCTTGATGGGTGGATCACTCAGAAATCAGATAAATAGCACCGTTAAACACACTCTGGAAAAGGGAAATTCTCTTCTGGACTGGAAAATAGACTATACTAGAGCCGTCAATTGAGCTGGTTAACTAGTTGGCACCATGCCTCTACCTGTGACGGAGTAGCAGACAAGGCAGACAGAGTATTGCACTAGCTATTATGTAGATTCTTAGGTACCACTGTCTAAATACTCTGAACGAGCGCCCATGGGGTTGCCGTGAGTGGCTACACCACGTGAGCTCACATGATTTTATCAGCGTCACGTGAAAGTTTACCATCAAAGTCTCATAAAAGTCGACTGAGTTGGTAATCAGAACTATATTGGATCTCACAGCCATAATTCCTGCTTCTAAACTTGTTGGTAGGTCTAACTCAGAGTATCTAGCAGTTGTATACACAGCTATGGTTGAGGCCTACACAGCACTGCTCCTTTCAATGTCTTCAATTTACTCACTGACTGATCAACTGCATCTAAATGTGGAAAGCATCCCTCACTAGAGCAAGCCACTGTTCCCAGATTTCTTAAATCCATTTTTTCAGAGGCGTGCTGGCATAGCCTGCAGGCGGAAGGCACAAGCTTCTGCTGGTTATCGACACTTATTGTACGTACATATATAGTAGAACTTCGCTCCGCCATACAAATCTGCATAATTTTCAACCAGTATGAGTTCCCAACTGTTTTATTTCCTGCCATCAGCCTCTCAACGTCTTACAGAACTCGTATATGCGTTGCTCGAGGCGAATACAGTGAGAAGAATAAGTATATAGACCACCTCCCTCCCCAATACTTCGAGTAATATCTTCCCATCTGGTCTCAGCTGCCATCTTATAAATTATAATCTTCATAAACCACATGAAATACCCACGCACAACCGTTCCCAGTAGTGGCAGCATCCTTCCATCTCATCCCAAAATGCAATTCACTATCATTAGCATCATGGCTACAACCACCGCTGTTCCTATAATCCTCGCAGATGGAGGCTACCTCGGGTCCTGCACAAACCTTGGGTCCTTTATCAACGCTGGTGCCAGGGGACTCACAGCCGACTGCATTGCCAGAATAACGCGGGCAACCGAGTCTGTACAACTGCTGACATGAGTGAGTTCCAGCTTTGTTCGATGGGAAAGAAGAGATGCTGACCATGATATCTACACTAATAGATGGATGTATTGGGAACCAAAATGGCGCACTACATTGTTACGTCAAGTTCTGGATTGGTATTTGGAAAAGATGAACAACTATGACGCCATATCATCAAGAAAGAAGCTCCCATCAAATGCCATACAAGTAGTTTCGATGAAGTTTCAATGCTTTCATATCATAATTCTGCGTTTATAAATAAAGGACAGGTCGCTGCTGGCTTCTGATGTTTAAGTGATGCCGCTGCTTCGGATTGTTAATCATGGCAAGAGTTTTTCGGACGAAAGTGATAACTCATATTAAAACTTAAAACCATTCCGGAAAGAAGCGGAGCCCGCAACTCCGCCCTGCTTCCAGCTAGGTAGAAGCAAAGAGAGATAGGATAAATCCCAGTGTCTAGTCTCGTCGGCTCCCAGCAAAAGTAAAGCGAAGAATCGATCCGTAACCCAAAGATTTTGAATTCTGCCGGCAGCTAATATAAATCATATGGCTCTAATCAATTTATTTAGCCTTCGTGATACGATACAAGAAAATGCCAAGATTATCCAACCTATGTAATTCCAACGGAAATTCGTTGAATCGATATTCTATGGCCCCCTTACTTCTGCAGTTTAAGCGAAGCCGATTTCTAACCATTGAGCAACGTAAGAAACACAATTTTCATCACTTTGGTACTGTAATATTCTAACCGATAGCGTGAACACCATGGAAAGTTTTAAAACCTTTTTACCTACTTTTGATCCACGGTTCTATTGTAGACTTTCAACTCCCACTACCGCGCGCACCACCACCTGTCGGATGTAGAGATATTGTTCGTGCGTGAAATCTTCCTGGAATCCTATGCTTGTTTTTGTGAGTTTGCAAATAACATCCTATGAGATGCCGTCTCCCCTAGCATATAATATATGTACTTATTCGTTCTGTAAAGTCAAAACTTCTTGTCTCGGTGCTGTTTCCCACACGTGTACTCCCATTTTAGAAATTGAAGCAGATTATCAAACCACATATGATGGTACGACGGCTTTTTAAAAAGATTGACTAGACATGTAAATGATGTATCTAGAAAATCCTCAATTTATTGTACACGAACTGCGTGGCTTCCGCCAGCAATAGTTGCATATACACTTCACAACTAGGCCGTGAACTTCAAGTGCTATCAACTTGTCATTACTATTACTATTAATGGAAATCCAAATATCCCAAATCATACATTTACTCATTTAAAGGTAACATCCAATTCTCATATTTACAAAGATGCATCCAAAATGCTTCGCCCGTCGCCACCTCCCACCGGGAAGGAAGACAGGGGGTTACTTTGCATCCGAAGCATCAGCCCCCTATCTTTTCTTTGGACCAAAATCATATGAGCTCGGTTCTGTAAGAGCTGGGTACATCTAAGAATATCTCTTCTTCTGTCTTGAAACCGAGCCACCCACGGGCTTCGAACCAAAGGTCAAGTTCTCTTCCAGCTTGTGTTCGTCTGCGTTTCGTTTCGTGAGAGATCCTTCCCTGTCCATCTGACCCAGGCTCCGTACGGGGAAGTTGCCGAAAATTCCGCTGGGCTCCTCAGTTAACGTATAGAGGGGCAGTGTCCAGGGAAAGGAGTAGTCCACCGCAGTGACGGGCGGCAAGAGAGGATAATGCCCAAGTATGGTTTGGCAGAGATTGGCGTCGACTGGTTGGACGTTGAATGTGACTGAGGAGGAGATATCCCAGAAGCCTGATGGTTTATCATCGTGGCGAATGACTTGGTTGATCAAACCGCCCGGTGCAAGGGACAGAGCTTCAAGGGGCGAGTTCCTGTCTCCTTGAAGTCTGGTTCTGCCCCCAGCAAGACGAAGAGCAACATGAATAGTCGCTTTGGGTCTAACAGGAGTATAAATGAGTTGGTCCGCTACAGTCAATGATCAGTAATTGCTGAATTCAGGAAGGTATTAGGGAAACGTACGACCATGTAGATCTTTACCCGCACAAATCAAACGCATTTGCTCAGGCGGAATGGAGCAACGCTGTTGAATTAGGAACTTCACATCATCAACTGTGTGGCACTTTGAGACAGCAAGGTTGATAGTTTGGCCATCTACCATCTTCACGAAGACATGCGTGGTAGGCACAGGCATAAGTCTCTCACCGACTTCCTTGATAGGGATGATCTCGAATTGTAATCCGGAGTAAGTTTCAGCATTTGTAAGTTGTGCCTCGACAGAGTAACCATAAACATCAGAAGCAGCTACAAATTGCTGGACTTTGCCGTCTTTTGAAGCGATACCATCAATCCAGTTCTGCGCAGGTGTGACCATATGATCTTGCGTGGAATGCTTTGTTGTGAAATCAGTTTCCGTGGCAGAGTTCTCCTGTGCGCGAGGATGCTTCGATTCGCCAGAAATGACGTTGACACCGCCAGAGTAGATCTTGATGGCGAATGGACTTGTGCTAGCAAACTGTATGAACATTGCTTCGCGGTCTGTTCAAACACGCATGGTTAGAATGATCGAAGATTACGAACAGGGGAGGAGGTAGGAGAACGAAAGAAAAGCTAACCGTAAATTGGCATGAAGAAACCACCTTTTTGCACAACTGAAACAGGCAACTTGTCCTTGTATATATTGACGTCGTAAAGTAAAAAGCTACCCAAATTAGGCGGAAGATTATACGAACGGCCATCGTCTGGCACTCGGACGGTGCGACGAAGCGCGATGTCAAGTCTCCCGCCTTCGGGACTCTTGACAGCAATCCGGTTGGGCGCAGAGATACGTGTGAGAGGATCAACTGTATCGACAACAGCGACTTGCATGGTATTAGGTGACGAGGACGAAAATCTTTCAGTACCATAAAAATCCTCCATGTGTCGGGATCTACCAAAACGGCCCTCCACTATGGAAGGGTAGTAGCTCAACGAAGAAAAGTTGCTCATTCTTGAGGTCTGCCCAAATATGCCGGTGGACGCAGCCTTTCTTTCACGTGCTAAAAGTGCTTGAGCTAAAGTAGGATCATACCTTTTCCTGGAAGCGCTACAGTTTCTCTCTGAGTTCGCTCGTGAGGCTTCATTGCTTGCATCGGAGCGTTTTGGTCTGGAGATTCTCACACGCCGAACACTGCGAAGGGCAGTCTCGAAATCGACGAATTTGCCCCTTTCCTCTTGTACATTATTACTGTTCTCTTTTCTAGCTTTCTCTTTCTGATTCCCATCAGAGACCCTCCCCTTGTTGATTTCACGGCTCGTGCTTGAACTTTCATCACTTCGGCTCGTCACTGGGGGAAGGAAATACGGGAACTCCGGATTCTCAAGGAGGCAAGAGTCAATATATGTTTCGTCAAATGTCTTTTCAAACTCGGCGATTGTGGTCTCTCGTAAGCGGCTAGGGCCTGGTGAAGGTATTCTCTCCGGTATCAAAAGTGGCGATATGGCACATTCGACCGGAATGTCTTGGGTTGACGGAGATGGTTTGGGTGTTTCGGGAGTCGTTCCGGGCGCGAAACTTCTAATCCTGAGATTTCTTCCCTCAGATTGAGGAGCCAGAGGGGTAAAACGTGCTGCAGCGCTGCTGTAAGTGTTAAATGAGCCCTCGAGGCCTCGATCCAGTCGACTTTCAACGCGCTGTCGAAGAGTGAATTGTGTTTCAGAAATCAAGTTCCTTGTTCCATCAGCCATCCTGTGTTCGCTCATGGTTTCACGTTCGGGTCTGTTGCCATGTAGAACTGTAGCTGAATTCCGATTGCTTTTTGTTTGATTGAAAGGAGTAAAAGATGTGTGTGTGGGAGAAATTCATTAATGCTACGAGCTTGATCGAGCATGTCCTTATGGACTATTGACATCCAATTCCAATGGTAGTAGTGAGCTCTTTTATTTTCCAGTGATACTAACCTGTGGTCTTGAGGTTTGGTAAGCTAGTCGTCATCAACAGTACATGTCGATAGTTTGCGGCTAAACTGTTTGTGGTCAATTCAGTCCTGGCTTCGCGGTAGAGAATTCGCTGGGCACTTTGGAGGCAAATTGGAGGTGCCAATCTCCTGAGGTAAATGATAATGTACATATGCATCTGCACGGGTCCTGTTAGGGGAGAAGTTCCAGCCCCATTTTGAATGAGGTCTGAACAGAGCTATCGTATGCGCGAGGTTAGGACACCATTTTCTTTGGACCAAGTTGAGCAGCAGGAGCAGGTGCATCTTGGTTCGCCCAAACCTTCGTGAAGAGAACTATGGACGACGTTTATAGATAAACGAGACATCGTACGCAAACATGAGTACCCAAGAGTATACTTCTTGCAGCTTCCTCTGCTGTTGATCAAGGGAATACAACATTTGGGTGATGATCCGCCATCGCGCCGTTCTCTAATATTGCCTTAGATCTACAGAGCGTATTAGACTCACTGAATCATCGATATGGGTTCTGGAATTCGTCAGTAAATGATAGAAAATGGAAGCTTAAGGACATGTACGAACCTTGAGATACAATTCCCAGACATGTAAAAGAATAGCATTCTAATCACTAAGTATTAGTATGACACATTCTCAATAACCTGCAGATTGATAGCGTTATAATAAGAAATATTGAATGACTACATCCAGGAAACTAGTGGTCGTCAGTCAACGAGAAAAACACCTCAGCCACATGGCTGACTTGTGGCGTTATTTAGTTTAGCTTTGATGTTCTTAGGCGCAGTAGGAGGATCTTCGATAGTGGGAGATGCGATGATGTGACGGTAGGAGGAAAGGGATTTGCAAGCAGGAAAGAAGACACGGACGAGGAAATACACGGTAGAGCAAGGACACTATAAACGAAACCAACAACCTATAGGCAGACAATTATATGGGACACATAAACTCTTCATCATATAACCCTCCAAACAGCAGCAGAATCAGACACGATATATTTGGCATGAATACTAACAGAAGATGCAATGGAAAGTGTCTTCAACACGATTGTTACTACGTAGAACTACAGTATCCTATCCTCGACTCATTCAACAGATACTCGTCACCTCATCCTCATCCTCATCAATATAATAAAACAAAATATCACATATAAACAACGCCAAAGGAATGGATAGATGAACAGCCAAAATAGAACGTCAAAGTCCCAGCTCGTAACAACAAAAAAAAGGTAACCTCGCAGCCTACACCATTCCTAGCCCCAAGCCAATTTTATCCATACCCCCAATGAAAGAATCCCATACTGTAATTTACAATCTCGAATCAGAAGTGTTTCCTCGCAACAGTGAATTAAAGATTATGGACTTCCGAAAAAGACATCCTCTTCACTTCTAAACATTTCATCGTTCTCTGTCGCTGCCGAGAACATGCTGTCGAATTTGCCCATCAAAAGGTCTGGATCACGCTCAAGTTGAGACATTCCATTACTTGCGGCCGCTGCAGCGAAAGCTTCCAGGAACATATCGTCTTGTTCTGTGATGTTGGGCAAGCTACTTAATTCACCGCTGTTAGAGACAGCATCGAGGTCGTAGAGATTATTACTGGTCGCTGGTGACGAGGAAGACTCACACAACGCAGGCGGTGAATAATTACTCTGCGAAGATTTTGACGACGATGGAGCTCGGGATGGAAGACGCTCGGAGAAGCTCGACTGGGCGCTAAGTGTGATAGGAACCCGAACGGGTTGAATGGCTCGCGGCGAAACACAATCCGTTATCGAAGATGCTGCGATTGATGAAGATCGCTCGCGGACGTATTCAAGACCACCATGGTTCAGTGATGAACTTTGCGAATACTCATAGTCACTGAAGGACTTGCTGTCGAGTAGGTCAATCTCACTGCGTGGCGAATGAGCTGATGTACTCTCTGAATACTCCGAGCAAGATGATGTTGAAGAAATGTTCTTGTTTTTGCTTCGAGTTCGAGATGACTTAGTAATTCTTTCTTCGTCGTCTGGTCGGTTTTTCCTAGGTCTACCTCTCTTCACGGTCTTCTTCACGACGCCCTCAAAGGCACCGATACACATCCCACGTTGCCTGTGACGAGTCAGAGCATCATGTCTCGCGAAGCTGTTCCCACACTGACATGGGTATGGCTTTACTCCGCTATGGATCTTTGCGTGGCGTTTCAGATCATGTTGCCGTACAAAACACTTGTGGCAGTGCGGGCATTGGAATTGTCGGTCTCCGAGATGAGTCTGCACATGGGACTTGATGTTTTCCTTTCGACCAAATCGCTTACCGCAGTCAGGATACAAGCAAAGCCATCTGGTATCACCTGGATCGGGCGCTTGAATATAAGTCGCGATGTCATCAATGGTAATGCCGGTATCTGTAATGGATTCCTCTAGGTTGATGCTCGAAACCGACTCCGATCGACGATAGGCAGATTGAACCGGAGAGCTCGAAGCAGCATTTGAAATAGGAAGGCCATTATGGTAACTCGGTAACGAGTAGGATGCTTCTGTCGCCTCCAAGATAGGTCTATTGGTGAAAGGATCTCGGAACGACTTCGCCTGTGATTGCTCGGGTGACGAAGGATAAGATACATCATGTGAAACATTCGAGGAAGTAGGCGAGAATTGAGGTTGAGGGAATTGTGGGTCATTCTTCAGAAAGTCGAGGTTCATGTTCGACATGTTTAAGAAATTTGATGTTGGCATTGGCGCGGAATCAAAAGTGCTAGATGAAGGCATTGGCCCAGATCTAGGTGGACTTGGCGCGGCTTTCATCTCAGCTTCTTGCCGCATCTCATCGAATACAGTCTTTGCTCTTCTATTGTTTTTCGGCTTGATCGTTTCCTCCATGGACGTGTCATAATCCTCGCGAAATCGTCGCGGGATATGTTCTTGCTTGATCGTCCTGTTGAAGGGACTGTCCAGAGGAGTTGGTGGAAAGTAATCTATCAAAATTAGAGCAGGTCAAGGGAGCAACATCGTCGACCTACTTGAAGAGTCTTGATTTGGTGGTGTAAGAGGCCGTTCGGGCGACTTCAAAGCCAAGTTCTCGAATTGGGCGACGCGATCTAGGATGACACCGCTAATACTCCTCGATGACCTCCTGCTGTGGTTTGCTGAACCTGGTTGTGAATTGACATCTTGAATGCCCGATTCTGCGAAGAATTCCATGAATGTGGGTGTCATTGCCGCGTTAGGCGCGAAAAAATCGAAGTCGTTGTTCCCCGGGAAGTTGGGGTCGACGGGCATTATCGCGTTCATGGAGCCGGAAAAGGAGTATGAATGTTGATGTTGATGTTGAGGCGCCATCACACCATATGAGCTTGTACATCCGGCATCGAACGATTGTCGGTGCGGGGCGACGAGTGATGGGATAAATTGGTTCTCGTCATTGTCGTATGTCATGAACTGTTGCTGGCCCGGGCGAACCAGTCTCTGCTGCTGCGTTTCTCGCAATATATGCTGTGGTGTTGTCGTTTGATATCCTAGGTTAGTATCGCTTACTGTGTGTACCTGCGGTGATGTTGGTCGTCGTCGTGTATCCAGACTCATTCCACGGCGGTGGCCATGTTTCTGGACGGTCGGCAGGTTGTTTACCTTCACGGCATCGAACGCGGTCGGAGTCGAATTTTGGCGTCGATGTTGTCGGTGTCGGGTTTGAAGGTTGTTGGTTGGATTAGACAGCATTATGAATGCTAGAAGAGTTCGGAAGTGTCGTCGATTGAAAGTATTGCAATTAAGCAAACCTGTATGTTCCGAGACTATGTGACCGATTAGAGAGATGAATGAAAAAGATTGACGATGCATAAAAGCACAGATGCATGCATGTATGGATGCGCACCTCACGCAGCGCAAGCCGTTAGGCCGGGCAAATGGGTATAATTAGGACTGCTCAGCAGTTGTGGACTCTGTCCGATTCTGTATGAAAAATATGGGACTTCCTCAGCCCTTTGAAGGCGGTCGAGAAAAGGCGGTGGTTCTGTACTTTTTAATGAAAGTCTTCGCAGGTAGAGGAAGTGAGTGTTTTCTTTGAGCTGAGGTAGATGTAGAGTAGATGTTGAGGTACGAAAGTACTGCTCTTGGTAATTTGTGAAGATGTGGAGATGGAAAGAAGGGACAATTACGCGGAGGAGGTGCAGCTTTGAAGGCTTAGATAGTCCAGCGCATCTCACTAAGAGCTTCATGTTATCTCACGGCGTCAAAATCAACAACATTAATCGTTGGGACGGCAACCACGGTTACGAAGTACAACAGCCACCCAATCGCATGAGGCAATACAGAGGTTCGTGTAAACAAGATCGGAAAATTAATATGCCGATTACACAAATCGATCGATTGGGACATTTCCATAATGTTATGCCATTTTATCCAATCACAAATCCGGCACGGTGCACAAAGGCAATTCCGAGTGCACATTGCCCAATGAATGAGACGATTGTTTCGCAATTAGATTATTCTGAATCTGATTCAATATTTCTATTTTTGACCAATCACTAAAATCGTGAAATCTCATGTTTTTCCCTTCCCCTTCTGTGCTCCCCGTGCTGCCCCCGTGCTCGCTCCCTTCCTAAATCCCCCTCGGTCGGGCGAAATCGTAAAATTGTTTCCCAAATTCCAATTTTTCCTGAGCTGATCGGGGTTTCCCTATCAACACCGCCCTCAAAAGTCTCAGTAGCAAAAAGAAACAACCCCAAAAAAAGTGTAGAAATTAAGAACGAAAGACGGAGCAGACTTTGCTTTGCGTTCGTCTGAAATTCTTGAAACCCGTCTTCTTCCCACTCTTGCATTTGCATTTGCATGGACTCTTCGTTTGATACCAGACCACCCGCTTGAATTTTCATAACCACGCATACCTTGCATCATAAGTGCCTGCGAGGCATAATTATCCATGGCATCCACAACTGGCACTATGCGTGGGACGCCAAATCGCGGTCAAGGGCGCGGGCAGTTGCCAACCTTCAACAATAGTCCTGCTTCGAACATCCCTCGACCAGCACTTGAGTCTCATGCAAGTGCTCCCACTCCATCTACACACAGCGAAGTCGGTGGATCCAGTATGAGTGCCAGTAGAGCAAAACAATCCAAAAGAGATGAGGTATATATACAAAATCCCTCCTGTCATATTTCCCCTCCACCCTGAAGCCCTATACAAAATTCTCCAGTCAAGAATTTCGGTACCTTTCTTAACCAGCAAATCAAAATGCCGCAACTCAGACGTTCAAAAAGTAAAAGCAAGCTGAAGTTAACTGTTCCACAGGCCATCCGGCGGAAGATCGAGACGGACCTCAGTAAGAAGAATAAGGCGACAAACCGCGCTCGGCAGACCAGAAAAGCCCCTCCCGGAACCGTCCTTGCGCTTCGACCAAGTCAGGCCCTGCAGATAAAGCCGAATACAACCGTGGCAGAGGCTGCGCAGTTGATGGCAGCGAAGAGAGAAGATTGTGTCCTTGTTACCGACGATGACGACCGTATCGCAGGTATCTTTACTGCCAAAGATTTGGCTTTCCGGGTGGTGGGTGCCGGCATCAAAGCCGCCAATATCACAATCTCGGAAATTATGACCAAGAATCCTCTTTGCGCCAGAACAGATACCAGTGCCACCGATGCCTTAGATTTGATGGTTAGGAAAGGATTCCGTCATCTGCCAGTGATGGATGAGAACCAAGATATTTCTGGTATCCTCGACATTACAAAATGCTTCTACGATGCCATGGAAAAGCTGGAGCGAGCCTACAGTTCGTCTAGAAAGCTCTATGATGCGCTTGAGGGTGTGCAGTCCGAGCTGGGTTCCAGTCAACCTCAGCAGATTATACAATATGTAGAGGCCCTTCGATCCAAAATGTCCGGACCTACTCTAGAATCAGTCTTGACTGGCGTGCCCCCCACTACTGTCACAGTACGAACATCCGTGAAGGAAGCTGCTGCACTTATGAAAGAAAACCACACCACAGCTGTTCTTGTCCAAGATGGGGGTTCAATCACTGGTATCTTCACTAGTAAAGATGTTGTTCTTCGTGTCATTGCTCCTGGCCTAGACCCCTCGAATTGTTCCGTCGTTCGTGTCATGACTCCACACCCTGACTTTGCTCCTATGGATATGAGCATTCAAGCTGCGCTGAGAAAGATGCATGGTAAGGTTTAATGCCGTGATGATTCATAACTTTACTAACCTTAACAGATGGCCACTACCTAAACTTACCTGTCATGAATGACCAAGGCGAGATTGTCGGAATGGTGGACGTTCTCAAGCTGACCTACGCTACTTTGGAACAAATTAACACAATGTCAACTGGAGAGAGTGATAGTGGGCCAGCATGGAATAAGTTCTGGATGTCGTTGGAGAATGAGACGGAATCAGTGTTATCCGGAGACGGCAGCCATCAACACCCCAGTGGTGGGCGCTCTTTAATGTCGCCTGATTTCTCGCGAGGTCATGAACGTCAAGTTGATGCTAGTGTGGCTCCGGGTGATTCTGCTTCTCATCTTGGTGCAGATTCCCCCGGACATTCACATGTCAGTCGCCACATGGATTTACCACCAGAGGATGTGCCGTTCGCTTTCAAGTTCAAGGCTCCCAGTGGTCGTGTCCATAGAGTACAGATAACTGCTAGCCATGGTCTTGGGGAACTTATTTCGGCGGTGATCAGCAAATTAGGGTCTGAAGTCGATGTGGTTGGCGGGGCAGCTTCTTACGAGGATGGCAAGCTTGGTGCCTCTGGATTCGCTCTTAGTTACCTGGACGACGAAGGAGATTCTGTTTCAATCACGACAGATCAAGATCTCCTTGAAGCTATCGTTCTGGCCCGGAGCAATCACCGGGATAAGGTGGATTTGTTCGTTCACGATCCCGAGAAGCCGCCAATCACTGCGACCCTCGATCCTCAGCCTCCGATCCCCCAGCATATACCTACACCGACCTCGACTATCCGTAGACGTCGCACTGTTGAAGAGGAGGAAGACAGTGACGATGAACCTCGAGTCAAGTCAAAGTCCCGGAAGCAAGCCGCTCCAACACCCGAACCCCAAGTCATCCAAGGAGTACCAAATGAGCTGTTGTTACCGGGAGCAATCGTGACTCTTGCAGTCGTCATTGTTGGAGTCTTCACATTGGCTCGTCTTACGAGCCGTTAATACAAGATAGCAAAGTGACGTATATGTTGTTAGACTTCGTTTCTCTATAGACCTCCATCTGTGGACAGAGGTGCAAGGATTGTGATGCCTTCTATATTAGTCTCATAGTTTTGCCTGAATTCAACTCAAATACCCTATTTTACAACCTAATATATTCCTTAATAAATTAATATCCAGATTATTGTCCTAAAATATCTCAGTGTTGCGATGTGCTACAAGGCAATTTTCGAGCTCCAAGAAATTGGATCCGAAACTAGTATAGCGTACACCACCACTAGCGCGATATCAATGTCCGAGATCTCGAAAAAGTCTCAATTGAGATGGCGCGGGGACAGTAAACACCTCGACAATGATTCTAAGAAATGTTGCGATACGGCATGGTATTTGGTGATTGTTCTATACTCACCGGCATGTACTGATCTGTTATGTAGGCCGAAAAGCACTTGCTGCACCCCTCCGACTGTCCCAACTCCGTACCATTTCAACAGAAACCTCCTCCATCGAAGCCTCAATAGACAACCATGAGAAACAAACCCACTCGATCGAGGCAACAATAAATTCCCTCCACCTCACCCGTAACTTTGTCCCTCCTCAACAACGCAAACCCAAAGATCCTACCCAAGACGTCGCCGCCAATTACAGAGCCCTCAGACACATTAAAAAGACAACCGCAAGGCTAGGTTCCGTCGTAGCACCACACTATGAACCACATAAACTTATCACCAACCCGCCATCTCCCAAGGAAATCACACTGGAACTCTTGATGGCAAGCCAGAGTCATTTGGGCCATGCGACAAGTCTCTGGAATCCAGCAAATCAAAGATATATCTACGGTATCAGACAAGGCGTGCACATTATAAGTCTCGAGGAAACCGCCGCACATCTGCGCCGTGCAGCCAAAGTCGTCGAAGGAGTAGCCTACCATGGTGGTCTCATTCTCTTTGTAGGCACGCGCGCCGGTCAAGACACTGCTGTTGTAAAAGCCGCTTCGCTAGCTAAAGGCTGTCACTTGTTTAATCGCTGGACTCCGGGTTCAATCACCAATGGCGATCAAATTCTCTCCAGCTGTGGAATCAAGGCATTGGATGAGAATGATAATCCAATAGCTGGATTTGAGGACAAACTAGCGGATTGGAAAGCGCTGAAGCCGGATTTGGTTGTGGTGCTGAATCCCTTGGAGAATTATATCTTGTTGCATGAGTGTGGTTTGAATAATATTCCAACCATTGGTGTTATTGATACTGATGCGGATCCAACTTGGGTTACATATCCTATTCCTGCAAATGATGACAGGTGGGTAGATTTTTTCTCTTGTGATATTATATACTGACATGAACAGTCTCCGCTGTATACAAGTCATAGCAGGAGTTCTCGGTCGAGCAGGCGAACAAGGTCAACAAAAGCGTTTGGAGGCTGCCAAGACTGGCACCATTACTTGGCTACCTCCACCAGGATTAGGTGAACCTGTTACGGAGGAAAGTCTGAGGAGGCAAGCGATGGAAAGGGCGTTGGCCAAGCGGAAGCCATTGCCAGTGAGGAAGGAAGCCAACAAGGATGATGATGATTTTCCAGGACTAGGGTTATAAACTCATGGCTTAGGGGCGGCCACTTCATGATATGCGTGGAATAAAAGGGATGGGGAGGATGTAGATTATGCATATCATATACTGTACGATTTCTGATGAGATGGGCCAGTTGTTGAAGACTTTGGCAGGTAGTTGAGCGCCAAATTGTATCAGTGCCTCAAGTAACGGTATTGACATCTCCATCTGAACTTTCTGAAGTCTCTATTTTTCTTCCTGTCTCCATTTCTTCCTGTGGTTTTGAAATGCTGTTGGCTCTCGACGCATGCATTCAATGTCCGTCGGCTAGTCACTCTCCCACTCCACGCGGCCACTATCTGCCCTCGGGTCTCCGCTTCATTCCACTCCTTGTCCCCCGCTTGTTTCTAACTTCGACTCTTTTCGCCGAATGCCGTCTCCAGTGAGTATAAACACCTTTCACTCCCGTTCTTTTCTAACCCGGCTCACGTTGCCTATTCAATTTATACACCAGAGCGTGGAGTAAAGCCTTTTCCTCCTCTTCTTCTTGCATGACTTGACTTCTCCTTTATTTTCGCCACGCCCGTGTTGTGTTACTTTAAGACCTTTCTGGTGCTGTCGCTCTGTTACTTCACACTGTTATCACCAGCCTGCTTATATATTCATCATGATGTTTCTGTCATCATCACTTTCATATCATTGTCTATCCAGGAAGCAAGCCTATCTCCGTCGGAGACAGACACACAATCTTACCTTATCTATGTGTGCGTTGAAACAGCTGTATCTAGAGGTTCCTCATCTTCACACAAGCAATAAGCTTCCCCACTTAGCTGGTCACAGAAAAGAACTGAACACAGTCCAATGTGAGTTCAATTGCCATTGCCAAGGGTAAGAGCGAGCCAGGAGAGGAGTTCGATATTTATACACTTAATCCTATTTCGTACCCCATGTGGGCATGAGCGATTCACGAGCGGATAATTCACTGTTTTCCTTGCCTAATATCCTTGTTCTGGCTGCTTCCATCTATTCTTCTTCTTCCCTGGCCTATATAAATACCATGGCAGTTGGGAAAATGATGAAAGTATCTGCGGAATACAAGCGGTAGCATTACTGTTTACCTGCGCGAGACTGGCCTGGTTCTCAGTGTTCTTGCTTGCGACCTATATGAGTGTGTCGCTAACCAAGTCGAAGGTTCTTTCGAGTTTCCTCGCCCTTGTAAGTTTTTACTGCTATGGAGTGTTTTGTTGTCATCGTGGTATACTGTTATCAACACGCCACATTTCACTGTCGTTTTCCCAACTCCATTCCCGCTATTCATGAAGCAGTGAATTCGTTTCTCTTCAGAGTCTTCACCCTCCTCTCCTCCCTTCCACTCCTTCCTTCTCGCCACTTCATCGTCGATCCAAACCTCCGCCCAGATCCAAATCTGTAGAACAGGCGCCTGAGCAGCAGTGAGTGAAACGGTGGCCAAGTAACCCCTCTCCCCACTCACACTTCCTCTCTTCCTCTCTTCCTCTCTTCCTCTCTTCCTCTCTTCCTCTCTTCCTCTCTTCCTCTCTTCCTCTCTTCCTCTCTTCCTCTCTTCCTCTCTTCCTCTCTTCCTCTCTTCCTCTCTTCCTCTCTCTCTCCTCCTCTCTCCTCTCCTCCTCCCCGAAAAAGAGCCCAAACAAAATCCTTCCCAAAAGACGCAGTACTACCTATATTTACGGTCATTTCCTATCCCAGACTAAGATTTGCGATAAGTGCCTGCATCCCCATCCAAATTCGTATGTGCATGTAGAAGAAGTGAGTGTATCCTTCTCTCCCTTCCTCTCTCTCTTCCTCTTCTTTCCCCTCCCTCACTTCTACTCACCCCCAATCCTCGAATCTCGATATCAGAACTATGGCATTATTCAGCAAACATAGTAAAGGAAGTGAACTCGATAGAAGTACCAAACCATCACCATCACAAAGCAATCATAGCCCACTCATATCTCACGAAACAGACCCCTACTCCTTTTTGATCAGTTGGTGGAGAGCAAGCGGTAGTCGGGGCAAACAAATACAAAAGCAATAAAGCAATTGGGGAATGGAAGGGAAAGGAACATAAAGCTGGTATTTGTCTAAGTTATCCTATCTATGTATTCATAATGTTTCAGTCATATCCTGTTTTAAGTTCGTTCCACTACGCTCAAAAAGTCAATCCTGCTCAACTCATTCCAATCCAGCTCAGCTCAATCCAGCCCCCTCCATCCAATCCAGCCCAGCAACATGTATTCGTCGAACAAGTGGTAAGTTTTTCGCAAAAGCGAGTGCGCAGTAGCTAAATAGGTAAATAGGAAAGAAGTTCCAAGACAGCAGAAACAAAAAGACCTCCCCTATCTCATAAACAATCATCTGTCCTCCAGCTATCGATCCTCCAAAAACATAACACATCTTCGGCAACATGGCGGGGTTTCTGCGGGAACTTGCATTGCCAATCAGTTGAAAAAAGGAGAGTGAAATATGAGAACGTGGAAGATCTTGTCGGTAATGAGGGGGCATGGATGAATGAGTGTTGATGTGATGTGATGTGGTAGATGTAATAGTCCATATGGCCAAACAGAAAAGAAGACGCGCAGATCCGAGAAGATGAGATGAGAGAACCAGCCCCTCATTCATCCATCCATCCATTCCCACAATCACATCATCGCGTGTATGCACTCCTTGCTAGTAGGTAGGCGGTGAACAACCAAAAGCAAGAAGGCCAAGTGAGTGCATGGTCAAGTGTTTAGTTAGTTAGCTGGTTGTTGCTCAGCCCATGCGAGGGGAGTGAATTTAGATTCGGCTTTTGTGATGGCTGTAAGGGAAGTGAATTGGGATTCATGTTGTTGTTGATGTTGAGATTCTTGGTGGAAGACAATGATGGTTTGGTGGTATTTTCGCAGGTCGTTCCGCAGCTTCAGGTTATGGAAATGGCAGACCGTGGCGTGGGAATCATAAGTCGTGAAGATCGTGTATCGAAAGAAGTTGATGAAGAGCGCAGTTCGAATAGGATAACGACCGCACCATTGAGGCTGTGTAAAGTACTATCTCGAGGGTTCCTGCCCCCAGAAGTCCTCCCCGTTGATCCATCACACACAGCTGTCAATGATCTGGAGAACGATGTGTCAAGCTGTAAATAAAATTACGTTTCGTGTTCTATTCCAAAAAGAAGAAATATTTCGTAAATGTAGAGCGAAATTCGGGTTGCAAGAAGTCGTATGAAGAAACGCGTTTTTGGTGAAAGAACAAGAACAAGAACTTGTGCGTGATTGCTCCAACTACTGCAGACTTTTATCCAAGTGTGCGAGTAATATTGATGAAAAGGCCGTTACCACCATCTGCGGCAGTTTTCCTGAAAAGAAGTAAAAGAGAATAGTGAACAAAGTAATGACAGACATGAAGAAGAAGAAGCAAGCAAAAAACAAATAAGCGAAACCAATTCACTCCTCCCTGTCCTCCCCATACCAAAGGAAGTCCGCTAATAACCTCTCCTAATAAAAACCGTAACCTTCCAAGCCCTCTCACACCCCTTACAAACAAACAACTTATAGCATCTCCGCTTATGCCACAGCCCCTCTCTATGCAGATTATCCATCACAAAGCCCCACCTCTCACCATTAATGATCTGCACGCCCTGCTCAACCATCATCCTCTGCTGCACCGGATCCACCGGATTGCCCTGCACGAAAGCCGGGATCTGCAGTTGCACAGGCCAGTAGTACCACACGAGCTCCAGATCGTCGCGCTTGCGGTCTTCCCAGGGTTGCGGCGGCGTGGTGCGGTAGCGCTCGAGGCGGAATTTGACGTTGAGGGGGGAGGATGGCAGTTGGAAGCGCGGGAGGGGGATGGGTGTGGTGGGGGGGATGGTATAGGTTAGGGGGGCGGGGGGTGGCGGCGGTGGGGGTGCGGCGGTGTAGATGGGGCGGAGGGGGATGTGGAAGGGGTTTGAGGGGTAGGTCCATGTGCCCATGGGTTGTTGTTGTTGAGGTTGAGGTTGTTGGACGAATTTGTGGATTGGTTGAGAAGTAGGAGGAGACTCGGCTCGGGGGGCTTGAGGGAGAGGAATGGGTTCTGGGAAACTCTCCGGCGGAACTGTGAAATATCCTGCGGGGTATCTGACGTCGGGTGGCACAACGTAACTAGCAACCGTAGGGTGAGAGATGTAGTCGGCAAAGAAAGCAACCCGAGTCGTATAGGCGTGGACTGCAGGCGAAGCATTGTTCTGAACCCGCTGGACGTTACCGCAGCAGAATATTGGTGGTGCAAGTTCTGGTTGAATTGCATTTCGCCAGGTTTCTTCAGAGATGAGACCTGTTGGCCATTGTCGCATTGTCTCAAATGGCTTCGCTTCCATGTTGAAAGGTCCACTGCGCTCTTCGATTCTGATGCTCATCTTGGAGATTGAGGAGTTGATTGATGTGCAGGCGAAGCGAGAGAGGATCTCTGAAGTTGGGAAGGTAGTTTGACAGGACAGATTTGATTAAGAATCAATTCCGGATAACTCGTTATTTTTTCTTAGAACTGATAAGGTGAAGGAATGGATTGTTTGAAGAAAAGAACATGGAGATACAGAGGGTATCACGCCTTATAAACTGAGTGACAAGAGACCTTCAGAGACGGAGCTTGCCAGGCGGAGCTTGCCATAATATGCAAGTGATTTCTTCCACAGCCTGAGAAGGTCTAGTCTTCCTTCTCGTCATTGGATGTTCATAGAGAAGCATTTTAATTGAATGACCCAGGCAGAGTCAGAAGCTCGTAATCAAAACCAATAGAGAGCTGTTCACAGAATATTCACTGAAGGAAATTGCTGTTAAGGGCTGGATGGCCGATGTTTCCACGGCACCTGCCGGGCGACATGGTCAGAGGCAGTGAATAAGAACGTCTCATGAAAGAAAAATTCTCACAAGCTTGCCATGTTTATTACATATGGGAGATGTGCAGGGCTTATAATATCCGGATGTTGAAACCTGCTAATTAGTTCTAGAAGTTGTGCATCACAAGGAAATTGGAACTTTCCAGGAGCAGCGTAGTGAATTGAATTTCGCCGGGAGAAAGGAGCCATGAAGCTCAATTGGTAATGTAAACAAAGACGGATTAAGCCGGCGGCAAAGAGCTCGTCCAGTAGAGAGACTTGATGTGTATTTGAAAAGCAGAATCCATTTACCCGCGTATCATAACAACCACATGGTAGCGGAGAGAACCGAGAGCATGAATGTTTCTTATCAAGTCCCATTCGAATCACGGCATTGAGGGAACAAGCATGACGCTGTGGGAGTTTGGAGTTCATCGAGCACGAATTCCGTATGAACTATGCCTTGTTAACAACGACGGCTTAATGCTTCTCCCGTATAGCTAATGCCGTATGGTGCCAGAGGGAACGTGTATAGTGGGAAGTTTCTTGCGACTGATCTTTATATTTTTTATTAAGGATGAAGAACTGCACTGGGTTTGATTACTCCCGTAGCTTTAGCATCTCAAAGCTTGTAGTTCTTGTCCGTCCCAACTATCAAAAAGCATGCAAGAAACGTGGGCAGCATAGAATCAGATGTCCAATACCACCACGTGATGAAAGTTACACGATGGCGCGTGACTTCACGTGGAAATTTCTTTCCAGTCTTGTTTTGACTCCAAGTGGTGAGCCTGGTGTGATTTGGAGGTTGATGGCTATGAATAGATATGTCGCAGAGTATACCAAGAATGATCATTGACGCTAGTGGTAAAGCACTCGTATAAAAATGTGGCAATTCGTGTTCGACATAAAATGTCAGATCAGAGCTAGTCCTTCTTGAAAGTCTTATGATCCATCATCGTAACCGATAAAGCCTCTCTTCCTGAATCAATGATACTACTGATGTCAGGGATAAAGCCTTGAGGCTGAGAGTCACCTGAAAAGACACGGCTCAGAGTAAAACTCGGACAGCAGCTGAGGGCTGTTTTGACATCCCGCCAACTAGCAGGATTGATGTGTGATTCTCAATTCAGGAATTCAAGCTGATGTGGGAATGATAACACATCCATTCATTAACAGCAAATGCAATAGTATATCAGATCCGTCTTAATCGTATCGTTTCGCAGTTTCGCGGTTGCTTGCTGATTGTGTAACGGGTTGGGAACGAGATCCAAACTGGAAGTGGTTTGTGTGAGATTTTCCGATTGAAATCGATCTGTCCTCCTCGCCGCACAACAATTGACAAATGTCTCCATCCTCGAGATAATAATCGTGGAGAGGATGCCTGTATTATGAATGCTTCGGCCACGGTAATCAAGCATGCCTTTTCATATTTCCCATTTTATATCAATGCGGTTCGTACAAGTCACCGGATATTTACTTGCATAGTCGTATTGTGATATCTGTCCAGTCGCACGCATTACCCAAGTCATACCAAACTCCAGCGCCCAGCCAATATCCCTGTCTCACACTACCACACCCCTCGTGTTATGCTCAAGTCGCATCCAGACGGGATCGACGCTCCCGCCAAACGATGGCTGAGATAGGCAGCATGTAAGATAAGCCGCAATGCAAATATTGAGAACGAGACTTGGGTGCCGCGTGTTTGACGAAGCAGACTAGATGGTGGAGAAGGAGAGAGATGGAGAGCTGGCATGAACGAAGCACAGGGCTGAATGAGATCCAAGGCCATGTAGCCATCACGAGTGGAGGCTTCGGTAAGGTCGGCTTGATGGATCGGTAGGGCGGGCGGGCGCAGGAACGAAGCTGGATATACTGTTCAATGCGAAGGACGTCGTGCGATGGACCCTGTCGCGGTGCTGTGTACAAGGGATGTTCTCCATCAATGCGTACGCAGCCCGAGCAAGCTTTACAGTGAGAGTGAGTAGGTTACGGACCGGTGTGGGTATGTGGTAGGTCGGCAGGCAGGTGGGTACTGTGGGTAGTCGGTAGTAGGTAGTAGGTAGTGGGTAGTAGGTAGTAGGTAGTAGGTATATTGGCGTTCTGACGTTGATTTACAGTATGTACTACGCACGGGAGGGAAATATGTGTCAGAATGTTTCAGAGCTTCCCGCATTCTGTTATGCTTTGCTTTTAATAGTAACCTGAAGTTATATCTGCATTTGATAACTTGCTAATTTGTTGTTAATATTTGTTGTTAATATTTCTTGTTGATTAGTTGTACTCGAATAGATGAAATATCTTAGGGGTGTCTCTGTCCTCCTTACCTCTGGAGCTGTCATGGCCAATCCATCCCACCTCCCTAATTCAGGAAACCGGGGTTCCCCCCACACCAAAGCCTTTTATCTACCAGTAGCCAGTAACCAGTAACCAGTAACCAGTAACCAGCTATCAGTATCTCTACAGACTCCAGAGTCTACACCCTCCCCATACCCATCTACCCATATCCCCCGCAAATTGACATTCGCGGAGGCATTGCTTCCTTGAGGTACTCACCCTCGGTGCTGCAAAGTCTTACCCTTCCAATCTTGGAAAATGAATCAACGCAACGCGCGTCACTATCACAACATTGATACCCATGATATTTGTCTCTCTCCTCTAACCCATCTGAGCCGGCGATACTTTAGCCAATATGCAGACGCAGAACCTCGCACCTGCTTGGTATCTCAACCAAGTTCTTGCGCCGCCAAGCACGCTCCTTGTCCTCCTGCTCTGCACAGCACTCACTGCAACATTCTAATCTCTCGCCACAACCAAAGATCCCGCATCTCACATGTCACCCTCCTCCGTGCCAAATTCCAATACGAATGCCAATATTTTCTATACTTGTACGCTCCTTCCTTCGTTCTGTCCTTCGTTCTGTCCTTCAGTTCCTCCAATCACAACCATAACCACCACCAAGCCGAAATTCGGGAAGGGAGCAATACATTCGTCCAGCCAGGCTGCCTCCACACACTTATCATCCGACTACCCGACACAACCTCCACAACCGGGAAACTCTCCGGGCCCCCTGGTTCGCGCAATCACCCTTGCCATCGACACACCTGCAGACACAGGCACACCTACGTACCACTTGCTTTATTTCCTACCTGCTAGGCAAGTGGTAAGTACTATGTACAAATCCTCCTAAACTTAAAGCGTACGAGTACGAGGACATACAGACACGACAAGGTAAGTGCATATGTAAGTCGAACAATTCTTATGCGACTTCCCGATCTTGTGTAAGATGCAAGAGCTGGGGTGAGGACCGTGAGGGGTACTACAATCATAAGTAGACGGGGTGTGTACATACCTTATCTGATTCCCATTCATTCTGTTCTCTTGCTCGACCTCAATTTATGTTGCTGGACCTGTCTCTGCTCTGTTTTGACAACGAGGGTTTGAGGCGTTATATATGTCTTGCAATTGACACTTGGTTCATCCACTCACTCGTTTCTTGATTTGACCTGAATCTGCTCTCATTTCAAGGAGATTGGAGTTTATATTGATCCGCATCGGACGGAATGATAACTGACGAAGTATCTTGATCTTGAGCTTGGTCTGGAGAAGGTCAATTTAAAAGTACAATTTGACTGGAGGGGCATTTATGTGTTTGGGGTTCTTCGACATCTGAGCTGCTTTACGACTTTTTTCTTGCAGCTCTACGAGTCCTTACTTGCCGACAAAGTGCATTGAAGTCAATCGAACCGCCAGGGACACGGCTATTGTGGTTAAGAAAGGATCTATATACAACACACAAAGATCGTCTACTGTGCGGCGAAAACAGCTTCGAATTGAGCAATCATGGCGGCGAAACATGAGAATGTCAAATGGGTTGATGTGAGTTCATCTTTGGAGTTGGGAATAGCTTCAATTCTCACCTTCGCTGCTTTCGATCTTTAACGATTCTCTTCATCTTAACCACATCTTTCCTTTTCCTTCACACAACAACCTCTTACACACCCATGAACTATCTCTAATCTCATCAATTACCTACAATTGAATGCTTCCAATCCCCCACCTTTACACTTCCCCCTCTCTCTTTCCCCACACCCATATCCTCACCATTCCCACCCCCATCAACTAACAACCCCTAGGGCCTCCGAGGACTCGCCTCCTTCACCGTGGTCCTAACCCACATAGCCCGCGCCTTCGACCCCGACCTCTTCAACCCCTCCCCGGGTCCCGACATTCGCCCCCGCATCCTCCAATACCCGATCATCCGCGTCCTCACGCAAGGCCGGATTGGGGTGGCCATCTTCTCCCTCGTAACAGGCTACGTCTGCGCCCTGAAACCCATCCGTCAGATCCGCTCATCCAACAGCCCCGCGGCCTTCCGCTCCATCTCGCAATCCGCGTTCCGGCGCATCCCACGTCTGATCCTGCCTACCACCATCGCGACAATCATGGCCTGGTTTCTCTGCCAGTTCGGCGTTTTTCACCAGGCGCGACGCTGCGATAGTTGGTGGATTAGCGTGACGAGTCCGGAGATTACGCCGTATTTTGGGGAGGCGGTCAGGAGCTTGTTGTTGAATCTGATTACGACTTGGACGCGGAGTTGGAATATCTATGATGGGAATCAGTGGACGTTGTTGCCGTTGTTAAAGGGGGCGATGTTGATTTATATTGCGATGATTGGGACGGCGTATATGAAGAGTAGGTATAGGATGATGGTGGAGATGGCGTTGTTTGTTTATTTTTATGTGGCAAATGATTGTGAGTTTCCTTTTCTTGCTTTCCTTTCTTTTCCTCCACATCTTTAAACTGCAGCCAGCAAGTAGCCAAAACCGCAGCTAACAAACCCCCCAGCCGCCTTCGGCATGCAATTCTTCTTCGGCGCCTTCCTCTCCGACCTCTCCCAACATCCCCCCCACATCCACTGGCTCAGCCACCGCACCTCTCTCGCCTACACCCTCTCCCCCATGCTCATCCTCTCCGGGCTCTACCTGGCCTCCTACCCCGAAGGCAAACCCGAGCTCGCCTCCTGGTCCAACTCCCTGCACTCCCTCTCCACCTACATCTTCCCCTCGGAACCCGACACCCCACGCTTCTACACCGGCGTCGGCCTCGATCTCATCGCGCTGGGGATTCATTTCTCGCCCCAAGTCAAGACCGCGCTGTCGAATCGCCATTTACTGTGGCTGGGGAAGAACTCCTTCGCGGTGTATCTTATTCATGGTACTCTCATGCGCACGCTGCTGATTTGGATTCTGTATGGCGTGCGTGTGCCGGATGATGGGAAGGATGAGAAGGGGGAGGTGGTTAGGGGGGTGATGCGGATGTGTGGGCGACTGCGTTGGTATACGGGGATTGCGGTGTGGTTGGTGATATTGTATGTTTGTGCGGATGCGTGGACGAGGTGGGTGGATCCGTGGTGTGGACGGGTGACGAAGAGGTTGGAGAGGTATGTGTTCGAGGAGGATTCGGGGACGGTGAGTCCGGGGGGGAGTGGGAGTGCGAGTGGGGGAGTAGGGCTGGGGGGAGGGGAGAAGAGACTTTTGGGTTGAGAGGAAGGGGCTGATTGATTGGGGAGGAGAGATGATGATGAAGAGTTTCACTCATATGGATAGCTAGATAGATATCCGGGCAGCAAGTGATAGCATAGCTTGCTGATGTAGAAAAAGGGAGGAGGATGTTGGAAGAGAATTTCTACTACAACTGTCACATTACAATGAAGGCATACGAGAAGCAGAATGACAGCGGGAGATGGTACCGCGTGGCAGAGCAGAAGATTTCGCTTCGAGGGATATCCTCAAGCTCAACATATAAAGACATGGACAAGACAGAACAGAACAGAACAGAGAGAATAATACAAGAGGAAAGATGGCTTGCTAGGTATATAGATTGATAAGAAGGAAGGAAAGAAGTACAAGAGTTTTAACAGCTTAAGCAGCTTATGCACGTAGGAGTGTCTCATGTCCTGCATATGTCCGTCTCTATAACAGCTTACTTACTTACACCTTCTCCCGCAGGACTGGCATGGGATGTATACCCAGCCAACCAGTCCAAC
Source organism: Rutstroemia sp. NJR-2017a BVV2 (assembly GCA_002946415.1). Lineage (NCBI taxonomy): Eukaryota > Fungi > Ascomycota > Leotiomycetes > Helotiales > Rutstroemiaceae > Rutstroemia > Rutstroemia sp. NJR-2017a BVV2. The sequence goes on along the minus strand of NJPS01000013.1, from coordinate 28,588 downwards.
AACCTAAAGGAGGGGGAATGATGAGGGGGGAGGTGCATCATGAGGGAGGTGGAAGAGAGGGAGAATAAGAAGGGGGTTGTGATGATATGATCTTAGGGGATTCGATTGGACTTGTCATCAATCTTCTATCCATCCATGGCTTGACTTGGCACTGCACTGCACTGCTGTTGGTTGTTTCGAAGCGCTGGGCCTGCAGAATACAGTACAATGATAGATAAATACGGACATCGTGTGGGCAATTTCACAAAGCATAGTATAATTCAGTTAGTTGATTAGGAGAAGAGGATACAGAGTCCAGATGAAAGCTTCTTAAATATATGAATTCTGTAGTCAGTCGATAAGATAACTGAGGGTTTGGAGATTGAGGTAGAGGAGGTGAATCGGGTTGTTGTTTAATTTCACGATTCCCAAATGAGATCAAAGTCATAGTTGGTGGAAATTCCATGCTTTCCATTTCCCCTAATCCCCCCAATATCTATCTATCTCATCTACCTCCAGACCAACAACATGACACAACACTCAACCACCGAAGCGGTCCTTGCATTTACCATCTTCCTCTCTCCCATGATCATGCGCCGCCTCACCGAGGACATGACATTCCACCCCATCTCCCAGCACAGCACACGAAGCTGTATGCATCCATCGTCCATGTGTCCGCTCAGCCTGTTTAGCAGAACGATATTCCTCAGCTTTCACACCAAGGAATTCCTTCCACCCGCATTACTGTCCGTGCGACATGATACTCCGGTACGCACCACCCCTCCAAGATGCCCCACTTCACTATATATAACTAATGGTATATAATATCTCGCCGTGTGAATGAATCATTTTTGCTGCCAAGATCCACCACAGCCATAGGTGGGTATGTAAATGATTTACTTTCCAACTATATCTTCACTCGTCATGTCTCCTCGTCCAATCTCCTTCTTCTCCACCACCACATGACTGACACCCACCACATGCTACTCCATCATAATTACCCCTACCCCTACTCCTCACCACCCTATTGCGCAGAACCCAACGCATCCAACTCCGCCTGTACCGCTGCCTCAGTCGCAATCTTCTTGATCTGTGTGTCCTCTAACTTTTCCCCTCCTGCCTCTCTCATCTTCAAATCATCAATCGCTCTCATTTTCTTCAACAATGCTCTCCGTTTCTTCTCATTTGGGCTGACCTTATCTGGAGAGGTAACGGATAGCTCTGGCGCTGCCATTGGCGCAGCTGGTGCTGGCGCGGCTTTCGAGTTAATTGAGAGATTCTGCTTGTTGGGACTAGCCGGCGCATTTCCGTTTTGACGAGATGGGTGAGAACCGTGCGGTCGGTTCTGAGATGGGGATCTTCCACCGTAGCTCTTAGAGCGGCTGCGTTGTCCATCCCTACGTTCTGGACTACGATCACCTGGACCTCGCGGTGCGTCTGGTGGCGCAACACCTAATCCCCCGGCCTTAGCTGCTGCCTCCTTCGCTTTCTTTGCTTCGCGCTTTTTCTTGTTCTTCAAGGCTGCCCTAGAAACATCGTCATCGGCTGCTCCAGGAGTTGTTGCAGGTGCAGCTCCCGGTGGAAGATTGTCAACCAAATCGGCTCCAGGTACTTGTCGTCGAGATCGACCAAATCCGTTACTGTTGACGAGGGAGGTACCGTTGCTAACAAAGTGTGCCAATCCACCCTCATCCTCACGCTTGAAGTGCGATGGAGTTGCTTGGCCACGTGCTCCCGGAGGTCGGTAGGCGCCTGCAGGCTTGGATGGGGTTTTCACCGTACCCAAGTAAGCCACCGCTGACGGATGTGGCTGAGGAATCGGGCTCAATAAATCTCCGGCTGGGAAAGTGTCGAAAGATTGCGGCCTCCAGGTGACATGATACAATTCAGTCATATCTTCATTGTACATAATACCCCCAGAAACGTGCCATAGTCGAACACCATTGTCCACACGCAATCTAGGACTGGTCGTGGCAGTCAAGATATACTTGCTATCAGGACTCCATTCACAGACACTAGGATTTCCACCTTCGATGGTACAAATCTTCTTGTAATCCTTTTCCAGATCGTAGATATCCATCTGGCCAGCCAAGTTACCGAAACCGGCTACTAACACAAATCGACCAGTAGGGGAGAACAGAATCGTGTTTCGAGGACCAAGTGGGAATGAATGGGTGGCAACAGCGCGTTGATTAAAGATAGTTGTCTTTGCTGGCATGTATCCGTACACCACACCAAATTCTTTCGAATTTGGTGACCAGGAAACGTCATGAATTGGCCCTTCTTTGTCCAGAGTAATTCTAGAATCGAATCCACCATTTGCGCTCAGCACATAGAGTGTAGTCTCTCCATAGTAACTCTTGCCAGACTTGTCGACTTCGGTTTGTGCCAATACAATCACAGTGGTTCCAAGCTGATTCCACTTCAATTGAACCTTGTCGCCCTTGAAGAAAGTCTTCTGCGAAACCGGACTGGTGAATTGAGGCACGCTGAAGACTTTTACTGCGGCTGGTTGACCCTGGGAAGAAAGTTAGCTGAATCGCCCAACTATATCATAATTCAAACATACCTTGCGCTCTGGGATGAAAACAGCTACAGAATAGTTGTTGCCGGGCGAGATTGCAAAATCGGCAACACCTTCAGCCCGAAGCTTGTTCCAAACAGTTCGTAGATCCCCACTCTCGTAGAATTGGATCTCGTTCGTGACAGCTCGGGCACAATAGCGTTCGTCGAAGGTATATTGAAGATTCCAGCCTGTCTGCGACTTCTGCACGAACCTTCCCACAACTTGTTTCTCTGCTCCATCTGCCACGTCCTCCACCGTGCGCCAGACCTTTAAGTTCTTGACCGCATCACCAGCCTCGTCTTTTGAGGGCCTTTCCCAAGTAATGATGTATGAGCCACGAGGAGAGAAGCCTAATTCGTAGACATTGGGTGTAGGAAGACTGGTGATGACGTGTCCGTTTGACGCATCAATCACAGTCACTCCCTCATTGGACGCCCATGCAAAGTACCGGCCGCACGGCGAATAGGTACAGCAACGGGAACTACCTTCGGGTCTCTGGAAACCGGGCAAAGGCTCATAAACGGGTGCGGCATCCACGATACCAATTCCCTTCAGTGTTCTGTATGCAAACTGTGTCGGAACTGCCATGACTATTGAAAGTCACAGTATAATTCTACTCGGTAACAGGTTGTATCGTAAATTGTAGTTGTCAAGTCTCTTCTTTGTTCGCGCTCGAAATGTGTGGGGGATGGAGGGGTTGATGTGCTCCGGTTTCTCTTCAGAAGGTCGAAAGGAGGATGCTTTTTGGAATGGTCTTTCGATGAGGATCTTTGGAAGCACGTCTTTTCGAGAATATCAAGATGATTGTCGAGATATTGGCGGTGAAAGTTCAAGGAATTTTGTGGAGAAATAGGTCTGCTGAACCAAGTTGATGAATGAGGTCACAAGATGATGTTATGATGCGAAATATTCAACCTCTTTCTCGCAACGAAATTGGTGGTTTTTTTGAAGCTTTTACCGTTTGAAGGGATGAGCGATGAAGAAGACAATAATTGATTGACGAGATTGTCTGACACTGACGAGAATGAATCTTGAATTTTGAACGGAAGGGTACCGTTGGAATTGAGCGTGTGTAGAGAAAAGAAGGGGAGAGGAGGGGGAAAAAGTGAGTGAGAAGTGAACAAAAAATTCTAGAAGTTTTGCCGGTGTGGCCTTTGTGTTTTGCTGCTGCTAAGGTGTCGCTAAGCGCTAAGGCGGGAAAGCCGACGCTAGATTGGCCAAAATTCCAGTGCAGTTATTTTTGGCCGCTTCTTTGTCAGATGCAGCAATTCTTATGAAGATATGTATTAGGAGTATAGACGGTGCAGATTGTGTAGTTAGAAGTATAACCCTTCGTTCCTGGTCCCAATAGTTGCAGGTCTGCCGAGAGACCTGTAAGTCCGCAGTCCTACGTTCTTAAGTTCCTTAGGTCATACACTACCGGTAATGCATACCCCGACGCGTTCTTGACTCAGGTTTTTTTATTGACAAGTTGGACGGTTTGTTCCTCTCTTTTTAGGAAACCTCATTACGCCGTTCAAACCTCGTATATTCATGACAGATGACCTGTCCACAAGGCTTCTGTAACCATTCCACGCATCCATCGCCTGCCATCCCTCACGACTCAGCCTCGAAACCTCAAACAACCACTAGTGTGATCTGTTACCGAATGTTGGACCCATAAGGCTGATCTTATCTTGATCTTGATCTTGATAGATTAGATTCGGCACCCGTCTGGTCATATGATGCCGATCACCTGACTCTGATCATCCCTTCGGAGGTATCCCCTCTCCTTTACTCTTTAAAATCAGTAGTCTACAGGCCCCTAGACATGGATCGATCCGTGTTTCTCACCCATACGACTTTCCTTCAAAACTTCATGCGGGTTATTGCGTGAGCATGAATATCATTTAGCATTATTATATATATCGGGGGGTATAATACGAGAGTGAAGTATAAATCCGTCACTCATTTTTCACCAGTCATCACCTCTCCAGTAGTAACATCTTCACCCTTTTCCACATCATTTCCATCACTCATTAAGACCTGTCCCCTATCACCCACCGCCTTCTTCTCTTCTCTCTTCTTCGCCCTGGCATTCCGCTTTTCTGCCTTCTCCTGATCCTCCCTCATTTGCCTGATCAATGGACTCTTTGCGCGAATTTGCGAACCCCATTTATAGAAAATGAAGGGAATTGGAATCAGAAGAACTTGTACCAATCCCAATAATGTTCCAGCCCATTGTGGTGTTAATGCACCATACATTGCCGGTCCTGCCAAAGGTAGTGTGCCACCGACAATCGATCTCACCACGCTATTTCCAGCTAGTGCAGATGCTGAATAGATACCGTATGATCCGGCGAGATAGTTCGAAGCGTAAATGAAAACAAGTGTATTTCCAGCACCAAATGGAACACCAGCGAGGATAGGCCAAATCCAGTGAATCGTGATTGGGACACAAGTCCAGGAGAACCAAAGTTGTCCAATAGGGCAAAGAAATGCTGCTATGCATATAATGCTTGTTGAGGCTTCCGGTGGAACTTTTCCAGTTTCTGGATCTATCTTGTGCGAATTGATCATTCTACGAATGAGTGGTTCTGTGACGATCGAGAGCATAGTTCCTAGACCGATACCTAAGAAAGCAAGACCTGTTTGACCTAGACTCCAACCGCGCAGATCCGTATAGATGATTGGGTAAGCAACGAAACAGAGGTAAAGAATGCCGTAGATGATCTAGTGTTACATCATTAGTCAAAGAGTGTCTAGCGAAGTCATTCTGCGCTACTTCCATAGTCTCATCATGCGTGGACGATCTCACATATCAGAGGAAAACTTACGGCAATGTACGTATTCCAGAACCATAGGATCGGTTCGGTGAAGCTAAGTACAAAAGGTCGAGAGAGATTGATCTTCAAAATCTGTAAGACTGCAAACAAAATATTAGCTCAGATCCATCAAGTTCCGGTTAAATTGTCATCTTACAGCTTTTCTTTTCATCATATTTGCACCAATATCTCTCGTCACCCGTCTCTTTCCGCATTTTAGCGGCCTTTTGCTTCAATATCACTGGCGCATATGTCTCCTTGATAAAGGCACAAGCAAAGAACGCAGCGCCAGCAAGCATCATGACAATCCAATTCGTCCACCGCCACCCAAGGTATTCAGCTGCGAACCCTCCGATAAGAGGTCCAGTCACTGGGCCTAGTAATTGTTAGAGGACGAAATGTAGAGACTTAAGGAAGTAGTTGTACCGTTCATTGGCCCAATACTCCAGATACTGAATGCCAGGGCCCGATATTGTTCAGTTGTGATGTCTGACACAGAACCGGGGGAGTTCGATATCATAGCTGCACCAGCAAGCGCGCTACTAATGTGTTAGCTTCCAAACAATGAATATTGGGTATTGGACTTAGTTACCCGATAAATCGCACCCCCAGGACCTCACCTAGCGAGGTAGACAATGCACATGGCAGTACCATTAAACAAAAGAATGCCAACGAGCCAATATAAACTGGCCTTCTGCCCCAGATCTCACTCAAAGGTGCAAGAATCAGACTCCCAACTGCCAGACCCAACAAATAAGTCGTTACACCCAAGGTTGCAACAGGTTCGCTTGTGACGTTAAATTCTTCCATCATTCCTGGCATACTCGATGTGTAGGATGAACTGTATAACACGACTGTCCATGTTGCCAAGCTTACAGCTCCAATGATGCAGCCTCGATACCATGTTGGCCAATTCCTCGGGTCATCAGGATCATCCGCGGTGAAGTCAACTTCAAAAGAAGGTATCCGAGAACCGGTAGTCGCATATGATGTACCAGTCTTTGTGTAGCTCAACTGGGCATGGGCAAGCTGTTCTTCAATTGTTTCGAGGTTTGGCGTTAGGGCCTGTTCCAATGGAGCAAGGGGATCAGAATTCGAGTGATCAGATTCTGATAGAGAAGAGATGGAATCGGCATGTGAAGCGGGGCGAGGGGTGCCGGCGTGCTCTGTTATGGAAGATGTAGCTGTCGCAAAAGCTGGATGAGGGTGGTTAAATTCACGAATTTCGTCTTTCTCAAAATCGACTTCAGCGCTCATGATGCAAGAATGACGGGGGCCACTGCCTCCGTTGGATCAGCCTGATCAGCAAAATGAAAGAAAGACGTTGAGGCCGATTGTCGGACCTAGTATCGATATTCGATACTCAATATACTCCGCGGCCGCAACGAGAGAAAAGAAAGAAATTTGATGATTACAACTTTACAGGATGAGAAAATGAAAAGATATGATGAAGATGGTGACATCTCACAGCATTAGTGGGGAAGCACGAATATTTAAAAGATGAGCCAGCACAAATATTCGAGATGGTGAATGCGATGATCGAGCCTTAGGAGTGTGTACCAGGGACCGAGGCGAGGATCCAGAGCGGATACTAATTCCGCTCTAAAAAATTGACCTTGTCAGAACGTGCGGGCGCATCTACCACGGTACCACCAGATAGGAAAAGCTAAGCAGAGTTGCAAGCTCGGGGAATTTCGAGCTCCAATCCCACCTAAAAATCAGTGCCCGAATAAGTTCGTACACAGCACTCTGTACCGAGTATTCTGCGTGCGGGGGTTTCTCGCTGCTACAGTAAAATAAGCTTGAAAGAGTGCTCGACATAGGGGCGCTCACCCTCCTCGAATGAAGGTTGTCGGTGGCGTTCTTCGCAGATGCAGTGACGCCAATTCATGTAGAACGCGACGATGCTCCCATTCATCTTGCCCCCCCAGGGCCTATAGCAAGTAGTCGAGCTACTAAAGTACTTCGTGCAAGTCGGTGTGATGGCTTGCAGGATGGATTGAATGGAGTCAGGTCGATGCCGATATCCGTTCAACCGCTGTGTGCACCCGTATGTTTTGCAGTAGGGGACTGGGCACTGGGCACTGGGCACACAAACGTTAAACGGTTGCCAACTTGCCAGCCAGTGGTGGTTGATAAGCACAGGCACGGCAGCGGTCCGGTGTATGAGTCAGTAAAATGGTATCGATAACTTGACTTAACAGGACTTCGTAAGTTTCGGTCAGTATTTGACCAGGGAGCCAGGGGGTGATTTATCCGAAATCTGCTGTTCTTTCCGTGCATCTCTGCCGACAAGAGGTAGCCAGAAGTCGAAGTAAGACGCACCATGCTCCAGATGGCAGGAGGAGGACCTACGACAGACCCTAGTACTTACCACTACGTACCACCGTGCAAGGACTTGATTGTGCATTTTGAAGATGGGGGAGTCCAGAGCAGACAACATAAACAGTCGTAGATCGCTCCACCTCTAGAAATCCAATCTTAAGCCGAGCAAGCGTACTTTCATATCCGCGCGAAGGAACAGGAGAAATATAACATGGTGGAGTTTTTCTTCAAATTTTGTAGGAATTTGGCGTTCTAGAACTTCTCCGATGGCCTGAGAGGCTGAGAAAAGCTTCACGCTTGAGCGGACCGACTCCGGCCCCAGACCCATCCTCGCCATCTTGGTGCTACCGAATCACGTGCGGAGCTTGACGCGAAACTGAGAAGCTTTGGGCGCGACACGAAATTGCAAACATCGGCCTTAACTTTAGCTTCATAGTACTCCCATTGGGTCTACACCGTATCCCAGCTTGACGATATGCCCAAAATAGTGGCCGGTGACAATCTCCAGTGAAAGGGCAGACCGATTCGCACTCACCCCAAAAGCAAAAGCAGCAATGGCAGCCAATTTTGCTCAGCCAAGGGTATTCCGAAATCCGCAAAATACACAATTAAGGTAGGCAAGCCCTTTGTTCCAGCCGACACCTTTAATCATCTGACGATTCTTGTAGTTACGAGTTACCGCATCGAGTCCATACCGCAAAAGTCTATCCATTACCCGCTCCGAATGGTTCGACGGTGATCCTGTACGGAAACGAAAATGGAGTGAAGATTATCTGGAGGAGTGGAAGACCTTTCAAGGCATCGCAGGATACAGCAACAGCATCGGCGAAAGTAAACGGCTCAAAAGACGCCATCATTTCCCTCGATTCAGATGAAGACGAAGCAGCTCCTCCAGCTTTCGAGGACAAACCCGAATTCGAAGACGACGAAGCGGAAATTGATCCGTCGAAGCCATACCCTGGTATCCTTCAAACAGTCGACTTGCACTTTGGCACTGATGTACTACACATCGGCCTATTACCTGGGTCAATTCTTAAAGCGGATAGCACGTCGTGGCGTGGGATAGATGCTCTAAAGCAAAAGATTGTATTCACAGCCGCCTGTGCCGACAATCTTGTTCGATTGGTTACATTACCACTCACACCACCATCTCCAGCAAGTAAAAACCGCGATGAGTTTCGATCGAATTTCACAATGGCAAATGCTGGTAACGGCAAGTGGGGGGAGACAGTGGTCACCTTGAGCGGCCATCAGAAGATCTCTGATGGAGTATCCATGACGGTTAACATGGAAGGACAGTTTGCTTTGACCAAGGCAAATCAAAAATCAACAGCAGAGACACAAATCATAATAGCTTCACATTCGAAAGAAATGACCGGATTACTACTTCTTTGGCGCATACCAATATCCCCTTTGGCTTCTATAGAACAGCCATTTCAATCAATCTACATGCCCTCTCCAGCTGTCCGCATATCATTCAACCCGTCACTTTCAGAACAACACTCGAGTCACCTCCTTATCGCGGATACTGCTGGCACATGCCGCATTTACAACTATAAGCTTGTAGTGAATCAGTCAGATGATCCCGATAGTCTGGTTGCTGAGCAAGGAACTTGGTTACTCTCCTTGTATACCGGATTCAAAAATACCAGATCCGATCCACAGTCTTTACAAAGAGGACCGCATGTTGGCTTCGAACGTAAAACGATCGTGGATGCGGATTGGGTATACGGTGGTGGAGCAATCATTGCTCTTCTCAATGATGGCGAATGGGGAGTTTGGGACATGGATGGCGTTGGGCCCGGTGCAAAGAAGGGCTTCCTGGGTATACAGTCCATAAAAGGTGGTTCAATATCAGAATTCAATCTCACCGGCTGGATTGAGGGCGCCATGAAATCGTCGTCGAAAAGCTCTGGTCCACCAGCAGCGTCAATCTCCAAATTCGTGCCTATGACACCAGGAACCCGCAAAACCACAGACCTCTTCAGCAACAAAGCTCAACCTGCCGGTCCAATACGTGGTTCTATTTCTGTTGTCGAAGTAAAGAGTCAATCGCCCAATTTACCCAGCGAGGAATCGGTTCTTTTCTGGCTCGGCGAATCATTTACACTCATCCCATCCCTCTCCAAATATTGGTCCAGCAATCCTCGCAAAGGCCAAACAACTACCAACATATTCAATTCAGTACCCGGTTCTCGTCCCATCAAGCTCGAGTCCGTTGACCTTCTAGGCGAGCGTTGTTCCGGCATCGAGCAATATCCTAAACTTTCCGGTGTGCCTAATAGCAGAACGGAATTCCAAACGGAGATAATTATCCTCGGTGAACATCGATTCACCATTCTTTCGGGTGGTAAATATACACCACAAAGCAAGGATACGCAACCGGCCAACAGATTGGCCTTAGTACCAAGAAATGAGAACACTGATCTTGTGGTAGCTGGAAACGGTGATTTAGATGTCGTGGATATCGATAGGGCGTTGGCAATGATGGAGAATGGATCAGAAATAAGATCAAGCGGCCTATCCTTCGGATCAAAAGCGAGATGGTGACGAGATAATACAGACGCGACTACAGTTAAAAGATAGATACCCATACCCATACGCATTTCCCTTCTACCTCAACCGAGTGACTGGAGAAAGTTTTACCGCAACATTCCCCTTCTCTTTCTTTTCTTTCTTGTGCACAATGTGATTTTCAAATCAGCAAAAACCATCCCATCTCCGCAGGACAAGGTGGAGTACAAGGCGAGACCATTCCTTGAAACTCTGTATTCTCTGCGGTATATCGAACCAAAAACAACTCCCATTCTGTGGGTAAGCGGCATCTCACTGGTACCTGCCCCATAGAGGGTGTGGAGGTGAGCTTGCTGGTGGCAAGACTTTCTACTGCCGCCTCGTCGTGCATGCACTGCTTCGGCGGGGTATGCGCTGATGACGAGCGGGTTTATAAGTGTGCTTGTACATTTGGATAGGCGGATGAGGTGAGGAGGGGTGAGATATCGTCTCCGTATGTCTGAAGAAATTAAAGGAGTTGCTCGTCCGTCTGCACCGTTTTGGTCCGCCCGGAGGTCGGTTCCGGAACTCAATTGGGGTTGGGTGCCTTATGGTGCTGGGTTGATGCCTTAGCATCTCACGTCGTTGCTCATGTGGTGTTTTTGATGGACAGCTATCTAGATGATATGGAATTGTTTTTACATCTTTGGGCATTTGTATCTTCCTAGTAACAAGGACGGGATTGTTTTTGTTTTCGAAAAGATAACTGGTGGTTCAGAAATACAGAATGGCCACTCTTGGTGAACTAGCTCTACGGAAATATATCCTTCGCTGAGAGTAGAATTATTCTTATGGCCGAGTATCTCTAACTGTAGTTTTCCCTTTCTTTGGCCGATCGAGCATGCAGGGACAACTTTCCATTTTCTGTCGTCTGTTGGCCGAGTATCTATGTCCGTGATCATACCTTTTCGATGTAAAAGCATTCTCAATGCCTAACCTCCGAAAGTCCTTTCGACACTTACGGTTCCTTTCTGCATTCTACAATCAGAGTGTTCATCAACTATTTGTTGCATATCTCATTTGCAGTGCATCCCGGAGTCGCTCAAAGTGTTCATGACTCCATGCAGTATATCCCCTTCTAAGCACACCCCGAACCACTGCCTGGAGTTCTTCCAAGTGGCAGACGCCCACATCGAGACTAATAGTCCTCATGAACCTATGTCATCATTGGTGTGCTTGACATCAATTAGTAGACTGCGCCTCTTACGTGGTCCCCTTTAGATGATCGTCCCCCATCCAGCCATCTAACCATTGGTCCCTTCACAGGCGTTCTTGCACATCTAAAATCCAACCCGGAGCTCACCCATCCCGATACGGAACTCCAGCAATTCTTTGATATACTCCGGATGTGAAGACATGCAACAAAGCTGTGTTGATGAGAGATGACTGGTTGTTCATTCCAGATTTCCAGGATGAGGACGAGGTGGACTTCCAACCCGCAGCAGATCTAACCCTTGGGAGTCTTCATCCCTTTATATCACCGGAGTTGTGAAGAAACACCTACTTGGGCCATCTGTTGCAAGTCTCAGGTTCCGGCCGGACAGACATACGTTCCTATTGGAGTAGATTGTGACTTTGAAGTAGCTTGTTGCATGTCTGAACACCCGGAGAGTGTAAAGACTGTACAGATAGAGCGGTCTGTTGCATGTCTGAACACCCGGAGAGTGTAAAGACTGTCCATATATAGCGCTTTGTTGCATATCTGATAGTCCGGAGAGTATGCTTTTGGGTATTGGATGGACAGGTTGTTTAGATTGTCTGGACTCCATTTGGATTTGGTTCTTGGTCATGGGCTTGGAGATATATGCAGTCTCGAAGCGTAGAGTGGCTGGGATATATGACCATCTCTCTGTTTGCTGTTTGATATAGCTATGTATCTTCAAAAAATGTCATATAAAAATCCAATATAGCAAGGGTTTTTCCTAATCAGTCATCCGGAGTTGACGAGAGCCTCAAAGTGTGAGCGCAACTTACCCAAATTTAGCCTCCCGTGTTTAAAGTCGTATAATCTAATATTCCGAAACCAGCCCAAAATGTCCCGTCTAGGTGTCTTGTTCGTCCGGAGTTTTCACATCTTTTGGGAGTCTTGATGGTTTGTTGCACATCTCCTTTTTTCGCTCGCTTCGCAGTTTTCCGTATTGGGAATTCGGAGTGCCGGAGTCCGGAGTTCTTTTGCTAGACTAATCGAATGCAATTAGTACTATGCCTCAATGGTTCCAGCCGTATTGAGATTGTTTCTTTTCACAATTCTCTCAGAGTTTTATGTAAGGGGATATTGGTGCTTTAATGTAGAAGACGTCTCCACATGTCGAAGCTGTCGCCGACGAGGCGTCGGCGTTCGAACGAAATTGATTTTTACAAATACAGTTCGGAATTATAAATGGTTTCGGTGCTTAGACGATGGCTTACGTTGAAGAAAGATTTGTTATTCGGATTTGTGAGTTATGCTATGTACAGTTTTCCCCGATGGTTTGAAATGTGATTTTGAGAAAGGCCCGAAGACGGACTAAATATGTACAAAAATGTGATAAGCAAATGATGAGTCCGCTGGCAACAGCATGACGCCAACCTCCGAAGGAAATTACCAATGCGAAGATTTGTAAAGAGTCTAGACCACTGGCCACCCATTACTCCAGGTGAGGTAGTTGTATCCGAACAAGTAGTTCGCGTCAGCAATACCGACCGTCGGGTTTGCATAATGGTAGTAGAGCAGTGGTCCGGACGACGAAAGATAGACGCCCCTATCCACATATTAGCAATCATTCACTCACTTGACGTCTTCTCTTCTTCTCTCCCTGTTCTGAAGTTTCAAGGAAGGGAACCACTTACTGTCCACCCGGTCCATAAACATTACCATGACTTGCCAACAAAGTCGATCCACCATTCGCTGTACATGCAACACCGTTCTTATCGACAAAGCCCCCAGTAGCAGAAGTACTGCGGCACATAACGATTTTGTATTCTGCGCCAGCAGCGGGCTTCGAGGTGTCGTATCCGCAGCAGATGCCGGATGAGAAGAGCAGATAGTAGTACCCGGAGTAGTAGAACATGTAGGATCCTTCGAGGGCGTGTGTGCCACTGGAGTTGTATGCGATGTTGTATGAGGCACTGCCACCGGCTTTGAGAGGCGTCGAGGCCATGCCTACTTGGTAAATGTCATCCCAGAAGGAACCAAAGTTAAGGCTAGAAGAGGGATCAGTCAGTTTGGTTATTTAAGGATAGGCAAGATGGGAACTAACTAGTAAGAGCTGCCGACTTTGATGAGATTAGGATCGATAGCGTTGTAGATCTTGCTCGACGAAGAGGATACACCTGTTGCACCATGGTCGGTCCAAGAGCCGACTTCCATGGTAGTTGACGTCGCGACACCAATAGCGGAGTTTTGGCTACCAAATGTGGAGACTGCATAGTACATGTAGTAAGTGGAACCGACGAGCTGAACATCGGGCGCCTGTCACATCGTCGGCATGGTTTAGCAGAACATCTTTGCAGCTCTGGTGAAAGATTTACATACCCATAAGTCGGTATTACCAGTCAAGGCAATGGATGAACCGCCGGGCAAAGCATCGCCGACATAGGTCCATGAACCAGCAAGGGAAGTAGCCTTCCAAATTCCAATTCCATTACCTGTGTTGAAGCGGAACCAAGTCCCGTCACTCGAGCGTTGGATCAGGGAAGGATCATGAGCATAGCAATTGCCAGAGCAAGAGCCTGGGTTGGAATAAGCGTTGATGATGCTGAAAAGCAATGGAAGAACGAAGAGAAGCCGAGAAAACATGATGAACGAAGAGGCTAGCCGCGATATGGAGAAGTGGCTTGCAGTAAGTTCAGAAGATTCAAACCCTCGGGAATTGTCCAGCGATATATAGATCACAGTTAACTCTCATCGCATTCATACAAGCACATATCCATCTTCGGCCAAAGGAGCTCCGCAAAGTTGCTGCGTCCAACTCGCCTGAACTGTCACCAAGACAAAATCTTCACGCATGGACAAAAGAACACGCGGACATTTACATAACTCGAATTCGCACGGAGCATCTTAGTGGTGGATACAAACCCCATCATCGCCGGCGATCGTTGACCTCAGAGCAAAATATTAAAAGGAACACTCAAAGGGGAACACAAGTGGAATGAAATACAGTAGCCCTTCCGTTCCCGTCCGCTACGTTTGTCCTTGGGCTCTTCTCAAAAGCGCACCAATTGTGTCCTCGAAGTACGTCTTGGCGTTGTTTTCTATAAACAAACATCTCATAGTACAACCCACTCGGGAGATATAAGTATTGGACAACCCTACATTCTACCCGAACACGACATGCATCTAAACCGCGGGGTCCGGGGTTAGCTGTCCACGTGAGATCCCTAATACGTCTTTGTGGCTAGATTATTCTCCGGAAATCCGGCAATCAACAGAGAGCGCTGAAGATCATTGGTGGAGGCATAGAAAACGCCTCTATGCAGCTCTTCATCACTAACTCTTGAGCGCGAGGCGGGGTGTAGGATTGGTCGCATATGGATCTGGTGTACCGACAGCACCTGTACTGTGGGGTACATGCGCCGGGGTTTGTGGGGTATTAAGGTTACATGACCTAGGCGTTTTGGGCTTGAATTCCCCTGTAATCTTGTTTCCTCCACATGCCGCGTGGTGAGCTGATCTCATGTTTCGGGAGAAACCATGAAGCACACGGAAAATCTTGCGAAAGATAGGCTAATTGGCGTGCAGAAAAGTCTCAGCTGGAGAGTTGATGCTTGCTTGGTTCCTGGAAGAGTGACCAAGAATCGGTCGAAGATAGTGGACGGCCCGATCCTCGATCAGGCGGAAAGAAGGCTTATTCCAAGCGCACAAATAGCAGTAAGTCCTCACTTGAACGTGCCTCGGGAGGATACTGGATCTGCAATTTCTCCTGAATAATTATAATGCCGGTATAGTAGGTCTAAGTTCGCACATCCCTATGACGTATTAGCAAGTAGGCCGTTTAAAATGATGCTTTCAATGGTATTACCGTCAAAGATTCCTAGAAACACACACACCTGTCTATCAATTAGGCAGTAATGAAGAAGCTATAGCAGTTAGGTCTGCATTGCTAGTATCACACAAACTCTGACACAGTGCTAATATAGAAATCGCTGGTTTTCCCTCTCACATACTACAGCCAGTTACTCTACTCATCATCATGATTATACTGCGACGACGAAGTCTTCCTGTATAAACCATTTTACATATCAAGACTACACTCATATCAAGTTGATGTGACTGTAGTCCCTGTCCCCCAGCTACAGTTCGCCCAAATCAGAAAAGTCTCCAAGTTCTTGCTTCGCACCCTCGATTGCCGGTACCCAACTCGCCCTAGTCCTAGTAAAGATCTCTATATCGGGCTTGAAGTCTTCTACTGCTGTCTTCGAATCCATGCAGCCTGCTTTGATTACAACTATCCCGGGGAATCTGACCAAACGCATTAGTAAATATATAGTAATAAATAGTATATCTCTGTGCAGTTGATGGAAACTTGGTAGACTTCAGAATCCCAATTTCCACATACCTAGTAGTGTCCCTGTAGAGTAATGAGCCACAAGTCCCACAGAAATGACTGGTGATGGTTTCTCCGGAGGCTGCCGTTCTGGAGTACTCAACTAGCGACCCAGCAAGTGTTTCAAGCTTGTCGGAAGGATAGGTGATATTGAGACAGAAGGCTGTACCTGTCAATCTGAAGACCTTGTCATTAGCCGCTGCGCGGATGTGACAACCGAGAGATGAGTATGTCGAACTAACCTCCACTCGTCAGTGCAGTGGCACCGGAACTTGAACAATGGAACATCGCCGTATGAGATACGGTTTGCACCACAGAGGCAAGATGATGTTGGCATTATCAAAATATTTTGATCGTGGAGATGTGAGTGTTTTGTGTTGCGGTGGGATGCGGTGAAGTGATGGATTGTGTTTGAATGGACATGCGAAGAGCGAGAGGACACCCCATTTATACGCGATTGAGACAGCTTGGACAAGACTTCCATGCCGTACTGTTCTCTCAACACATTGAGTCGTGATTATCCACGGTCTGCGCACGTTGTCCCTCGTCGTTGCCGTTACTCAGCAGGCACAGAAAAATACAAAATGGCACAAACCCCATTGAGAAATGTTTACTAGATTCAGACATTGCCTATGTTCTGACTACAGAATACCATAAGTCTGACAGCAGATTCATGCACCAGTTTGGTCAGTAAATATCTGCGACATAGTGAGAGAAGTGCAAGTGGCATGGGTGTGAAGGCCGAAGAGTCGATATCAGTAATCAGGTATGCGTGCTGACAGGGAAGTAAACAGTGAAGTAGAGTGATGCACATGGGCAACTAAAACTCATTATTCACATTGTACTTCGCCAGCCTTCCTAGAAGGAACTCCAGAGCCTTTAAAATGGAGATGGAGTGACTAGATAAAGCAGCTTACTGAAGGTGTCAAATCTTGAACAAAAGCCATCCAGACGCTGCAGGGAGGATCGCGCGATAAACTGTGATTTCCACCAGTTCTGTGATAAAAACCCGCAGAACCATTTGCCCAAAGGACAAATATCCCAGGTTGACTAGTTGGCTTTATTAAATAAGAAGTTGGAGAGGGCTTTCGAAGAAGACCTGAACACCAATGATGCAGCCTTGGTGGTGCGTGCACGCCATGTCCTTGCTCCCTTAGAAGGCTGATGATTAGCCTCGCGCTAGATGTGCCTTCTTCATTCGCGCTCGTCGCGTCCTCCAAAAATCAATCTGTCAGTGTTGCACAACGAATTTCGTGGTTTCGTTAGCTGGAGTTGAGAAACCGACATTGGGAGGAAATATGGCCGGTTGAATCTGTTCTTGCACCTCTTCATGACGCTTAGAACATGGCCGCGGTCACTTCCATAGGCCTTCACCAGCCCACCGGGATCCAGTATGCTATCCAAGAAGGTTTCCTGACGAAGGACCCTGCGACTGACACCTACGACTGGTATAATGTGTGCGATGAGGATGATGCCGGGTCTGAAGTTGACGATGAGCTGCTTGTTACTCCAAGATGTGTCATCTGGTCGAGGGGAGGAATCTTCCGAAAAAGCTACAATTTCGACCTCGAGAAGGAACCGATAACACAAGCACTTCTAACCTCATTTCCTAGTGTTGGAGCACTGCCGGTGAAAGGCCAAAATATAGGACAGTCGAAAGCTACCTCAACCTCGAAATCTAAAGCGATAGTAGTGTTTTTGAAAACGCAAGCTCATGTTTACTTTCTGTCAGGAACCAGTCATGTCATACACTTGCCTTTCGAAGTAGAGTCTGCCACTGCAGCACCAGTAGGTCTCATCATACAAAGGAAGTTAAGGGTAGACAATCTTGTTGCAACTTCTCTGAAATTTCCGCGAGTCCCGCCAAACTCTTTTGTTTCTTCACAACCTCAGCCATGGTCTGCCGCAAGTTCGATACAGTCGACATTTTCAATTGCGGAGCTTGGAGCTCCCAAGCAGATGCCTTTACCTCATATACCTACCATGAAAGATATGTGGGAGCCTCCTTCATTAAAAAATGATGCGAATTGGCCCCGTTTATTCTCGTTGTCGGACCCGTTATCAGAGATGGGTTTAGTTGTTGCTCAACCTACAATTACCGAGGGTCGAGGACGGAGAAGTTCAGGGAAAATCACCTCATTGGATACGGCAGAGGAGATTTTGCATGTGTCTAGGCCCAGCGAATTTCCGACGAAGGATGCGGAACATCCTTTAGTATTAGCCATAACTTTGAACCGGGAAACGAGCATGTATACGGTTTGGAGGTTAACATACATTGGTCAAGAAACAGCATCCAGTGCGAAAACCCGGGCCACAAGTGGAACTACATCACGTCGGAGAAGCTCATTCATGCCAGGCAGTGCGACAGGAGCGACAACCCCTGTAGGAAACAGCCAGCAGACGTTTCGAGAAAGCTTCAGTGGAGCCGCTCCTACTTTCAAAAAGCCGGCTCGGCCAGACGATATAGCCAAGGAGAAGTCGGTTGACTTTGCTTCTACTTTGGATCCAGATTTCGAAGGCAGCACAATTCCAAGAAGAAAATCTCGCCGCGTAAGTTCCATGTTAGCCAGAGCAGATCTATCCGCGTCCCATGAAAGGAATGCTTTTACGGACTTGGCAACTGGCCATCAGCATGCTGCGAATCGAGTGCGAGACTCACTGGGTAGCCAACATACTAGAGCGAGCATTGGGCCACTTAATGGACACGGGTTTTCTCAAGCTTCACAATTTAACCAGAGCTTGAATAGTTATCTTGATGCTCCTGTTGACGAGCTTTTAGATGAGCTCCGTGCTGGCGGTGATTTTGAAGGCTTTCACAACATGGGCCTCGACGATGATGAGTTCGATGCTCTGAAACAGGAGGTCGTCCTGACCAAGGTCTGCAGTGTACCCGCGGAGCACAGTAATGTCCGTTATTCAACTCAAAATACCCCAGCGAAAAATCAATGCCGGATTTTCATTTTACCGGCGCCAGCATCAGTTGCAGATGACCAGCAAAGTAATTCCATAGTCATCTGTATCCTAGATTCCGACGAAAGAAAGCTCCTGGTGATGACACTCAATACAAAAGCACACAGAAAAGCTCACTTTGGTGGCAACCATGGGACCCCAAAGTCGGAAAAGGAATTCATCACGGTCAGTCTTAAAGGCGTAATGAGAGCAGAAGGTGTTATCGATGCTTGCAAGTTTGACGATGGAGATATCTCCCGGATACTCGTCCTAACTGAGACGGATGATGGCTTCGGAGAACTGAGCTTGCAGGCTCCATGGAGTGTTCTAATCAAGGTCCCGTTGCCGTCTAGTTTTGCTGTACATAACGTGCGAAATCTTGGTCACGATCCAAAACCAAAGGAAAAGCGAGATGGTGGCTTTAAAAGAGTTCTAAGCCAAGGCCCGCGTGCTCTAAAAGGTTTGCGTAATCCGCAACCTCGAGGCCTTGTGGATTTGATAGATGACGAAGGCAAGATGCATCAACTTCAGGTCCTCATGCAACCTCGCAATCCCTACGTACGCAAGATCATTCAGATATGTAGCAAGGTTATTCCAGGTTCTAGTGAGCCTGAAGGAATTCTCGTCTCGTGGTGGATGGCCATGCGATGGGTACGACTCGAAGCCATTGATACTGTGGATGTAGAGTGGACATCATTTGTCATCGTTTTGTTTTCCATGGTACTCGGGTTCGGTTCATCAGGGAGACAGACTCAGAAAAGATCTCATGGCAAGAAGAAGTCCAGGACAGCATTGCTACGATCGAGTAGCGGCGCCCAAGTCGATCTAGAAAGCTGGGATTCCATGCTAAGTCACATAGCATCTAACGGGAACCCGATACCCCCATGGGCCAATAATGGTGGCTGGAAATGGCTCATGGAGCAAGACGAGGCCGATATCTTTTTGCCTTCAGATTCGGATATGCTCTCATTGACCGATGGTGACAAAAAGTCGTTTGTAAAGAGGCATGTGGGATTCGCGCGAGACTTCCTCAACTGTAAACTAGGCCAAGATGTTGCAAGCGGCTTTCTGCCGTCGTCTTCGAATAAGTCAATTGACATGAGGCAAGCAGCACTAATTGATACTCTCGCAGCGTTGCATTTGCTACACGAGGAGGAAAAGCTTGACACAATGGCATCTGATTCCTTTAATATCGGTGCACCAAGTTTAACGCCGGTCCTGGCTCAGATTGTTCGGTGGTTGGGCTGGGAAAGTTGGATCGAATATTATGAAACCGAAGAGGCTACACTTGTGGATGCACAATACGACAGTGGTAAGTTGTCATATACAGCAAGCCAAATCAAGCTAACACGAACCATAGGTCTTGTACTCAACTCGCACAGGGGAGAGCCATTTGTGTGTCCATCTGTGTATTCCTGGATACAGAATTGTTTCCTCATGCGAAGCCTGACGCCTTTCATGACTTTGCAGGAAGTGGTCGCCAACAGATCCATTGTATCAAGCAGAAATGCTAGAGATCTTGAGCGGTGGCGCAGTTTAACACCTAGGACACTTCAATTCGCAAAGTTCTTCGCTCTTATGCAAGATAATTGGTCCTCGGCGCAGCTGGTAGAAGCATTAGCGACTGCCGGGGTGGATAACCTTTTCCTCGAAACTCTCCCAGAGACTATTCTCGCACCACTCCAAGAAGCAATAATTGAATGTCAACGTGAGCCGCCAACTTCATGGGACCAAAACATGCTTGCTCTAGTAGGCCGAGAGGACGTCAGTGTGCTCTTATCTCCAGGTCAACTGACGCGGACGTCACATCCTTCTATATTAGTACGTAAACCTCAAAGGGTAAATTTCAAATCTAACTTATACAGGCACCATCGCATGAATCAAACCTGGATATCCATGCTGTTTGCGCATCTACAACAGATGTTGAGACTACTGGAGCGTTTGATGGGTCGGCTGAAGTTGACCGACAAGCTATTTCCCGCGCGATATTCAAAGATGACAGACGAATGAATGAAGCAATGAACATTTTAAACACATTCAGGCCGACTGTTGCTCGAGTCAAATCTGAGCCTGATTGGTCAGAGTCAGAGTTACTAGAAGCACAAAAAGAGCACGCTCAGATGCTGGCTTATCGCACTCTTGCCATTCCTTCTGGTAGAGGTTTGCTATATTATAGTGCTCGAATTCCGCTCTTGACTCAGAGATTTGCAATTGGGGGGTTCAATCTTAGTTGTGTCATGAAGCCGAATAATAATACTATTGGCGTGGACAAGAATGCTTTTACCGAGGAGAAGGTCTGCTGGGCTTTCTTTCATGCTGGCGTGTCTGCCGGGCTTAGTATCTCTCGAGACGCCAAAGGAATTGACACCTCATGGATCCTTTACAACAAACCTGTACAAGACCTGAGCAACCGACATGCTGGGTTCTTACTTGCCCTTGGTCTTAATGGCCATCTCAAATCAGTCGCCAAATGGGTTGCCTTCCGATATCTAACACCAAAACATACTATGACTTCCATCGGGCTACTCTTAGGCCTAGCAGCATCTTACATGGGTACAATGGACTCTCTGATTACGCGGCTTTTGTCTGTTCATGTAACGCGGATGCTCCCTCCCGGTGCAGCGGAATTGAACCTTTCACCACTGACTCAGACCACCGGTATCATGGGCATTGGGCTACTGTACTGTAATACCCAACATCGCCGAATGAGCGAGATCATGCTTTCAGAGATTGAGCACATCGACCAAGAAATTGACGAAGAACCTCTGCGCAATGAGGGTTACCGCCTTGCAGCTGGGTTTGCTCTTGGTTATATAAATCTTGGCAAAGGATCTGATCTTAAAGGTCTTCACGACATGCGACTTACTGAGCGCCTTGTTTCTTTAGCAGCTGGGAGCAAAAAGGTCGACCTTGTTCACATCTTAGACAAGGCCACAGCTGCTGCGGTCGTTGCCATTGCTCTCATTTATATGAAATCCGAGAACCAAGTGCTAGCTCGAAAAGTGGATGTCCCAGACTCAATTCTACAATTCGATTATGTTCGACCGGATATTTTCCTCCTGCGAACTCTGGCGCGGCACCTGATAATGTGGAGTCATATAGAGCCGTCTTTTAGATGGATAAGAAAGAGCCTCCCTGCTGCTTACAAGAAACGCGGCCGTATGCATGGTATCAAAAGCCTGACATCTGCGGATCTTCCGTTCTATGATATCATAACCGGTCTCTGTTTCAGCATCGCGTTAAGGTTCGCTGGATCAGCATCCACAGTAGCGAGAGATATATTACTTCACTACTTAGATCAATTCATGAGGATCTGTCGTATTGAAGCCGATACTTTCGACAAGAAATTAGCTAGAAATACTGTGCGAAATTGTCAAGATTTATTGGCACTCGCAGCAGCAACAGTCATGGCGGGTACTGGAGATATTACCGTTCTTCGCCGGCTTCGATCGATGCATGGTCGAGATGATAGCGATACTCCATATGGGAGTCACCTTGCGGCTCATCTAGCAATTGGGGCACTATTCTTGGGTGGTGGGACATTTACGTTCAGCACATCAGACAAAGCAATTGCAGCGTTACTCGTGGCGTTCTACCCTATCTTTCCGTCTTCCGTCCAAGACAATAAGTCTCACCTGCAAGCGTTCCGTCACTTTTGGGTTTTGGCAGCAGAGCCGCGATGTCTCGTTACGCGGGATATTGACACTGACCAACCAGTTCCAATTCCGCTCTCAATCACTCTACGCAGTGGAGAGGAAATACAGCGGCACACCCCTTGTCTCATACCGGAGCTGGGTCAGATTAGCACTGTAAGAACTTGCAGTCCTGAGTATTGGAATTTCGTTCTCGATTTTGAACACAATTCATCACATGTGGCAGCATTTACAGCATCACAAACAATACATATACGCAAAAGGCCAGCTCACGATGCAAGCACGAATGCATTCAAAGCCACACTCCAGGCTTTGGATGAGGTTGACAATGCGACAACTCAACCTCTACAGTGGCTCTTCGAACTGCCCGCTTTTGCAACACTGACAAAGGCCGAAAGAGCCCTAGTTCTTGGTCCAGATTGTGGTGGCGCACGAGATATACATGCTGGAACAGCACAGACTTCAGTTGACTCCAGATTGGTACTGGAGCATGCTACACTTGATAGTGGCAGCAGAGATAGGCTGCTGGGATTAAGATTAATGTTCGAGTGGGCTAATAAAGCAATGAGTGAAGGGAAAGAAATGCGATGGATCAGGAAAGAGGTCGTGCAGAGACTACAGGCGAGAGTGTGGGTGACTGAGAGAGAAGAATAGATTTGACGGTATGAATCAACGGATTTTATGTCTTACGAAGGGTGGCATGGTCTAAAAGGTTATGTTGCATTGGCGGATTAGTTACAATACCATCCGGGGTTTAGGTTTGCTCATGGCGCTGTAGGATCATAGATACAAGCTATAAAGCGGAGTCATCGAGTATAAACACGAATATTTCGAAAAAGTCTCAGGCGGCCCGTTGACCTCAAGTCTGTGCCCTCGGGAGTTTGCAAAATCTCACTGTGCTTCAACAATTTAACATTACCTCAGAAGATTCGT
This sequence comes from Rutstroemia sp. NJR-2017a BVV2, assembly GCA_002946415.1. Classification (NCBI taxonomy): domain Eukaryota; kingdom Fungi; phylum Ascomycota; class Leotiomycetes; order Helotiales; family Rutstroemiaceae; genus Rutstroemia; species Rutstroemia sp. NJR-2017a BVV2. The sequence goes on along the minus strand of NJPS01000013.1, from coordinate 5,301 downwards.
TCTTGTGCCGATATGACCCGGGCTACCTGTACCTTGGCAGGCCGTTCAATAGGTCGCCTAGTCGGTCTCTTTACATCATTATCACCCTGAGTGATACTCTACCAACATAGCCGCTAGCGCGCGTCATACAAAATATCGCTTACATGTTGGTTAGGTTTTCCTCTTCGTGGAAGTGGTCAATTGCACGCCACCAGCGAAGTTGAAGCTGAACGATCGAGTCGCTTTTTGATGCACAAACAAGACATGGCACATGCTGGATAGGAGCTAGTGTATATAAAGTCTTTCTTGAGAAAAGTTGTTTGGGAAAAGCATTATTCCCATTGTTTGTTTCACTTTTCTCTGGCCCGAAGCTCTGTGCTGTGAGGATTGAAGAGTAGCATCTCAGAATAGTTTCCCAAATTCCTCAGTCGATATCATAATTTCTACGTCTCATCACGTAATGTTTCCTACGCGAATGTCATTTCTAGACCATGTCTTCGGCGGCCATGTAGGTGTGGTATAAATTTCTGTTAGCTTATGTCTGTTTTGGAGGCAAATATTGATTTTCCAAAAACATTTCTAGACCTACTGAGAGGTCCATGGCCGCGAAAACTTTTTTCTTTCCAGTTTTGTCTACCATCTTCAACTGAGGCCAGTACTCTTTCCTCTTCCACTGACTCATAAATACCACCACTATGGCCATGTAAATTTTTGTTCTTCATCTCCTTCTTGAGGCATCACATCCACCTCCCTTTTCTCCCTTCATCTCCATTTCTATCTGCATCTCAATCAGCTATCCTTCACCCACCCTCCTATACATATCTCGCATCATACCCCTATCAAATCGCATACATACCCATCTTCACAATGCAATTCCTCGCTCTTTCCACTCTTCTCACCTTTCTCTTCGGCCTTGCACACTCCGCCCCTATCAACGGAACCTCCTATCCAGAAACCGTAAACCCTACACCCACCTCCACTATGCAATCCCGTCACTACGACAGCGCTCCCTCTATCTCCATCACATTCTACGGCGCAAGCGGTAGTTTCCAACAAACCTTCCCTGTCGACGGCTCCATCTATGAAATCAGTAAGTTCCCCCCTTCCCCCCCCCTCCCCGCCCCATCCTCTCAACCTCATATCTCCCTCTTAACCAATCTTGACTGACACAACTCCTACAGCAAACGAACTCACCATCTCCCGCATCGTCGCCGATAGCGGCACCGGCGTGTGCGTCATCAACGGCTACCACAACTCGTATACGCGCCTGGAGGGGCCGTGCGATGAGAAGGTGTATCCGGCGCAGGTGCAGGCGTGGGGCGCGTGCTATACGGCGTTGGCTGAGGGGCAGGGCGATCCGGCTTATGATGAGTTTAGTACTTAGGGTTGTGATGAGAGGGGGAGAGAAAGAGGTTGAGAAGAATTGACTGTATATAGAATTCAAATTTGGAGTTCTGGAACGAATTAAAAGTATAGGTTCGCGAAAATTAGGGGCTGGTGTACTGCTTTTCACGGATCGATAGAGTTGCTTGTCGGCATATTTTGTTAGAGGTCCAATCAAGGCCCATCAATTTTCACTTAAGATATTGCTCTTTGCCCATTACGAATATGTTCTTTCATATTTAATGGTATGGTTGTAACTAGATACTTGAAGATATCCATCCTATTTGCCCATTCCGAACCACAGCCCTAGTGCCTCCATTCTAACCTGTAGCAAAATCCCACCCAGTGCTCAACTTATTGAGCAGCAGCCTTCCCCCTTCCTGGCGCCTCCTCGAACTTCTTCATCCACTTCTCCTCTTGCTTGAACAATTCTACTGCTCTAATAGCACTTGGATCACCATGATCTGGATCTGCGTTTCCTTCTAGTAATGCCTTTTCACTAGGTCAGCTTACCTTTCCATTTATGGTCTGCCCTCATGGTGATAAAGTCACACAAATCGAAAATGAGAACGAAATGATGTTGTAAAGACAAATAGAGAAGAGAATTGGGGAAAGATACATACCTCAATAACTTCATCCTCCCCCTTGTATACCGCACCCGCCAACGGCGACTGTCCACGATCATTCAACGAATTGGGATTTGCGCCATGTTGAATTAAGAGACGAACAAGTGGTGCGTGACCGTAGTAGGCAGCAAGCATGATCTTTTTTCCCCCATTAGTATAATCCATTATTTCTAAATACCCCAAAGAAAAATACGCATATCCCTCTTCTCTCTCCCAATCCTCGTCGTCAGCCCAACAACCCACGTGATACGAGGGACTGAAATAAGATGACACAGAACGCAATAGAAGAACTAGCAAGAAAGGAAGTGTGATGGAAGAGCATACCAAGCTATCACCCTTATCATTCGTCATGTTGGCTGGTAGACCGGCGGGTAGCGCTTGCTGAAAGATATCCAACTGTCCGTTACGTGCTGCGTCGTACATGCGCGTTGCGAAGGCTATAGCTTCGGGGGGAAGGGTAGACGCTGATGTTCCGTTTGGTTCGGCCATTTTGGGTTTTTGATATTGTGTGAGAGTTGGCTTATGAAGGTCAAAGAGAAGAAGAGGGTGAAAATTAACTTGAGAATATGTAAATCGTGGTGTTGTTTGTAAGATATTGACTTATAGATTTGATGACTGGTGACTGGATTATAAATTCTTGTGGTCTGGATGGATAGATGAGATTATGGGGAAGGGTTGCAGGGAAGGAAGCTAGTGGAGAGAAAGTCTTGGCATTTCCCTGCCCCGCTTGACCTCGGGATATATTTACAAAAGCATCTTCAAACAATGTGGGTATCTTCACTCACAAACACCGCCACAACAACCGCATCATACCTCATCTCACAATGCGTCCACCACTCTTCCTCCGCCCACGCATTGCGATTCCCTTCGTCCCGTCCACCCTCCCCAAGCTCCTCCCCCGCCTCTACTCCACCAGCGCCTCTCCTCCTTCCTCCAAATCCAAACACGAATTCATCTCCTCCTTCACATTCCCCACCGCGCACTCCAACGGTGTGATCCGCGTCATCTCGCTCTGTCGTCCCGCCGCCCGCAACGCCATCTCCGTGCAACTGCTCCGCGAGCTGCGCGCCCACATTGACGACATTGCATCGGAGTACGACAGCGAGGGCAACGAGAAGCGTCCTTTACCGCTCGATAGCAAGGGGCAGGAGATAGGGCGTACCAGAGCGCTGATTATTGCGTCTGAGGTTGATGGAGTATTTTGCGCCGGGGCGGATCTGAAGGAACGCGCGGGGTTTACAGCTGAGCAGTATGTTTGTTTACTTTCTTTTTTCCCCCTTCCTATTCAATTGACTTCATTTCTTTTGATTGTGCATTTACATGATATCTAACTGAACTGTGCGCCGAACAGAACACAAACCTTCCTGCAAAACCTCCGCGGCACGTTCACTGCGCTCTCCTCCCTACCTATCCCCACCATTAGCGCCATATCCTCCGTCGCTCTCGGCGGCGGTCTCGAACTCGCTCTATGTACACACATGCGCGTACTCGCCTCCACCGCCGTTATTGGACTCCCGGAAACTAAATTAGGCATTATCCCCGGTGCGGGGGGAACATACAGATTGCCTGCTCTGGTTGGGGTAGGGCGGGCGAGGGACATGATACTCACGGGGAGGAGAGTTAGTGCCAGTGAGGCGTATTTCTTGGGTGTTGCGGATCGATTGGTTGATGTGGGGGTGGAGGAGGAAGGGGATGGGAAAGAGGAGGGAGGATTGATGAGGAGAGCGAGAGAAGAGGTATTGAGGGAAGCGGTTCGATTGGCGGGAGAGATTACAGAAGGAGGACCGGTCGCGACGAGGAGTGCGTTGAGGGCGGTGGGTTGGGCGAGAGAGGAGGTGGAGAATGAGATGTATGGACGGGTTGTTGGGACTGAGGATAGGAACGAGGCTTTGGCTGCGTTTAGGGAGAAGCGAAAGCCGGTTTTCAAGGGAAGGTAGGCTGTTGTGGAAACTCCTTGCATATGGTAAACTTACTTAACACGGCGTTTTGGGGCCACGGTGGATTCAAAAGGGCATTGCATGCATAAGGATATGTTATTTACTAAGATTTCACAAACGCGCTCAAGATGGGATTAAAAACTGCAATTGGAAGCAATTAAAATTTGATTCATTCATATCATCCGTCCATCAATTGACCCATCCAGCGTTCCCCACGCTCAATCATCATCGCCAATCATCTCATTATCTCATCATATAATACAATCCGCGATTTTTCATCCTCTGTCCCCTACTATGCCTCCACCCCCTCTCCCACCCAGTATCATACCGAGTCTATTCCCATCGATAACAAAAAGACACTTTACATCTTTCTCTTGATCTCCTCAGTCTTGCCCTTCGCTTCACCCGCCAATTCATTGGCTTTTCCCTTCGCTGCGCCCTTCACCTCAGCGGCTTTGCCCTTGGCTTCACCGGTGGACATGCCGGCTACTTCTTTTACTTTTTGGGTTGCGGATTCTGGTTAGGGAGAAGAGTTAATTGATGTTTTTTGAAGGAGATGGAGGAAATAGAAGAGATGGGTGAGATGAGTGAGTTGTGAGGGTTTCGAGGTAGAAGATATTGGCTGTTTGTGAATGAAGGATAGATGGGTAGCGGGGGAGATCTAGCACCAGAAGAAAGTAAACATACCACTAGCCTCAATACCGTCAACGATCTTGTTAGCAACAGTTCGGTCCACCGTCTTAGCAGCATCCTTCACAGTCTCCGTGGCAGACTTCCTCGACACCAAGGAAGAAGAGAATGGTCGGACTGCGGATGCAGTTGGGCGGAAAGCAATAGTGCGGGATTGACGGAGGAGGGTTCTTGTGATTGGAGACATTTTTGGTTATGTTCTTGTTTGTTTGTTTTGGTTGTAAGAGATGTCGAAATTGGTTTCTTGGTTGTTGTGAATTGTGGTGTATGTTTGTTTGTATGAAAACAAGAAGAAAAGAAACAAGAGAAGGAGAAAGAGCTCAGAGATACTTAAGTACTTTATTTACACTTTCCCTCTACATGCCTTTCCGTCAGTCTGCCCATTGAAAAGCAGGAGGGAAGAAGGAGGAGGAAAGCTGTGACGTCAGCGTCGTTCCATAGCTTGGTGTTCATAGCTCCACCCCTCATTTGCATCTGCGATCTAGAAGGGCTCACCTAGCTACCGGTCAAACTGGGCTACCGGTCACCCCTTTTTAACACTTTAACCCATTTTTAATCAACAACCACATTCCTGATTATTAAATAAATTATATAATTCGATCCATTACACTTGATATTATTATGGCCAAAGGAAAAGGCATTATTATGGCCAAAATGGGGGTGAATAAATCGAAAAAACGTAAAAA